>OZ024729.1:47737973-48337973 GCA_964016875.1 Fallopia convolvulus
GAATCATGAGATTCTTGTACCCTAAATCAGAGATTATGGTTTCACAAAATCAGATATTTATATGATATTCTAAGAATTAAGAAATATATAATAATTTTTGAATTAATAAACAACATCAATTAATTTATAATTTGTCTAGAATATAGTGTTATTCTATAGACAGTTAGGCACGATGGTATAAAAATGACAAGAGTAAATTACTATGTCATTGGATTTTCAATTTAGTAATTTTTTCCTAATTGATCCTACATTTTTAGTAACTTTTATCTATCCTAGATCCTAGTACAACTATAAAGCAAAAATTAAGATTGTAGAAAAAATTAAGCCACGTGTCAAACTTTTTTTTAAAAAAAAATAATTTTTTAATAAATTATATTCAAATTCTTCAATTATCTTCCATGTAAAAATTTTAATTACTTTAATAAATTGTAATCAAATTCTCCACAACTCCCCACTTTCCCACTCCATGTGAACCGCCCCATCTTTCCATCTCCATCAAAATTTATAAAAGGCTAATGGGGTTTGTAATTTTTTGTGGTTTGTGTGAAGTACATGATAAGGAATTTCTAACTAAATTTGATGAAGGACTATCTAGCATAGGTAAGATAAAATATATAGTGTGCATTATTTTCCTTTGTTGTTAGATAACTTAATTTCTTATTAATTTAAGCATAAGTTTCTTATCTCGCACTTTGAAAATTATGTTTATTTATTATTGAATTATGCATAGTATATTTTATTGAATCTTTAAATGAAAAAGTTTTGAAAACTCACTATTTGTTGTGGATTTTACTTGAGGTATACTCTTAGTTTATATTTCATGATTTTTCTTTTGAAAAAAAAATTGTACTTTAAATATGTTGAGTTGTATTAAACGTGTATCTCAGAGTAAATTAATTCAAATTAATAATTTGAATGTTTTTATAATCACCCTATATAATAGGGAATAACACTAGTTAGACTCTTAAATATCACGATACACGGCTACACTCATTATTTGGTCTCAAACATGAAAATATTTGAAAATTGTCATTTTTGTTAATACATTAAATGTGCGATTCAAAGAAACCCTTATATGAAAATCATGAATATAGATCCTTACTATAATTTAGAATACTAATTAGTATGGTATGTTCAAGATAAAGAGAAAATAATCTAAAATATTCAATGTACAAAATAATATTTAAAAATTTTTGTATTACATTCTACCATGACATATTTAAGATTAAATTCAAATGATTTATAATAGTAAAGGTGAAAAAAAAAATTAATTAGTGATTATCATTAATGCATTAAATGTGGTTGTGTACACAATTTTATATATGTATTATATATTATATATTATATATTATAGATTATAGATTATAGATTATACATTATAGATATAGATATAGATAGATTATAGATAGATAGATTCTTTTTGTCGACAAAAACCCACGGATATTTGAGAGACTTAATTAGAACTAAAATGTGAGTTTTATAACATGACTTTCAACAAAGCATCTCATTCAACCCCATAATTTTGGGCTTGCTATGCTTGTTTAAAAAATGGTGTTTTATGCTTAAGAACTATATAGCAAGGCCTTTATCTTTTTTTTTATCTGAAAGAGGGCTCAACCCTAAAAATTTATTTAAAAATTAACTAGCTTTTTCTAGCCGGGTTACATCATTCGCAGGACTAGGAACAAAACAAGGGGCGGGCTTGGAAACTCTACAAGATTGACATCAAGCTCTAAAGCAAAGTTTGCTAACCGATCGACGACCTTGTTGATGGAGTGGGGTATGTGTTTCATAGTAACATTCCAAGTATTGCGGTGAATGAGACGAAGACATTGATTAAGGAGGTGAAAATCCGCATCATTCGAGGGCAAGGGGTTATTTAGAGCCTTGTTGACGTCTTCAGCATCCGTTTCAATATCTAGGTTGGAGATTCCAAGGGTAGTGGCTGCATGTAGGCCATGCAAAATCGCCCAAAATTCAGTACGTGCGAAGGCATAATTTGAAAGAAACTCATGTGGGCATCACGGAACACGCCTCCTCCACCTGCAATGCCAGGGTTGTCTTTTGTGACTGCATCAGTATAAAACATCACTACACCAGCAGACGGAGGTTGCCAAACAGACTGGGCCTGTCTTGGCATCACAACATGATTAGGAATAAGCCTCGCTCGGCCCGAAGTTGCGTCCTTATTGTAAATGTATAATGGTTGGTAGTAGTTGATAAAAATTAAAACTATACTACCACTACTACTCGTAGTAATTTAAAAAGTCTTTTATTGGAAACATTAAAATCACTTTTTGACCCGATTGACCAACCCTCAATCCAACCCGTTAGACCCGCGTGTCAGGTCGCGGGTCAAAAGTAAATTTTTTTTGCTACGTAATATTGGAAGCTCGGGCTGAGGCATCTCGATCTATGCGGCCGCGACCGTGTCATTGGCATTTTGATTTAGGCTGAACTCGACCCGTTCCTCCTATGTCAAAGGTGAGGAGTCCTTTCCGAACATCAACTCTAGCGCCTGCTGTAGCAAGGAATGGCATGCCTAAAATGATGGGTACTAACGGATCTTCAGGCATATCGAGGACAATGAAATCGTTTGGTATGAAGAATTTGCCCACTTGAATGGGATAATCGTCAACGACTCCTGTAGCCTTTACACTTGATCCGTCCGCCATGTACAACCTCATATCCACGGGTTCCAGAGGTCCCATGTTAGCTTTTGACCAAATTGATAAGGGAAGTAAACTGGCACTAGCTCCCAAATCGCATAGTGCTTTGAATCGGTGGTCGCCAATCCCAATTGTGATAGCAAATCTCTCTGGTCACCTAGCTTTTCCGGAAGGGTAATGGATCGGACCTCATCTGTCAGCCCTGTTATGGATCTCGTCATGCTAAGAATGTCCTTCAAAAATTTTGTGTAAGCCGGCATTTCGCTTAGGGCCTCAGCGAATGGTATAGAAATATTTAAGCCTTGAAGAATCTTAACGAAACGCTTAAACTTGCCTTTTGTCGAGTCCTTAGACTTCTTAGTAGGAAAGGGGAGAGACTTCACCAATCTCGGAACCAAAGCAGGCTCGAGAGGTGGTGCTACCGGGTCGACAATAGGGTCGATCGGTGCCGTAGAAGGATCGGTACCGACCCTGATGGGGTCGGTATCGAGCCTTGGAGTAAGTGAGGAGCTCGGTGTAGAAAACTTACCTGAGTTGGGGCCGGTGACGACCTTGGGAGCATCGGTACCGAGTGGTTCAGGCTCGGTAACGACCCTCTTTGGCACGTTGTTGACCTGGGCCGTGGCGTCTTCTTCAATAACGGGGTCCTTTTCCTTATCCTTGACACGATCTGGCAGCGTCTTCCCGCTCCTAAGGTGTACGGTCGCTATTTGTCCTCTAGGGTTCTCCTCGGGGCGGCCCGGAAGTTGCCCTTGTAGCCTTGGAATCTGTGCAGCTAGGTTCCCTAGCTGTGAGTCAACACTTTTCTTCCAAACATCGAACTCTCCCCATCTTTTCATCTGATGGTTGAGGTTGGCTTGGACTCCAATGATTTCGTTCTTTACATCATTGATCCCTTCATAGAGTCCTTGCACCCAAGATGGTGGCTCTTGATAGCCTGGAGGTCGATATGGTACGGGCCGTCTATCCAGAGGGGGTGATGCATAACTCGGATTTGGATTTTGACTTCACCAAGCTGAGTAGTTGTTTGGCCTGTCAAAACTATTAGGTGGGTTCCTGTATTGTCCTCTCATATAGTTCATCTCAACATATGTCTCAGCGGCTCTAACCTGCTCGATGTTAATGCAAGCAGAAGTACTATGGGAAGAAGAGCCACATTCTTGACAAGGTTAAGCGGTTTTCAGAAAACTTACCTATTTCTTCAGACGACTGATCTCATCTTGTAGAAATTGATTTTTGACATCAGGATCAACTTCATCTTTATTAGGCATATAGAGACGCTTTTGTGGCTGCGGTGGCTGTTGGGCTCCATACATGGCATCGTAGTTGATCAGCTTGTCCAGCAACTCCCATGCAGCGGTGGGATCCATCTCAATAAAACCGCAGGCAGTGTGCATGTTGATGCGGTTCTTCGTCTCAACGTTAATTCCTTGGAAGAAGATTTTTCGGAGAACATATGGTGGTTGCCCATGAGTAGGACACTGTCTGAGCATCTCCTTAAATCTTTCCCATGTCTCCACAAAGGTCTCATTGGGCAGCTGGTGATAGGAGGTGATCCGTTTTCTCAACTCCGTTGTCTTGGCAGGAGGGAAAAACTTTGTTAGAAATTGATCGTACAAAGCCTTCCAAGTCATGATAGACTTAGGAGGTAAGCTCTCCAACCAGCTCAGGGCCTTTCCTGTAAGAGACCACCTGAAAGCTTTTAATAGAATATATTCTAGTGAGACACCTTCAGCAACAATAGTGACACATAAATCAATAAAATTTTTAATATGTTCCATAGGGCACTGAGTAGGTTTCCCTTCAAACTAAGCCCGTTTTATTAAGGATATAAATTGAGACTTAATCTCAAAAGTCTTCTCTATCTCTGGAAGGACGATTGCAGACTCTAGCACCCTCAGTTCTGGATGCATGTATTGTTTGGCATTCCTCGGATAGGCATTGAGTCTTTCTTGTAGAGTGGTGTTCTCAATTGTTGTGGCGTCGAGATGCCTCTGGAGCTCAGTCATCTGTTGATCCATCTCTTCAGGAGTTATCGCCATAGCTTGGTTTTCTCTTCTTCTGTGGTGTAGGGTACGTTCAAGTTCAGAATAATAATCGGTGTTATCAAACTCGAGCCTTCGACGTCCTGCTGGCATAAGCTGAGGAAATAGACAAAAGAAAACAAAATTAAAAACAAAAACAGGGTCGGGCTATTACCAGACCCACAAGTAAACAAACAAACACTATTGCTTCCCCGACAACGGCTCCAATTTGTTGGAAGGGTTTTACTTAACAACAAATAAAATTTGTGGTCAAGACCCTGCTGAGTATAGGGAGGTCAGGATCGTCCACGGGAAGCAAGATTATTTGTTTACCGAACTAAGAAAACAAGAAAACAAAGCAAAACAAAAGTAAACAACTACGACAGACGTCGGTACTGACCTTGTCAGGGTCAGTAACGATGCTGGGTTTCTACTAAAACAGAGCAAACACGACAATTAAACTGCAGGCTCGGTACCGACCTTGATACCTCGGTAATGAGTCTAATCGATGATAAACACGAAGGAAATTCAAATAAAGAAAAGTCTAGGACAAGGGTTACTACGACATAATTATGCAAACAAACTCATGTGAAGGATAAAGATCATGCCTTTAAAGATAAATCTATCAACTTTCGTTGACTAAACAAGCAAATCAATCAACTTTCATGAATCAATTCACTTTTCTACTTGTTTTGAATCCAAAGCTCGAAACTTTCATTATCGAACAATATCAACATTCAAGTTCACAACTTTCTCTTTCGATTTCGATCAAGCAATAAACTCAAATTACTTCGACTTTCGTCTAAGTATAAGCACAAACAAGTATTTCAAAGGATAAAAGGGCAATCAAACATTCAACACATTCATTTAATCACGCATAACTATGTCGGGTTTCAACCCCGATCCCAGAGAAGTAAACTACTCACTCATAATTGAATTAAAACAAACAACTTGATTGAAAGAAAACATTGCAAAGAAAAACTTAGTTGAAAATAAAGAAATCTTTCCTTACAATCAACCACACGATCAATCTTAAGAACAACGAAGACCAAAGAAGGATTCGAACTCTCTCTCTCGATCGAGCCCTCCTCACATCTCGCTCGTGAACTTCAGAAACGACTAACTCTCCAACTAGCGCACAAAATCCCCCTTAAACTAGGCTAGAACAAGGGTATTTATACTAGAGGAAACTATCTAATAAAGATCTAAAAGATAAAAACTTTCTAAACTTAAAAGATTACAAGTTAAAAAGATATAATTTCCAAAAGTTGGCGCCGCTCTACCGACACAGGTCACCTCGGTAACGACTTGCACAGGGTCGGTAGACACTTACTGAATTCTCCCAAACAAAACTCATTGCACAACTCGGTACCGACCCTCACAGGTCGGTAGCGATGTCTCTGTCTCGCCTTTTTTGTACTCTTTTCATAGCTTTTCTTGGACTTCAACGAGATCTTTAAGACATACTCTTTCTTCTTTCTTCATCTACTCTCTCCACCATTCACCACTTGACTTTAGCTCGCTTGAAAATGCTCCTTTCCGCTCAAAAAACCTACAAAAGGCACAAACTTAACTCTAAAACTCACTAAAACTAAACCAAACAACCTAAGAAAAACACCCAAAACTATATACTAAAAACACGAACATCAATAGGTTTGTTACAAACTAATAACTAAATCTTAGATTCATTCTTATCTCATTCTACTTTGATTAGTTATACATTTTATTGATTAATTATATATTCAAATCTCATGTTATAACGGAAAAAATATATAAATTGGAATTAAACTTTTGTTTGATATTATATGAATAGATTTTAAATTTAAACATATGTATAAAAATTTAAAATTGCTAAACTAACTTTATTTTCTTTTAGTAAAGGAAAAAAGAAAATATTGGATCTTACATTAAAATAATGAATAAATTTTATTCATATTAACATAAATAAGTAGGTAAGTGAATTGATTTATGAAAATTGATTGATTTACTTGTTTGTTCAACGAATGTAGATAAGTTTATGTTCAAGACATGATTTTTATGACTCATACTATCTAGATTGCATGATTGTGTTATGGTAGACCGTCATCCTAGATCTTTTCTCTTATTTGAAAGTTCGTGTTTGCCTTTTGTTTCACTTTGTTACCGAGTCCCCTGAGGTCGGTACCGAGCCTGTTTTTTTTCTTTTTTGTTTGAGCTTAGTTTGTTCTAGCATTACCTCGTTATCGAGCCATCAGGGTCGGTACCGAGTCTTCTCTGAGACGTGACTGATTGTTTGCCTTGCTTTGTTTCTTGCTTTTGTTCTGTTTTCTTTTGCCTTTTTAGTATAGTAATTAAACATAACCTCGCTTCCCGTGGACGATCCTCACTCCCTATACTCAACGGGGTCTTGATTATAAATTTATTTGTTGTCAAGTATAACCCTTTCAACAAATTGGCGTCGTTGCCGGGGAAGCGATAGTGCTGTGTTTAGTTACTTGTGGGTTTCGGAATAGCCTGACTCCATTTTTGTTCCTAATTAGTTTACTTATGTTTGTTTTCTCAGCTTATGCAAGCTAGAAGACGTCGGCTTGAATTTGAATAACCTGATTACTATTCTGAGCCTGAACGTGTTCTTCATCGCAGGAGACGAGAAAACCGTACCATGGCTATAACACATGCAGAGATGGCTCAACAGATGGTTGGTCTCTGCAGACAGATGCGGGCATTGCAAACTGAGAGAGATCAAGAAAGGGAACAACGTACTCAAGTACAGGAGCAGTTGAATGCTATCCCTAGGAATGCCAAGCAATACATGCACCCGGAACTGAGGGTACCAGAATAGGCAATAATGCTTCCTGAGATAGAGAAGGCCTTTGAGATCAAATCTCAATTTATATCCTTGATAAGAAGGGTTCAATTTGAAGGGAAACCCACTAAGTGCCGAATGGAGCGTATTAGAATTTTGTTGATTTATGTGACACTATTGTCGTTGATGGTGTTTCTTTAGAATATGTTCAATTGAAGGCTTTTAAGTGGTCCCTTGCAGGAAAGCCCTGAGCTATTTAGAGGGCCTACCTGCTAGGTCGGTTAGTACATGGAGTGCTTTGCATGACTTATTCATGACAAAGTTCTTCCCTCCAGCCAAAACCACGGAGTTAAGGATACATATCACCTCTTATCACCAGCTGCCTAATGAGACCTTTGTGGAGACATGGGAGAGATTCAAGGAGATGCTTAGGCAATGCCCTACCCATGGACAACCACAATACATACTTCAAGAGATCTTCGAAATGCTGAAATGAAAAACCGCATCACCCTGCACACTGCTTGTGGTTTCATAGAGATGGATCCCGATGAGGCATGCGCATTACTAGATAAGCTGACCAATTACGATGCCATGTATGGGACCCAGCAGGCGCCCCAGTCTCAAAGGCGACTCTACAATCCAAATAAGGAAGAGGTTGATCCAGACGTCAAAGCTCAATTCATGCAAGATGAGATCAACCGACTGAAAAAACATGTAAGTTTTCCGAAAACCTTACAACAAGGTCTTGTGTGTGGCTCTCAAGCCCATAGTACTTCTTCTTGCACTAACATTGAGCAGGTTAGAGCCGTTGAGACTTATGCTGATGTGAATTACATGAGAGGTCAATATAGAAACCAACCTAGCAACTATGAAAGGAACAATAACTATCCCACCTGGGGAGGTTACAATCAAGGTCAAAGCCAAGCACCCCCACCACAAGAAAGGAAGACTGCCCCTTATCGGTCTCTAGGCTATGAAGAGACGCCATCATGGGTGAATAGACTTCATGATGGGATCAATGGAGTGAAAAGCGAGATCAATGGAGTCCGAGCTGACCTAAATAATCAAATGAAGGGTGTACATTCCCAATTGGGAGAGTTAGATACATGGAGAAAGAGTGTCAACTCCCAACTTGGCAAACCTTGTTGCACAAATTCCAAGACCTTAAGGGCAACTCCTGGGCCACCCTGAAGAGAATCCTATAGGACAAATATCAGCCATACACTTGAGGAGCGGAAAGACATTACTGAAACGTGCTGAGGCCAAAGAAAAGGAGCATGACAATGAGGACAAAGCCCCAGTTCAGTCCGATAACGACCACACTAGGGTCGATACCGAGCCTAAACAAGTCGGTACCGATCACACAAGGGTCGTTAATGAACCCACCATACCAGGTAAGACTTCTAAACTAAACTCCTCCAGTCAAGAGGTCATTACCGAGCCCCCTAGGGTCGGTACCAACTCTTCCCCAACACCGATCGACCATCTTGTCGATTCGGTAACGCCACCTCTTGAGCCCGTTTTGGTTCCGAGACCGGCAAAGACTCTTCCCTTCCCCTCTAAAAATTCTAAGGACTCTACAGAAGGGAAGTTTAGGCATTTTGTTAAAGTTCTTTGGGGCGTAAATATTTCTATTCCATTCGCTGAGGTCCTAAGCAAAATGCCGACTTGCACAAAGTTTTTGAAAGAAATTCTGAGCGGGAAGAGGTCTATATCCGAGCTGACTGACAAAGTCCGATC
The DNA here is from genome assembly GCA_964016875.1 of Fallopia convolvulus. Classification (NCBI taxonomy): domain Eukaryota; kingdom Viridiplantae; phylum Streptophyta; class Magnoliopsida; order Caryophyllales; family Polygonaceae; genus Fallopia; species Fallopia convolvulus. Next base: position 47,747,192 of record OZ024729.1, read on the forward strand.
CTTGGAGCTTCCGGAAAAACTTGGTGACCTAGATAAGTTTGCTATTACTATTGGTATTGGAGCTTACCGGTTTAAAGCTTTGTGTGACCTAGGAGCCAGTGCAAGTATATTACCACTTTCAATTTGATCCAAAGCCAATATGGGACCACTGGAGCCTGTGAACATGAGGTTATACATGGTGGACGGATCCTATGTCAAGCCTACCAGAGTCATAGATGATTTTCTAGTCCAAGTGGGAAAGTTCTTTGTCTCAAATGACTTCATAGTAATGGAGATGCCTGAAGACCCTGGGGTGCCTATCATTTTGGGAAGGCCATTCTTAGCCACAACTGGAGCTATAATCGATGTTAGGAGGGGACTCCTAACTTTTGAGATTGGGAATGAGGTGGTGCAGTTCCGCTTTAACCCCACCATAAAAGAGACCAATGAATCCAAGGTCAAGATGCTCTATACCCACACTAACTACATTGAATGTGGGGACCCGATCGAGAGGTTGTTTTCTTTTGATGCATTCTCGGGTAGAAGGTTGGCGGAATTTGATCTTTCAGCATCGATATCGATCCTACATGGGTTGTTACCGAGGCTCTTAGCAGGAAGAGAAGAATAGATAAGTCCTGCAGCATCGATACCGACCCCTTCCACATCGGTATCGAGGCTCATGGCAGGCAATTACGAGTCGTTACCGACCCCCTCTGGGTCGATATCGACCCTTCTAACATAAGAGGAAGAGCTTTTGTCGTGTGATTACCTCGAGGAAGTCTTGAAGACAGAGCATGAAGAACCCATCCTTATACCGACTGAGCCTACTCCAACGCTCAAGCCTCTTCTAGACTCCCTAAGGCATGAATTTCTTGGTCCTAACTCTACCTTCCCTGTTATCATCAATGCTCAATTAAAAGATGAAGAAGTAGAGAAGCTGATTTCTGTACTTAGGACCCATATGAAAGCATTTGGCTACTCTCTAGATGACATAACTGGCCCTAATTATGCATGCATAGAATCTACATGGAGGATAATCACAAACCCAAGCATCAACGTAGGTTGAATCCTAATATGAAAGATGTGGTGAAAAAAGAAATTTTAAAACTACTTGATGCCGAATTATTTTTCTTATATCGGACAGCTAATGGGTTTGTCCGGTCCATGTAGTTCCTAAAAAAGGGGGAATGACTGTTATTGAAAATGAGAAAGGTGAAATGATCTCCACTAGGACTACAACTAGTTGACACATGTGTATTGATTACAGGAAGCTAAATAGTGTTACAAGAAAATATCATTTTCCGCTTCCTTTCATTGATCAGGTTCTAGAACGCTTAGCCCAACATGATTACTTTTGTTACATGGCTATAGTGGGTTTTAGCACATTCCCATTCATCCTGATGATTAGGAGAAAACAACCTTTACTTGTCCCTATGGGACTTTTGCATACAGAAGAATCCCATTTGGGCTTTGCAATGCCCCTTCAACTTTTCTAAGATGCATGATGGCTATCTTCTCTGATATGATTGAGGACATAGTTGAGGTTTTTATGGATGATTTTTTTGTTTATGGTTCTTCATTTGATTCTTGTCTAGTTAATCTAACTAGGGTGCTTAAAAGATGTGAAGAAACCAATCTTGTGCTAAATTGGGAAAAATGTCATTTTATGGTCCAAGAAGGGATAGTGCTAAGACATCTCGTCTCTAAGAGGGGGATAGAGGTAGACAAAGCAAAGATTGAGCTTATTGAAAAACTACCTCCCCCTTCTTCCGTAAAAGACTTTAGGAGTTTTTTTAGGACATGATGGCTTCTATAGACGTTTCATTCAAGATTTTTCTAAGATAACTAAACCATTGACTAACCTACTAATGAAAGATGTAGTGTTTGAGCTGTCTATAGAATGTCTTGAGGCTTTTCACATGTTAAGAGAAGCCCTTGTCTCTACTCCTATTATTCAGTCCCCAGATTGGACACTTCCCTTTGAAATAATATGTGATGCCAGCGACTATGCTGTTGGTGCAGTATTAGGGCAGCGGAAGGATAAGAAGCTCCACGCTATTTATTATGCAAGTAATACGCTTCATGAGGTGCAGAGTAAGTATACCACGACGGAGAAGGAATTCCTTGTCGTGGTATTTGCATTTGAAAAATTTCGTTCGTATCTTGTTGGGTCTAAAGTGATTGTTTATACTGACCATGACGTCGTTAGATATTTAATGGCTAAGAAGGATGCCAAACCTAGGCTACTTCGTTGGATGCTCTTGTTACAAGAATTTGATCATGAAATCAGAGACAAGAAAGGAGCTGAAAACTTGGTGGCTGATCATCCATCTAGGTTGCCTGTAGAACACATCACGGAATCCAACAATGTTGTACCAATCAATGACTCCAGACCAAATGAACACCTCATGCTGAACGAGGACGAAAAGTGCAGGAGGCTTGTTATCGACCCTACAAGAGTCCGTACCGACCTATCTCAGAGGTTGGAGCGCGCTGGAGACACCGGTACCGAAGCAAAGAGGCCTGATACCGAGACCGGACAGCTCGATACCAAGGCAAAGGAGATCGTTACCGAGGATATTACTGAAGCAATAGGGCCGATAATGACCCATCCAGGTAATTTTTCTCAACCTGGTTCAATCCCTTCTTATTCAGATATTTCCTTTTCTCTTTCTTCTACTTCTCTTCATTCCATTCACGTTATTAGAGGGTCAAAGACCCCTTGGTTTTTGGATTTTGCTAACTACATTGTAGGAGGCGTGATTCTCGAGGGCTTGACTCCACAAAAGAAGAAGTTCTTACATGATGTCAAATAATACTATTGGGATGATCCTTTCTTGTTCAAGCAAGGAAGCGATCACCTCTGTAGGCGATATATACCAGAAGAGGAGATCGAGAGTGTGATCCGTCAATGTCACACTCTCCCAACCAATGGCCATGCAAAAGGATTCAAAACCACGGCGAAGATTCTTCAAAGTGGTCTTTATTGGCCTACCATTTTCAAGGATGTACAGGATTATGTGACAGCATGTGATGAGTGCCAACGCTCTGGAAACATCGCTTGGAGGCATGAGAACCCACTTACCAGAATCCTAGAGGTCGAGCTTTTCGACGTTTGGGGCATTGACTTTATGGGGTCCTTTCCTTCATCCGGTCCCTATAAGTATATCCTTGTAGCAGCCGATTATGTTTCTAAGTGGATGGAAGCCATTGCTACAAGAACTAATGATGCTAAAACTGTGGCTAAATTTATAAAGACTAACATTTTTCCCAGGTTTGGAGTGCAACGAGTTCTCATTAGTGACGGTGAATCATTGATGCGTTCAGCCTTTCGGGTTGATCGCACGAGTGCCCGATCTAGGCTCGGAAGGGCCTCGAATCTTCTCAAACGAATCGTAACCGGGATAAGCGCGAACCACATGTTGGCTTATGAGGAAAGTAACCAAGAAAGGATCGGATTGAGTCCGAATCCTAGGGCCGGAAAGGGGGCTCGACCGAGAAAGGGCGTTTAGGGTGAGAAAGGTGTGACGCCTAGGCCTTAGGGAAGAGAAACTCGATTCACAAAAGGCGATATGTATAAAGCAAGGCGTAATTAAAACATAGTAGATCGAAGAGTTTAAATAGAAAATGCAAAACCTAACTAGGTCTAGGTAATGGGCCTAATTTAACTATTGGGCCAGTCTCTTAACCATAAGTAGACAAACGCCCAAAAATAGTAATAGAGGAAACATAAATAGAAACTAGGTTTAAAGAGAAACTAGTTTTAAAAAAACATGTCAAAATAGAAAATATAATAAATATAATAATAACGAGTTAGGTCGGAATCCAAGGTGGACTCCAAGGTCTCGGTAGACTCGGGCTCGTAATGATCGATCTCGGTCTAGGACCGAATCGCATCAATCACACTTCATTGAGAGGAGCTTTGAAGCTCTTTTGGCTAAGTATGGGGTATCACATAGGGTGGCAATGTAATGCGTTCCGCCTTTCGGGTGGGTCGCACGGGTGTCCGATCTAGGCTCGGAAGGGCCCCAGATCTTCTCCAACGAATCGTAATCGGTATAAGCACGAACCACAGGGTGGCTCGTGAGGGAAAACTCAACAAATCGATTTGACGAGGGCATAGGAAAAGGGATAGAAAAGGGGTCCGTTCAAGAACCGGGTTTGACGCCTAGGCCTTAGGGAAGAGAAGCTCTATTCACAAAAGGCAATCTGTATTAAGCTAGGCGTAAATAATACTGAGTACATCAAGTTGTTTAAATAGAAAATGCAAAACCTAACTAGGTCTAGCTAATGTGCCTAATCAACCTATTGGGCTAGTCTCTTAAGCATAAGTAGACACACGCCCAAAAATAGTAACAACGGAAACATAAATAGAAACTAGCTATAAATGGTAACATGCCAAAACAGGAAATATAATAAATAATAATAAATATAATAATAACGAGCTAGATCGGAATCCAAAGCGGACGCCAAGGTCTCGAAAGGCTCGGTTTCGTCATGATCGTTCTCGGTCTAGGACCAGATCACATCATCCTCCCTCCCTTAGAATCGAAGCATCCTCGCTTCGAGCTCGGGGGGTCCAGGGAGAAGCAGAGATCAGTAGGCCGCACAAAAATATTGTCGGGGTCGGTGTCGTCTTTCGGAACATCTATAATGGACAAAACGAACTCGGGTTCCGAAGATGGCACTAGATCAAGTATGGGCGCGACAATGATAGGCGGTGGCTCGGCTGCTATGGGGAGCAAAGGCATCGGACAAGGTGACGGAGGCAGCAAACTTGGCTCATCCAAGACGGACTCGTTGTCCAAGACGGGCATGGCCTGAACATCCGCGGGTGTCGGAGGAAGTCGTTGTGATAAGGCTTAAGACTTCAACTGAGCAAGTAACTCGGTAACCACTAAAGTTAATCGGTCAATCTTTTCATCCGTAGTACTATGCTCAACCACAGGCGTTGGCACTGAACGTCTCGGGTCGACACTAGGGTGCGCGGCCGCGTCATGGTGGTCCTGGCCAGCGCTCTGAAAACAGAGGCCACTGTCGGAACTACACGGGCTAGGGAGTAGCGCGGTCGCGGCATGGTGGGGCACGGCCGCGGCTTATGGTGACGTGGGTGTGGCATGCTGGAACAAGGCCGAGTCGGCAGTGGCAGAGCCGAAATCTCAAAAGGCTCATCATGATAAAAACGGCCTGGATGGACACCGAAACTCATAAAACCCGTCATCGTAGTAGGAACAACTACGACGACTCGGTGCTGGAGAGTAATCTTGCCTGTCATATGGCAGGCTCGGCGGCGGAATCCAATCGAGGTGCCCATACGGTACTTACCGGGGTGGCAAGTTGTGGAATCTTCGGGTCGGTGGATCCCAAGGGAGGTCCGAACATAAAGGCCAATTCATGACTCACTACTGTATAAATCGTACACTTTGTATATTTTTTAAAATTGCCAAACTCTTTTCTTTTTAATATACTCAGCTTTTTTTTTAAATGCAAAATACATAGCTAACAAACTAGAAGATCTCGGTATAAACAACCGAAATTAATTAACAAGATATTAAACTAGAAAATAATCTTGCGAATAGGGTAACGAGATCAATGGAACGTGTTGGAACAATGGTTGTTCCATGGTTTCTCTTAGTTTTGATGATAACAAACTTAGTTAATATAACTTGCTTCTACATGTAAGTGTTTTAGGAAAACAGGTACATGGTCACGAGTGACGGAACGTCGTGAGGAACGATGGAGGGAACGAGTGACAAATTTAGGAAGCACGTCTCAGAAGGAACGCATCTTTCTATAAATGGCAAGTTACCATATCTTCTTGGAGCGATCTTCTACGAAGATTTACAGCTGTAGGCGGTTGATTGAGGAGATAAGAGAGAAGATAAGATCAATCTTCACACGATCTTATCTAGGGAAATCCGAGATCATTCGGTTTTGGCAAGAATCAGGATGGTTGAGGATCCGAAATCACAAACAATCTTTTTCCTTATCGTGTGGGATCTGTTAAGTGGAATATCAGCGTAATTAGGCAAGAATTACGTGTGAGATCAGACTTAACTTATCTTATAAATAGCTAAGGGTTAGCTAGGGTTAAAGGTGTGGTTGAAGAAGACGAACTTGGAGAGAGAGCTTTTCAAGTGTGCAAGTGTGTGGCTTTTTCCGGTGAAGAATCCACAAGTAAGTCAGTAGTTTACTTTCATTTAGGTTTACGCTTAGGGTTGTAGAAGTCTAGTTGGTTGAACTTCGGTTGGTGCCGTGGTTGTCAGGGAACTTTGGTTGGTGCCTTAGTTACTTGACTTGCCTTGTAATCGTTGAAACTTAATAAAGGTATTCTATTGAAAATCCTCTGAGAAGGAGTCTCAGGGGTAGAGGTTTTTCTTTCTACGACTTTTTGGTCGGACAGAAAGTTTTTCTCTCTAAATTCTGTGTTCTACTGTTTATTTCCGTTGCCCAGGGAACCTTACTAGTTCCCTGTATTGTTACTAACGCGTCACTATCCAATAATTGGTATCAAAGCAGGTTTGCTCAAGATTGTGTGTTAGTGCAGGAATACAGAATGTCTTCAAACAACACTCACAACATCGGAATTTGAAACAACAAGCCTCCACTGCTTGTTGCAGGGGAGTATGATCACTGGAAGAAGCTCTTCACCACATGGCACAGAAGCAATGACTACCAAGCCTGGTCAGTTATTGAGGATGGAGACTATGTCATTCCCGCAGACAAGAAGAACAAAAAATCCGAATGGGGGCCAACAGAATGGACGGGAATGGAGAAGAACTACAAGGCACAAATGCTTTCTAACAATGCCTTGGGTGCTGAAGATCTTCTAAGAGTTGTCAACTGCGAAACTGCTAGGGATGCATGGGAAGCCATTGAGCAAATGCATATCGGCAGTGTAGATTTGAAAGAAAGCCATCAGAAAGACGCCAGAAAGGAATTCTACAATTTTAAGATGAAAGATGAAGAAACCATTGCCACATACCAATCTCGGTTTGATGGCTTGGTCAATCGCATTAATCATCTTGGAATTGGGGATTCTATCAAACATGCTGAGAAAGTCTCTACAATTGTTGATGGTCTAGGACCCAAGTACGTGGTCACTAGAGGACTCCTCAAGGAAAATCCAATAACAAAGACTTGTAAACTTCAAGAGATCTTTGGAAAGCTGACAGACTATGAGAGATATGAGAAAGACAACAATGGTTCCTCAAGCTCTAGCAAGGGTATTGCTCTTAAGGTGGAGAAGGCCATTGAAAATATCACTGCTGGAAATGATGATGAGCTAGAAAAGGATTCTGATGTAGCTCTCATAACCAAAGCAATGAGATCTTTCTACAGGAGAGGCAAGAAGCAAGGTGCCATGAAGGAAAGGGTCAACTTCGAGAAGAAGGAAATCAAGGACGTTACCTGCTTCAACTGTCAAGAAAATGGTCACTATGCAAAGAGTTGTCCCAAAGGTAACGACACTGGGAACGAGAAGAAAAAGGCCTACATCGCTGCATGGGATCTTGACTCAGATGATGAATCTGAATCAAAGGTCTGCGCCATGACTCTGAAAACTGAAGATGTCGACCAAGAGGTAACTCCTGAACAATTTCTTTCTAGTATAGAGAAAGCTAAACAATATGATCTTATTATCCTTGTCAAAAAGCTTTTTGAAGATAACTTAAAGATGCAAGATGAAATGGAAGCTTCTGATGAGAAATGTCTTAATCTTGAAGAAAAACTATCAGAAACTACTGTTACTAATATTGTTCCTTGTTTAGAGTGTGAAGATTTAAAGAAAGATATTAAGACTCTAACTGAAACCAATAACGAACTTAGGTAAGATTTGCTTGTTCACCAACTCAAAAGGGAAGAATTAGAAAGTGAACTAAGTAAACGAACTCAGATTGAGTTTAATCCTGCTAGGTGTGGAATTGGTTTTGGTAAAAACAAATCTGAATATCCTCCTGATGAACTTGCCTTTGAAGAGAAAATGGAAAGAAAAGCTAGGGAACTGCAATCCGCTAGAGATAAGGTAACTCATCTAGAGAGTAGAGTCAAGATTCTTGAAAGTAATCTAAATGATATTCTGGAAAAATGGCTCATAAAATATACCTAAAACAGTCTCAAGGGAACCAGCATAGAGTTCCTTCCAAGGAACGTGCCAAGGAACGTACCCTCCAGAAACCACATCCTAAACGCTATCTTAGTGAATACTATAGGGTGTGCTATCACTGTGGTGGAGGAGGTCATATTCAAAAAGACTGTAAGGTTAGAATAGAAATGTCAAACAAAAAGCCTCAAAATCAAAACACATGGAACAACAAGAAACAGTGGTATGGTAAGAAAAATCAAGGGTATGACAAATCTCATCAGATCAAAATCAAACCAGCCCCACAAAAGAAGCAAGATACTAAAACTGACAAAAGGAAAAACCATGTTGATCCCTCAAACATTGCTTCTAGTTCCAAAGGCCCACAGAAAGCTACTTTAGTTCAATCTTAAATCTATCATTCTGTGAGCTATGCTAACCGACCAGGGAAGGCTAAGCAGGCCTGGGTTATTAAAACGTGATTTCTTTCTTACAGGTTGAAGTGAGGGGGAACATCCGCTGGATCCTTGACAGCGGGTGTTCATGTCACATGACAGGGAACGAGAGTATTCTGTCCTCACTTCAAATCAATGCTGGAGGAAACATTTCCTTTGGAAACAACAATCAAAGAGAAATCATTGGAATAGGTGAAGTCAAGCTAATTAAAACAAGCGTGAAAGACGTAAGTTTGGTGAAAGGTCTTTGTTACAATCTGTTGAGTATTGCTCAACTTTGTGACCAAGGGAACAACGAGGTATCCTTTACCTCAGATGGTTGTACGATCAAGAACATGAAATCAAGTCTTGTGGTCCTGAAAGGAAAGAGGCGCAACAATGTGTACTTTGTCGACTCAAGTTTCCAACCACAAGAAGAACTTTGCTTTGTAACAGTAGCTGACAAGACTGGTCTCTGGCATAGGAGGTTTGGTCATGCAAATCATCAAGGAATTCACAAACTCTACTCACAAAATCTGGTGATAGGACTTCCCAAAGTTCTTACAGAAAGGGAAAGCTTGTGTGAAGAGTGTGTGAAAGAGAAACAAAGCAAGTCATCTTTTCAGCCAAAGTTGTCAGTCAGCACCTCTCATCCCCTTGAGATGATACACATGGACTTGTGTGGTCCCATGTGGGTGAGAAGTCATGGTGGTAGCAGGTACATTTTTGTTATTGTTGATGATTTTACTAGATATACATGGAGTCTTTTTCTAGGTTCCAAAGATGAGACGTTCATGGCATTCAAAAGCTGGATCAAGAAGGTAGAAGCATCAACAAGGCAGAAATTAAAGTCTATCAAGTCTGACAACGGAACAGAGTTCAAGAATTCCATGTTCCATAGCTACTGCGATGAACATGGAGTATCTCAGAACTTCTCTGCGCCTAGGACTCCTCAACAAAATGGCGTAGCAGAGTAACTTGCCTCGGTCCTTTTGGACTGAGGCAGTCGGTACCGCTTGCTACATCATTAATCGAGTCACCATACGTTCCAACTTCTCTAAAACTCCATATGAACTAATCAAGGGCAGAAAGCCAAATATTTCCCACTTAAAAGTCTTTGGATGTAGGTGCTTTATTCACAACAATGGAAAGGATGAGTTGGGCAAGTTTGATCCAAGGAATGACGAAGGTATCTTTCTGGGGTATGCATCCAACATCAAGGCTTACAAGGTGATCAATAAAAGGACTAAGAAGTTTGAAGAAAGCATTCATGTTGTCTTTGACGAGTCCAAAAATGGAGGGAACCTGTCTAGTAACGAGTATGTAATGGAGGGAAAGCATTCATGTTAAGTGAACAAGCTCCAAACTCAGGTTCACAAGCTCCAAATGACGATGTTATGCCTCCGAATCAGGATCTGGATGGAGATGACACTGAAAATGCTCTGGTTCTTGATGATGATACCTCACAAAATGAAGAAATTGAGAAAAATCATGGGGAAGGAACATCACATGGAACGACAAGCCAACATGAACAAGAGGAGTCAAGAATAGATCCCACTCAGATTGAAGTCAGAAACTATCATCAAAAGAGAGATCATCCTGTTGACAACATCATCACTCCATACGATAAAGGTGTGCTTACTCGTTCCTCTATTAAGAATTTTTGTGCTTTCAATGCGTTTATCTCTCATGCAAAACCCAATAATGTGAAGGAAGTATTAAAAAATCCCGACTGGATAGTTGCTATGCAAGAGGAATTACATTAGTTTGAGAGGAACAAAGTATGGAGATTAGTTCCCAAGCCAAAGCACAAAGTGGCTATAGGAACAAAGTGGGTATTCAGGAACAAACTTGATGACACTGGAGCTGTCACAAGAAACAAGGCGAGGCTTGCAGCTAAAGGGTACAATCAACAGGAAAGGATTGATTACGATGAAACGTACGCTCCTGTTGCAAGAATAGAAGCCATCCGTCTTCTAATCGCCTATGCTGCTCACAAGGGATTCAAGTTGTATCAAATGGATGTGAAGACAGCATTCCTGAATGGTTACCTACAAGAGGAGGTTTATGTGTTGCAACCTCCAGGATTCGAAGATGTCGATCACCCTGATCATGTCTACATACTGGATAAAGCCCTCTATGGTCTTAAACAGGCTCCTCGTGCTTGGTATGATAGATTCGCTCAGTTTCTGTTAGCCAATGGATATAGACGTGGTATGATTGACTAGACACTGTTTCTAAGGGAACAAGACGGTGAGGTTTTAGTAGTTCAAGTCTATGTTGATGATATTATTTTTGGTTGTACTAACCCCAAACTTGTAGAAAGCTTCAAGAATTTAATGAGCAGTGAGTTTGAGATGAGCATGATCGGTGAACTCACATTCTTTCTTGGTCTACAAGTGGTACAAAGTGATGAGGGAACAAAGGTGCATCAACAAAAGTACATCAAAGAGCTATTGAAGAAGTATGGTATGGATTCTACAAAAAGTTTTGATACTCCTATTTCTCCGAATACTCGTCTTGATGCTGATCTTAATGGGGTTGATGTTGATCAAATGATGTACCGTGGAATGATTGGTTTCCTATTGTACCTAACGGCCAGTCGGCCAGATATTATGTTCAGTGTGTGTCTCTGTGCTAGATTCCAGGCTAATCCTAAAGAAACACATGAAAGAAGTAAAGAGAATTATGCGCTACTTGAGAGGGAACGATGGGTTATGTCTATGGTACCCAAGACACAACTCGTTCCAACTTGTCGGATTCTCGGATGCAGATTTTGCAGATCACTTGGTGGATAGGAAGAGCACATCACGCATGGCCCAATTCCTTGGTCCTTTTCTGGTATGTTGGGGATCGAAGAAACAAAATTCAGTTGCTCTTTCAACGGCTGAAGCTGAGTATGTCGCAGCAGCTGCCTGTTGTTCCCAAGTATTGTGCTTAAAACAACAACTGGTGGATTTTGGTATGTCTCTTGGAACAATTCCTATCTTATGTGATAATACAAGTGCAATCAATATCTCCAAAAATCATGTGCATCATTCTAGACCTAAACATATAGATATTCGACATCATTTCTTAAGAGATAATGTTGAAAAAGGTTTCATCAAGATGGATCATTGTAGGACTGAAAATCAAGTGGCATATATTTTTACCAAGGCTTTAGACAGAAAACCCTATGAGCATCTGAGGATGTTGCTAGGAATGATTTCCTTGGAGTAAACAAGTCCCGATCCTCTATTCCCTCAGTGCTTGACTAAAGAGGTAACTTCTCAGGTAACTACATATCATTTGACAAGTTTTATAATGGCTTATATCCTTCCTCTATGCATAGATGTTGTATATATTAGAAATTGTTAGGTGTTGCATGCTAAAAGGAACTAAAACTAATTCGCTTACATCCAAGATTTTCTTTTGACCCAAAATAACCAACTTGATCTATTCTATCCCTCACTTCAAGCCGAAATGATGGTTGGTTATAAGTTGTCCCTTGAGCCTGGTCCAAACAAACGTTCCCTCTGAACCCCCTTGATTACCCTGAAACGGGGAATAATTGTTTGGATCTCAAAAATTGTCCTAAGCCCACAAAAAGTTTGAATGGAACGTCTCTAGTCCCTTTGCTGTTCAAACATAGCCTTTTATCCACTCATGGTAACGAGTTATGGAACTAGTGGTTGAGAATAGTGTCACATTAAGGGAAAGTCTTTGATTAAATTTGAAGATTTTTCTGCACAAGAACAGATGTCAATCAACGCAGGAAACGCAGTTGAGTTATAGCCGTTGTGACTGCTCATTTGAAAATTCCAGCCGTTGCACAGTAATTCTACAGGGAACGATAGGACGTCTGCGCAGTCAAGACTTAATGGCGGTAAAAATTCATCATTATGGCAACTCTTAGCCGTTAAGATTTGGATAGAAGATCTTTGGGAAGATCATGATCTTTGTAAACAAGGAAAGAGGTGAGCTTTATAAACTCTTCTCTCGGTTATTACTTTCTCACCGCACCTCTGCTTTTACCTCTGAAACCCTAATTTTCCTCAAAGCTTCCATCTTCTCTCTTTTCTACATCAATGGCTTCCTCCTCCAACACCCCTATCCTCAACTTTGACGGTCTCGATGCTTCTGAGATAGCAACCCTCCAAGCCCAACTCGAATCTCTCAAAAAGGCCAAACTTTCTTCTCCCTCCCTAATTTCTAAACTTGAAACCAAATTTGATGTTGTCTCCGACACTGGTATGGGAGTCGCCGATAAGGTCTCATCGGAGAAGGAGACTGTAGGTGAGAAATCTGCGAAGGATCAATCCATGGCTCCCTCAGAAAACCCCTCCGACAAGCCTACTGAAACAGGGGAAGTGCAGGAGAGCAAGGATGCAATGGAGAAGGAAGAGGTAAACTCACCTCCCAAGGAAACCACCGATGATCAAGAAAGAGTGGACTCTTTGCCCGTGAATAAGCGACCAGGATGGGTCAATCCAACGAGCCGTGGCAAGCGAAAGGCAAGAAAGAGTGTTCCTCCTCTGCCGTCTCAGATTCTTCACATCTCTGATTCGGAACGCACCCCATCCCCTGCCACCAAAAACCCGAAGGTCACTCACTCAGGAACCAAGTACAGCCTTCGCTCCACCGTTCCAAAGGAACCAGTGACCCAAGAATCATCTGAGGAAGAAGATCCAGAGGAAGATGAGGAGGAGGTTGGCTCTGGGTCTGAAGAGAGCAAGGAAGAAGAAAAGAAGGAGTCTGGTGATGAAGGAAATGAAGAAGAAGAGGAGTTGGAGGAAGAGGTTGAAAAAGACCTCAAGTCTGCCAAGGCGAAAGAGAAACTTCCAATGGAATTTGAGGCCCGATCCAAGAAGGGTTCAAAGAAGGTCGTTGCTCCTCTGGTGATCGACGAAGACTTCCTGAAAAATCATGACTTGGAGGAGTTCTAGGAACTTCTCAAGTTTCAGGGATGGGAGAAAATCTGTGACTCTGGGGTCAAAGTAGATGTATCGGTTCTTTCTCAATTCTTTGGTTCCTATCAACTTGTTGATCTCTCAATTGGTCCAATGGGTTTTGCTACTGTTTGTGGGTTGGAAATTTCTTTTTCTTTGGGATCTGTTGCTACCATTCTAAAGGTTCCTGCTGAGGGTTACAAGGATGTCCACACTTCAAGCAACTGGCCAAGGAACAAGACTCAACTGATCAAACGTGTCATGGGCAAAACTGCTGAAGCTGGTCCTTACTCTACCAACGATTTGAGCTACACTGCAAGGATTGCACATCAGTTTCTAATCAAGGTTGTTGTTCCTAGGCTGGAGAAACGGACTACACTCACGATCAATGATATGATTCTGCTAGACAAGTTTCTAAGGAGGGAATGTATTAGTCTTCCAGAAATAATGATGCGGCAAATGGCTAAGTGTACTGGGAAGAAACATAGCTTGCCATATCCTCGTTTTGTGAAGGCTATACTGAAGGAGAGAAAGGCTTACAATCCTTCAAAAGAGGAGTTCTTTGGATTGCCCCTGGAGATGCGCAATATCTCGAGGATGAATTTTCAGGGTGATTCGAAGGGAACAATTGTAAAGAAGACTGCCCAGATGGATGTTGGGAGCTCTTCGATGAGTGAAGGTGGTACTGCCAAGATGTTGTCTGAGCTTCAAAAGGTTTCCTCTTAGCTGAGTACCATAATTGGTTACCTGGCTAAGAGGGACACTGACACTGCTGCTGCTGATTCCACCTCCTCCGAACCATGATGTGGACCCTCTCTAGTTCCTTAGCCTCTCTATCCCCAGTTTAAAAAAATATTTCTTTTGTCTCTTGGATGTTAAGACTTTTATGTTTTTTTTGCTTCTCTGGTTGTAATCCTTGCTACAATTATCTATAATAATAACTATCTTTTGCTTATGACTGGTTTAAGTTGCAATTAAATTTGTTCATTTGCTCTATGTTTTGCTTGATGATTGTTGACCTTTTGATGATGTCAAAAGGGGGAAGTTAGGAAAAATACAGAGATGCGTTCTATCCAGGAAATACATAGGGAACTTTGGCTAAGGGGGAATATGTTGTTAACTTTGATGAGTAAGAACAACAGTGCATTTGTCAAGGGGGAACCATCCGGGAATTTTTTTCCTAATCTATATTTCTTTTGGTTTCTAGACATGCATTTTTGTATAGGTTTGTCATCATCAAAAAGGGGGAAATTGTTGGAACAATGGTTGTTCCATGGTTTCTCTTAGTTTTGATGATAACAAACTTAGTTAATATAACTTGCTTCTACATGTAAGTGTTTCAGGAAAACAGGTACATGGTCACGAGTGACGTAACGTCGTGAGGAACGATGGAGGGAACGAGTGACAGATTTAGGAAGCACGTCTCAGAAGGAACGCGGCTTTCTATAATGGCAAGTTATCATATCTTCTTGTAGCGATCTTCTACGAAGATTTACAGCTGTAGGCGGTTGCTTAAGGAGATAAGAGAGAAGATAAGATCAATCTTCACACGATCTTATCTAGGGAAATCCGAGATCATTCGGTTTTGGCAAGAATCGGGATGGTTGAGGATCCGAAATCACAAACAATCTTTTTCCTTATCGTGTGGGATTTGTTAAGTGGAATATCAGCGTAATTAGGCAAGAATTACGTGTGAGATCAGACTTAACTTATCTTATAAATAACTAAGGGTTAGTTAGGGTTAAAGGTGTGGTTGAAGAAGACGAACTTGGAGAGAGAGCTTTTCAAGTGTGCAAGTGTGTGGCTTTTTCCGGTGAAGAATCCACAAGTAAGTCAGTAGTTTACTTTTATTTAGGTTTACGCTTAGGGTTGTAGAAGTCTAGTTGGTTGAACTTCGGTTGGTGCCGTGGTTGCCAAGGAACTTTGGTTGGTGCCTTAGTTACTTGACTTGCCTTATAATCGTTGAAACTTAATAAAGGTATTCTATTGAAAATCCTCTGAGAAGGAGTCTCAGGGGTAGAGGTTTTTCTTTCTACGACT
Source organism: Fallopia convolvulus (assembly GCA_964016875.1). Classification (NCBI taxonomy): domain Eukaryota; kingdom Viridiplantae; phylum Streptophyta; class Magnoliopsida; order Caryophyllales; family Polygonaceae; genus Fallopia; species Fallopia convolvulus. The sequence continues at coordinate 47,762,653 of OZ024729.1, forward strand.
TGTTGGTCGGACAGAAAGTTTTCCTCTCTAAATTCTGTGTTCTACTATTTATTTCCGTTGCCCAGGGAACCTTACTAGTTCCTTGTATTGTTACTAACGCGTCACAATCCAACAGAACGTATCTTCCACAATGTATAATCAAAGATATACATCCAGAGATATATATATATGGCCAAAGAATTATTTGGCTAAGATATCACAAGACACACGAACCAATTGGCAAGATCACATGGAAAGTATATATAATTATTTTGCAGATCGGAAAATTTATGTTTTTTTTTATGCCGATCGATTTTTTTTCTAAATAAAAGATGCGGACTTTACAAGGCTGAGAAGGACGGTGCACAACCAAGCAAGGCGGAGGACTAGCGCGGTCGCCGAACGGAAACAGCGGCAGGAGGCGGGTGTTGTTGGAGAACGATGTCTTCGTCGAGTCGCCTGAGCTCTAATACCAGTTAATGACTTCCGCCTTTTGGGTGGATCGCACGGGTGTCCGATCTAGGCTTTGAAGGGCCCCAGATCTTCTCCAACGAATCGTAACCGGGATAAGCACGAACCACATGGTGGCTCGTTAGGGAAAACTCAAGGGATCGAGTTCGGGTGGCCTAGGGCCGAGACGAGGGCGTAGGAAAAGGGATAGAAAAGGGGTCCGTTCAAGAACCGGGTTTGACGCCTAGGCCTTAGGGAAGAGAAGCTCGATTCACAAAAGGCAATATGTATTAAGCAAGGCGTACATAATACTGAGTACATCAAGTTGTTTAAATAGAAAATGCAAAACCTAAATAGGTCTAGCTAATGGACCTAATCCAACTATTGGGCTAGTCTCTTAAGCATAAGTAGACACACGCCCAAAAATAGTAACAACAGAAACAGAAATAGAAACTAGCTATAAATGGAAACATGCCAAAATTGGAAATATAATAAATAATAATAAATATAATAATAACGAGCTAGGTCGGAATCCAAGGCGGACGCAAAGGTCTCGATAGGCTCGGGCTCGTCATGATCGTTCTCGGTCTATGACCGGATCGCATCAGAACGCCCTACCATTCCCAAACTAGTGGCCATGTGGAGGTTTCCAACAGGCAAATTAAAAGCATCTTGAAGAAGACGGTCTCCCGCTCTAGGAAAGATTGGTCATCCAAACTTGATGACGCTTTATGGGCATACAGAACGGCGTACAAGACACTCTTACGCACCACTCCTTACAACCTAGTTTATGGAAAGGCGTGCCATTTTCTTGTCGAGTTAGAGCACAAGGCATTTCGGGCTCTCAAGGAGCTTAATGTGGACCTCGACAAGGCTGGAGCAAAACGATTCATGGAATTGCAAGAACTAGAGGAGTTGAGGCTAAGAGCATATGAGAATGCCGAGATCTACAAAGAGCACACCAAGGAGTGGCATGACAAGAAATTGGTGCGAAAAACTTATGAAGTTGGTGACAAGGTACTCCTCTTTAACTCTAGACTCCGCCTTTTTCCAGGGAAGCTGAGATCAAGATGGAGTGGGCCATTCGTTGTCCACCACATATATCCCCATGGAGCGGTGGATCTAGTCAATCACAATGGAGCCATCTTCAAAGTTAATGGACACCGGCTGAAGAAATACCTTGAGCACGCCGACCCGAATGAGGAAATCCGAGCCACATGGGCTCTCACATTGTCGGACTAGCCAAGGTAAGTTTGTCGGGCTAAACGACGTTAAAAATAGCGCTTACGGGAGGCAACCCAGTTTAGTTTTCCCTTTTTTTAGATCTTTTTGCTAGCTTTCTTTCCGTTTGTTTTTTGTTTAAGTTTTGGATTTTTTGAACAGAATGCCTTGCTAAAGTGATACAGGACCGAGGTTGAAAATAGAGTACAAAGCAAAACTCGATGAAAAATGGCAGGTTGGTCATTACCGACCCTCCAGGGTCGGTACCGACCCTTGCAGCGTAACCAAACAAAACCCGGATTTCGGATCCCAGGTAAGTATTTAAACCCTAAATTTCTTTTGTCTTTTCCACCACACCGTCTTCAGGCCCAAACATACCCTTGCCCGCAAATGCCCATTTCCAACAAAACACCACTCAGTAAGCCACCACGCACCACTGAACCACTAGCACCCTGCTGTCGAGCCACCGTCGCACCCCAACACCAGGAAAACCGAACCACAACCCGGTACTGAGCAACACTTTTTGTTCGTTACCTACAGAACGCTGTAATTTGAGTTAAAACGCTTGATTTCAATGTAAGTATGGGGTTCTTTGGTGTGTTATTGTTATGAGTGGATCTTATCTTATCTTGTTTTTATCAGGTCTATAATGGCAAGTACAAGCCGTGCAAGCAAGAGGGCCAGAAAGAGAACCAAGAGGCAATCTCCATCTCCATCTCCATCACCATCTCCATCTCCACCACAAATGGATAGTGTCGAGGTGACAACCGATGAAGAGTATGAGATTTTCAAGAAAGTTTATAGGTGGTCTCATAAGACGAGATGGTTTTCCAAAGCCCATGGAATAAAGTTGGGTATTTATGAAGACCTCAAGCATGCCTTCTCCAACATTGGAGCCTCTCAACTCCTCAAATGTGAAGACCTCCCTCACTACCCGGCCCTCACTGCGGAATTTGTAGCCCATCTCCGAACTCAATTCAAGAACAAGAGATCGGTTGGGAGGATTACTTTCAGACTCAGGAACGAGGACTACCGTCTCACCATGGGCGAGTTCAATGCTCTTCTCCGTTTTCCTAACACCTCCCGAGATTACATAGCTCCCGATGATCGATTTCAAGGTTCTAGAGACATGGGGCTATATCATGGGTCAAGCTCGTTACTTGGAGAAAAACCACTCCCTTCCAAGCTTCTCACTTGGTGAGATTTCAAGAGTCCTTAGACTCGCTCGATTGAATTCTTGAGTGTCTACAAAGCTCTCCTGTGTAGAAGAATGAATCCCACACCCTTGAACCACGCTTTACCTTTGCACTCACACTCTCAATCTCACGCTATGCCTAAGAACACTCAACACACCACTTGTACGAATCTCATGCACAAGTTCACTCTTTCTTTCTTACACAAAATGTAAAATTACGCTCAAGAGTCTTACCACTATCCTAAACACGAGGGTATTTAAGCTAAGGTAAGAGAGATCTCGTGTGTATCAACTCCCATTCGATTAGGAAAATGATACACACTCAATCTTAACATATCTTTCCAAATATACATTAACGCATACAAAGAAATATTCTAGGAGGATCAAATCGTCTTTATCTTGATTTTAGCACTCTTTTATGATGATCTTCTCCTAAAATAGAACGACGCAGCTGTCTCCAAATACACGCACACACACTGTGCGTTCCTTCCTTAAATAAATTACTTCGCCAACTGGTCATGTCAGTGACTTTGCCAAGTCGCCGACTCGACTTGCAAACTCGTAGTCACTGACTCTGGAACCATCAAAACTCTATCTTCTAACAGCCAAGAAGGAGTTGTCTTGGCCCACAAGGACGGAGGTGGGTTGTCTACGCACCATGCTTTTCACCGATCCCGCTCCAATGAACTTGGGTTATGAGTGGGTGACATATGTAGAGCAACACGGGCCCAAGCTGGAGGAGATCTACTTTGGAGGGATAGTGAACCTTTTTGCCTTGGCTTGTGAGATTGATTTTTCTCGCTACAATGCACTTCCATCGTAGAAGCTAGACACCAACTACTGGGTGTCATCTGGGATTTTTCAGAGGTGCAATGAGGGCGTCATCACTAAAGTCAATTTGGTTACGGAGGAAAAAGTTGAGCTTTTGTACCTCCCCAATAGGTATGAGACTTGGACTTCTACACCGTTCCCGCTGGCTACGAGACCCGAGCAGGATGCCTCATTGAGGACATTAGAGTCAAGGTTTGAGAGAGAAGAATAAATGCAAGATGTTGACCAAGATGCTGAGGAGGTCGTTACCGACCATTATGGCTTTGGTATCGAGGGTGTTGCTGACGCAGTTGGGCACGTTAACGTGCCAGATAAGCGCGGTATCATGGTGCACGACCCCACTACTGACCCTTACAGGGTCGGTACGACCCCCGATTTTGCCACAGGCAGCACGGTACCAAGGGGTACAACTACAGTTCACCCCCGCAGGTCAGTGACATGGTGTAGCGCATGGATACGCTGCATATGGGTCAATACCAATTGTATGAGAAAATGACTGAGATCTAAGATGCTTCCACTGCTCAACAGGAGGTGGCTGAGGAGCGCCACAAAATTGTTGAGTCTCGCTGTAGGATTGGTGAGACACAATGGGAAGCAACTAAAGAGCGCTGGCAAACGACTGCCAAATTCATGCATAATTTTGAGAGGCGCTTTCCGCCTTTGCCCTGATTCCCTCCTCTCTTTTCAAGATGCTTCAAGATGTTTCCACTGCTTCAAAAAACCACATTGTGAGTTCGTTTTCTTTTCTCTATCTCTTTCTTTTGCATTGCTTTGTTTTTATAGTGAGGATATTGTATTGCTTTAGTATGGGGTAGCAAGGGAAAAGAAAACTCTTATGTTTGTTATCCTTGTTTTCTATGCTTTGTTTGATGTCTGTTGTGGTTTTTAGTTGTTTAGTTGCTTTGCTTTCTTTGAAAAAATGATATAAAAAAAGAAAAAAAAATATATTGAAAATTTTGAAAAAAATCACAAAAAGATTTTAGGATGGATAGTGCCCTTATCTTTATGGTTCTTGATTTCTTTTGCTTTCATGATCATGTAAATCCCATGGTATGTTTTGATAGTTTAGTCCAAAAGTGTTTTGATGAAAATGTTTTAAGTGAAGATTAGCATGTGATGAAATTGAGAACATATGACTTTTAGCATGAGTTTATTGCAATCCAACAAATATTACCTTGTGAGCATGTTTAGCCTTGATTTGCTTGTGTGATTTACTCTCTTATGTGTATATTATCTCTTGAGATTACGATGGTTATCTATTTCTCAAAGCCTATATAAGATTTTAGTTCATTACTTGAAAAATCATATGATGGAGAACTTATTTTTCATAAACCTTATAAATCATTATCCACCCTTACATTATCCTTTGTTTTTTAAGCCAATGCTTGTGCCTTAAGCTTTTTATTTTTAAGCTCCACAAAATTAATTCCTAGCCGAGATAAGCTTGACCCTATCTGGAGATTAGGACTTAGTTGGTTGAATTTATTTTGTTAGGTGTGTATGTGGGTTCAAAGAAAAGGATGGTTTGGGTAGAATGGAAGTCTTGTTGTTCAAAAAGAAGTTATAAAGGACTCTTGGTAAAAGAATGCACGAAATGAAGGAGAAAAAGAAAGAAATTTAGTTTCAGCAGACCTCGTTACTGACCCTGTAAGGGTTGGTACCGAAGCTTTCCAGCAAGAAAAAAAAACAGTGCAGAAAGAGAAAAATTCAGAAAAAATGGAAGGGAAAAAAAATAAAAATAAAAGTGCAGTGGAATAAAAACCAGAACCAAGAGTTTCTTTAAGTATTTATGAGACTTTCTAGGATGGGTTAAAGGTTAATGAAAAAGAGTGAGTGTTCTATTAAGATTAAGAGAGTTTGGTATGTTCTTTTGATGTATTTGGTGAGTTGTGTAGGAAAGTTTAGGAGTCTTGATTCCCAGATTTTTAGCAACACAAACCAAAATATTTCCATGCCTTATTGTCAAATACCAAGCCCCATTACAACCCATCCGAATGGAAGCTTCTATGAAGTCTTTCATTGAGCTTATGTTCTCTTGATGATTTTACTTGTTTTGACATCTTTGGTAGAGAGATTGGTGATATAAATTACAATTTCTATGAGTTTTTGCATGTTTGATTGAGTTGAGGGTTGTACTTATAAGCCTAAACACATGAGTGTTGAATGAAACACTATATCCCTTGTGAGGTTGGATTGTGATTTCTTATGTCTATTTGTTGTTCATGTATGTGTGATGACGTTAAGAGTCACTTGCTATTCTTACTGGTGCTAAAGTTGTTGTTTTTATAAGGGCTATTACTTAAAGAATGTGCTGATGGTATTGGTTTATGTTTAGTGATTGCTTGAGGACAAGCAAGCATAAGTATGAGGTATTTTGATGTCCAGGTTTTTAGCTTAGTTTTAGATTGTTTTTCTAGGTTGTTTAGTTGTGTTTTTGGGTTAGTTTTGTGTCTTTTAGTCTAGTTTGCAGTGAAATGTATGGAAACTACTCTAGTTTGGTGTTCTTTGTAGGTTTTGGAGCAAACTTGGGAGCATTTTGGAGACATCTAGATAGAAGAGAGTGAGCGGAGCATGGCTAGGAAGGAAGGAGTAAAGACATTTGAAGCAATCCCGGGAAATCCAAAGGAAGGTGTGAAGATTCAAACGAAACAAGACCAGTAAAAACTCGTTATCGACCCAGGAGGGGTCGGTACCGAGGCATCAGGAAAGAAGAAGTTCAGCGGAAATTCAGCAGAGTCTACCGACCCTAACGGGGTCGATACCATGGGTTCCTCGTGTCGGTAGACGTAGCCGACTTTAGTGTTTTAATGAATTTATTCCGTAATCTTTTAGCTTTAGAAAGTTCTATATTTATGGAAACTTTTTAGATAGCTTTTCTAGTATAAATACTCTTGTTTTAAGTTGTTTTAAGGGGACACGCACCTCTTGCTCTCGGTTTTTAAGTTTGAACAGTTGTTTAGGAGAGATGATTGATTACTTAGAGCCCAAGGAAGGAGTTTGTTGGAGTTTTTCTCTTGTGTTCTAAGGAGTATTCTGAGACAAAGTGTGTTTTTAATTCAAGCAAGATTTGCTTTTTAATACAAGTTATGTTTTCTTTGAATTGCATTGTTTATTTCTTCTTAATCATGAGCGAGTAGTCTTTTATTCTAGGATTGGGGTTGAAACCCAACATGATCTTGCATGAATCATGATGTGATTGAATGAATTGAATGCCTTTTATCTATTTTTCCACTTGTTTGTGCTCATGCTTTGATGAAAGTCAAGGTAATTCGCGTTCGTAACTCAATCGAAAGAAAAAGTTATAAACTTGAATGTTGATTAAGTTTGATAACGAAAGTTATAATCTTTGGATCAAAATAAGTACATAATTGAATTGATTTATGAAAATTGATTGATTTACTTGTTTGTTCAACGAAAGTTGATAAATTTATGTTCAAGGCATGGTTTTTATGACTCATACTATCTAGATTGCATGATTGTGTTGTGGTAGACCTTCATCCAAGATCTTTTCTCTTATTTGAATGTCCGTTTTTGCCTTCTGTTTCACTTCATTACCGAGTCCCCTGAGGTCGGTACCGAGCCTGCGTTTTGTTCTAGCATTACCTCGTTACCGAGCCATCAGGGTCGGTACGGAGTCTTCTCTGAGACGTGGCTGATTATTTGCCTTGCTTTCTTTCTTGCTTTTGTTCTGTTTTCTTTTGCCTTTTTAGTATAGTAATTAAACATAACCTTACTTCTCGTGGACGATCTTGACTCCCAATAGTCAGCGAGGTCTTGACTATGAATTTATTTGTTGTCAAGTATAATCCTTTCAACACTATGTTCCTCCCTTTTTTTTCTTAAACACTGTTTTTCTAGAGCGTCAATTTTTTATTTTAAGGACTACTAGTAGAATTCAAATTTTATTAAATACTCTTTTTGTTCTATTCTATTTGTCTTTTTAGAGTTGGACACATATATTAAGCAAAATTTGAATTTTACAAAAATACCCTTAATTAAATATTTACTTTGTATATTGGAAATGAAAATAGGACAAATTTGGGTCACTTTTTCATTTATTGTAAGGTTTAAAGTAGAAATATTGTGTTTAAATTATGTAAAAAGATAAATTTTTATAACCAAAATCTATATATATACTAAAGAAGTCACTTTTCTAACACATGTCGGCGTCACATTCATTTTGCCTATGTGTCGCCTCCATATTCAATTCGCCTATATGGCGCCACATCATCAACACTTAATAAAACACTTCAATACTAATTAAAACAAAAGAATTTATAATTATTTTGTTTTATTTTTATATAGGTTTGTTACAAACTAATAACGAAATCTTACACATATGCGTACATTTGATTAGTTATACATTTTATTGATGAATTATATATTCAAATCTCATGTTATAATGGAAAAAATTATATAAATTAGAATTAAACTTGTGTTTGATATTATAGGAATAGATTTTAAATTTAAACATATGCGTACAAATTTAAAATTGCTAAACTAATTTATTTTCTTTTCGTAAAGGAAAAAAAAGTATTGGATCTTACATTAAAATAATGTATAAATTTTATTCATATTGACATAAAAAATCAAATTAATTTATTTTTAAAATAAATGATTTATATTTGACTAAAATCGCACAAGTACATATATTTATACTAGTTTTGGAGCTAAAATGACAAATAGAATAAAACCGATGAATTATCAAATAAGTGATTACCACATTTAACAACACGATGACACAAGCTTTTAATACCCTCAAAGTCATAAAATAAATTCGTTTTTATACAGCCCGACTATTGATTGATTGTGTTTTTGATAGAAATATCCATTGATTACTTAATGAAAGACGTACAACTAACAATTGACACGGATGCTTCCCCTTTAGCATTAAAAGTCAATTGGCAAAGGTTTGGAGTACATATGATACATACAAATAGGACGCGATCTTATCTCATACATTAATGAATGGGTCTACCCTTGAAAACAACAACAAAGCAACCGGCCACTACTGGACGTCGTGTTTGATATTTTCCAACCTACTACAACATATGGGTATATAGTAGGATTTCTTTGGCTTGAATTTTGTATTTTTGTTACAGAAAATAATTTCTTAGTATAAAAATTCACGAAATATATATTTTTAATTAAATGGCTTCGAAATTTTCATATGATTAAAACACTTTTTTATAATTAGTTGATTAATTAATTTTTTTAATTAATAACAATAACAATTAGTCTTACTTTTCAATCCGCATTTCATTTATAGTTTTAAAATGGACCCTACGTATCACTAATAGGGTGTAGTCTATCTTAATCTCCTTGCAAAATTACCATTATACTCATGTCATGCTTCTTATACTAGTCACTAGCCAAATCAAGCCCGTCCGTTGGAAGGGGCAAAATTTATATTCTAATATTTAAAATACATATATGTTTGTAAACATTTACAATAATAATACAAATCACAATAAAAAATAATTGATTTAATAAAAATTATTGAAATTTGAACTTTAAAAAAATTGTTTTGTGCAAACCTAATTACCATCCACCAAAAACTTTCATGTCTTACATTTTCACATTCACTCTCCCCCATCTCAATTCGTTTTTCGATTCGATTAATATGTAATCAAATAGATTGGTGTATACTTAACAAAATCATATATTAGTTAACATATTAATTTACATTTCTCTGTGTGTTTTCTCAATACAACTTAGCTCCTATGTTTAATAAATAAAACTATAGTTTTTTTTATAAATTAGTTATAGCAAAACGTTTTAACTATTTGAAAAAAAAATATGAGTCACCTTATAACTAAATTAATCAAATGGATTGATGCATAATTAATTAATTATCAAAATCATATATCATTTTTTCATACACTTATGTGCAACTATCAACATAATAAAATTCTTATATATCATTCACATACTGTTAATATTAAATCTAAATTGAATTTAGTATTTTTGTATGGAGGTCTTTTGATTGTGGTAGAAAAGTTATCCAAAGTGATTATTTGAAGACTCGAGCATTAAACCTCCAATATAATTGTCAAAGCTTTAGCCATTGAGCCAAAATTTCATATTGACATATAATAAAATCAACATAATATGATTGAGATGGTTTTCATAAATTTAATACATTCACCTAGTACATACCATTTTAATGTTGTAAATTTTAAAAATACAAATTAAGGTGAATCTAAAACAATTTATTTTATTATATAATAGTGTAATATTGTAATTGACTATACATAATGGTGCCTAAAATATAATATACTAAGATTAAAATAGTAAGATTATTTCAATTAAATAAAATATATGCAACACAATAACAATTGCCAATGAAAGGATGATATATAATATATAATAGTATATAACAATTATAATTAAGCCTTAAAACTAAATGTGAATAAAAGGATCTACCTTATTATGTAATAGTGTAATTGACAATGTATATGGTACATACGACATACTATATCAACAATTAAAAAACTAAGAGTGTGTTATCTAGCAAAAAAAATATAGTTGTCAAGATTTGAACCATGATCTATAGGTAGTTTAAAAAATTCTTTACCACTAAACTATGTAGAATTTTTATTTATTTAAAATGATAAGTATTCATAAAAATAAATATTATGTGTGAAAAATATTATTAGAAATTATCATTAAGTGCATTAAATGTGACATGTACACAAAATTATATATGTATTATAGATTCATCCTCCATTACTAGCACATTGTTCAAATTAAAAACACAAATAGTTAGTACTTGATATTTAGTCACATTGTTCAAATTATATTACATAAGTCACAATATTTTTATGCATTTTCAAAAAGAACTACCTAATCTTTTTCTATATAAAATTGACTATTGATATAATATTTTTAGAAAATTGTAGAAAAAAAACTCTCTTATGTACTCATTTTTTCAAGACACTATATTTTATTATTTAATAAACCATATTTTTTTTAATTCTTATAAAAACACCACCTTTTTCTAATTTATATTATAAGAGACACCATTTTTCAAATTATTAAAAGACTATGCTTTTTTTTAAATCAACTGTTAGTAAAATTTTACAATTAAACAACTAATTACTACTTCTGATCTTCTTTCTTCAATGCTCTTCTTTAATCAACACTCTATCTTCTCCCTGGCCTGCAAAACAATAGAATAAGGGGATGAAGCCCCTTCATCCGCCTCCAATGCCTAAGTCGAAAAGGACACAAAGTCTATGTGTGTCGAGATAACGAATAGAGAGCAAGTATTTCTTTCAAAAATCAGAACTTTGTAACCCTTTCAATGGCTATGGCTTTGGGTATTTATGGGAGAGGAGGAGAGAGGTTTGAACACCCGAGGGCCAGCCGAGTGCCTTGATCAATGGGCACATCGGGTTTCTTGCACTCTAAGCAAGACAGAATTCATATCTTGCAAATAAAGACAGAATCCTTGCCTCTTGTGAGCGGGTAAATATTTGCCAAGTCGCCGACTCGACTTGCAAACTCGGAGTCACTGAATTTGGAACCTTCAAAAATCAATCTTCTAACAAATTCCCCCTTTTTGATGGTGACAAACAACTTGTCCTGATAAAATCTTTGTAGCATACATACAACATCACAATATAAAGAGCAAAGAACAAAAAACCATACAAAGTTCCCCCTAAGCTTAGTAACCACATGGTTTCAGTTTTTAGATCCCCCTTAATAAATCTATTCCCTCGGTTAATTCCCCCTTTGGCATCATCAAAAAGATTACTAAAACAAGAAACGAAATCAGAGGCAAAAATGGAAACTTAAGACGTAATATCAAAACAGTCATAGATAGTCATCCACCAAAACAAGAGATAATGTATGATGCAAAAACAAACAATCCAGAAATGTAGTACAACCAAATCGAACTAAAAAGAGAAGTCTTTTAAACTGGAGAGATAATGTGGTAAGGGTAGAAGAGAGGGGTAGAGAGAGTCATGGACATGCAACAGTCAGTGACTCATAATCGAAACAAGCAAGCCTTTCCTCAAACTCCATAAATTTTTCTTGAACATCTCTAGAAACTGAAGCAGGAACTTTAATATTAGAAGGTGTGACCTCTTCCAGAACTTTGTCGTTGACATCACCGACATCTTCTTTGTTAGAGACTTTTCGCAAGTCACCGACTTCTTTTTTTTCTTGGTTACTCATTGATCACCTTCTTCTTTCTCGTCTCCTTCCAGTTCATGCTCTCTAAAACTAGAGCCCTTATTTCCTTCTTCTTAGATTTTCAACCTCATTGCCTCCCGATTTTGAGTTTTAACCAACTCCTTCTCCAAATCCTCCTTAGCACTCTCCTCGTCCCTTTTGGGGTGTGTCACTCGATCCCGGAAACGCTACCAGTTGCGCCATTTGGCGCAACATTCCAGTTTCAAGTGACACGGTTTGTGTTTAGGTTCATGAAGCTTTTGGATGAGGATGGAGGTAGGGCAATAAAAGAACTTGTTCTCTTTTAATGGGAAAGTATCACTTCAATCAAATCAAGCTATGCTCAGAAAAATTTCTTTCCAAAAAACAAACTGATCTTTTTAATATTCTGATGTGATTTAGATACCAATTTTCACAGTCACTGACCCTCTCATGTCGGCGACCACCAAACCAAAAACCTGTTTTCTCACCGCAACATATTTGTCCGTGACTTTTGCACAACACATGACTTTCTCTTCAAGAACTTACTTGGCGTTGGGGTTGCACAGGGAGTGCCAAAGCAAACCAAGTATGAAGCATTATATATGAGGATTTGTCGATCATGATGATAAGTCTCTGTTGCATAAGGAAATTCAAAATGGGCTCATAGAGACTCTCAAAATATGATAGGTCAGGGACAAGCATTAGAATCAACCATCACTTGGGCTTATAATGAGGGTTAGGATCATCAGGTTGTTTCTTTTGGGCAAAAACAAAGAGCTCAAAAAGGTTGCTCACATACTGAATGTAGTAAAAGTCACCGAAAAGTCGAATGCATGGGGTTTCCTAAACATGATGTCTACCAAGAATGTAAAGGTTTATACCATAGAAGCATGACTTCAAAACATATGCGAAGCAATCAATTCTAACCAATCATCGAGGGAATTGATGTAGAGAAATAGATCATGGAAGAGAGATCATACTTAATTTCATGCGGAGTTGTTCAAAGGGTTCACGATTTAAGGCCTTTGTGAAGATGTCTTCTCTTTGATCACTTGTTCTACAGAATTCTATAGTGACCATGCCTTTTTCCACACAATCTCGAAGAAAGTGGTGCCTTATCTCAATATGTTTTGTCTTTAAATGTTGCACCGGATTCTTTGAGATATTAATTGCAATAGTGTTGTCACATAGTATGGGACGGACGCAAGATTTTATATTAAGGTGGGCTAATTTTCATAAGAAAAATTTTGGTGGGCTATATTACTTTAATGTAACTAATTTATCACTAAATTTACCTTATTTTTTAATCTTTTATATTAAATTTACCTTATTTTAAATATTTTTTATTTTTTAGGGTGGGCTAGGGCGTACCCTAACGCCACCCTAGGTCCGGGCCTGCACTGACCCACACTTCACACCGTAGTTAACACTGACTTGTTGCACGATCCATAAGAGTTGAGAGGAACACGCTGCAACCGCAATGTACTCTGCTTCCGCTGTTGATAGAGCCACAAAATTTTGCTTTCTAGATCCCCATGACATAAGGCAAGGCCCAAGAAATTGAGCCATCCCTGAAGTGCTTTTTCTATCAACACGATTTCCTGCAAAATCTGCATCTGTGTAGCCGACAAGTTCAAAATCAAAACCTCTTGGATACCACAAACATAGATTGTCAGTCCCCTTAAGATATCAAATGATTCTCTTAACAAGTTTCAAGTGGGAATCTCTTGGATTAGCTCGAAACCTGGCACATAGACATGCTCCAAACACAATATCATGTCTGCTTGCCGTAAGATAGAGCAAATATCTAATCATACCACATGTACATAGTAGCATTGACCCCCGGATCCTTGTCATCTTTTCCAAGTGAGGTGGTCGGCAACATGGGAGTGTCAAAATGTTTAGCATTTTCGAGAACAAACTTTTTAATGCATTATCTGAGATACTTCTGTTGATGAACACTTGTTCCATCTTCACTCTGAACGACTTGAAGTCCTAAAAAGAACTTGAGCTCACCGACCAAGCTCATTTCAAACTCACTAGACATAAGGTCAGTGATATGCTCTCTTTAGTATAGGTTAACTCTTGTATTTTAAGGCTATATTGAGTGTTCTAGGTTAGTGTGTTGAGCTTAATTGTAATATGAAGACCGAAGACACAAGGATTCAAGATACGAGAGTTTTCGAGACAAGATTCCGAAGTAAAGTTGCATTTTGCTGAAGAACCGCGAGCGCGGTGGCCAGGCCGCGGGCGCGGGTGTGCCAGAGCAGAAATTCCTATCTTGTGAAGGCCGCGTACGCGGCGTATCGGGCGCGTGCGCGGTATTTCTACAGATCCGAGACGGCATTTTTCTATCTTCTTTCCTTTTTCTTATGCTTTCTATATCTTTGGTAGTTCAGTTGGCATGTCTTCCGACTACTATATATTTAGAGGTTTTCCTTAGTTTCAGGGGGATTCCATTCACATCAAAATAATTCTTTTCTTTAGTTTTTTATTTTCATTGATGGAGACTTAAACCTTGGAGTTTATTCATCAATGAAGCATTGATTTATGATTTCGTAAGGTTTTCGGTATTGATTTCTTTCCCTTGATTAATATCTTTTCTCTTTGTGCTTAATTTCATGATTATCAATTGATTTCACTTGGTGCGCAACTTGTTGAATTTGATTGATATTCTACAGTTTGATTAGGTTTGAATCATTGTCTATGTGATCTTACTTGATCTATGAAACAACTTAATTTCTAAGACCGTGGACTAGGAATTGAGAAAGAGATTTGATTGTTTGTTCTGGCAATTGACTCGTAGCTTGATTGCTTGAATCGATATCTTGTATATCCTTGTTCTCTATGCTAATTCTAGGTTAAGCCTCCTTACATAGGATTAAAGAATTGCTTGGACCGTGGACTCGCGATTGTTAATGATCAGGATAGGAATTAATCTTGGGTGTGAATGAAATCAAAGGAAGAAACCAATGATCGAATGACATAATCAATGTGAATCTACTGGATAAACTTGTTTGCTTCTCTTAATTTGAATACTTGTTTTGTTTATTAGTTTGTTAGATAGTTTAGATAGATCAAACTATTTCCAAACCCCCTTTTTCCTTAAGTTGGTAAAAATATTGAAACTAGAAGCCTCAATTCTCTTGGGGTCGACCCCTTGCTTGCTTACTATACTGGTTAGTAAAATAGGGTTAAATTACTTTTGATCTCGGCATAACGACTTTAGTCGGGTCAAATTTTGGGTCAGAAAAAAAAGTGTGTTCTCCCATATTCTACTATCACCCACCAATCCACTTTTCTATATCTTTCCATGTCTAGTTCCTTGGAATTGTTCGTTACTATTATCAGGTCCCATCCCATTGTGGTAAGTCCGCGTCTACACCATCTTTGCGGCATAGTTCAAGTATGGGGGTGCTGCCGTCGTCAGAGTTTTTTTTATTATTTTGAGGAGTCCAGTTCATTCTCATTGGAGACGTCCTATGGTGTGGATCTGGTTGCTGAGTTGTGAAGACGACGTTCGAGATTTGTTGTTTGAGAGTCGGTTTATGGACTTTGTGTTCGCTTTCACCAATACCGCGCCCGCGGTCCATAAACCGCGCTCGCGGTTCGTTCCCAGAAAAATCAGTTTGTTCCAAAGGATTATAACGCGCACGCGGGTCCTTAATGGCACGCGCGGTTGTCTACAGTGGCTGAATACGAGGTGCTTCAAGTGTTCATGAGTTGGTGCATTACAATACTGGGAGTTCATTCATCCATATCATATTTCGTATGTGAGTCTTCTGATTTTCTTCTTCTATGCTTAATTCCTTTCTCTTTATTTCATTGAGGACAATGAAGGATTTAAGTATGGGGGAGGAAGTACTCGCTACGCCTATTGTAGATAGTTGCATTTCAGTTTATTTTTCGTTATTTTTATGGGATTTTTGTTCCATGTTTTGTACAGAGAAAATTTTGAAGAAATTTGAAAAAAAAAATTAATTAAATAGAAAAAGCCATAAATATTTGAGGAAAAGGCATAGAAAATCCTGTGAAGAGTTGAAAACCCGTAAGGGCGGCTCAGGTAATAAGCAGGTAATCCGGACCAGCATTAGGCTGGGGTAATATGAGGTTCATGAGCGATTGTGAGATTTGTGAGCACGTATATTGGAAAATGAAATGAGCGGTTTGGTGAAAACTCGAAAGGGCGCCTAAGTAGAATTGAATGGAAAATTTTGAGTGATTAGGATCATTCTTGCTTGGGGACTTTGGGGATACATATTAGATTAGGGTAGATCACCTAGGTTTGCTCTACACTTTTTAGAGCTTGAGTGTTATATTATGTATTGGTGAGGTGTGTGCTTGATCTTATTGTGCTTATGATCACTTTATATTTTGGGTCCAGGGTTGTGAGTTGAGTGTTTTTTTTATCTTCCCTTATATTTTTCGTAAACCTTTGATAGGATTTCTTGTTAGCTTTATTTTGAGCTTACTCGAGGACGAGCAAGGTTTGAGTATGGGGGAATTTGATATGCTCTCTTTAGTATAGGTTAACTCTTGTATTTTAGGGCTATATTGAGTGTTCTAGGTTAGTGTTTTGAGCTTAATTGTAATATGAAGACCGAAGACACAAGTATTCAAGACACGAGAGTTTTCGAGACAAGATTCCAAAGTAAAGTTGCATTCTGCTGAATAACTGCGAGCGCGGTGGCCAGGCCGCGGGCGCGGGTGTGCCAGAGCAGAAATTCCTATCTTGTGAAGGTCGCGTGTGCGTCGTATCGGGCGCGTGCGCGGTATTGCTACAGATCCGAGACGGCATTTTTCTATCTTCTTTCCTTTTTCTTATTCTCTCTTTATCTTTGGTAGTTCGGTTGGCATGTCTTTTGACTACTATATATTTAGAGGTTTTCCTTAGGTTTCAGGGGGATTCCATTCACTTCAAAATAATTCTTTTCTTTAGTTTTTTATTTTCATTGATGGAGACATAAACCTTGGAGTTTATTCATCAGAGAAGCATTGATTTATGATTTCGTAAGGTTTTCGGTATTGATTTCTTTCCCTTGATTAGTATCTTTTCTCTTTGTGCTTAATTTCAAGATTATCAATTGATTTCACTTGGTGCGCTACTTGTTGAATTTGATTGATATTCTACAGTTTGATTAGGTTTGAATCATTGTGTGTGTGATCTTACTTGATCTATGAAACAACTTAATTTCTAGGACCGTGGACTACGAATTAAGAAAGAGATTTGATTGTTTGTTCTTGCAATTGACTCGTAGCTTGATTGCTTGAATCGATATCCTGTATATCCATGTTCTCTATGCTAATTTTAGGTTAAGCTTCCTTGCCTAGGATTAAAGAATTGCTTGGACCATAGACTCGCGATTGTTAATGATCAGGATAGGAAATAATCTTTGGTGTGAATGAAATCAAAGGAAGAAACCAATGATCGAATGACTTTATCAATGTGAATCTGCTAGATAAACTTGTTTGCTTCTCTTAATTTGAATACTTGTTTTGTTTATTAGTTTGTTAGATAGTTTAGATAGATCAAACTATTTCCGAAACCCATTTTTCCTTAAGTTGATAAAAATTTTGAAACTAGAAGCCTCAGTTCTCTTGGGTTCGACCCCTTGCTTGCTTACTATACTGGTTAGTAAAATAGGGTTAAATTGCTTTTGATCTCGGCATAACGACTTTAGTCAGGTCAGTCAGCAAACTTCTTCACCAACTTATGATCTGTTGAACCGAAGATGATGTCATCGACATAGACCTGAATAACCAGTGTATGACCTCCTTCCTTCAATAAGAAAAGAGTCTTGTCTACTTCTCTTCGAACATAACCATGTTGAATTAAAAACTGAGACAAAACGATCATACCAAGCACGCGGTGCTTGCTACAATGCATAAAGAGTTTTGTCCAGTTTGTAGACATGATTTTGGTGGGTGACATCTTCAAAACCCGGAGTCAGTTCAAAATACACTTCCTCCTTTAGGTATCTATTCAAGAATGCAATCTTGACATCCATTTGCTGTAGTTTGAACCCATGATGAGAAGAATAAGCAATGAGAAACCGAATAGCCTTTAGACGAGCCACTGGAGCAAACGTCTCATCATAGTCAATGCCCTCTTGTTGATTGTATCCCTTAACTACCACCCTTGCTTTGTTTCAGATCACATTTCCTTCATCATCCAGCTTATTTCTGAACATCCATCGTGTTCCAATCACATATCTTCCCTTTGGCCTTGGGACCAAATGTCAAACCTTGTTTCTTTCAAACTGATGGAGCTCTTCTTGCATGGAACTGACCTAGTCTGAATCTTTCAATGTTTGTTCGACAGTCTTGGGCTCCAACATAGAGATGAAAGCATTGAAGGAAAATAAGTTGTTTAGGGATGATCTGGTTTGCACACCCTTTGAGAAATCAATAAGGATGTTAGTGACATGATGAGCACTTTTCTGTTGATAATTCCTGATTTGTAACTCTGTCAAGTCACCGACTTGAGTCTGTAGTGTTCTCTCTGACTCTTCATCAGAATCTTCTGGACTTGAGCTTCTCTTAGGTGTTTTCTCATTTTCTGACTCATTGTCACCTGAACTTTGATCTTGATTACTTCCCCCTGACCTGTCCGAGTCGACGACACCAGCATTGTCACTGACTACTGATTCTTTTTCTGTTGTAGCAGTTGGAAGTGGATCCTCTTGAACTAGATAATATCCTTGATCACCATCATCCAGATCCTCAATCATCGAGCCTCCCATCGTGTTCTCATCAAACACAACATGCACACTTTCTTCAATCTTCCTCATTCTCTTATTGAACACTTTGTAGGCTTTACTATGAGGGGAATAGCCTACAAAAGTCCCAACATCACTCCTTGGGTCGAACTTTCCCAGATTATCCTTGCCGTTGTTATAAATATAGCACTTGCATCCAAAGGTGCGTAAGTGGGTGACACTTCGCTTAACTCTTCTAAGCAATTCATAAGGAGTTTTTCCAAGGAGTGGACGAAGCATGACTCGATTCATCACATAGCAAGATGCATTAATGGCTTCACCTCATAAATTCCTTGGAAGGCCACTTGAGATAAGCATGGTCCTCGACATGTTCTCCAAGGCACGATTCTTCCTCTCTCAACCACTCCATTTTGTTGAGGAGTTCTTGGCGCTGAGAAGTTGTGACGTATGCCATTTTTCTTGTAGAGAACCAAAAACTCGGAGTTGTCAAATTCTATTCCATGATCTGAACTGACAGATACAAGAGCTACTCCAAGCTTTTTCTCAACATCTGTAACTGTTCCAAGACACGGTTTTTCCTCGGGTTGAAAACAAGGGTCCATTTTATAGAGATTGTTTTCACACAACCCTTTCAAAAGGATTTTCCTTGAGTCACTTTCTATGACCTGACAACCTGACCAATACCTAAAATACCACCTTTACTATTGTTGCCGAAGGTAATCTTACCTCCTTTGTATTCTTGAAGTGAGACGAAATTCCTGGGGTTCCTGGACATATGAGTTGAGCACGCACTATCAATAAACCAGGGCTCCTTGTCAGCCACTTCAAGCTGCATTGAAAGAATTAATTCTTACGAACCCAGAGTTGTCTAACTCCTTTGGGTTTGTCAACAAAGTAATTTCTACGACAACACTTATTGCAACTAGCACAAACAGATCATGGAGGACAGTCAGCGACAGCAAGTTTGTTAGGACTATCATCCTGAGTCCGTGACCTAGCATTTTTCTCACCCCTGTCCTTTTTGCGACAATCATATTGGTAATGACCAGGCTTGCCGTAATACCAACATGTTCTACGAGACTTCAGGGCCACATACTTAAATAGCCCAGATAGATGGGTTTGTTTTCGATGCGAGATTGAAAATCAATTTGTGACGGAGCCGAGTTCTGGACTTGTTTTTGCCATATGTTGTGCACCTTTTGATCAGGATACCATTTTTGCTTCCCTTTGTCAAGCTTAGCCACCACATGTGTAGAACAAATTGCATTGTCACTACACATAGGGGTTTTACCTTTAGACACAAGGGGAGCAGCCTTGGTACCCTAAGTATTGGGTGCACGAACAAAGCCAATTACAGATCTATATACCTCCTTCACAAACTTCTTTTTATAATCATTTCTGACCTCTTGAGTCTTTTCAGCAGCAAACTCACCCAACCATTTCTTTCTTTTAGTCTCATCTTCAACTTTAATACTTTCTAATTCACTGGATAGCTTAACATGACCAAGCCTAAGCATAAGCCTTTCTCCTTCTAAGTTAGTGACTTGCTTTTCAAGATCCTCAACTTGCTTTTGCAAGTCAACAACCTAAGATTTCGAGTAAGAGCAAGACTCAAAAGTCACCGACTTAGGAGAAGAAATCTTTTCCAGTTCGATAGCTTTGCTAGACTAGAGTTTAATATCATCAAAAAGATTGGAAATGGTTTCTTCATTTTCTTCCACTTTTTCTCTTAACTAAGTGACCTGAGTTCCAAGCTTTTCGATGATAGCAACCAACTGTTCTCTAGACTTTTTAGAGAAAAGTGAAGAGAGTTCAGAGTCATTTACCTCTTGGGATGATTTGTCTTCAATGCCCATACAACAGTTGGCTCTTGCCGGTGCCACTTCATCATCATCATTGGACATATCCCAAGTTGCCATCATTCCTTTGCCAGCCTCTCCACTTTTTCTTTTTGGACATTGCTTGGCAAAGTGTCCTCTATCCTGACATTGATAACAAATGACATCCTTCATATCCTTTCCTTCCTTTCTTGACTTTGGAGTCTTGACATGATCTTTGTTGCGATTCCATGGTCTCTTCATAGCCTTAGAGATGAGAGCAACATCCTCATCTATTCCTTCAGTGTCATCGTCTCCCTGAGCCAAGTCAAAAGCTCTTTCGACTTTGAGAGCAATGTTCTTGACTTTCTCTAAGTCAAGTCGTTGCACTCTTCTTTGCTGAATGCCTCCATACATGGTAAGTTGTCCAACAAGATCTTCCAAGGTCAGCGACTTGGTTTCCTTCTGAGCGAGAAGGGACGAAGAAATGTTGTCCCAACTCTTGTTCAATCCTGAGATCAGCTTGTTGGTTTGTTTCCATTAAGGAATTTTCTCACCAAGGAACTCCAATTGATTCACCAGCATCTGAAATCTCGAGTGATCGTCATGAAGAGATTCTCCTTTTCCTTGAAAGATATTATCATATTCTCCTTCAAGGCTTATGATCCTATCCTTCTTTACATCATCATTGCCTTGATGAAGTCTTTTAAGAGCATCCCAGATTTCTTTTACGGTCGTGTATCTGATCACCTTCTTGAGGTCACCGTCAGTGAGAGCATGATGGAGCACATTCTTTGCTCTTGCATTCTTCTCAAGCTTCTTGGAAACAACATCATCGTACTCAGTTGTGGTTTTCTTCGTCTTTCTATCCTTTACACGAAAGGTTTCCAGACCTAGTTCAATCACCTTCCACAACTGACCATCGAGACAACAGATGTGGGTCTTCATTTGTTCAACCCACCAATTATACTCTCCAACCTTGAGGATTGGAGGCTTCCAGAAAGAGTCGTTGATAGCAGTGTTGGTAGAAGTCATTTTCCTATAAGAGAAGTACTAAAAACACAATTTAGAGCCTTAGCTCTAATACCAATTGTAGGATCGTTAGTACTTAAATGAGTCGGCGACTCCTGCGAAATCGTCGACTTTGAGTAATAAATGCAGCGGAATAACCAAACAAGAAAAACAGACGTTACCAACAGTCATTGACAATCGATGTATAGTGAAAATTCCTTGTAAACCAACTAGTTTACTTGGAGAAAAACCACTCCCTTCCAAGCTTCTCACTTGGTCGGATTTCAAGAGTCCTTAGACTCGCTCTATTGATTTTCTGAGTGTTTACAAAGCTTTCCCGTGTACATGAATGAATCCCACACCCTTGAACCACGCTCTACCTTTGCACTCACACTCTCAATCTCAAGCTATGCCTAAGAACACTCGACACACCACTCGTACGAATCTCACGCTCAAGTTCACTCTTTCTTTCTTACATAAATTGTAAAATGATGCTCTAAAGTCTTACCACTATCCTAAACGCGAAGGTATTTAAGGTAGGGCAAGAAAGATCTCTTGTGTATCAAATCCCATTATTTTGATACACACGAGATCTCTCTCCTTCCACCTCCGATGATTCAAAGTGGAGAAATCCCATTCACAATGTAGGGAATCGACAAACTACGCTTTTGACTTAAGCATCAGAGGTGGATTAGAAGGACTCCACCCCTTATGTCCATTGTTTTGAAGGTTATAGGTTGAAGAATAAATATCCAAAAATAAATATATCTTGTATGTCATAATAAATATGTTAGCATAATTAATAAAAACATAATTTCCCCTTTGAATCATATTGTTGATTGCACACACCGCAATACGTTCAAATCCTCCAAGTCTTACCCGCGAGTGGCCATGCAGAAATAAGGGACCCACTTTATTCGTATATTTGTATATTCGTACATCCATTCCAATGTCATGGGCTCCTTACTCTTCCGTATTCGTATATGGGGGTCCTCCTTTGACACACACTCTTTTATTTATACATACGAAATAAGGCTCCGTTCGGCAATATTTATTTGGTTGCTTATAAGTACCCAGTTGCTTATCTGAAAAAAATAAGCATCGTTGTACATGTTCGACAACACTTGCTTATTTGAAATAAGGTACTTATTTGCTGAAAAAATAATCAATACCCCCACCTAATTTCAAATAAGCTAACTTATACACCAAAATATAAGTAAGTGGGGTCTAGATAAAATTACTTTTCACTCTTTTTACACCCCTTGTTTATAATATAAGCAATTTAGTTTACCGAACATATCTTGAATTATTTGAAAAATAAGCAACTGTTAACAACATCTCATATTAGAATCCAAGATCAGCATCAACAACCATAAGTATGAGTATCGACATTAGCACCGATAAGTACCGATCAAGACAATGCTAACCACATATGGTGACACAACTAAGTAAAACTTCAAGGCGTCGCCCTTATTTGGTACCGTTAGCATGGGCGGAGACTACAAATAAGCTTTTAACCTTTGCAAATCCTGCTTATAGTGGCTATGATGTGACTATGCTTGGGATGTCACAACATGATCATGAGTAAGAAGTCCACCCATGGGCACATGTGAAGCGTTGGAACCTCTTGGTGGTCACCACACCGATACCATGAAATTTCCTTGGTGCTTTTGTGCTCTTGATGGTCACTTTGTGTGATTTGGGCTATTTTATGTACTTTATTGGTATATTTTTGTTAACTTTATTAACCTTTGGGTGCTTTTGCATAAAGCGTCATGTTAGGTTTCCTTTAAAAAGGGATTGACTCCTCTCTTAGTTTCTTAGACAAGAATGAACATGAAATCTTGAACCCTTGTCTCCCCTTTGATTTCAATCGAATTTTCCCTTGTTTTTGCATTCTTTTTCAGTTTAGATCCTTGGATTCGTGACTCATATTGAATCTAAACCCGGAGATTCATCTAGGTGCATCATATCCTAGAACGAACCTAGCTCCTAGTTCGTGTTTCCGAGAGCTGAGTCACATCCTCTTAGGGGTACGTTCATATCCAGCCTCATCACTCGAATTTCATCCTCCATTTCATCACATCATTTGGTCCAAAATCACCATCTCACCCTCCATCAAACTCGGATCCATAATCCCCTTCAAAATTCCATCAAAACAAGTCGAAATTCCTTCTCGGTAGATTCTGTGACATCTTAGTAAAATCGCTATAACATTCAATCTACTCATCATCTGTCGCTCAAATTTTGAGGATTTCAAATAGACTTATATATCTAAATCTGGGATTTGGAATCACCAAATTTCAATTCTAGACAAGGGAGATATACTCTTGTGAATCCAGAACAAAAGTTCCTCCATCAAGATTGATCGGGTCTTCCTCGAGTTGCCTTGCACCGCTTGCACCATCAAGTATGAACATATGACCATGAATCTAGGCTATCCAATTAAAACATTAGAAATGAATATGAGCCTTCCGATAAAAAAATAATTTTTAAAGTCTTTTTACGTATATAGAATAATATAAATCGAGTATGAACATATGGCCATAATACGTTGTTATTAAAATCGAGATCCGGATCTTAAAATCGTGAGATCCTACGATCCTATATGGGATTCTGATCCGGATCGTATATTAAAATCGAAATTTGTTAAAATCGGTTTAGAATCGTGTAGAATCGTGTTAGAATCGTGTAGAATCGTATAGAATCGTATAAGATCGTATAGGATCTCATGAGATCATGTATAAAATCATAAGATCCTACCCAGTTTTTTACTTTGAGCTTATAAAATTTATTTTAGCACCAATTGGCTTAATTATTAGTGAAATTACATCACTTAAATGCCCATTTTGTCTCTTTTAACCTCATTTACCTCCCAATTTCCTTCTTCCCGACTCCCAATTGTTGAATTTGCAACATTTTTTTCCTAATAAAAGACTCATAATCTTTCCTCGACTCTTTATGTCAGCATATATTTATTTTTTAAATGTGCTTCTTGTGCATATATAAGTTTGGAATATCAATTTTTGGCATTATGTTTATTAAATTTTAATAAATTTTATATTTTTTTGTTTTAGTGACTATATTTTTTGTATCATATGGCCATAAAACATGAACAAACAAAACTAATATGTGAATACATGCACTTGTATTATATGTGAACGTATTGCAAAAATTTTGAACTGGTGAGGTGATAATATGTAAACATGTCTTATAATAGTGTGAACATATGCATAAAATATGTAAACGAAATGTAAAAACTGAAATATCGTGATTTCGGCAAAAACATGAGAAAAGAAAAAAAATAATTTTTTTCCGTCAATATTATCGTTTTGCCCTTATCCTTTTTAGTCTTAACCAATTATTTTTCAAATATATTCAAGGATACTCATTTATTTCTAGTTTTTATTTGTTTTTCTTCAAACCCCCAATCCACTCTCGCTCGCCGCTACTAACTGGGTCTCGGTTGATTTCCCTTCCTTGGGTAAGATTTGGGTCTTAGTGTAGTCGAGTTTTTGAAAGCGGGAAATTCCCCGGGAAGGAGCGTGATAAGTTTCATTACCATATGAATCAACCTCTTACATTAAGTTTATTCGGATATAATTGGGTTTAGGTAATTTTCGGGTTCTGGCTGTTCTCAGGTTTGGCTTGAATCGGCTTGGACCGAGTTGACCTCGAATATATTTTTTCGTTATTTTCAGTGTCGATCGGTCGATTGTCGGATTCATTTTGATTAAGTTTTGACATGCCTAGCAATAGCATGCATGTCCTTTAGAACGCATATATGAAAATTGCCTAAAAATAGATACTGGAAGGATTAATTAATTAAAATTGCCCAAAAATTAGATAGAAATACAGTACCATAAAGAGTATGGAATAAAACATTAACAGCAATCACGAAGTATGAATGTAAAGCAAAGGTTGATGAAGAAGCACGTACTACGTACGTATACTAGACAATTTTATTTGAACGTATGAAATTGGAGGAACAAAGGGCGATCCATAAGTATGATACCCCTATGCGCTATGCACCTTCAACAACCCCCAACTTTATTCTATTGCCCAAACACAACTACATATATATAACACATATACGTACTTTGCAACATCAACATACATGCTAGCTAGCCAGCTTAATTTTAGCGTATGGATATATCAATTCCATCATTATGCCATTAAGCTTTAGCTAGATGTCCACTCTATATTTTAGTTGCCATTCTCGGTCTCCTTGCCGGTGGTGGGCGGGTAGTGGCCCCCACCATGTCCATACCCGTGGTGATACCCATGGCTGCCACCACCGTAGTGATACCCATGGCCTCCGCCGCCGCCGCCGTGGTGGTACCCATAGCCGCCGTAGTAGTTGGGGTTGTCAACCGAGGTCTCTTGGGTTTTCCTCTCGTTGGCCGGCGGGTAGTGGCCCCCACCGTGATGGTGGTGGTGGAAGCCGCCGCCGTAGTGGTCGGGAGTCTCTACGTCGGAGGTCTCTTGTGTCTTCCTCTCGGTGGTCTCATCAGCTGCTGGTGGGTAGTAGCCTCCACCGTGTCCATAACCGCCGCCGTGCCCATAACCGCCACCGTGTCCATACCCGCCATAACCGCCGTGGCCATAACCTCCGCCGTGCCCATACCCACCACCATAACCTCCGTGTCCATATCCGCCGCCACCGCCATAACCACCGCCGTGTCCATACCCGCCATAACCTCCGCCGCCATGTCCGTAGCCCCCGCCATAACCGCCGCCGTAGCCTCCACCGTAGTGGTCCGGCTTCACCTCGGTGTTCTCCTCTTTTGCCGCTACCAGAAATAATAATTTGGATTAGATATGTGATTCGGTTTCTTCTATTTAGTTTTCTGTTTTCAGCTACTCCCTCCGTTACTTTTTAATGTTCTCGTTTCTATTTAGGTGTCTCTCTTTGTTCTTCCAATTTTTTATTTTCTTTTTATTTTTAAAAATGTTCAAATTACAATATTGTTCTCATATAAATTAAAAATTACTCCATGTCCTACAATTTTTATCATTTTTAATACTTTTTCACACTTTTTCTCTACTTTCCAACACGTTTTTCTTTCATCAAATTTAAAAATTTAATTTTCTTAATTCTTGTGTAATTTAATAAATGGGAAGATCAAATAGGGATGAAGGGAGTATAATTTAATAATACTAGTACATAAACCGACACTTTTTTATAGCCAATGGTGACACGAAATAGCTGATGGCATTATATATAACCGTTCACATGCCAAAATATTTAGCATAAGAAAATGATATATATATGACCTTTATTTTGTACAGTCGAATTAATTAACGAACTTTTCCTGAACACATGCATGGACAAGAACTGAACTATGAATCGATTAATGTTAAGAAGATAAAAACGTTTTGCATGTTTTGACTACTAATAAGTATTAAATTTGTGACTTCAAAGTTAAGAAGCTAGTAACCAAATACTTTTTTTTTTGGTTGAAACCAAATGCTTTACTTATAATGAAGCAAAATAATAAATGGTTTTAATGAGCTGATCTTGTGTGTATATATAACGCAAATGGAAGTATAATTAAAATTGAAAGGAATTCTGGATCGGTTAATTAAGTTTTTACAGTAGTACCATGAGATTTTCGTTTCGAGTGTAATAGTGCCCATGACTAAAAAACAAAAAAAAAAGGGGGAGATGAAATCTTACTAGTCGAATCTGGGGTTTTCTCAGCAAGCTCACGAGCTGATGAGACTAGGCAAAGGCCTAAGAGAAGGCCAAGAACAAACACCGCCCTTGAACAGGCCATGATTTCTATGTATCACTACTCCGACTTATTGGTCGACTTTCACTTGTGGCTTAAGTTTGGGGTGTGGGATTACAAGAACGGGCCTTCCTATTTATAGGCGAAATTGGTGATCGATGATCGAGAAGAGATACTAGAGATCGAATGAGCGGGTGATTGTGGGTCTCATTATTGGGCCCCTAATTTGACTCTTCAAGCTGCTTGTCCAGTTGAATCAGTAGTCGAAGCGTACATTGTTTAAGTTATTGGCTAGGTGCATTCAAAGGGCTTAAAGTTTTATTTCAATTTTTTTCTTTTAACTTTTGGGTTATGATGGTTTAGGCAATTAGGCACGTATGGAGTCCGCAAGATGCTAACGAATAAACTATATCCTCTTCGATGATTGTCGAACATTTAAAGTTTTAAACCAAACTAGTTATACTCGTCGTGTCGTGCACGACTACGACTCGAATTTTAAAATCATTTTTAAACATATTATGAATAAAATATAAATATCAAAATATATAACATAAGCTTTAATATAATTAGGTATGAGCATGTTTTTTTTAAATATAATCATACATAGGATATAGAAATTTTATGCACACATACGACAATCATTATATTTTTAGAATCAAATAAAAAACTTAAACATTGCATATGATATAAAATCTTTAAAAAAATCATGGTTTATTTATAAATATTTTTTAGAGTATGACATTCATATATTAGGAATAATGATTGTTTAAATAAATTTTTACTATAAAAATCTGATGTATTACTTTTTGAAATATTAAAAATGTATAATATTTAGTTATTTTTAGAATTTCTTTAATCCTAGAGATAAAATAAAAAGGAAATAAGAAAGATATATATTGTTCATATAAGAGATAAAATTTTAAAATATATATTTTAAATTAAAATTTAATTTATGCAAGTAATCATGAATAGATAAGATAAGTTTTTAGATTTTTAATCAAGATTCAATTTTTAAAAATATTTTGCATCATAGATAAGATGGTTAAGAAGAAATCGATAATGTAATTTTTTTATCATCTTTTAATTTTTACTTTTTTTTATTAAAATTTGATTTAAGAAGATTTTTATAGAAATAGATACATAGATAAACATAATGTATTTTTTTTTGAAATGATAAAGTAATATGAATAAAAGTTGAAAGAACTTATCATAATTATTCCTTAAGATAGTTAGCAAAAGATAGATATTATGAAAAATAAAAATAATAGAAAATTAATTAGAAAAGTTGAAATACTATAAATAATAATTAATTTTTTTAAAATATGAGGTGGGGTCAGAATAAATATGGTGGCTCGAAAACGATCGGCTTTTATAATATACTAGTTTTACCCGTCGTACCATGTACGACTACGATTCGATATTTTATAAACATTATAAATAGAATATTAATAAATAAATAAATATATAATATGAACTTTAATATAAGTAATTAATTTTATATTCTTCCTATTTTATTACTTTTCATGTACGTAAATTTAGAGTTTATCAAATATTTCAATATCTATTAAATATTTTATTATCCATTTTTATTAATTTTAAAATTTTTAACTATTTATTCAATAATTTATGATAAAAGAAAATCACTATATTTCTATAAATAAATTCGTCAAAAGATATATGATAAAATATTTATATTTATTTTTTAATATTTAAATATTTAAATATTTTATCTTTAATTTTAAATACTTGTATAAGGAAGCTTTCAAAAAATATTATTATACTAAATAGATATTTTTTTGATGTTAGAGATAAATTTAAATAGTTATAAAGAATTTAATAGAAAGAAGTTATAATAATAGAAATAAAAATTAATTTTTTAAATATAAGGTGGGGCTAGAATAGTTCTGGTGACTCGAAAAGATAAAACTTTAATATATAGTTATAGATATTACCTATTTTTTTATTTTTAAACATTATAAGTATTTATCATTAATTTTTTATTATAAAAGAAAAAATATATCTATAAATAATTTCGTGAAAAGACGTCATGTTAACAAGTAAAAGATATTTATACTTATTTTAAAATATTTTAAATTTGTTATCTTTAATTTTAAATATTTGTATAAGGAAGTTTTCAAAAGATATTGTTATACTAAATAGATATTTGGTTGATGTTAATGTAAGACCCGAGATTTCCGTTCGCTAGTCCCGTTTAAATTCCTATCTTTTCTTTTAATCTACTCTTCCTTTCCTTGTTTTGTTGTGGGCCAAAGCCCAAAAAGATTGGACTTGGAGGCCCGAACCTTATTTTATTTCCCTCTCATTTCCATCTTGCCTTGCCCTATTTTTTTTTACGCCTCCTTCCTTTGAGACGCCGCTCAAGCCTGAGGGAGAGGAGATCTAGAGCCCGACGCCGCTGGTCTCCATTTTGTCGCCGGTGAAGTCTTTCCTTCCAGCTCCCTCGCCTTCTCACCCTCCATTTTCGCCTTCTATGCCATTCACGAAGGCTAAGAAGTAGCTCGCTTGCCCCCACCATCGATTCCCTTCGTCCCCATCGCGGAAGAGGTCTCCGTCCCCGAACGCGTCACCGCTGGTGCTGGTAAGGCCTCAGGCCACCCCTTCCCTTCTCTCGTTTGCTCCCTCTCCCTTTCCTTTGTTCCCTTCTGATTTGTGAGCGCCTCGGGACAGGTTCTGAGTGTTGAGTCGAAATCACCAACGATCGAACCAATTGGGGTTGTGTTGTTCGTCGACGCCACATCGGGAGCAAGCTGCGCCATTTGGATTAGAGTCGTGGCTCGCCAGATCCTCCCTGCATTAGTGTGAGAAGTTGCTCAAGAATCCTTACTAGAGCCGAGTCTTGAAACTACCATCCCGAGGTTGAACCTTGCTCTAGAATCAATTTGTTTAGTTTTAAAGCTGTGATTGTGTTAGTATGAATATTTATGTGCGTGGCCTATGACATTTCGTTCCTAATTTTCCATTTGGGAATTCGCATTTGTTTTGGGTTAGGCATTTCAATTAAATGTTGCTTGGAATTGTGTGGTTGATGGTGTAAATTTAGTTTGATTCTTGTATGGCAAATTTTCTATTGAGTTTGGGAATAAGTTGGCATGAATAAGTTGTGAATGGTTGTATTAGAATTTTGTTGGATTCGTACGAAAGTTTAGTCGTCCTTTTTATGACATGAGATAAAAGTCGTATTTCGACCCGAGAATGGGTTGAGTAACTAGCGTTTGAGATAGTAGTGTTTGTGTGTTATGAGCGGAATTCGAGCTTGTGTGGTTTGATCCTTCCTAGGATGCGAGTAGCATTAAGGTGCGTTTTGATTAGGACGTATGTTAGTATCAACCTTTTGTTGCTTGGTTTTGTTTTCACTTTGATTGAAAAGCTTTGTGACCTAGTATTATGATTTTTGAACTTGGACTTTGAATCGCGTGCCTTGGCCTTCCACTATTCAAGGCATTTAAAGTTTTGGGAATCTTAGTATGTGAGAAAGTCGTTGATGTTGACTCTCAAGGTTGTGGCGTTGATGTTGGCTAAAAATATTAGAATCGAGTCAAATTGCTTTTGTTTGGATACCATGAAAGTATGGGGGCTCGCACTTGACAAAGCCCTTATAGTTGTGTTTGCCTAAAATCGAAAATTTCTTCTCGCGGTTAGTCGATTAATCGTGAACGTTATGATTCGTAGGTCTTTAGTATCGACACGTTTCTTACTTCATCCGAAGATCGTCATCCAGGTAAGTCGTTCTCGACTTGCTCGGCTTTATTCTAGTCTTGTTAGATTTCATGTCGTGATTGTGAGATTGGTTTTGGGATTTAGTCCCGAATGTATGTTCTCCATGTGAAATATCTTCATGCATGATGTGATGCGCTTTCCATTTCAACCGTTTTCTCGTAAAAGAAATACTATCGTTTTCTCTGTGCTGGCAGCGTAACCGGCACGATCATGTGCGACGATTGTCGGTGGCGAAGAGGCGTCTAGCCATGGTCGTGTGTCGGCCGGGCCCTTTCAAAAATAAAAATTGATTGTTTGTTTTTGGCAAGTGCTCCAGTGGAGGCTTGACCAGGGGTTGGAAGGATGACGTATATGAAAAGTGGGAGGGCCCTCCTCTGCACTCGGGCGCAGGTGAGTTAGCGTCGTAGATGGGAATGCGGTGCTGGAAGGGAGAATGGCATTTCCCAATAGGATTGTGAATGGTTTTGTTGTGTGCGTGTGTGTGATTACTTAGTTGGTTTTCGACCTTGTGAATTCTTGCTACGCTTGATGAATTGTTTGTTCGTTGTATCTCCCTTTATTTGTAGAATGTTGAAGTCTTGGTTATTATTACAAATGCTTTACTTTGGTGCTTGTTAGTTAGATTATGGTATGTATCGTTGCCTTTCCTTTCACATATCCTCTAGGTTGTGGAAATGTGTGTTGACCTATTCTGTTCTGTTCAATTCACTTGTTAAAAGTTATGTTGTTGAATATTTGTTGTTTTTCAAACGTCTTACTATTGCCGTGTGTTATCTAGCTTGCCTAGGGTAGTAGCTGACCCCTCGGGGACTTTATTTTTCAGTTCCAGGTACTCACACATGTCCCGTGTTGGAGCCTAGTCCAGATGCTGCAGCGGATTGTTGACGCGTGTCACTAGGTCACTGAGTGGGTTTGGAGTTCGGTTTAGGCTTGTTAGCTGTTTTGGATATTTCACTATGTTGTCTACTTTAGCATATTTCTGGTGTTGAATGTGAATTGGCTAGACATTTGGGATTCATGCATGACATTATAAAAATGTGGTTTGTTTGAACGACAGTTGGATGTTTTAAAATAGTTTTCTTGTCGTGCCTGAGTTGCAAGGTCCAGGTATTCTAGTTGTCAACCAGTTCAGGTAGGACCCGTTAGGGTCAAACTACCTAGTAATGTCCCGACGTGAAGTCGGGGTGTTACAGTTAAAGATAAATTTAAATAGTTAAAGAAGAATATAATAGGGTGAAGTTAAAATATTAGTAATAAAAATTAATTTTGTAAATATGAGGTGGGGCCAGAATCGTTCTGGTGGCTCGAAAAGGGACAACTTTAATATATAGTTATATATATTGATGATTGATAGATTGAAAGTTATATTTTTCATCAAAATTTTCTTTAAGATAAATATTTTACATAAATAGATAAAAAAAATAAAGATGGAATAATTTTCTTTAATTTTAAATAAAATTCGAATTTAATTTTTTTTCATATAAATAGATAGAAACTAAATTTGAAAAAATAAATGAATATATCTATATTAAGAGTCCGGTTCAGGTGCGAATGGGCGCCCAAGTGCGAAATAAGAAAGAACAAGAGCCGGTGGATCAAGAAAAATCAAAGGCGCTGATCATTTCACTTAAAAAGGGGGAAAAAACGGCACGGGCGAATTATTGGCGAATTATTCGCGTATTTTTGAAAAAAACGAAAATAGGACACGCGCCCAGATTGTTCATTAGTATTGTGGATTTGTTCATCAATAATGTGGATTTGTTCATCAAAACCGTGATTTTGTTCATCAAAACTGTGATTTTGTGCATAAATAAACTATTGTTTGTGCATCAAAAATCTATTGTTTGTACATAAAAAATGAACAATTGTGTATCAAAATTACATGCAATATGTTCATCAACATTGTGATTTTGTTCATAAGAAAACGAAAATATTTGTTCATCGGTTTGTTCACATTTCTTCATCGGTTTGTACATATTTGTTAATCGGTTTGTACATATTTGTTCATTAGTAATATCAATTTGTTCACTGGTTTATGCATATTTGTTAATTGCCTTTTTCATATCATTGTTCATTACTAGATGCATATTTGTTCACTAGTAACCTCAATTTGTTCATTACTATATACATATTTGTTCATTAATAACATCAATTTGTTCATAGCTAAATAAGGCATAAGCACTCCTCTTCGATTTGTTGCTATCTCGTTCTCTTAGCATACACCATATTATTGCAAAGTCAAATTCTTTATCTATTATCTTTTGCATTCAAGTTTCTACATCAAACTTATCTTATTTTGGTACTATATTGAGCACTTCATTCATAGTGACAAGTTAACCTTAAAGCACTTCATTTGTATTATACTTTGAATTCAAGATAGCCTTAAAGCACAAAATAAATGCAAAAAATGCACAAATAGATAGTCCTAAATGTACAAGTTGATGGTATTAATAGTCCTAAATGTACAAGTTGATAGCATTGACACATAAAACATAAGCTTATTTCAATTCACAAATAAGGATATAATAATGAACAAATAAGGTTATATCAATGAACAAATAAGGGTATATCCATGAACAAATAGGGTATATCAATGAACAAATAATGGTATACCAATGAACAAAAAAGAAGTATACTAATGAACAAATAATAGCATACCATGAGTATATCAATGAACAAATAGGGGTATATCAATGAACAAATACGACTATATCAATGAACAAATATGGATATATCAAAACTAATTATATGTGCATAAAAAACTACATAATATTGTATTCCTACACATAAATAAGGTTAAAAAATAAAATTAAAAATTAAAAAAGTTCGAAATCGATGAACAATGTTATCAAAAACTCAATGCACAATTAGCTAGTATTGATGAACAATTGGTGAATATTGATGAACAAATCGCTATTTCTGATGAACAAATTGGGCGCGTCTCATAAAAACGTATTTTTCGAAAAATTCGTGAATAATACGGGAAAAATTCATCCGTGTCGTATTTTATTGAAAAATAAGCGAATAATACGGGAAAATTTCGCCTGCCGTATTTTATTTTTTTTAATGAATTTTTAATCAGGGACGTTGATTTTTTGGAATGAATGAGCGAGATTTATTCTTATTTCTCACACAGGCGTCCATTCGCACGGGACTCTTTTTCCTATATTAATATATAATATCTAATGTGCTATAATTTATTTTAAATTTAGATAAAATCTTTTAGATCTATCCTAATTCCTACTATATAATAGATAATATTTTTATTTTAGATGGAATCCTTCCTGAATTAATTTATCCTATTTCTATATTATCTTAAAATAATATCAACATATATAAATTACCAAAATAAAAAAGCCTATGTGGCGAAATCCTAGGTGACTTAATATGGGAACGACACGTAAAAAAATCCTAGGTGGCGCAACGTGGTAGCTTTATTCCTTGCGTCTTTTATATATATACATAGATTTAACCTTCACCACAATTAATCATGCATATATAAACACAGTAGCTAGCTAGCTATATATTTTGAACGACGATGAGAGGGCTTTTTTTTTCGTTTATTTTTTTACGAGAAAAGAAATTAGAGGCTACTTAACAAATAGGAAATCTCTCTATGACATTCATACAGATGAAGTTCTTAGAACTCAAATCAATTATAAGCGGGACAAAAAAGACACGATAAAACGATCTAATAATATAGTCCGTTATAGAATTACATTCCCAAAAGATAATAGATATACTCCAATTCTAAAAACGGACGAGATCGAAAGCATTGGATATCATATTGAAGTTAAGCAAAGCCGATGATTTGTATCGAAGAGTGAGCGGATGATTGTGGGTCCCATTATTGGCCCCTCGTTTGACTCTTCAAGCTGCTTGTCTAGTTGAATCACTAGTTGATGCGTACATAGTTTAAGTTATTAGCTAGGTACATCAAAGGTGCTTTGGATGAAAAATACTCTGGTATTTAAACATCCAAGATCGGAGTCACAGTTAATTTAACAATCGAACTTGGAAATCTTTTGAGGTTAACGAAAGAATGAACTCGGAGTATCTAGATCGAACACTTGATATCGTAGTACAATAAGTCTATTGATCTTGGTTTTGGTTACAACTGATTGCCTTTCTAGGATAACCACTTCTCGAACCCACGTTGTGAGATACTCTGCGTGACCGTCATGGTCGTCTACCACTCCACCTTCTCGTGGTCCACCAACAATCGTGTTTGACCAAGTTTGATGACCATCATCTTCAACCGTTAATTGCTTGCTCGCCAAGACTTGGGTCGTGATCCTTGAACATCGAAAATCAATACTAAATGGGCCGAGTTCATATAAACATGTCACCATTGGCCCATTAAGAATGAGGGTCCAACAATACCCCCCAAATCCGATCCGATTCCAAGCGCGTGATGAAGATATGATTTGGCACTCTCTTCTGATATGACTAGGGACATGTGGATGCTCTTAGGCTGTTTGATCAGCTTCAAGGAAGTGAAGCATTTTTCACAAAGTTATAATTACTCTTCCGTCGGTCCTATTTACCCATCGCCTACTTCAATCCCTCGAGAAGGTAACTCTCTTGCTTCTTCCCTACTTCTTCCTTACTCTTCTTTTTTTCTTCTTCATCAACTAGGTTTTGGGGAAGGCTAAGATTGCTAATGTGGGGTTCGAGTCATCTCACTCGTTGGATCCCCGGGATTGTCATCCTTGTTCTATGACCAAACAAGAAGTTGATAAGATCGTACATAACCATAGCTTCCCGGAGGGAACCAAAACCATTGCCCGACGATCGAAGCCCTAGACAAGGTCAATCTCAAATAGGCTTGCTTGCTAGAGTACCCTTTTACCGTTGGAGCCAACTTCCCATTTTTTCTTCTTACCCTAAATTTTCTTGCCTCCTTGGGGGTCTCACCGACACATCTTTTGCCTGCCACCTAAAAGATCCTGTGTCGGAGCAAGGCATCCATTTCACCTTCGCAGATTTGCTCTTTGCATACCAAGTGTCGACCCTTAGACCCGCGGGTTGCATCAACATGAATGCGAGAGATGCGAAGAAACCCTTGATCCCAAAGTTTAAAGTCAACGACAAGGATTCAGAAACTTACTTCTTCTTTGTGTAAACGACGTCATTTGGAGCGCAATATTAGTCTTTGTTCGACGATTAGTGGAATTTCAAGCGTGAGGGTTTTCATTTTTGGTTTTCCGACTATTTGTAATTTACCAAAAAGTTCAAACCATTTCCCTTATGTTGGTTTCAGTGCCTTGAGATCTGGATTCTCATATGTTGAAGAGCGATGCCTACATTCGTCTATTCAGTATCTCGACGGAGGAGAGGATTTTTAGGAAGGTGATCGAGCCGCTCCTTGACAGAGAGCTGAGTAGTGGGACAGGTCGCCCTTCTAGGAGTTTGATGGTGGAAAAGGTGACCGAATCGGTTGTTTTTGAGAAAACGGTACATGACTAAGTTGTTAGCCTTCTAGTAGAACAAAAAGTTCAAAAAAGTTCTCAAATGGTGTCATCTAGTAGGTTGCTCTATGGTCTTTCGTTTGGTCTATGATGACATTTGTAGGTTCTTTCCTTTGGCATGTCTTCTGTATGCTCTGAGTTTTTAACCATGACGATATGCCTAGCATGGAAAGTTGCTTCTCGCAACGACCACACCCTCTTGGTTGCTACTATGATACAACGGAAACTGAGGTCCAGTGACTGAAAACCCCGGTTGATGTAAAGGTCAAGACCGAGGCTATCATCGTGGTTACTCCAGCGAAGAGACCAAAGACCGGCCTCGGTTGTATCCTTCGCTTGCAGACACTTTTTCTCCCCACACGTGTCAGACAGAACCGGTCATGCAGACCAGTTTTAAGGGAGATCCGGCTTTCAAAGCCAGTTCTTTGTTGTCTTCTCCTCTTATAGAAATCTGCTTATAAGGAAATTACAGAAATTTAAGTTATAAGAAAATTACATAAACTTTGTCTATTTAAGTTATGAGGAAAAACTAAAATTTGATTAGAATCTTGTTATTAAGAATATATCTAATATTTGCTTATAATTCATAAATAGACAAAGTCGAAACAATTTGATTCAATACGAAAGTTAGAGTTCTCACATACGCCTTCATCTCATATGTCATTCTTCCAGCATATGCGTGGCCTAAAAAGGTCGTGCCAACATCGTGGTTGTGCTTTACACATTTGACCGTCAACTTCCATGTTTCGTTTGGTTGAAGGAGCCCGTGCAACTCAAATGGGCAATTGCACTTCTTTGACACATATTTGGGCTTTGTCTTTTTAGGTTTTCCTGGAATCAACTTCTTTTTTCCTTGTATAAACCCGCATTATCGCAAGCTAATATAACCTTATTAGGCCATGAAATTTTTATGGTCAAGACCATCTTCAATAACTTTCCCATAGTACGTTCCCAATCCAACATAGATTCACGATTATACCACTCTTTATCACACAGGAATTATCGAGTGTGATCATCTTTATCCTATGACATTTAATAAATTTAAAAAAAAATTCAAAAATTAAAGAATAAATATATCTAGAAACTAATATTAATGAACAATAGGAAAATATAAAAAACAAATTATAAAACTTATTATAGTAACAACTCACTAATATTAATCTAAAGTACATTTTACTAATATTATGAACAATGACAATATATCAAGTCAACTATTTTAACTAACATAATGGAATAAGAGTCTGCATCAGGTGCGAAAGGGCGTGCACACGCGTGTGGTACAATCTCAACCAGAAGCTACTTGTCACCCAAGCAAAATACGAAAAAGGGCTTTTGATCCTCTTTCTTCAACCAAAACCAAATCTCTTTTTCCCTCTGCATGTAAATATTACGTTTCTAAGCTAGATTAAAAACACATATTTACGATTGTGGTATCTATGTTCGGAAATTCTACTCTAATCTTGCTATATTTTTTTTTTGAGCTCCAACATAAAACTTCATTCAAACAACATCTTTACACAAAGCTTCTGATAAGGCTAAAGGGAAAGAAATTGGAAAACAAGAGAAAACAGGATCAGAAGAACAAAGTGCCGCCACCACATGGGCTGCCTCATTTGCCCCTCTTAACACATGCGAAAAAGAAACCGAGATAAAATCCAAACAATGTTTCCTAATTAAAACCAACAACACCCCAAGAGGACCTTTCCACTCAGCTTTCCTCTTAAGCTTCAAAATCAAAGATTGGCAATCCGATTCAATCAGAACATGGGTCAGCTGCAGTTCCTTCGCCTGTTGTAACGCCCAAAAAATGGATTCAGCTTCTCCAAATTCCACATCTTCTGTTAACTGGACTTTTCGTGCTCCATAAAAACAAACTGAACCCGTTTCATCCCGAGCAATGCATCCAATCCCGCAGCCCGTCGACGATGAAACAGATGTATCACAATTAATTTTGATCCAGTCTGGATCCGGAGCCTTCCACCCATGTCTTTCCGCTGTGCGAGAGATATGATCTGGCTGGTATACTTTCAATCTGGCACTACTATCCCTCAATTCTCCTACCACTGAAGTTGCCTCGTTCACAATTTTGGCTGGGGCAGTTAAGACACCTTCGAAGATGCGTTTGTTTCGGCTTCTCCAAATTGCCCATAGCAACGTGGCCCAAAGATCCAAATCCTGTTTATTAAGGATATCGCTCATAGCTGCAAACATCTGTAACGGATTAGAAAATTTCCGCCAACAATCACCCTTTGGCCACAATTTCCAGGTTGACTTCGCACTGATGCATTCAAACAGAGCATGCATTTCTAATCTTGCTATATGAAATCAGATTCTCGTTGTTCATCTTCTAAATTAGAATAATTCCCTATTTTGAGCTTCGTTTTAACTGAAATTTCTCTTTTCACAAAGAAAGAGTCCTTTTCGAAGGATCTTTTCTTTATATCTACGATTTCTTACAAATTTCAACGAAGATCTGACTGCTTGCATTTAATGGATAAAGAGAAGACAATGAATAAATAGAAGGCAATGAATAAAGAAAAAAAGAAGCAAAGGGCTTGTGCAAAATGCAAGAAGGTTGGACACAAAAGCAAGACATGCAACAATTTTTCCAATTAGTTCTTTCATTATTATTTGATTTTTGATGCATAATTGTTGCAATATAGTGAAATGCAGAGTATTCATATATGAATGAACAAGCTACTGGTATTGATGAACAACTAGCTATTAGTAATGAACAAATTTACTATATCATGAATAAACCTTTTAATCTTCAATGAATATTTTTTCATGCACATACAGATATTATCCATGAACAAATCATACATTATGGTGAACAAAACCTTTAAATAAATGAAACAAACTTAAAACTCTTGAACAAAAACACCAAAAAGTGTTGTATGGAGAGGGCTTAAACATTTTGTATATAAATGAACAAAACAACCGTATTGATGAACAAATCAATCGTATTGATAAAAATATCATTCGTATTGATGAACAAATAAATCTTATTGATGAACAAATTAACTGTATTGATGAACAAAACATATTTATGAACAAATTTTGAAATAAAAAAAAGACTTGATGTACAAAAACACATAGATAAAGATGTTAATATGTCAAGCATATAACATCAAAATGTTTGTAGCATCAACAATAATACCATACACTACATAAACTGTATTTCTAAAACCATATATCACAAATCAAACTAAACTAATATTTACTACCAACACAATCATTGTACTACCAAAACACACATTACAAACACTATCAAATAGGTCTACAAACACACAAAGTTAAAATTCACTTAATGGACTTTGATTTCTTTTTTGGGAGGAACACGAGAGATGGCTGTCGGTTGGGGAGGGACAAACTCTTCAATTATTCATTACAGTACCTGATCCTCAAATCATCAAGTTGTTGCTGATCTTCTTTATTGAGTCCACAATCCCAATCAAACAAGCCATTATCAAAGTATGTTTTCATGTGGTGCATCATGAAAATTCCACGGTCTTTCTTGTTGGTATTGTCTCTTCATTCCATTTCAAGACGTTCATAAGGAACCTTATCCTCATCCTCAAACAAAGTAGCCCTTGCATCCATCTTGAGCACCTTCATAAGGTCGTCAAAGAGCATTCTCTAAAAAATAACAAAAAGAACAAAAAACACATTGAATGTTAAACATAAATGTCAATATTGAAAAACTATTAGAATTTCAAAAAGAAATGAAACCTACCAATTTAGCAGGTACATGCTCATACTTGGTATTCAAGCCTACTTTCTTGATTGAGTTGTCAATAATGTGGAATCTTGGAGCTCTCACATTCAAGGCAATGCAATAGTACTGCGAAGATGTATAAATAGGAAACACAAACTGTAAAATGTAGAGGATAACAAACATTTAAAGCCTTATATTCATTAATGCAAAATGAAATGTTAACCTTTTTAATGAACACGTTGCTAATATTTATGAACAAATAAGTAGTACTAATGGACAAACAAAAGTATACTGAACTAACATGAATGTGTTAATGAACAAATAACTATATATCAATGAACAAAAATCCATATCAGCCCAATCTTGTGCATATCAATTGTTTGGAATCTTGTTCACTAAAACCCTTTGACAGTGGAAACACCTACAAATGTAAGTATAACTTAGATTACGAATTTTCAAAGTCGTGAAAAAAAGACAAGGTCAATATAAATTATTAATTTCATATATTCATACCAAATCCTCTAATGGCATAAAAACCTCAATGGTTTTGAGTCGCTTTTCCACTGCTCTGTAAAATTGAGATAAGTGCACCAAATATCAATGATATTTGATTCCTCTTCACTTCGTGCCGCCATTGAAAGAAAATCTTTTTTTCTTACAAAAACATTCTTTATTTTAAAAACTTCAGTACTGTAAAAAAAGGAACATAAAAATAGAAAAAAGCATCAGCCAATATGATCAAATTATATAATAAACTTAACTAGAGAAAAAAACAAAGCAATATGTAAGAAAAAACTATTGTTCTACGTATTGTTACCTATTTTGCTTTGGGATGTCTTGTATCAGCCAATTGTATATTTTTGGCAGTCGGAGATAGTTTTTCAGTAAGAACAACAAGCCTTTCAAAGTACGGTGACTTCACATATTCAGAAGTTTAGCTTAGATATTCTCTTATCAAGTACATCCCCCGCCATATGTTTATCATCAATAGGAGTGTCCATTGAACTACAACCAACCTCTTGTGCCTTGTCCTGGTTGTTGATCTTCAAATGTATAAACACATATTATTCATGAACAAAATATATAAAGTCAATGAAAAATGTTCTAGTACTTATGATCAAATAAGTAATAACAATGAACAAATAAGTAATATCAATGAACAAACCTCATCTTAGATCCTCTTCAACTCCTCTTCAATTTTCTTCTTTGCTTCAACATCCTTCTTTTTATTTATCTCCTCTTGTTTCCTCTTCAACTCCAATGCAATTCTCTTGGTTTCTTTATCTCCTTCCTTTTTCTTCTTCTTTTTCTCCTCTTTTCTCTTCTTTTCTTCAATCTTCTTTTTTGCCTCATCATATTCCTTCCTCCTCTTGTCTTCCTCTTCTTCTTTTCCTCTTCTTTTATCTTTATCTTTTTCTCCTCTTCCTTTCTCTTCGCTTCTTCAATCTTCTTTTTGACCTTATCCTCTTCCTTCCTCTTTTCCTCCTCTTGCCTTCTCTTTTCTTCCACCTCTGGTTTTCTCCTATTCTCCTCCTCCTCTTCTTTCCTCTTCTTCTCTTCCTCCTCTTCCATCCTATTTTCCTCCTCCTTGCTTGTCTTTTCTTGCTCTTCTTCATTCCTTTTCTTCTCTTCTTCTCTTCCTTCCTTTTATCCTCTTCTTGCCTCCTCATTTCTTCCTTAACTGCTTTTCTCTTCTTCTGTTCCTCCTCTTGCTTTCTCTTCTCTTCTTCCTCCTCTTGAATCCTTTGTGCATCCTCTTCTTGCTTTCTCTTCTCCTCTCCATGTCTTCTCTTTTCTTCCTCTTCTTCTTGCTTTCTCTTCTCTTCCTCTTGTATTAGCATATCCTCTTTCCTTATAGCTTCCCACTCTTCCTCTTCCTACTTCCTCTTAGCTTCTTCTTCTCTTTTTCTCTTGCCCTTCTCCATCCCGTTCTTCTTCCTTAAAGCTTCTTCCTCATCAGCCTTTTTCCTCATCTCTTCCTGCTCAACCTTTTTCCTATTCTCTTCATCACTCTTTCTCTTGCATATGAACGAAATCATCATTTTCCTTTCCTCATCCTTCTTCCTCGTGGCTTCCAACTTCTTAGCCCTTTTTTTTTGCTCCTCTATCTTCATGGCCTCCTCTTTTTGCATAAGAATACTATCCCTAGCAATATCTAAAACACCAACCCAATCATTCATCAATGGAGATAGGACAAGGTCAATGAAGGTAATTCAAATTGCTTTTTCGCCTTCATTGTAGCCTCAATTTCATTCAACACTTTTGTCGCTTTCTCCTAGAATGATTCTTAGCTTGAGGAATCGACCTCTTCTTGGTTGCCAAATTGGGATGATGATGAACAACCCTTCAGACCTAAAAGTGTGCATCATTCTTGTACTAATCATATATACATCATTTCTTACGTGATAATGTTGAGTATAACATCTCTATGGAACACTGTAGAAATGAAGAGCAAATTGCGGACATTCTCACTAAAGCATTAGACAAACGTCCATATGAGCACTTTCATATGCTTTTAAAGATGATAACTCTAAACTAAACAAGTCACTGTTTGTTACTCCCTCGATGCTTGGCTAGTTAAAGTTGAATTACATGCTAGGGAACTCTAGGAACTTGCATATTCGTCTTACAATATTGCTAGTCTAAGGCTTACTTTGTACTATATAGAACTTTGTTTCTTTTATCCCAAAATGATCAACATGAGTACCTCTCACCTTCATTACAAGCCACAATGATGGTTGATCCTAAAACTAACCCTTAGCCGTGAATCAAACAAACGCTTCTCATGAACCCCCTTGTTTACCCTTTACCGAGTTGCAATCGTCTAGTTCCCTTTGTGTTCCATAGCTCCACGTAAAATTTGGATATGAGTT
The DNA here is from genome assembly GCA_964016875.1 of Fallopia convolvulus. Classification (NCBI taxonomy): domain Eukaryota; kingdom Viridiplantae; phylum Streptophyta; class Magnoliopsida; order Caryophyllales; family Polygonaceae; genus Fallopia; species Fallopia convolvulus. The sequence continues at coordinate 47,805,574 of OZ024729.1, forward strand.
CCCCTAACCACTCTATCCAAACTTATTCTTTTTCAGAAGATCATGGGAGCTTGCTTCTAGTTCCCTTTGTACTGGAATCTGAAACGATGAAGAAAGAGAAAAGGTTGTTCGTGAAGTGAGATCTGTGTCAGACTCCTTAATATCGAAGGAACGCTGAGAGCTAACCATTTTCCCACGTTGTTTGGACTGCCATGGGAAACACTGACACGTGTCCAAACTTGTAAAATAAGCCAAAAAGGTACAACGTCTCCATTTGTTCTCTTTTGAAATTGGGAACGACTTTTTACCCTTCTACCTTTCTTCCCAAAACTCTCCAAAGCATGCCTTTGCCATTTTTAGATCTTCTTCCCCATTCGCTCCTCTACAACCCTAATTCCCTGAAACCTCTTTTTCTTCCCGAAACAAGCAAAAAGTCAAATTTCTCTCAAATGGCTCCCACTCACCCAAATGCATGGATCCGTGAATGGATGAACAACAATCCAATATATCTCTTCAAAACTATGCTCAAAGAGACTTATGAGTCTACCAACCTAGAGGAACAACAAATTATGTATAAGTTCCTCCATGACTTTGTCAAGCCTCATGATAGCTTGCATTTAGGTAGTGTTTAGGATGTATATTTATATTTACATTGCATGATTTTTAGCTTAGTTTAGTGTAGTTCTTAGGTTCCTAGGTTTTGTAGGAAAATCGGGTTTCGCGCTTGTTTTGTTCAGTTTTGCAAATCTTCTAGTAAACAAGCATGGACGAGAAGGATCATAGATGATTGTGGTGGAGTTTGATGAATCTTAGAGTGATACAAGTGAAAATTAAAAGATCCAACGCCCAAGAGCTTGAGGGGTAAGAACGCTTAAACCCGAACTATGCATTGGAGTCTTGTTTTGACACCTCTATCTTGCAATGCTTGGTTTGGGAGCTACAGTCGTCGGATGAAGTTGAATTTGTTATCATTGGAAAGCTAACTCGAATGGCTACAATTCATATTTTTACTCCGAGTCCAAATTCCAACTCGAAGGGGGTGAAAACAGCCTCTGAAGTGTCGCCTGAAGTGCTGAACTAAGGGGTGCTGCGGGCTAAATTGACAGGCTGCGCGGCCACGCCACATGGGAATGAGCCCGCACCATCTGCTTTTCAACGGAGACATTGGGCCGCGAGTTTGGGCCTCGAGTTGGACTTTATTAATCTTTTCCGACGTGTTTTATGGTATTTCAGGATAATTTGATCTTTGGATATCTATTGAGGTATTTAAACCTTGTTTTTAGTTTCTCTTTCATAACTTGTAACATAATTTTGGAGGGTAGGGTTTTGGAGAGAGTTTTCTCAAAAGAGCCACCTTTGAACCTTTTGTAAGTTTTTCTCAATTTAATTATGCATTGTTAAATTCTTTGTGTTTAACTAGTTATTGAAATCATAGATTGCATAATATTGTGAGGTTTGATTGACTCTCAACAACTTGAATAGGTATTATTCTCTGCGCTTAATTGAATTAGAATTTATCTAGGGTTTTGTTAGATTGGCCACCTAATAGAATTTCTAGGTTAATTTACAACTAATCTGATTAATGCCCGTTCGGGGTTGATTAGATAAAGTAGTAACTATAATTGTTTAGACCCGTTCGGGCTATTCAGTTGTAGAAGGGAATAAATCCGCAAATAACTTAGATGTCTGTTTTCTCTAAGTGTTTGTTTCTATTGATAACTTGATTCGTAAAGCTGTTGTTTAATTGAATCTAGATGTTGTTTTAGGTTGTTAAATGATTAGGGTTGTTTAGGCTGTTAGTTCTTTCAACTATTTATGAAGTTTGGGTCATAATCCTTAGTAGGATTAATAATCCACAGTAGATTATTCAAGTGAATTGAGAATCAAGAGAATCAATGATCAATAGGCATATCTATGATGGAACTAACTAGTTGAACACTTGTCTCTCATATATTTATAATCATCTTTGCATTTATACTTTAGATTTAATTTGCATAGTAGTATTAGATAATCATATATACAACCCCCCCCCCCTCTTAGTTCTATTACTTGGCACGCGAGTAAAAGCACAAATACACGAGTCTCTGGGGGATCGACCCTTACTTACCATTCTACTAAGTTTGGTTAAGTTAGGATTCTTTTATAGGTAAAACGACTGAAAAATACCTCATCAAATTTGGCGCTGTTGTCGGGGACTCGTTATTTCTTTGTTTATTTGTGTGCTATTTTTGGTGTTGTGAACCTATCTTACAGTTCATAACACCCGTGCTACTAATTCATGGCTATCTTTGAGTGTAGGCAATTGCATGATGAACACTTCCATGAATACTTTTATAGATTCCAAGACTATGTGTATGAACATTGGATTTCGAGTTATCATTACTCTAAGAGGGAGTTATGTCAATACATATTTGAGGGTATGAACCCTAGGACTTTTAGTCTAGCCTGGTGTAGGAGCAATAAAAGACTGTTGGATATGCAATTTGAGGAATGTTGGGATTTCTTTTGCTCCGTGGGCTATCAAATGAAAGTTGAGGAGGAATCCACTAGACTTGAGTCGGGCTTTGAAGATGATTCTGATGTTAAGACCGAGTCTACTCCTGTAATTAATTTGAGGAAACTATTGCTTTGAAGGAGGAGGATGGTTTCTCTAACAATGACAACTTCTTTTATGATGACATAGAGGATCGTGAAGAAAAAAATAAGAACGATCACACCATTGAGGTTGTCAAGGCTCCATGTATCCTTTACCCCAATCTCTCATTCTTTCTTACTCCCAACAAACTTGAGGTAGAACCAAGTGTAGAGACTAAAGTGAAATCTAGAGATTACTTGGAGTTCATCTTTGCTAAGAGTGGTAATGTTTATGAGTGCTTTGATCCATATAGTAAGTATTTTGAATATCCACCTCTTGAGCTAAATTGGTTTCATTATGTACCTTCTCATGAAAATAGTGATCATACTTTTGATAAGTTGAAACGGTTTTTAAATGGTATATTATTCACTTTCAATTTATCATTGTGTTGGTTATTAAGGGCATTGACAATGTCTAGTCTTGTCAAATCATGCTAAGAGTCAAGCTAATGAAGTGAAATAAGCGCTTCTTGGGAGGCAACCCAAGGCTTAGAGTAGTTTTGTTTTTCAGTTTTAATCTTTTGCTTTTTACGTAGTTTTGTTTGTGTGTTAGATATCCTAGGTCCGAAGATTAATAATACGAAGAAGCCTTCACTACCACCACCGTCGGATTTCCCGCCACACTACTCGGATGGCTAGATCTTTGTGAGTTTTTCTTTTTTCCTTTACTTCTTACTATACTTTGGGGACAAAGTATGTTTTAAGCATGGGGGAAGGGAATTACTTTTGCATTGCATGTAGTTGCATTAGTTTAGGGCATATTTAAATTTTTACATGCATTGATTAAAATTCTTGAAAAAAAATCAGAAAAATTTGAAAAAAATACAAAAGTATTACATTTAGGTTTTTATTTCCCCATTGTTTGATACCTCTTGTTTTTCTATACTAAGTATGAGTCCTAACCCATGATTTGCATGATATGTTGAAGTTTCTATGATATGAGCATGATCGTTGATTATTTACCTTGATTATAGGACTGAGCATGTATTTAGCTTGAGTTTTAGATTCATTCTGAAGTTCTAGACAACAATTTGCCTAGTGAGATTTTTGGCCTTTCATGATTATATTTGTTCTCTTATTTTGAGTGTATCCCCATGATTTTCTAGCTCTAGAACTTGTGTTATGACTCTTTTTCAAGACTGCTTTATATGATTGAATGCATGACATTAATATGATTGAGGCAATGTGTCTTTATAGCCTATTATTTCCCTTCCTACCTTGACAAGATCCATGTTCTTGATACCCCGTTTCTTTGAGCTTTAAGCCTATTTTTATTAGCTCCACAAAATTTTCCTAGCCAAATAAGCTTGACCCATCCGGGACTTAGGACTATAGGTTGTGTTTTTGTTTTGTGGGTGTTTGGTATAAGTATGGGGGAGGTTGAAAATAGAGGTGGAAAAGAGGAAATACAACTATAGTGTGTAAAGTGAAAAAAAATAAAAGATGAAAAGTATGTTGCAAAGCAAAGAAAAAGTTGAGTTTAAATGTTAGTAATCTTCATGAGTGAAGAAGAAAAGAGTTGAAAAGAGGCAAAAGTGGAAAAGGAGAAGTAAGAAACAAAGAGATTTGATGTATAAATGGAGTTGGTGAAGGAGATTGGGAAGCATTATAAGAAGTGAAGTGTAAAAGTTTGGGCTTGGGATTAGTTCTTTATCCCGGATTTAGCACCACATGACCAAAATTGATCCCTTACAAACTTCTCTTTACCTTGACCCCATTACAACCCTTAAAAGACCTCATGATTTTTGTTATGTACTTGGTCCACAACGGTGGAGATTTAGGTCGCTGATGCAAGCATATGGTAGTCTAATTTTCATGGTTGATTTGAGTGAAACACGTCCTTTAAACACTTCAGTGAGAGTGCAAACACATTACCCTTGGTGAGGTCTAGAATCAATGAATAATTTTTGCTCTATGCTTGATATAATGCATGTTATGAAGTTTTGGTCAGGATGTAATTATATGTTGAATTTCTTGTTTGATTATGAGATGGATGCATGATTGCATTGATGTGGTGTGACTTGGATTTATGACTTGCTTGAGGACAAGCAAGGGTTAAGCATGGGGGAATTTGATAGCTTGCATTTAGGTAGTGTTTAGGATGCATATTTATATTTATATTGCATGGTTTTTAGCTTAGTTTAGTGTAGTTCTAAGGTTCCTAGGTTTTGTAGGAAATTCGGGTTTCGCGCTTGTTTTGTTCGATTTTGCAGATCTTCTGGTAAACAAGCATGGACGGGAAGGATCTTAGATGATTGTGGTGGAGTTTGATGAAGCTTAGAGTGATACAAGTGAAGATTAAAAGATTCAAGGCCCAAGAGCTTGAGGGATAAGAACGCTAAAACCCGGACTATGCATTGGAGTCTTGTTTTGACATCTCTATCTTTCAATACTTGGTTTTGGAGCTACAGTGGTCGGATGAAGCTGAATTTGGTATCACTGGAAAGCTAACTCGAAGAGATACAATTCATATTTTTACTCCGAGTCCAAATTCCAACTAGAAGGGGGTGAAAACAGCCTCTGAAGTGTCGCCTGAAGTGTTGAACTAAGGGGTGCCGCGGGATAAATTGACAGACTGCGCGGCCGCGCCAGACTGGAATGAGCCCGCGCCATCTGCTTTTCAAAGGAGACATTGGGCCGCGAGTTTAGGGCCTCGAGTTGGACTTTATTAATCTTTTCCGACGTATTTTATGGTATTTCAGGATAATTTGATCTTTAGATATCTTGTGGGGTATTAAACCTTGTTTTTAGTTTCTCTTTAATAACTTGGAACATAATTTTGGAGGCTAGGGTTTTGGAGAGAGTTTTCTCAAAAGAGCCACCTTTGAACCTTTTGTAAGTTTTTCTCAATTTAATTATGCATTGCTAAATTCTTTGTGTTTAACTAGTTATGAAAAATATAGATTGCATAATATTGTGTGGTTTGATTGATTCTCAACAACTTGAATAGGTTTTATTCCCTGTGCTTAATTGAATTAGAATTTATCTAGGGTTTTGTTAGATTGGCCACCTAATAGAATTTCTAGGTTAATTTACAACTAATCTGATTAATGCCCGTTCGGGGTTGATTAGATAAAGTAGCAACTATAATTGTTTACACCCTTTCGGGATATTCAGTTGTAGAAGGGAATAAATCCGCAAATAACTTAGATGTCTGTTTGCTCTAAGTGTTTGTTTTTATTGATAACTTGATTCGTAAAGTTGTTGTTTAATTGAATCTAGACGTCGTTTTAGGTTGTTAATTGATTAGGGTTGTTTAGGCTGTTAGTTCTTTCAACTATTTATGATGTTTGGGTCATAATCCTTAGTAGGATCATAATCCACAGTAGATTATTCAAGTGAATTGAGAATCAAGAGAATCAGTGATCAGTAGGCATATTTGTGATGGAACTTACTAGTTGAACACTTGTCTCTCATATATTTATAATCATCTTTGCATTCATACTTTTGATTTAATTTGCATAGTAGTATTAGATAATCATCCAAACCCCCCTAGTTCTATTACTTGGCACGCGAGTAAAAGCACAAATACACGAGTCTTTGGGGGATCGACCCTTACTTACCATTCTACTCAGTTTGGTTAAGTTAGGATTTTTTGATACGTAAAACGACTGAAAAATACCTCATCACGTCATCTTCACCAACGAGAAGATCCTTGGCCGGAACTTCCTTCCTCGAGTACGAAATCCTAGATCAACCTCCTCCCCCTCTTAGGGTTCTGCCACCATCTCTTCCAGTGTGGCGCCCTCTCGTACTCCTGTCACCATCTCCACCCAACTAATATCATCCTCTTCCTCTCAACCCCAATCTGCACATACTACAATCGTTGACCTCTTGATCCTAATCCACCCAAAACAACAAAATCCAAAACTGCATCCTCCAAACTACTAAAGAAGAAGAAGAAAAAGCCATCACTCTTTTCCCTTGATGCACTCATGGGATCCACTCGACTTGATTCCAATCTGCCTTCCTCTCTCCTTTCTCTACCACCATCTACCTCCCCACTTAAAATCACTCCAACACCACCACCATATTCTCAATCTCCCACTCTAACATCTTCTCGACCCTCCTCTCTTCCACTGTCGGGCTCTGGGAACTCAGATACCATAGCTCCTTTTGCCTCTTCTAAAACACCAACGATGTTCGGGAACTCTACTCCCAAAGATCCACCCTCTACTTTCACTAATCCTCTTTTCCATTAGATGAAAACTTTGACCCCAATCGACACCACCACAACCTCCTCCAATCAAAATACACCCCCCTTCTCCTAAAGGAAAATCACTTCCTCCTCCTTCCACCAAAGAACCAATGCCTCCTAACTCTCCAACCAAGGGAGTTCCCACCTCTTCTCCCCCTAAGGCCAAGTTCGTTTTCAACTTAGACAAGGACGCTGATGATGATCTGCCCATCACCCAGGTGGCCAGAAAGAAGAAGCTTTCTCATGGTCCCATCATCATGGGCACTGCTGAGGAGAACACCTAGCTCGCTTAGATCGAGGCCGAGCTCTGATATTCATGTTTTTGGTATAGTTTTTAGTGTGTTTTCTTAGTTTGTTAGGTTTAGTTTTAGCAATTTTAGAGTTAGTTTTGTGTGTTTTTGGATGAGTTTGCATATTTTGTGAAAAGTATAGAAGCTACTCTGTTTTGTGTCTTTTTGTAGGTTTTAAGCAAGGAAGGAGCGCTTTTTGGAGCTGAATGGAGTGGTATGGTGGAAGACGGAAGAATACGAGGATAAAGAAGTCGAAGTCAAGATTTTTAGAGTTGAAGTGTTGAAGAAAGCCAAATCCAGGCTCGTTAACGAGGCTGTGAAGGGTCGTTAACGAGGCTTAAAGATAGAGTTTTTCGAGAGTTCGATCTTATGTTTACCGACCTTGTGCGGAACTTTATTCCGTGCCGGTAGGATTTTTAATGAGTTTTAGGGTTATTATATTTTATTTTAGGTTTTGTTATCTTTCTAGATTTTTATTTCTATCTTTTTAGAGTTAGTTTCTATCTTTTAGGAAAGTTTTTACCTTCTATCCTTTTTATTAGATAGCTTTATTAGTATAAATACCCTTCTTTTCTAGCCTAGAGGGGGGGGGTGTTCGGACGTGTTCAAGGAGGAGCCGAGAGAGAACGAGTCGGACAGAGAGGAGGACGAACCGAGGCTAACGAGAGTGAAGCTAAGGTCGTTAGACGTGTTTTCGATTCGGTATTCTTGTTGTTTACGGTTTCTTCTGAATTATGTAAGACGATAATTTTCTTATTAATTTGAAGTAGTTTGTTTTGTTTTCAATGTTTTCTTTTATAGAAGTTGTTTGTTTTATAATTATGAGTAGTGAGTAGTTTTCCTATCTAGGGTCGGGGTTTAAACCCGGCATAGTTATGCATGGTTTTATGAGTAAGTAGATTGTGTTGAATGCCTTTTATCTATTTTTAAGATTGCTTGTTGTGTTTATGCCTAGATGAGAATCGAGGTAATTTAAGTTCTTGGCTTGATTGAAAGAGAAAGTTATAGACTTGAATGTTGATATTGTTCGATTGCGAAAGTTTCGAGCTTTGGATCCAAAACAAGTGATTGAGTGAGTTAGTTTATGAGAATGAATTGATTTGCTTGCTAATCAGCGAAAGTTGATGAATTTATCTATTTAAAGGAATGATCTTTATCTTCTTACGAGTTTATATGCATGGATATGTTGTGGTGACCCTGTTCTAGATTTTTGTTTTTATTTGAATTTCTTCAATTATAGTCGTTACTGAGTTCGTTGCCTCGGTACCGAACCTGTTTTAGGTCGTTAGTGTGTGTTAGTAGTTTATTCAGGTTCGTTAACGACCCTGAAAAAGTCGTTAACGAGGTTCGTCGTAGTTGAGTTGTGTTGATTTGCTTTGTTTTATTTCTCTTAGTAGTTCGATAGACAAACAGTTGTGCTTCCCGTGGAATGATCCTGACTCCCCTATACTCAGCGGGGTCTTGACTTATAAATTTATTTGTTGTCAAGAAAAACCCTCTTAACAAATTGGCGCCGTTGCCGGGGAAGCAACAATGTTTGTTTGTTTATCTGTGGGTCTGGGAATAGCCCGACCCCGTTTTTGTTTTTAATTTTTGTTTTCTTTGTTTGTTTTCTCAGCGTATGCCAGTTGGACGTCAAAGGCTCAAATTTGACAATGCCGGTTACTATTCAGAACCTGAACGTTCCCTGCACCGTAGACGCCGAGAGAACCGAGCTATGGCTACACCCGAGGAGTTGACTCGCCAGATGGATGAACTATAGAGGCCAATGGAGGCGTTAAAAATCAAGAAAGAAGCCGTTGCTGCCGAGGCTGAGCGTCAACGAGTCAACAATGCTCGTCTACAGGAAGAGTTGAATGCCTATCCGAGGAATGCCAAAGAATACATGCATCCGGAACTGAGGGTGCCAGAGTCGCCAATTGTGCTTCCAGAGATAGAGAAACCTTTTGAGATTAAGTCTCAGTTTATATCCTTGAACAAACGGGCTCAGTTTGAAGGGAAACCTTCTGAGTGCCCTATGGAACATATTAGGAATTTTCTTGATTTATGTGACACCATAGCTGCTAAAGGTGTCTCACTTGAATATGTTCTGTTAAAAGCTTTCAGATGGTCTCTTACTAGAAAGGCCCTGAGTTGGTTGGAGAGCTTACCTTCTAAGTCTATTAGGACTTGGAAAACTTTGTATGATCAATTTCTTACAAAAATTTTCCCTCCTGCCAAGACAACGGAGTTGAGAAAGCGCATCACCTCCTATCACCAGCTGCCTAATGAGACTTTCGTTGAAACATGGGAAAGATTTAAGGAGATGCTTAGACAGTGCCCTACTCATGGGCAACCTTTATATGTGCTCTAAGAAATCTTTTTCCAGGGTATTAATGCAGAGACGAAGAACCGCATCAACACGCATACAGCATGCGGTTTTATAGAGATGGAACCTACGGCTGCATGGGAATTGTTGGACAAGCTGTCTAACTATGATGCCATGTATGGTACCCAGCAATCTCCTCAACCCTAGAAGCGTCTTTTCATGCCTAACAAGGACGATGTTGACCCAGATGTAAAAAATCAATTTCTGCAAGACGAGGTCAACCGCCTGAAGAAGCAGGTAAGTTTTCTGAAATCCTCTCAATCTTGTCAAGAGTGTGGCTCTTCTACCCATAGTACTTCTGCTTGCACTAACATAGAGCAGGTAAGAGCCGCTGAGACATATGCCGAAGTGAACTATATGAGAGGCCCATACAGAAACCAGCCTACCAATTTTGACAAGTCGAACAATTATCCAACGTGGGGCAACCAAAATCCGAATGCTAACTATGCAGTGCCTCCACCGGATTGACGACCTGCACCGTATCGACCTCCAGGCTATCAGGAGCCACCATCATGGGTACAAGGGTTACAGGAAGGCATTAACGGAGTGAATAACAAGGTTAACGAAGTTCAAGCCAACCTTAACAATCAAAACAAACGATGGGGAGAGTTTGATGTGTGGAAGAAAAATGTCGATTCTCAATTAGGGAACCTTGCTGCACAGATTCCAAGACCACAAGGGCAACTCCCGGGCCGTCCCGAGGAGAACCCTAAGGGAAAAATAGCAGCGGTACACCTTAGGAGCGGAAAGACACTACTGGAGCGTGTCCAAGCTAAGGAAAAGACTGAAGAGGACGCCACGGTGCAGCTCGGTAACGAGCCAACGAGAGCGAGTACCGAACCGGCACATCATAGTGAAGAGGCTCCCAGGGTTGTCAACGACCCTTGTCCAGGTAAGTTTTCTAATCCGAGCCCTCCTATCAATCCCAGGGTAGTTAACGAACCCATCAGGGTCGATAACGACCCACCGAGAATACCTAACGACCCTAGTGTCGACCTGGTAGCATCACCTCTCGAGCCTGACTCGGTTCCAAGAATGGTGAAATCTCTTCCTTTTCCTATTAAGAAATCAAAGGACTCTACTGAGAGTAAGTTCAAGCGTTTCGTAAAGATTCTTCAAGGCATTAATATTTCCATCCCATTCGCTGAGGCCCTAAGCGAAATGCCGGCTTACACGAAATTTTTGAAATATATTCTTAGCAGGAAAAGATCCATCACAGAGCTGCAAGATGAAGTCCGATCTATTGCTCTACCAGAAAAGCTAGGAGATCCAGGGAGGTTCGCCATCACAATTGGCATAGGCGACCACAAATTCAAAGCTTTATGTGATCTGGGAGCCAGTGCTAGTTTACATCCTCTCTCAATTTGGTCAAAAGTCAACATGGGACCACTAGAGCCAATTAACATGTGGTTATACATGGCAGAAGGCTCCTGCATCAAACCAACAGGGGTTGTAGAAGACTTTCCGGTTCAAGTGGGCAAATTCTTTGTCCCGAATGATTTCATAGTTATGGCAATGCCCGAAGACCCGGAGTTCCTATTATCTTGGGGAGATCGTTCCTCGCCACAGCTGGAGCCATAATTGATGTTAGGAGGGGACTCCTAACTTTCGAAATCGGGGATGAGGTGACGGAATTCTGGTTCAAACAGTCAATGAAGGAGACCGATAGAGCCGAAGTCAAGATGCTCTACACCCACAAGGAGATCATTGAATGTGAAGACCCCGTTGGAAGATTGGCGTCAAATGATGAATTTTCAGGTCAAAGATGGGCAGAAATAGCCACTGTAGTTTCGATAACGAGCCCCCCAACCTCAGTACCGATTCTCCTGGCAGAAGAAGCAGGCTCGTTAACGACTCCATCAGCATCGTTAACGACCCTGATCGAAGACAATGAAATTTCAGCATTTGAATACCTTGAAGAGGTGTTGAAGACAGATCTAGAAGAACCAATTATAATCCCAGCTGAACCTTCTCCAACACTTAAACCTCTTCCAGACTCCCTCAGGTATGAATTCGTTGGTCCTAATTCTACTTTTCCTGTCATCATCAATGCTAAATTAACAGATGAGGAAGTAGAGAAACTGCTGAATGTGCTTAGGATGCATAGAAAAGCCATAGGATACTCCCTAGATGATATAACTGACATATCCCCTTCTCTTTGCATGCATAGGATATACATGGAGGATAATCATAAACCCACTATAGAGCATCAACATAGGTTAAATCCTAACATGAAGGATGTGGTCAAAAAGGAAATCATTAAATTTCTTGATGCTGGGATCATATTTCCTATATCGGACAGTCAATGGGTGAGTCCGGTCCATGTAGTCCCAAAAAAAGGGGGAATGACTGTCATAGAAAATGAAAAGGGAGAGCTTATTCCAACTAGGACCACTACCAGTTGGAGGATGTGCATTGATTATAGGAAGCTTAATAGTGCTACTAGAAAAGGTCATTTTCCGCTTCCTTTCATTGATCAGGTGTTAGAACGCTTAGCCCAGCATGATTATTTTTGTTATTTAGATGGCTATAGCGGTTTTTGGCAGATTCTCATTCATCCTGATGATCAGGAGAAGACTACCTTTACATGTCCTTATGGGACTTTTGCTTATAAAAGAATTCCATTCGGGCTTTGCAATGCCCCCGTTACCTTTCAAAGGTGTATGATGGCCATTTTTTCGGATATGATAAAGGAGATTGTAGAGGTCTTCATGGATTATTTTTCTGTTTATGGTTCTTTGTTTGATGCTTGTCTTGCTAACCTTGCACGTGTGCTTAAAAGATGTGAAGAAACCAATCTTGTGTTAAACTGGGAAAAATGCCATTTCATGGTTCAAGAGGGGATAGTACTCGGACATCTTGTCTCTAAGAGAGGGATAGAAGTAGATAAAGCAAAAATTGAGCTTATTGAAAAAATACCTCCTCCCTCTTCCGTAAAAGACATCAGGAGTTTCCTAGGGCATGCTGGTTTTTATAGACGCTTTATTCAGGATTTTTCTAAGATAGCTAAACCTTTGACTAACCTACTAATGAAAGATGTAGTGTTTGAGCTGTCTCCAGAATGTCTTGAAGCATTTTACAGGTTAAGAGCAACCCTCGTGTCCGCCCCTATTATGTAGTCCCCGGATTGGACATTACCCTTTAAGATTATGTGCGACGCTAGTGACTATGCAGTCGGCACAGTCTTGGGACAACGAAAGGATAAGAAACTCCACGCCATCTATTACGCCAGTAAGACTCTGGATGAGGCCCAGAGTAAGTATACCACAATGGAGAAGGAGTTCCTTGTTGTGGTATTTGCTTTTGAAAAATTCCGGTCCTACCTTGTTGGATCAAAAGTGATCATTTATACTGACCATGAGGCTGTTAGATACCTAATGGCCAAAAAGGATGCCAAACCCATATTGCTTCGTTGGATGCTCTTATTACAGGAATTCGATCATGAAATCAGAGACAAAAAGGAGCAGATAACTTGGTGGTTGATCACTTATCAAGGTTGCCGGTTGAGCATATCACCGAATCCAACAATGAAGTGCCAATAAATGATTCCAGACCAGACGAACACCTCATGTTGAACGAGGTCGAACTCAACAAGACCCTCGTTACCGACCTCTTCATGGTTGTTAACGAGACACCGAGGCTGGAATGCATAGATCACGAAGGTAAGGACCCAAAGTGCTTCGACACAGTAGCCAGGCAGTTCGTTACCATCCCACGGGAGGTCGTCACCGAGGACAATGCTACAGCTCCAAGGTCGTTAACGACCCACACAGGTCCAGTGACGACCCGGTCAGGTAAGATTTCTGAACCAAAACTCATTCAATTCGATTCAATCCCTTCCTCTCCTACTTCTTCTGCTGCTTCTACATCAATTCATGTTGTTAGATGGTCAAAAGCCCCTTGGTTCGCGAATTTTTCTAACTATCTTGTAGGAGGTGTAATCCCCGAGGGACTAACCCCACAAAAGAAAAAGAAGTTCCTCCACGATGTAAAACAGTACTATTGGGATGATCCTTACTTGTTTAAGCAAGGAAGTGATCACCTCTTTAGACGTTGTATCTCAGAAGAGGAGGTAGAGAACGTGATCCATCAATGTCACACACTTCCTACCGGAGGCCATGCAAAAGGATTCAAAACCACGGCGAAGATTCTTCAAAGTGGTCTCTACTGGCTAACCATGTTTAAAGATGTACAGGCTTATGTGACAGCATGTGATGGATGCCAACGCTTGGGCAACATCACTTGGAGACATGAGAATCCGCTGACCGGGATACTAGATGTCGAGCTATTCGACGTATGGGGCATAGACTTCATGGGACCTTTTCCCACATCAGGCCCCTACAAATATATCCTAGTAGTGGTCGATTATGTCTCTAAGTGGGTGGAGGTCGTTGCTAAAAGGACCAACGACGCTAAAACCGTGGCCAAGTTTATTAAGACTAACATTTTTCCTAGTTTTGGCGTTCCAAGAGTCCTCATTAGTGATGGTGGTTCTCATTTCATCGAGCGGAGCTTTGAAGCACTTTTGGCTAAGTATGGGGTATCACACCGGGTGGCAACACCATATCATCCCCAAACTAGTGGCCAAGTAGAAGTTTCAAACAGGCAGATAAAGAGCACATTGGAAAAGACAGTGTCACGTTCTAGGAAGGATTGGTCCTCTAAATTGGATGACGCTCTATGGGCATATAGGACAGCATACAAGACACCTCTACGCACCACTCCCTATAATCTAGTGTATGGCAAGGCATGCCAGCTACCGGTTGAGATGGAGCATAAAGCGTTATGGGCTCTTAAGGAGCTCAACATGAACCTCGACGCAGCTGGAGCAAAACGATTCATGGACTTGCAAGCACTAGAGGAGTTGAGGCTTAAGGCGTATGAAAATGTTGAAATCTACAAAGAGCGCACCAAGAGGTGGCATGATTAGAAATTGGTTCCCAAAACTTATGAGGTTGGCGATAAGGTACTTCTTTTCAACTCTAGACTCCGTTTATTTCTAGGTAAGCTAAGGACAAGATGGAGCGGGCCATTCGTGGTTCATCACATCTATCCTCACGGCGAGGTAGAGTTGATCGATAACCAAGGCACGATCTTCAAAGTTAACGGCCACCGACTGAAAAAGTTTCATGAGCATCCGACCCGGATGAAGAGATTAGAGTCACTATGGCTCTTACAATGTCGGATTAGCCAAGGTAAATACGTCGGGCTGACGACGTTAAAAATAGCGCTTACGGGAGGCAACCCGCTTTTAGTATAATTTAGTTTTTCTTCTTTTTCTCTTTTTCTTTTCCTAGTTTTATTTTGAGTTTTAGTAAGTAGTTTAGAAGTAGAAAGATAGAATAGATTTAAGCTAACAAGATGTAGGAGTAGGGTTCGTAAATCACTCAAGAAAGGCTACGACAGCTCGTTAACGACCCGGTTTGGCGACCCGACTCGGCAAAACGGGCAGGTAAGTTTTTTTAACCCTAATCTACCTTTTATCTACCCATGTGCTGCCCCCTTTCACCTCTTCCCCTACCCCTACCCTCTCCTATATAACCCTTCTAAACCTCCAAAAATTCCACTCTCAATCTCTCAATCCAAAAAGCTTAAATCCTCCAAAAATCCTAACGGTTTTACTTCACCACCGATCGGAATTTTCACCGCCACCAAACCCCCGGAGTTTAACCTGGTTATCAAAGCCCGCCGCCCTCGCATTCGTTACCGACGAGATCCGAGATTGTTAACCATCCCAATTTTCGATCTTTGTTCTTCAATTTCTCAATCTACTGGAATGATTTCTAAACCCTAACTCTCTATTGCATGATTCATGGTTTACAGGGTCGAAATTTCATATCTTGTTCATAGAGGATCGAATGGCATGTCATTGTTGCTCAACTATTTCAATGATTGATTTATTGGTGGTCGATTTTGATTTCTATGGGTTTGTTTTTGCTCGATTCTCCATTGCAATTTGATTAAGAAAAGCATGAACTACCTTGTTATGGAATTGTTTTAATCTTCATCATGAGTTTCTTGGGCAACTATTGCATGTTCGGGATGGGTAATTGAGTAAGTATGGGGTGCATATACCCGATTATGTGTCTTACATAGGATTATGAGGGATGCATGCTTGATTCATGGCTAAATTTTCGAGCCCTTTACACTCGGAAATTTTCGACTGTTCTTGTACAGGCTCGTTAACGACCCACCCAGGCTCGTTAACGACCTTGCGTATCATCAAAGCTGAAAAATCAATCCAAATCCGTTACCGACCCAATCGGGCAGTTAACGAGGCATTCCGAGAGCTATTTCGAGACCAAGTATGGGGTCTCTTGTCTATCTATTTGAAGTGGATCTTATCTTGGAAAAGTCGTATTTTTGTAGGTCCACATGGCAAGTTCAAGTCGAGCCGCTACCCGAGCCCAAAAGAAGAGGAGGAATCAGAGGTCCCCATCTCCTCCCCGCATGGACAACGTGATCTTGCGCACTCAAGGAAAAGCGGACCGCTACAATGCCATACTAGATAAGGACCACAACACTAGGTGGTTCTCGAGGTCGAGTGCAAAGCAAATGCGGATCTACGATGATGTCAAGGAGGCCTTTTCTATTCTCGGTGTGCCTCACTTGTTGAAGAAGGAGAATTTACCACACTTTCCGGCTCTCACATCCGAGTTTCTAGCCACTCTTGAGACGAGTTTCCCGACGAAGACCTCGGCGGGAGGCATTCGATTCCGGCTCGGTAATGTGAACCGTGAGTATACTTTGGCGGAGTTCAATGCTATTTTGGAGCTCCCAAATCCTTCTCTAGATTGCAGCCACAAGGATTACAAGGTGACGAGGACTTGGAGCTACATCACCGGGGAGATAGAGCCCTCCGCTGTGGCATTATCCGGGGCAAGCATCATCAACTCCATATTCAGGATCATTCTCCGAGTCCTAGCCGCTACATTCTGGCCAAAGAGAGAGTTGAACAGGCCAACGAGGATAGAGGTCGCATGCCTCCGCACTATTCTTTTCGAGGCACCCGCCCCATTGAACTTGGTGTACGAAGGGATATACTATGTGGAGAAGTCAATCAAGTCAAAGGAAGTATGGTGCGGGAATCTGGTTAGTCTCTTGGCAACCAATCTTGGAGTTGATCTCACCCGCTATACACCGGCCCACGCTCAGCTGCTCAACAGGAACTATTGGTTTAGTTCCAGTATTTTCACTCATGTTCGGGATGGGTACGTTACAAAAGTTCAAGGCTGAGATGCTGTACCCACCCTGGCTAAATTGGAGCTACTTTATGTACCGAATTGGTACGAGGCATGGACAGGGCATGCATTTCCGTTAGAGCCCAAGCCGCAAGATGAGCTTACGCTTAGGCCGTGTGAGTCACGGTTTGAGAGAGAGGGGGAAGAGATGGACGAAGATGATGAAGATGAGACTGAAGAGGCAGCTACCGAGGGAGGTATAGAGGAGCTCGACATCGAGGAGGATGACCTCGATACAGAAGTTCTGGGCACCAATGTCTTTGTTAAGGAGCCCGCTAGGGTTGTTAACGACCACTTCGAGGCCTCTACCGATGCTCCTACCGAGGCACACAACTTCGGTAATGACCTGCCGAGAGCATCTACCGATCTCCCGCAGCCACCTATCGACCCTCATTCTGATGGTATCATGCCATACAACCCAATGCTTTACCAAGACCACTTCCAGCCTCACTATCAACCACCTCCTCAACCCGAGTACACTAGATCAAGTATCCCGCCACCATGGGCCGAAGATCTTTCAGCTCAGATGCAGCAGCTTAACCTTTAGCAGACACATATTCATCGGAGGATGGATAGTTGGGAGAGTGTCTATTCTGCTCGCATGGCATTTGAGGATAAGAGGCATCAACAAAGAGAGGCGGATGATGCAGAGCACTGGAGAACGATGTATGACTTCATGGGGAACTTCGAGCATTATTTTCCACCACCTAACCGCTGATTCAGTTTGAAGAGTTTTCTTGTTTTTTGCTTTAAGACTTTGTAAGTTTTTTTGTTTTTCTTTTTTTTATTTTTCTTTTCTATTTCTTTTCTTCTTATTATTTTTCCTTACAGTGGGGACACTGTAATTTTAAGTATGGGGTGGGAAAAGGTAGAAAACTTGTTGTATTGTGTCTTGTGTTTGTTTTATGTGTTTTAAGTAGCTCTTTATTCCATAAAATCAAAAATCGAAAAAATCGAAAAATTTGAAAATTCCATAAAAAAATAGAGTTTTAGAATTGATAGATATCCTTTTCTTATGGTTCTATGATAGTAATTACTAACATAATCATATAATTCCTTGCAAGCATGTCTTTGATAGTATATCCGGATTCTTGTTTTGAAAGTTGTTTTTAGAAGGAATAGCATATGTTGAAATTGAGCATGTATACTTTTTAGCGCAAGTGATGCAATCCAACAAAATAATTACCTTGTGAGTTATTTTTGGCCTTATAGGGAGAACATTAAAAAATCCCTCTTCTTTTCTTGTGTGATTTACTCTCTATATGCATATTATCTCTTGGAATTGTGATGGTTATCTATTACTTGAGACCTATATAAGATTTATAGTTCATTACTTGTGAAGATCATATGATAGAGAACTTTTTCATAAGCCTTATTAATCCATATCCTACCTTATGTTATCCTTCTTTTTGATAGACAAATTGAGCCTTTAAGCCTTTTATTTGTAGCTCCACAAAATTATTTCCCTAGCCGATGTAAGCTTGACCCTATCCGGGGATTAGGACTTAGTGTTAGTTTTTGTGATAATTTTGGTGAGTGAGATTGTTTGGTTCAAGTGTGGGGTAATATGGGTTGGGTGAAGTGATAGAATTTTGCAATTTATCATGTAAAAGGAGTTTGGTTCTCTGAATGCACTTACTATAAAAGAAAAAGAAAAAAAAGTACAATCAGTGCATCATTACCGACCCTAGTAGGATTCGATACCGGAACTTCCCAACAAGAGAAAAAATAAATAAAAAACATAAGGGAAGAAGAAAAGCAAGTGAAGTGTTGAGTAGTGAATAGTGTGCATGAGCCAAACTTCCTAAGTGTTGTAAGCAAGATCATTTAAGGGTTAATGAGATAGTGCATATTGTTGAGTGAGTTTGGCATTATTGTTGATTTTATGAAAGTTTTTGGTTGTTGTGTGAGTTTTTAGGAGTCTTTGATTCCCGGATATTATTAGCACCACATAGCCAAAATATTTCCACGCCTTATTGTTTTTACCAAACCCCATTACAACCCGGCCGAATGGAAGCTTCTATGAAGTTTTTCATTGAGCCTAAGTTCTCTTGATGATTTTTGCTTGTTTTGACAAATCTTAGGTGGAGAGTTTGGTGATATAAGTTCCAATTTCTATGAGTTTTTGTATATAAGATGAGTTGAGAGATTGAATTTACAAGCCTAAACACATGAGAGTTGAGTGAAACACATTATCCATTGTGAGGTTGGATTGTATCTTCTTATGTCTATTTGCTGTATATATGTGTGATGACATTAATAGTCATTAGCTATTTTTCTTCTACATGTTGAAGTTTCTTTTTAGATGATGGTTATAGCTTGATGAGTATGATTGTTTGGTTTTGATTAGTGTTTAGTGATTGCTTGAGGACAAGCAAGTCTAAGTATGGGGTATTTTGATATTCATGTTTTTGGTATAGTTTTTAGTGTGTTTTCTTAGTTTGTTAGGTTTAGTTTTAGTAGTTTTAGAGTTAGTTTTGTGTGTTTTTGGATGAGTTTGCATATTTTGTGAAAAGTATGGAAGCTACTCTGTTTTGTGTCTTTTTGTAGGTTTTAAGCAAGGAAGGAGCACTTTTTGGAGCTGAATGGAGTGCTATGGTGGAAGACGGAAGAATACGAGGATAAAGAAGTCGAAGTCAAGATTTTTAGAGTTGAAGTGTTGAAGAAAGCCAAATCCAGGCTCGTTAACGAGGCTGTGAAGGGTCGTTAACGAGGCTTAAAGATAGAGTTTTTCGAGAGTTCGATCTTATGTTTACCGACCTTGTGCGGAACTTTATTCCGTGTCGGTAGGATTTTTAATGAGTTTTAGGGTTATTATATTTTATTTTAGGTTTTGTTATCTTTCTAGATTTTTATTTCTATCTTTTTAGAGTTAGTTTCTATCTTTTAGGAAAGTTTTTACCTTCTATCCTTTTTATTAGATAGCTTTATTAGTATAAATACCCTTCTTTTCTAGCCTAGAGGGGGGGTGTTCGGACGTGTTCAAGGAGGAGCCGAGAGAGAACGAGTCGGACAGAGAGGAGGACGAACCGAGGCTAACGAGAGTGAAGCTAAGGTCGTTAGACGTGTTTTCGATTCGGTATTCTTGTTGTTTACGGTTTCTTCTGAATTATGTAAGACGATAATTTTCTTATTAATTTGAAGTAGTTTGTTTTGTTTTCAATGTTTTCTTTTATAGAAGTTGTTTGTTTTATAATTATGAGTAGTGAGTAGTTTTCCTATCTAGGGTCGGGGTTTAAACCCGGCATAGTTATGCATGGTTTTATGAGTAAGTAGATTGTGTTGAATGCCTTTTATCTATTTTTAAGATTGCTTGTTGTGTTTATGCCTAGATGAGAATCGAGGTAATTTAAGTTCTTGGCTTGATTGAAAGAGAAAGTTATAGACTTGAATGTTGATATTGTTCGATTGCGAAAGTTTCGAGCTTTGGATCCAAAACAAGTGATTGAGTGAGTTAGTTTATGAGAATGAATTGATTTGCTTGCTAATCAGCGAAAGTTGATGAATTTATCTATTTAAAGGCATGACCTTTATCTTCTGACGAGTTTATATGCATGGCTATGTTGTGGTGACCCTTGTCCTAGATTTTTGTTTTTATTTGAATTTCTTCAATTATATTCGTTATTGAGTTCGTTGCCTCGGTACCGAACCTGTTTTAGGTCGTTAGTGTGTGTTAGTAGTTTATCCAGGTTCGTTAACGACCCTGACAAAGTCATTAACGAGGTTGGTTGTAGTTGAGTTGTGTTGATTTGCTTTGTTTTATTTCTCTTAGTAGTTCGATAGACAAACAGCCATGCTTCCCGTGGAACGATCCTGACTCCCCTATACTCAGCGGGGTATTGACTTATAAATTTATTTGTTGTCAAGAAAAACCCTCTCAACAAGCTCAACGCCACCATGTATCACACTTCACCACCCAAGGTCTCCAGGAAAAGTCCAAGAGAAATTGGGGATGAAGATGAAGAAGACGAAAAAGAGGAGGCTGAAGGTTTTGATAAGGCCAAGGAACCTGATGGTGTGGAATTGAGCACCAAGGACGACGACGACGAGGCCATGGAAGATGCCTCTGAAGATGATGAGAACTTCGGTGGCGACGATGCCACTGAAGTCCTAAAGGTGGCTAAGCTCGTTGTTGAACATCAAGCCAACCTGGATGCTGAGGCTAACGAATGCTAGGCCAACCAGTTCCCATCTACCGACCAACAACTCATCATCTCCCACAACTTTGACAACTCTGAAAGGGCAAGGGAATCCCTCCTGGTACTTGAGAATAACCCTTCCCCAACAAAGAAAAAGAGAACCGCTAAGGGGAAGCAGAGCAACAAGAAGCCTAGGATCGAGGATGCCAAGGACAAGGGAACAAAGGCACCTAAGGCCTCCACTTTTGGGGAACGTAAGCTCATTACTCCCCTTGTCCTCTCTGCCTCCTTTTTGACTGATAACAGACTTGATGAGTTTTGGGAACTCATTAAGTCCCAGGAATGGGAACATGTCTGCGACAAGTTGGCCATCATGGAACCTGACTAGATCCGGCTCTTCTACTCCTCTTTCGAGGTCTCCAAAGACGGTACGAAGAGAACTCTCACCGTCAAGGGCGATGAGTACCTCTTCAACACGATCAATATTTGGCTTTTGATAAATATTCCCATGGAAGGTCTGGACTTCCTCCCCATCTAGAATTGGGACACCTTGATCGAGAATAGATCCTATTTCATCTATATGACGGTCGAGTTCCTACCAAGGGCTACCCCCACACACAACCTTTCTCTTATGGAGAAACTAGCTCACCAGTTTATCATCTCAACATTCAAGATGTCATTCTCCTTTATTACTTCCTCAAGAAAAAACCCATCAATCTGTCGATGATCATACTTGGGCACATGGATAAATGCTTGGGCACGCCTACCCACTCTCTTCCCTATGCCTCTCTGATCAAGATGCTCCTTCTCAAGGAAGGGATTTATGACACTTCAAGGGAAAAAGTGGAACTCGGTCAGGAACTTGACCTAACTGTGATTCAGAAGTTGCACCATTTTGAGGCGCCAACGGAAAAGCCGACGGGAACTCTTCCTGCGAGTGAGGCACCTCTTCGGACCAACCAGGTGCTTCAATATATCATCGTCGCTTGTGAACAAATGCTGGAGGTCCTTGTCGAAATTCGGGATCATCTAAAGCCAAGGCCCTCATGATCTTACCCCTTCAGTTTCCTTACTCTCTTTCCCCACGCAAAATGTATCTTTACGTTTTATTTTGTACAAATTTGTCTAAGTAATGCATGGTACTTTAGTATGAATGTATGTTCCTTTACCTTTACTTCTCATTGCTTTTCACTTTTTGATGATGCCAAAAGGGGGAAGGACAAAATTATGAGAGAAGCGTCATTTAATTTATCTTAGAAATGTTCTTGCTAAGGGGGGACTGTCCGCCAAAAAATTTTAAGTTAAAACTACCTTGTCTATAGAAGCGGTTTTCCCTGAAAAACTTATCACTCACATGTGTTGCACTACATTTGCTTAGGAACTTAATTGCAACTCATAATCTCTCATACATCGAAATACTTGTCTTTTGAAATGGGTTTGTCATCATCAAAAAGGGGGAATTGTTGGGATGGTGTTGGGAACTCATATTCCACAACATCGAAATAACGATCAAATCCTCTAAGTTTTGATAATGACAAACACCATATTGGGATCTAATGTGTTATGTCCAAGTATTTCAAGGGAACTTCAGGTTGAACAGATTCTCTTAAGGAAACTCAATAACGCAACAATGACAAGACTAGATGAAAGAAACAGTTCCCATCAAGGGAACTCAAGAGAGACAAGTTCTCAAGACATGTGAACTCACATGTGAAGACAAGACATCTCAACATGAAACACGGAAGCCTCTTCTAGAAAAAGCATAGCGCAGTCTGTTCCTCATACTGAGCCGTTTGATCCAATGGTATGATGAGCTTAAAGAATTGACAAATTCAAATAGATACACATGTGAAGAAATTTCATACTTGGCTAGCAAGACAAGTCATTTCAGACAAGTGCAAAATGAAGATTGAGCCCCTAGCATCACTGAATAGTGTACTTGCAAGACACTTCTCACAAAAGCCTCAAGCAATTAGATAAGAGTCAAGTCAAGAACGAGCAACCAAGAGAAGTCTCCGACAACGAGTGTGTGATCTCGACCACGGTGAAGATAGTGTTTAACATCTGTTCCCAACTCTTAAATAACACTTACGATCCAACAGGAACCCACAGCCAACTCGTCACCTTGGATTTAACATTGTTAACAATGGAACAACCTCCAATATGATTGAAGAACAGACTCAGAAACGTCACCATAGAAGAGACAAATTTTATCATCTGTCAGTCCCCATTTTTTTAGATGGGTCCTCGTGGGCAAGCGCCTTCCGACAGTGACCCAAGAGATGAAGCTAGCTCTATGCCGATAGAGCTTGCCCCAAATAACCGGGCTTGCCCCGTTTTTTAAGGTAGTATTATGTACTCCCCTCCATTCTATTTTTCTTGTCCTTTTAGATTTTTTCACATATATTAAGAAACTCATTGAAAATTTAAAAAATATCATTGAACATTAAAAATTTTCTAAATGTAATCACCAATTAATTACTAACTACCCTTTATAGCCAATAGATAGAGAGAAAAAAGTCAATATGAACATTTTCCAACATATTAATTAAATAAAAATCCTAAATGGACAAGTTTTGATGAACAAAATTTTGAGGTTAGAAAGACAAGTAGAATAGAACGGAGGGAGTATATATTAAAGTTCACTTAATCCATACGTACAAGTGTGGGTCAATTTAATTACTAAATTAGTATGAAAAATGTGCCAAAATTGTTCGATCGTTAAATATGTGCAAAATAAAAACTTAAATTGGGGGCTTGAATTAGTTAAGTGGTGCCAAGAGAAAGAGCGCCCTCATAAGTTCTACAAAATCTTAAATTATAGGGTTGATGTAAAAAACTCAGTCGTTGGATATAACTTATCAACCACATTATACAATATACATATGCAAGCATATTTGAGAGCTAGATTACATGAAAGGGGTCGATTACATTTCGAACTTGCATACGGGCCGGGTTATGGCTGTGCTTCCCACTACATCTACTCCAACAACAACACAACCTTATTTTGCATGCATGCATGCATATAGAAAAAGTGAAACAAAATAAACTACAAACAGACTCTCAAGCTTATGACTTATTATTTTGCCTACTTTATATAATTATTTTTTTTCATTTATACCCTCAAGTACGTACTATTACATGCCGTAAAAGACTACTATAGGCTCCGGCTTAGTTGCCCTTGTTATCCTTCTTCTCCTGATCTGTTGCTGGAGGCCACCCCCCACCATGACCACCGTGTCCATAACCACCACCACCACCGTGTCCATAGCCGCCACCTCCGTGTCCATATCCACCGCCGCCGTGTCCATATCCACCGCCGCCATAGCCGCCACCTCGGCCATAGAGCTCAGAGTTCACCTCCGATGATGAGTCAGCTGGTGGGAACCGACCTCCTCCTCTGCCTCCTCCACGTCCACCGCCACCACGACCGGCACCGCCATACTTTGATTCCTCTTCAGCGTCTAGTCACAAAATTAATATTAATTAAACATATAGTATATATGGATATTGTGCAATTCAATAATATGAAAAGTTTTACTCACGTACGTGATTAATTAGTACTAAATTTCATAAAGAGTACGTATAGTATGCAATATATGTGACTTACGAGTACTTTCTTTGGGATCAAGGGCAGTAGAAATTAGAAGAGCGGTAGCAAAGAGGGCGAGCAGAAGAAAGGCTTTTGAGCCGGTCATTTTTTAACTTAGTTGGTTGCTTAGAAAAAGTTGGATATACCAAGTTTGGTTTTGGGTTATGAATGTACAACTACAACAAGCTCGTACGTACTTATAAGGAATGATATATAAGATATTATTAGTATAAGAGGATATGCATGGGGCTCTGCAGATGGATATAGATGGTGTAGTTGATTGAGAGTGAGTAGTTATAGAATCCTTGTTGGTGGATGTTGAATTAATTAAGATCTCGATCTGCTAGTTCATCTGTATCTGGCTGTATCATATGGACTATCATATACCGATGACACGTACAATGACACCGAGTTAATTGGGTCAGATGTATATGAAATCGAATAAAGTTATAAATAAATTGTAAAAATCGAATAAAGTAATTTCTGTCACCTCTTTATTAAAATAATAATTTTAAATAATTAATTATGTAAAAAAAAGTTATCTTCAAATAACCATAAAAATAAAATAATATTTGTAAAGATTTATTCCAAATAAACATAAAAATAAAATAATATTACTAGATTTGACCAATATAGATAAAATAGCATATTATATTTATTACACTTGTAAAAGATAAATTAAAAAATATAATAAAAAATATATACACGTGATTTTTCGAGCCACCACGTTAATTTATAACTATGTATAATCTATAACTATGTATTAAAGATATATTTTTCGAGTCACCACGTTAATTTTGGCCCCACCTTACATTTAAAAATTAATTTTTATTATATTAATTTAGCCTTTTCAATTAAATTCTTTTCTATCTATTTATGTGAAAAAGTATTCTTAAATTTGAAATTTAATTAAAAAATAACGGAAATTATTCTATCTTTATCTTTTTATCTATTTATGTAAAAGATTTATTTTCAATCAAATTATGATAAAAAAATAAAAATTTCAATATCTAGATAAATACTTTCCTAAATTGAATTTTGATAAAAAATTATATTATATTTTTCTTAATTTTTTTTTTGGCTTATCTATAACTATATACTAAAGTTGTATTTTTTATAGCCAACAGAACGATTCTGACCCCGCCTCATATTTACAAAATTAATTTTTATTCCAAATATTGTAATTTTTTTCTATTAAATTCTTCTTTAACTATTTAAATCTATCTTTAACATCGAATAAATATCTATTTAATAAAGCAATATCTTTTGAAAACTTCCTTTTACAAATATTTAAAATTAAAGATAATAAATTTAAAATATTTTATAAATATCTTTTATCTTTGAACATCATATCTTTTCACAAATTTATAAAATAGATATATTTTTTCTTTTATAATAAAAAAATAATGATAAATACTTATAATGTTTAAAAATAGGTAATATAATATTTAATAAATAAATTGAAATGTTTGATGATCTCTAAATTAAGGTACATACAAAGTAATAAAAATATAAAAAATATAATATTTTATCTTATCTAATTTTTACTTTATCGAGCCACAAAATTAGTTTGGCCCTACCTTAAATGAAAATAAATAATTATTTTTAATTACTTTCTATAAATAAACAATTTTTATCTTTATCTTTCATATTTTATTATATCTTATTTATTAAATTAATTATTATTTATTTAAATCATATCACTTTCATATTCTAATATATAAACTTTTTTTTATTCATATGTTATCTTTTTTTTAAATTAAATATCTATGAAATATCATCAAGGAAAATTAGAAATGTACATTATTTTACCTTAACAATCCTTTTTTATTTTCAACATCAAACTTAATAACTTATATTTATTTGATTTGATTTGATTCCAAAAAAAATTGTACATTGTACATGCAATAAATTACTTATATTAAATATCATATTATATTTTTATTTAATATCTATAAAATGTCGAACCGTATTCATGCATGGCACGACGGGTACAACTAGTACTAATAACTAAAGCCGAAGTAATTTTTGCCACCATATTGCGCCACATCACTCCTTTATTAAAATAATAATTTTTTATAATTAATTTGAAATATAAAAATTATCAAAAAATAATTATGTAAAAAATTTATCTTCAAATAGACATATATAGATAAAGAAAGAGACATTATATTTATTATATTGGTAAAAGATAAATAAAAAAGATTCCAAAATTATGTACCCGATATGAAATATATATCTTTGAAATAAAATTAATAACTATCTATTAAAGTTGTAACATTTCTAGCCACCACATTAATTTTGATCCACCTTATATTTAAAAAAAAATATTTTTAATTTTTTCCAATTAAATTCATTTCTATTTATTTATGTGGAAAAAATTAATTCGAATTTTAATTAAAAATAACGAAAATTATTTTATCTTTATCTTTTTTTTCTATTTTTAAAAAATTATCTGAAATAAAATTTTGATAAAAAAAGTAAAAAATTTAAAAATACATATAATTACTTGCCTAAATTAAATTTTTATAAAAATTATATTTTCTTTTCCTTAATTTCTTTTTTGGATTTTTATGTAAATATAGAAGAATTTTTATCTTTAAAAAATACTATTTTTTTAATCTTTTCTATTAATTATTTTTTTAACTTTTTATTAAAAGTATTTTTAAAGAATTGAATTTGATTAATTTTTTTAAGAATTTACATTATTTTTGGTTTTTTATTTAATTTTGCATATTTACTTTATTATATCATATTTATAATATATCTAAAATTTGATGAGTCATAGTCGTGCATGGCACGATGGGTACAACTAGTTGCTATACTAAATATATAGTTTTTTAATGTTAAAGATAGAGTTAAATAATTAAAGAAGAATTTAGTAGGAAAAAGTTAAAGTATTAGGAATAAAAATTAGTTTTGTAAATATGAGGTGGGGC
This sequence comes from Fallopia convolvulus, assembly GCA_964016875.1. Classification (NCBI taxonomy): domain Eukaryota; kingdom Viridiplantae; phylum Streptophyta; class Magnoliopsida; order Caryophyllales; family Polygonaceae; genus Fallopia; species Fallopia convolvulus. Next base: position 47,832,954 of record OZ024729.1, read on the forward strand.
CTCGAAAAAGTATAGCTTTAATATGTAGTTATAGATTGTCAATTAAAGTATCTTTATTCAATTTTATATACTATTTTCAAAATATTTAACCCTATATTGATTGTTTAACATTGTAAAAATTATTTCCTATGAATTTATATTTTCTTTCTTAGTGTTTAGTTTTTATATTCGGTATTTTTATCATATACCCTAAAAATATAGGTAAGAAAAATCGTTTTAAAAAATTATGGGGCAGAAAAATAAACAATACAACAATATAAGAGGCGGAATCGGATGAGAGAGTTTGGTTCAAATAAAACAAACACTTATCCTGAAACGTGAAACGAATGCACTTTTCCTAATTCATAGTACACTTTTCATACGAAAGTGCAGTGCAAAATACGAAAAATGCAATACGAAAAAGTGCAATTCGAACTAGTAAAAGTGCACTACGAACTAGGATAAGTGCATTCGTTTCAAGATAAGAGTTTGTTTCACGATAAGTCGGATGAGAACTGGGAATGCTTATGATTATCAACATAGGGTTAACAATAAAGTCAAACCAATCTCCTCAACCTAGAAATAGAACTCGGGATCTTCTTTTTCTTCTTAATCACCCTACATAGTACGGATAATAAACTAGTTATTTCAATAGCGCTATCTTACCCTATATTATAAAATTTATTTAATTAAATAAATATCTTGATATCCATATCCATATCCATATCCATACTACTATAAGAGTTTGGATAAAAAATAAGAACATGCAGTATCCAACCGTCAATTTAATTAGGACACTATGTAACCGTTAATTTATTTTTGTTTTATTATTCTCATCCTTCTTATACGTTATTTTAATGTTCCTTGAAATTCGTGTCGTATTGCTTAGCTCTTAAGTAATCTCGGGATATATATTCTTGGAAAAGCGTGATCGACTTATGTGATATTTGGATGTGAACGGGTAATTTAGACATGTCTCGAAAAACGTGTCGACGTAACTTCGCTTGTAAGCAAGCTCGGATAAGTTTGTTTCTTAGTTGTGAAGAAAGCTCGTATACGTAATAAAACAAGTTTTAAGACATTGGATGGCGTGAAGCCAAGTAAATTAATACCAAAAAAATCATGCCCCTTTAAATAAATTTACGAAAATGTCATTTCCATATTCCTTTTCCAAAACTATCCAACCGTCAATTTAATTCGGACACTATCTAACCGTTAATTTATTTTTGGTTTATCATTCTCATCCGTCTTATACGATATTTTAATGTTCCTTGAAATGCGTGTCGTATTGCTTAGCTCTTAAGTAATCTCGGGATATATATTCTTGGAAATGCGTGATCGACTTATGCGATATTTGGATGTGAACGGGTAATTTAGACATGTCTCGAAAAATGTGTCGACGTAACTTTGCTTGTAAGCAAGCTCGGATAAGTTTGTTTCTTAGTTGTGAAGAAAGCTCGTATACGTAATAAAACAAGTTTTAGGACATTGGATGGCGTGAAGCCAAGTAAATTAATACCAAAAAAACCATGCCCCTTTTTATCATTCTCATCCGTCCTATACGATATTTTAATGTTCCTTGAAATGCGTGTCGTATTGCTTAGCTCTTAAGTAATCTCGGGATATCTATTCTTGGAAAAGCGTGATCGACTTATGTGATATTTGGATGTGAACGGGTAATTTAGACATGTCTCGAAAAACGTGTCGACGTAACTTCGCTTGTAAGCAAGCTCGGATAAGTTTGTTTCTTAGATGTGAAGAAAGCTCGTATACGTAATAAAACAAGTTTTAGGACATTGGATGGCGTGAAGCCAAGTAAATTAATACCAAAAAAACCATGCCCCTTTTTATCATTCTCATCCGTCCTATACGATATTTTAATGTTCCTTGAAATGCGTGTCGTATTGCTTAGCTCTTAAGTAATCTCGGGATATCTATTCTTGGAAAAGCGTGATCGACTTATGTGATATTTGGATGTGAACGGGTAATTTAGACATGTCTCGAAAAACGTGTCGACGTAACTTCGCTTGTAAGCAAGCTCGGATAAGTTTGTTTCTTAGTTGTGAAGAAAGCTCGTATACGTAATAAAACAAGTTTTAAGACATTGGATGGCGTGAAGCCAAGTAAATTAATACCAAAAAAACCATGCCCCTTTAAATACATTTACGAAAATGCCATTTTCATATTCCTTTTCCAAAAAAACAATGCTCCTTTAAATAAATTTACGGAAATGCCATTTCCATATTCCTTTTCCAAAAAAATCATAACCCTTTAAATAAATTTACGAAAATGCCATTTTCATATCTCTACACTAATGGAGTTTCCGTCTTATAATCGCCACACAACGCGCGACCTAAAAACTAGTATATTAAAAAATTTAACATGCCAATAAAAATATTTTATATATTTGATAAGAAGAGTTTTTGATACACCGAAATTCTATTATTTGAAGCAAAGTTTTAACATGCACGGCAGCACGGGTATTGTGTTAGTCAAAAGCCCGGTCAATCACGACGAGCTTATTCTTGTCTTCTTTTTCTTCTTATTTTTGGGAGCGGGCCTATCTTTAAACAAGCCCAAGTTCATTCAACTGATAAACAACCCAACGAACTAGAAGCAGAACCAGAGAGAATCAGGACGGAACGACGGACTCGGGAGAAACATTCGAATTCTTCACCGCCGGCGTATCTTCTCTGCCTCGTCAAAGTCTACAATTTCGTCTCCAAAATTGATCGGTTTGAACTTTCCTTTCTCAATTGAATTTTGTTTTGTATTGAACTTACCGTGGTTCTTATTTCTCAATTGAGAATGATCCAAATTTTCACTTGTTTTATGCCGCTGGCGCCTGGCTGAGAATTCCGGCCGCCAGTGGGGGCGGCCGCCCTCCGCGCCTCCACCTGCCTCCGTCCCTGTTTGTTACTGATAATCTTATTTTTATCTCTTGCAGCTAAGGCTTAAAATTGCTATCTTAAGACATTTTTGGAGTGGTAAAGAACATAAATTGTTATTTGAGTAGAATCACGATGTTGCAATGGATGGGAGGATCCAGGCGGAAAGTTAATGATGTAAGTTCAGTTTTATTATATTAATTTTGCCTTTTCAATTAAATTCTTTTTTTATCTATTTATGTGAAAAAGTATTCTTAAATTCGAAATTTAATTAAAAAATAACGGAAATTATTCTATCTTTATCTTTTTATCTATTTATGTAAAAGATTTATTTTCAATCAAATTATGATAAGAAAATAAAAATTTCAATATCTAGATAAATACTTTCCTAAATTGAATTTTGATAAAAAAAATTATATTATATTTTTCTTAATTTCGTTTTTGGCTTATCTATAACTATATACTAAAGTTGTATTTTTTCTAGCCACCAGAACGATTCTGACCCCACCTCATATTTACAAAATTAATTTTTATTCCAAATATTGTAATTTTTTTTCTATTAAATTCTTCTTTAACTATTTAAATCTATCTTTAACATCGAATAAATATCTATTTAATAAAGCAATATCTTTTGAAAACTTCCTTTTACAAATATTTAAAATTAAAGATAATAAATTTAAAATATTTTATAAATATCTTTTATCTTTGAACATCATATCTTTTCACAAATTTATAAAATAGATATATTTTTTCTTTTATAATAAGAAATTAATGATAAATACTTATAATGTTTAAAAATAGGTAATATAATATTTAATAAATAAATTGAAATGTTTGATGATCTCTAAATTAAGGTACATACAAAGTAATAAAAATATGAAAAATATAATATTTTATCTTATCTAATTTTTACTTTATCGAGCCACAAAATTAGTTTGGCCCTACCTTAAATGAAAATAAATAATTATTTTTAATTACTTTCTATAAATAAATAATTTTTATCTTTATCTTTCATATTTTATTATATCTTATTTATTAAATTAATTATTATTTATTTAAATCATATCACTTTCATATTCTAATATATAAACCTTTTTTTATTCATATGTTATCTTTTTTTTAAATTAAATATCTATGAAATATCATCAAGGAAAATTAGAAATGTACATTATTTTACCTTAACAATCCTTTTTTATTTTCAACATCAAACTTAATAACTTATATTTATTTTATTTTATTTGATTCCAAAAAAAATTGTACATTGTACATGCAATAAATTACTTATATTAAATATCATATTATATTTTTATTTAATATCTATAAAATGTCGAACCGTATTCGTGCATGGCACGACGGGTACAACTAGTACTAATAACTAAAGCCGAAGTAATTTTTTCCACTATATTGCGCCACATCACTCCTTTATTAAAATAATAATTTTTTATAGTTTTGAAATATAAAATTATTAAAAAATAATTATGTAAAAAATTTATCTTCAAATAGACATATATAGATAAAGAAAGAGACATTATATTTATTATATTGGTAAAAGATAAATAAAAAAGATTATGTTGGAACGATGTTGGGACCTCTGGTTCTAAACATCGGATCAACGATACAGTTCTCCGAGTTTTGGTAATGACAAACGCTATAAGGGAACTAATGTGCTTTGATCAAGTATTTCTAAGGAACACAGGTTTAGCAAAGAACTTCCATGAATGAGCACACAATGAAGAGTTCCCATCAAGGGAACTCTGAAGAGGAAGGTTCCCCTGAAATGAGAACTCCTAGGAATGCCCAGAGAACACAGGCTTATACAATGAAGAGCTTCTCTCAAAGGAACTCAGCAGAGGACAGTTCCCACGATATGGGAACCCACATGTGAAGACAAGGACCGATCAGCGCATATCACGGGATCCTATCTTGGACAGGATGAAGGCACAGTCTGAGGAGCAGACTGTCACGATTGATCCAACGGTCCGATCATCTCAAGAAGTTGACCTAGTTCAAATCGAAGTCACATGTGAAGAAAGTACAACTTGGGCATCAAGCAAAGGGCATTTCCGACACAAATGAAAGATGCAATTGAAGCCCAAGTTCACTCGAGTATAAAGCCAAATGAATAGTGCTCGGATTGAGTACTTCTCCTAGAACCCACAAATACCCACAACAGAAGAAAGAGAAAAGAAGAAGAAAAGTCCCCGGCGGCGAGTGTCTGATCTCGACGACGATGAAGCCGAGTTCCCAGGAGCAAGGGAACTGCGATTTGGTGTAAGGTTTGAGTTACTTATTTAGAGATTGTTGTTCGCTTAGGAACTCAGTTGAGAAGATTCATTAGTGTTGCTAGGGTTAGGTAGAACTCGTAGGAACAAAGAAGTTTGAATCTGGCTGTTTGTAACTAAGGAACAAATCAATAATATAAGTAATTCATTCAAAATCCTCCAAGAGGAGGTAGAGGTTTACCCATAGAACTAGTTGGTTGTAGTGGGGTTCCTCTATAAGGAACTGTGTTTCTTCAGTGTCTTAACTACTTGCGATTATTTCTTCCGCTGCCTTGGGAACAGCTTAACAGCCAGTTCCCAAGCTCTTGCTAACTCATTTACGATCCAACAATTGGTATCAGAGCAGGCTGCTCTAGATTTGTGTTAGCATCGCAGGTTTCAAACATGGCTCATGAACTTACCTAAGTCGGTCACAACAACAGCAAGCCACCAAGGCTCATCACTGGGAGATTCGAAGTTTGGCAACGCGACATGAAGAACTGGATGCGCAGCCAGGACTACCAAGCTTGGTGCGTCATTGAAAAAGGGAACTTCAAAATTGATCCAGCAATTGAGAATGACCTGTCAAAATGGGGACCTAATGAGTATAAGTGCATGGAGGCCAACTTCAAAGCCATCCAGTACCTCAAGAATGCCATGTCGGTGCAAGACTTTGACAGAGTGGCAAACCTAGACACGGCAAAGGAAGTGTGGAAAGCCATTCAGCAAATGCACATTGGGAACTCAGACCTCCGAGAAGATCTTCAGATGAACGCAAGAAGGGAGTTCTTCACCTTCCAAATGGAGATAGGAGAATCCGTTGATAGTTACCAATCCCGTTTTGAGGGACTTTGCACCAAGATGACTGGCCTTGGGATCACTAAAGAAGAAGTCACCGACAAAATGAAGGTTCAACAACTCTTCAATGGGTTGACCGGAGAATGGACAAACGAAAGAACGATGTTCAAAGAGAATCCCGAAAACAGGGCTCTTATGCTCCACCAGGTTTTGGGAAAACTGGTGGGATATGAGAAGAGAAAGATAGATGACAGGGAGCAAAAGCGAGCACATCAGGGGATAGCTCTCAAACTTGAAAAGGTAATCAAGGCAGTACAGGAGCAACATGAAGAATCTGAAGAAGATGAGGATGAAGAGCTAGTCCTTGTAACAAAAGCTCTTCGATCTTTCTACAAAGGGAAACTCAAGAAGAATTATGGGAACTCAGGAAAAGGACAGAGTTCCCAAAGAAAATCTGATGAAAAGGACCTCTCAGATGTAACGTGCTACAAGTGTTACAAGAAGGGACACTTTGCCAACGAGTGCCCTCAGGAGGCGGACAACCGAGGAAAAGGAAAAAAGGCCTACATAGCCACATGGAGCGACAATGAAGACGAAGAGCCTGAATCATGGGTTCAACCTGACATGTGTGCCATGGCCTTAGGAGAAACCACTAGGGAACAACCCAGTGAGGTGGCAGTGAGGGGGAACAGCACATGGGTCATTGACAGTGGATGTTCCAACCACATGACTGGAAACAAAGACAATCTCACCTCACTCCACCCAAAGGCCGAAGGAGGTCACGTGTCCTTTGGCAAAAAAAATAAAGGAGAGATCATAGGAACAGGGGAAGTGCTACTCAACAAATCAATCAAAATCAGCAACGTTAACTTGGTGAAAGATCTGGGATTCAATCTCTTGAGCGTCTCTCAAATATGTGATCAAGGGAACAACATCGTCACCTTTGACTCAAAGGAATGTCTAGTGATCAACAAGAAGACTAACAAAATCATCCTGAAAGGAAGAAGGTCCAACAACATATATGTGGTGGATACAAACTTTGAGCCACCAAGGAAACTGTGCTTGGCAAGTTCCCTTGATGAAACGGAACTCTGGCACCGAAGGTTAGGACACGCAGGTATGAACCAAATCTTGTAACTCTATCTACAAGATCTCGTCGTTGGTCTCCCACGAATCAACCTTGAAGGAGTCAAGATGTGTGAAGCTAGCCTGTGTTCGAGGAAAGAAAACAAGGACCTCCTTCAAGCCCAAAAGGATGGTGAGCACGACCAGGCCCTTAGAGCTAATTCATATGGATCTTTGTGGTCCCATGCACACCGAAAGCTATGGAGGAAAGAGGTACATGTATGTTTTAATCGATGATTTTTCACGATTCACATGGGTGCTATTCTTGAGATCAAAATCAGATACCTTCAAGGAATTCGAAGTCCTAATCACAAGAATGGAGGTCAGCATGGGACTCAAACTAAAGGCTCTCAGATCTGATCATGGAACAAAGTTTGAAAACTCACAGTTCCTCAGATATTGTGACAAACATGGGATCTCTCATAACTTCTCGGCCCCTCGCACTCCTCAGCAAAACGGAGTTGTCGAAAGGAAGAACAGGACCTTGGAAGACATGGCTAGAACTATGTTGTTTGAAAGCAGAGTTCCAGAGTACTTTTGGGCTGAAGCCATCTCCACAGCTACTTATATCCTGAATCGAGCCATGATCAGACCCTTGATCAAGAAGACATCCTATGAGCTCATCAAAGGGAGAAAGCCAAATATCGCTCATCTTAGGACCTTCGGATGCAAATGCTTCGTCCACAACAATGGGAAAGACAACCTTGGCAAATTTGATCCCAGGAGCGATGAAGGGATATTCTTGGGATACTCTTCCCATAGCAAGGCGTACAGGGTCTATAACAAGAGGACCAAGAAGATAGAGGAAAGCATTCACGTCATCTTCGACGAGAAGTCTGTAAAGATGGGAACAGAGGTTCAAGGAAAGGGAACTCTGTTTAAGCTGGTCAGACAAGAAGAAGACGACGACGAGGATGAACCAAGAGAGAAAGATGAAGACTATCCAAATGGGAACAATGCCCCACAATCAGGGAACAACGAAGGAGATCAAAACTCCACAGATCAAAGCTCCTTTGAAGTTCCCTCTTCAACAGAAGAACCACAAGATGCCTCCAATTCTCTCGTTCCTCAAAATGAAAATGCACCAGAATCTAGTGTTCAGGGGGAACAACGAGGGAACTCCGAAGAGAATCCTGACGAAAGTCCCAGCGAAGAAGCTGAACATAACTGTTCTCCTGAGGAAGAGGAAACTCAAGACACAGATGGAGAAGAGTCAAGGGAACAGGTTGACGTCTCACACATCCCAACAAGAAACTACCAACAAAAGAGAGATCACCCCATCGACAACATCATCACTCCATATGAAAAAGGTGTTCTAACTCGCTCCTCTCTCAATAATTTTTGTGCTTTTAATGCCTTTGTCTCAATGGTGGAACCAAAAAGCATAAAAGAAGCTCTAAAGGACCCAGACTGGATCCAAGTTATGCAAGAAGAACTACACCAATTTGAGAGGAACAAGGTATGGAAGCTAATTCCAAGGCCAAAAAACAAGAACATCATAGGAACTCGATGGGTGTTTCGGAACAAGCTACATGATACTGGGGCCGTAGCTAGGAACAAGGCTCGTCTGGTTGCTCAAGGCTATAGACAAGAAGAAGGAATCGACTATGACGAGGCCTTCGCACCAGTTGCAAGGATCGAGGCCATCCGCCTTCTCATAGCCTATGCAGCCCACAAAGGATTCAAGCTCTACCAGATGGATGTGAAGACGGCATTTCTCAATGGGCACCTCAAGGAAGAAGTATACGTAGCCCAACCCCCAGGATTCGAAGATGAGAAGCTACCCAACCACGTCTACTTCTTGGAGAGGGCCCTCTACGGACTCAATCAAGCTCCTCGAGCATGGTATGACAGGTTTGCTCAGTTCCTTCTGTCTCATGGATACCTTCGAGGTTCCATAGACAAAACTCTTTTCCTTAAAAAGGAGTCTAAGGATATCTTGATTGTTCAAGTTTATGTTGATGACATTGTTTTTGGAGCAACTAACGAAACTCTTGTAGAGAAGTTTAAGGACCTCATGAGTAATGAGTTTGAGATGAGTCTCATAGGGGAACTCACGTTCTTCCTAGGACTCCAGATTTCTCAAACAAAGGAGGGAACAAGGATTCATCAACAGAAATACATCAAAGAAATGCTAGTCAAGTATGGGATGGACCACTCACGGCCCATTGACACTCCCATCTCCCCAAATTCCAGACTCAATGTTGATGAAACAGGGGTAAGTGTCGATCAAAGAAACTTTAGAGGTATGATTGGCTCTCTCCTATACTTAACTGCTAGTAGGCCTGATATTATGTTCTCAGTGTGCTTATGTGCACGTCTTCAAGCTAATCCCAAAGAATCACACCTGAAAGAGGTGAAGAGGATTTTCAGGTACCTCAAAGGGAACGACAACTTGTGCCTCTGGTATCCAAGGAACAGTTCCCTTGAGCTCATTACTTATACAGATGCAGATTTTGCTGGGCACCTAGTTGATAGAAAGAGCACATCAGGAATGGCCCAGTTCCTTGGGTCATGTCTAGTCTCTTGGGGATCCAAGAAACAAAATTCAGTGGCACTCTCCACAGCTGAAGCAGAATACGTGGCTGCCGCATCATGTTGTTCCCAAGTACTATGGCTCAAGTCCCAACTTTAGGATTACGGTATGTCATTTGGCCTAGTTCCTATACTCTGTGATAATACTAGTGCCATTAACATTTCCAAAAATCCTGTGCATCATTCTCGGACTAAGCACATAGACATTAGGCATCATTTTCTACGTGACAATGTTGAAAATGGGAACATCTCTATGCAACACTTTAGAACGGAAGAGCAAATTGCGGACATTCTCACCAAAGCTTTAGACAGACGTCCCTACCAGCGTTTTCGAATGCTTCTAGGGATGATAACTCTAAACTAAACAAGTCCCTGTTTGTCTCTCCCTCAATGCTTGATTAGTCTAACTAGAAATGCATGATAGGGAACTGTAGGACTCAGTGCTTTCATTTTTCCATATTACTAGTCTAGAGCTTGATGTGTATATAGGAACATTATTTCTTTTGACCCAAAATGATCAACCAGAGTTCCCTTTAACCCTCTCTACAAGCCACTATGACGGTTGATCATAAAACCTACCCTAAGCTAAGGACCAGACAAACGTTTCTCATGAGCCCAACTCTTTATCCCAAAATCGAGTTGCAATTGTCTGGTTCTCTTTTGAGTTCCCCAGCCTCACAAAGAAAATTGAGTGTGAGTTCCCCTAACCTCTCCACTCAATACGACCTTTCTAGAGATCATGGGAACTGGTGCTCACAAGCAAGGGAACACTGGATCTGAAAAGATGAACCGTCACTAGGGAAATGGGAAATTGTGTCAGACTCTGAAGCGTTTTGGGCCAAGCACTCAAAAATTCAAAAGACTTCCCCTGGAAGAAAACGACGCGTGTCAGAGGCATGCTCGAGAAGTTGAAACGGCTCTCCGCTCTTATTGGCCAACGGTTATCGAGGCCTTTCTCAACTTCCCTTTCTACCCTCGTCTCTCTCTCTCTCAATCAAACCCTACTTTACCACTTTTGGGTTCCTTCTTCTTCATTCTTCCCTGTCACTCTCCTTCTCTGCAACTTTGCCTCCTCCCTCCTTCGAGAAAACTTCCAAAACACTCTCTTTCCCAAACCTTTCTAAAAATGGCTCCAGCCCATTCTTATGCCGAGATGAAGGCATGGATCCAGAACAACCCTAAAGCTCTCTTCCTCACCATGATGGCGGACGTCGAGAAGGAGCAAAATGAAGCCCTTCGCAATGTTCTCATCGAGGGACTTTACAATTATGTAAGTCCCTTCCTTCCTCCTCCCTCGGTGGCGCAACCTCCAGCACCGCCGACCTCCACCCTTCCACCTCCTTCTTCCTCCGAAGTTCGCATCGTCGACACTTTCGGATCCGAACCCCCTTCTAAATACGAAAAACCCAAACAATCCAAACACAAACACTCGTCCAAAGACTCCTCCAAATCCAAACACCACTCCTCAAAATCCAAACATAGCTCCAAACGCAAACAGTCCCAAATCTCCGCTTCTTCATCCCCATCTCTTTCCATTCCAAAGAAAAAATCCCTCCTCAACATGGAGGAGGTACTTCATCTATCCAAACCCGACGCCTATACCATCATTCACCCATCCGAGGTCGAGAAGCTCTTTCTGCCTCGTCCCCAATCAATCCCTGAGACCTCCGGTCCCAGGGACTCCACGATAACCACTTCCTCACCTGTTCCCATGGTTGAGGGAACTACTAACCCTCCACCCTCTTCCTCTCCCCGAGTTCCCCCACCCACCTCACCCATTCCCACATCCCCCATCACTTCCAAATCTGCCTCTGGGACCTCAAGTCCCAAGGCTCGCACTCCTACTCCTCCTCCTTCCACTCCCAAGGTCCCAACTCCACATAACTCTCCTCTATCTCCATCTTCTCCCACCACACTAAAACTCCCTTCCCCATCTTCCTCGGCCCAGAAAACAATAGACCTTGACTCCGACGAGGATAATCTCCCCATCGGAGTCCTTATTCGCCAAAAGGCCACTGCCCCCATCGTAATGGGAACTGCTGAAGAGGAAGCCCAACTAAAGGCCCTCGAAAAGGAATTTGAAGGCGCACTACACGGGCCTTCCGAAAATCAAGGGGGCAAAGCCCAAGAAGAAGGGAACCCAGCACCCTCTGACGGTGCTGAGACAAGTCGTCGTCAGGAAGACGACGAGGAGGAAACTGGGCTGACCTCCTCCACTGATGAAGGGACCTCCAGTGATGACGCTGAAGAGGAAGAAGAGGCCCCCACTTACAAAGAGTGTGCCACCACCCCTGCTCCTGAACAACAGATGGTGGTGTCGGCACAAGTCCCAGAGGAAAGGACCCGTCCACTGCTGATCCAAGCGGCTGACCCCCCTCAGCAAAAAGGAAAGACTACGGTCTCTAGGGGGAACTCCAAGAAGAAAGGGAAAGGAGCAAAGCCCAAGAAAGTTCATATCTCTGAGAATCGCAAGCTCCTTCCCCCACTCATTCTCTCTGAAAAACAGCTCGTTGATGAAGGGCTCGGGCAACTATGGGACCTGATCAAGGCCCAAGGATGGGAACACATGTGCAGTGAGGCTGTGAGTATTGATCCCTCTCAGGTGCGCCGCTTCTACAACCATTTTGTGGTCCATGACAACGGCACCAAGGGAACTCTCTCCCTCGAAGGCGATGACTTCATCTTCACCACCTCCACCATTCGCCTTCAACTACAAGTCCCTATCCAGGGCCTACAAGAACTGCCCACCAAGAGCTGGGGCGACTTCAACAGTGAGGAGATTTACAACACGATCTACGAGGGCCGTGTTCCCACCACTGGCACCTCTACTCATCACTTGTCCCTCATTGCAAAGCTGGCTCATCAATTCATCATCAATATGGTGATCCCTCGCCAAGAGAAGCGCCTTGTTATCAACATCCCTGATGCCATTATCCTCTACCACTTCCTCCTCAAAAAGCCCATCAATCTTCCTCGCATAATCTTGGGGCACATGGAGAAGTGCATGGCTTCCAAATCCCACTCCCTTCCTTATGCTGACCTCATCAAGAAACTCTTGCTAAGAGAGGGCCTCTACGACACATCCCAAGAAGAGGTCACCATAGGTAGGGAACTGGACATCTCTGTTGTCCACAAGATGCGGCACTCTGAGCCTGTGGAGGAACAAGAACGGCTGCCATCTGGAGAAGGCATTCAGGATGGGAACACTCCAGTGTTGGTGCACATTGCCAACACACTTGACAAGATCGCCAGGGAACAAGAAAAGATGGCAAGGGACCAAGAACAAATTGCCAAAGGCCAGGAAAAGCTTGTACAAGTCTTGACACGGCTTTGTGATGCCCTGTTCCCAAGCCAATGATCTTTCCCTTCTTTCTCCTAGCCTCAATGTTCCCTCAAACATTCTCTTGTGTTCCTATGTACAAATTTTTGCTTAAGTAATACATGGTTTTTAGTATGATTGCGTGTTCTCTTTCTTCCTTATCTATGTGTTTACTTGTTTTCGATGATGTCAAAAGGGGGAAAGACAAAAAATGCGAGATGAGTTAAGTTGAAAAGATATCACAGAATACGCAAAAGCTAAGGGGGAACAATTGCATAAAAAGCTAAGTACGAACTCAGTGATTCACAAGAAGTGGCTCCCTAGGAACACGCGTAGGAACTCATTTGCATATCATCCTTTGAAATACTTGCTATTTTTTTTGCGATAGGTTTGTCATCATCAAAAAGGGGGAAATTGTTGGAACGATGTTGGGACCTCTGGTTCTAAACATCGGATCAACGATACAGTTCTCCGAGTTTTGGTAATGACAAACGCTATAAGGGAACTAATGTGCTTTGATCAAGTATTTCTAAGGAACACAGGTTTAGCAAAGAACTTCCATGAATGAGCACACAATGAAGAGTTCCCATCAAGGGAACTCTGAAGAGGAAGGTTCCCCTGAAATGAGAACTCCTAGGAATGCCCAGAGAACACAGGCTTATACAATGAAGAGCTTCTCTCAAAGGAACTCAGCAGAGGACAGTTCCCACGATATGGGAACCCACATGTGAAGACAAGGACCGATCAGCGCATATCACGGGATCCTGTCTTGGACAGGATGAAGGCACAGTCTGAGGAGCAGACTGTCACGATTGATCCAACGGTCCGATCATCTCAAGAAGTTGACCTAGTTCAAATCGAAGTCACATGTGAAGAAAGTACAACTTGGGCATCAAGCAAAGGGCATTTCCGACACAAATGAAAGATGCAATTGAAGCCCAAGTTCACTCGAGTATAAAGCCAAATGAATAGTGCTCGGATTGAGTACTTCTCCTAGAACCCACAAATACCCACAACAGAAGAAAGAGAAAAGAAGAAGAAAAGTCCCCGGCGGCGAGTGTCTGATCTCGACGACGATGAAGCCGAGTTCCCAGGAGCAAGGGAACTGCGATTTGGTGTAAGGTTTGAGTTACTTATTTAGAGATTGTTGTTCGCTTAGGAACTCAGTTGAGAAGATTCATTAGTGTTGCTAGGGTTAGGTAGAACTCGTAGGAACAAAGAAGTTTGAATCTGGCTGTTTGTAACTAAGGAACAAATCAATAATATAAGTAATTCATTCAAAATCCTCCAAGAGGAGGTAGAGGTTTACCCATACAACTAGTTGGTTGTAGTGGGGTTCCTCTATAAGGAACTGTGTTTCTTCAGTGTCTTAACTACTTGCGATTATTTCTTCCGCTGCCTTGGGAACAGCTTAACAGCCAGTTCCCAAGCTCTTGCTAACTCATTTACGATCCAACAGATTCCAAAATTATCTACCCGATATGAAATATATATCTTTGAAATAAAATCTATAACTATCTATTAAAGTTGTAGCATTTCTAGCCACCACATTAATTTTTATCCACCTTATATTTAAAAAAAAAATTATTTTTAATTTTTTCCAATTAAATTCATTTCTATTTATTTATGTGGAAAAAATTAATTCGAATTTTAATTAAAAATAACGAAAATAATTTTATCTTTTTTTTCTATTTTTAAAAAATTATCTGAAATAAAATTTTGATAAAAAAAAGTAAAAAATTTAAATATACATATAATTACTTGCCTAAATTAAATTTTTATAAAAATTATATTTTCTTTTCCTTAATTTCTTTTTTGGATTTTTATGTAAATATAGAAGAATTTTTACCTTTAAACAATACTATTTTTTTAATCTTTTCTATTAATTATTTTTTTTAACTTTTTATTAAAAATATTTTTAAAGAATTGAATTTGATTAATTTTTTTAAGAATTTACATTATTTTTGGTTTTTATTTAATTTTGCATATTTACTTTATTATATCATATTTATAATATATCTAAAAATTGATGAGTCATAGTCGTGCATGGCACGATGGGTACAACTAGTTGCTATACTAAATATATAGTTTTTTGATGTTAAAGATAGAGTTAAATAATTAAAGAAGAATTTAGTAGGAAAAAGTTAAAGTATTAGGAATAAAAATTAATTTTGTAAATATGAGGTGGGTCCTCGAAAAAGTATAGCTTTAATATATAGTTATAGATTGTCAATTAAAGTATCTTTATTCAATTTTATATACTATTTTCAAAATATTAAACCCTATATTGATTGTTTAACATTGTAAAAATTATTTCCTATGGATTTATATTTTCTTTCTTAGTGTTTAGTTTTTATATTCGGTATTTTTATCATATACCCTAAAAATATAGGTAAGAAAAATCGTTTTAAAAAATTATGGGGCAAAAAAATAAACAATACAACAATATAAGAGGCGGAATCGGATGAGAGAGTTTGGTTCAAATGAAACAAACACTTATCCTGAAACGTGAAACGAATGCACTTTTCCTAATTCATAGTACACTTTTCATACGAAAGTGCAGTGCAAAATACGAAAAATGCAATACGAAAAAGTGCAATTCGAACTAGTAAAAGTGCACTACGAACTAGGATAAGTGCATTCGTTTCAAGATAAGAGTTTGTTTCACGATAAGTCGGATGAGAACTGGGAATGCTTATGATTATCAACATAGGGTTAACAATAAAGTCAAACCAATCTCCTCAACCTAGAAATAGAACTCGGGATCTTCTTTTTCTTCTTAATCACCCTACATAGTACGGATAATAAACTAGTTATTTCAATAGCGCTATCTTACCCTATATTATAAAATTTATTTAATTAAATAAATATCTTGATATCCATATCCATATCCATATCCATATCCATATCCATACTACTATAAGAGTTTGGATAAAAAATAAGAACATGCAGTATCCAACCGTCAATTTAATTAGGACACTATGTAACCGTTAATTTATTTTTGTTTTATTATTCTCATCCTTCTTATACGTTATTTTAATGTTCCTTGAAATTCGTGTCGTATTGCTTAGTTCTTAAGTAATCTCGGGATATATATTCTTGGAAAAGCGTGATCGACTTATGTGATATTTGGATGTGAACGGGTAATTTAGACATGTCTCGAAAAACGTGTCGACGTAACTTCGCTTGTAAGCAAGCTCGGATAAGTTTGTTTCTTAGTTGTGAAGAAAGCTCGTATACGTAATAAAACAAGTTTTAAGACATTGGATGGCGTGAAGCCAAGTAAATTAATACCAAAAAAACCATGCCCCTTTAAATAAATTTACGAAAATGTCATTTCCATATTCCTTTTCCAAAACTATCCAACCGTCAATTTAATTCGGACACTATCTAACCGTTAATTTATTTTTGGTTTATCATTCTCATCCGTATAATACGATATTTTAATGTTCCTTGAAATGCGTGTCGTATTGCTTAGCTCTTAA
The DNA here is from genome assembly GCA_964016875.1 of Fallopia convolvulus. Classification (NCBI taxonomy): domain Eukaryota; kingdom Viridiplantae; phylum Streptophyta; class Magnoliopsida; order Caryophyllales; family Polygonaceae; genus Fallopia; species Fallopia convolvulus. The sequence continues at coordinate 47,849,344 of OZ024729.1, forward strand.
GTAATCTCGGGATATATATTCTTGGAAATGCGTGATCGACTTATGCGATATTTGGATGTGAACGGGTAATTTAGACATGTCTCGAAAAATGTGTCGACGTAACTTCGCTTGTAAGCAAGCTCGGATAAGTTTGTTTCTTAGTTGTGAAGAAAGCTCGTATACGTAATAAAACAAGTTTTAGGACATTGGATGGCGTGAAGCCAAGTAAATTAATACCAAAAAAACCATGCCCCTTTTTATCATTCTCATCCGTTCTATACGATATTTTAATGTTCCTTGAAATGTGTGTCGTATTGCTTAGCTCTTAAGTAATCTCGGGATATCTATTCTTGGAAAAGCGTGATCGACTTATGTGATATTTGGATGTGAACGGGTAATTTAGACATGTCTCGAAAAACGTGTCGACGTAACTTCGCTTGTAAGCAAGCTCGGATAAGTTTGTTTTTTAGTTGTGAAGAAAGCTCGTATACGTAATAAAACAAGTTTTAAGACATTGGATGGCGTGAAGCTAAGTAAATTAATACCAAAAAAATCATGCCCCTTTAAATAAATTTACGAAAATGCCATTTTCATATTCCTTTTCCAAAAAACAATGCTCCTTTAAATAAATTTACGGAAATGCCATTTCCATATTCCTTTTCCAAAAAAACCATAACCCTTTAAATAAATTTACGAAAATGCTATTTTCATATCTCTACACTAATGGTATCTCCGTCTTATAATCGCCGCGCAACGCGTGGCCTAAAAACTAGTATATTAAAAAATTTAACATGCCAATAAAAATATTTTATATATTTGATAAGAAGAGTTTTTGATACACCGAAATTCTATTATTTGAAGCAAAGTTTTAACATGCACGGCAGCACGGGTATTGTGTTAGTCAAAAGCCCGGTCAATCACGACGAGCTTATTCTTGTCTTCTTCTTCTTCTTATTTTTGGGAGCGGGCCTATCTTTAAACAAGCCCAAGTTCATTCAACTGATAAACAGCCCAACGAACTAGAAGCAGAACCAGAGAGAATCAGGACGGAACGACGGACTCGGGAGAAACATTCGAATTCTTCACCGCCGGCGTATCTTCTCTGCCTCGTCAAAGTCTACAATTTCGTCTCCAAAATTGATCGGTTTGAACTTTCCTTTCTCAATTGAATTTTGTTTTGTAATGAACTTACCATGGTTCTTATTTCTCAATTGAGAATGATCCAAATTTTCACTTGTTTTATGCCGCTGGCGCCTGGCTGAGAATTCCGGCCGCCAGTGGGGGCGGCCGCCCTCCGCGCCTCCACCTGCCTCCGTCACTGTTTGTTACTGATAATCTTATTTTTATCTCTTGCAGCTAAGGCTTAAAATTGCTATCTTAAGATATTTTTGGAGTGGTAAAGAACATAAATTGTTATTTGAGTAGAATCACGATGTTGCAATGGATGGGAGGATCCAGGCGGAAAGTTAATGATGTAAGTTCAGTTTTCAAATTGAAAATTATTATAGGATATATTTTTGATGCATGTGATCATTGAATGCCTGATCATCATATTATTTTTTGGTCATAACATAACCGCTCCGATCCTCTTGAGAGAGGGGGGGGGGGGGGGGGGGGGGGGAGGTGGCTGAAGCCAATAAAGGTTTGCATGCATTCATGGGAATATGATTGCTGCCTTAATGATTTTGCACCATTGAACTTGATGTAAGCACTGCATGATTAATATCCTAAATCACACAAGTAAGCCAACCATGTAAATCTCTTTTCCTAGCAAATGGCTGGGGTTTTGATAGTGTTATATGAGTCTTCAATGACATTTTTGTCATATGGATGTGTTTAGGAAGCTTGTCACAAATGATGAGGATGTCTGTGAATTTAGTTGATCTGAGCTTTAAATATTATGTGTGTAGTGTGTTAAATATTGTTTGATATGGGATTCTGATCATTTCTGTGTTCTTTGTCGGTTTGGCTGAGCTGAAAATTCAGTCCAGGAGGTCAAAACAAAAGAGGTACAGTGACAATTTGTTTTTTCTCTGTTGATGTTCTACCTTTTCTTCTTTGTTGGATAATGGGAGGAGTAGTGTTGTTTATTTTCTGATAATTCTCTCTAGGTTTCCATACAGCTTTTCTTAATTAAAATGTATAAATCCTTGTTGATTCTTCTTTTTTTTTTTTTGAATCTGTTACATTTGCTCTGATGTGGAATAGCCTTTGCGCGATGTCATATTGTCACCTTATTTCTTACAGAAATCATTGAATCTCTTACCTCCTAGTTTTTTATTTTTTGGGGGGAAGGGTGCTTCAGGTTTGTCCCCTAACTGTACATGTCCCATTGGATGAACTCGTTTTCCATATTTTATAGTTATCTTCATTTACTTGTGGATGTCAACAATCTACATATCTAAATATTCCTTTGTTTTATGCAAGGCAAAAGCAATACTTTGAGCAACGAAAGCGTCAACAAAACGAGCACATAACCTCATCTGTGGATAACTTTGTTGATGGTTACAACACTTGCAACCAGAACCAGAATGAAAAACGATCACTGGATGTCTTGTCCTTGCACAGTCTGTCCCAAGTTGCTGAACGATCCAGTTCTACTTGTGATGGTGCACCTATGTTAATATTAGAATTAATGTTTAATTTAGTGGAAAATTAAATTCTGTAGTACTGGAAGGGATAGAGTTCATTATTAGTTGCTAATCAAATGACAATGTTTTTACACCATCTTCATCAGGATATTAAACTTGAAGATAATAGTTACTTGCAATTAAAAATTTTTGAGGAGAGAACTTATATTATCATAACCTTGATGTGCTCACTATCTTTTATGAATGGCTAAATTTTAGGTATTCTTAAAGTTGATCCTTTGCCGGACAAATGTCCCAAGACCAAGAATATGCCAAAGTTCATTAAAAATATAGCCACACCAGCAAACAATGTTGAAACTTTACAGATAAGTATGTTTACCTCAATATCAAATGCTAATTTATCTCTCCATGACTTCTGTTTTTTTATCCATCTCTAATTTTCTCCTCTGAATTTATCTTGCTTGCAAATCTTAATTGCCATTTTTTTTATCACTGCTCTATATATATGCATATATATATATATATATATATATATATATATATATATCATCTATGTTTTTTTTTTGTATGCCAAACCAGGGAACATTTCTAACAATACAGAACAGAGGATGCCTGCGGAAGAGTAAGTACTTGTCCATAAATAATTATGTTTCTCCTTCCGATGCTTCTTTCTTGTATTTGTTTCTGTTCGCCATTGTCATTTACCTACTTTTCCCAAACTTCATCAACACTTCACAGGTTCAGAGTTGACACTTCTAAATTATACAACTCTACATTCAAGGAAGGAAATCGTAAAGGGGAAGAACAGAAACATGCTTCTGGTCACAGTATGTTGCACACGTGCTCTCTTTCTCTGTAACGGTTTTTTATCCAAATTTTTTTTCACAGTAGTGGTTTATTTTCTGGCTTGTTCTTGTTTCATCTGCTACATGCAAAACTGTTTACTGAACTTCTCCTGTAACAGAGTTTGAATATTTGTCTGTTTTTGAGCTGATTGATGAAGATGGAAAAAGTAGCAACAAGTCAGAGGAAAAAACTGAATATGAGGCCCATGTTGCTTTTTCCATGCAAGGTCCGGTCCCTATGCAGTATACACACTGCATGAATTCCTGTTTTGTTTTCAACGACAATTTTTAATTCCTCAATGTACATCAGGTTTGGGTAAAGTGGGAACTGAAACACCGGTTAAATCTCCACAGCCATCTAGAAGGTAACTTGTTTACAACATGCATCTACAGGCACACATGACTATGCACTTGATGAGTTACTTGTTGCAATTTCTTCTAAATGTTGTGATCTCAATCTTCCACATTTAAATACTATCAATAACAAGTTTTCACGTTCTTGTTATTACAAGTATGATTCTGTAATTCACAATGTTCTAAAAAATGCTAGGCGGACCCTGGGCGGAGAGGGGCTGCCTAGCGCCTAGACGGCCATAACAGTTGCTTAGGCGGTCCTAGACGGGCTGGACAACTAGGTGGGTTGGGACTTTCCAGCGCCTAGACGGGGTCTAGACAGGGTTTTTAGAACAGTGGTAATTCAATGGGGGTATGGGCTGTAGGCAAGTATCCGCAAGATTCTACACATTGGTTCTACTTTTTTAGTTTATTCCTGACCTGTTGTTTTGTTTTATATTATACTGACTGTATAAGCATATGAGTAGTGGTTGTTTGACAATTGTCTCTTTCATAATACAACCATCTTCTACAGTAAATTTAGTTGTGATTGTACAGTCTAGATGAATTTCTGTTTTTAGTCGAGCTGAATCCAAAGAAGCATTAATATTCCTTAATTGTGCATTTCAGTAGGATAATGTCTAATGGACAATCTGGTTTCTTCAAGGCTGCCAAACATGAGTATTCTTGCAGAAAATTTGATGATGTGCTGGAGAATCATGAAATGGGTATGGCAAAAACATGCAATCGTGCATTCTTCTTTATCTAATATATGTACAGAGTAGAATTTCATTTTAGTTATTACAGTTTGTCCTCTTCTGTCTCAGTTGTAGTCAGTCACACAATAGCCTTCTGTTCCTTTTTCCCCCTTTTATTCCAAATTGCAACAAAGTGGGACACTGTTAACCTTCTTTTCCAAATGAGGCCAATGCTAGATTCTCTAATTATTTTTAGAGTAAATTACACAAAACCACCCTTAAATTATGCTACTTTTCAAAAAACCACCCATAAAAAGTTAATTTTCACAAAACCACCCATAAACACAAAAAGCTTTCAATTAACCACCCCTAAAAAGCTAATTTTCACAAAACCACCCATAAACACAAAAACCTTTCAATTAACCACCCAAATCCTAACTTTTTAATTTTCCATTAATATTTTAACATGTAAAGAAATTTATACCCTTATCATCATTCTTTTTTTTTTCTTCTAATTATCATTTTATAGTTGATAAAAGGAGAAGAATAATAGCTCGTTAACCTCTTTTATGTATTGTTCAAGCTTAAATTTATCAATAATGACAAATTGTTGAGATTAAAGTCGGCGACTTGAAACTTCCAAAACCCATGTTGATGCAAGTTCTCTTCTTTTCGCATTACTTTATATAAATAAATCTCTAATAAATGAGTAAACATAAGGATATAAAGGTCTTTTCTTTACAAAAATAGGATTGGGTGTCATTTGAAAGTTTTTTTATTTTTATGGGTGGTTTTATGAAAATTAGCTTTTTTAGGGGTGGTTAATTGAAAGCTTTTTGTGTTTATGGGTGGTTTTGTGAAAATTATCTTTTTATGGGTGGTTTTTTGAAAAGTAGCATAATTTAAGGGTGGTTTTGTGTAATTTACTCTTATTTTTATGATGCTTTTGCTTTGCTTAAATGCACATACATGCTTTTGATATTATCAATGGATGAAAAGACTACTATGAAGACTTGCTTATAAAAGCAGATAATGAGATGGAAGAAAAAGTGACAGTTATGTGCTTCATCTGAGAAATGGTGTTAAGTTTTCATGTGATGAATGGAAAGGCTCCAGAAGCTTCTGGTTCTATTTTTAAAATAAAATATACTGTGCACTGGACTATTTTTTTTTTCTGCAGTTACAAGAATCTAGTATTAACTGAAACTATATTTTCAAGTAAACAGAGGGGAGAAGAATTTATGTTACCATTGCACCTAACATGATGATCTTCTCTGCCAGACCTTATTATCATACTCGAAATGATACATGTGGTCTGATGTTTTCTGAAATATGTATATAGGTTTGTTTTTAATGGATCTGTTTGTTGCATTTTTACATGAAAATGTAAACACATATACGGGAGATGCAGAAACCTACCCAATGTTAATCATTAACCATGCTAGTCAATATTATCTGTTTGACACATAATTTTGTGTTGAGGCTTCACTTATTATTCTTTATCACTATATTGAGATGCTGAAATTTCTCGTGATATACCTGATACTATGAGGCCCAATTCACTGACATTAATTCTTTATATATGAAGTGCAAGAGTCTATGATAGAAGATAGTGATATGTTTCTCAATGGAAAATACTCGAGTTCGGATTGTGGTCAAAGTTGGAGGTTTGGCTCATATGACCATCCAAAGCTTCACTGCTTTAAGGATGATAGCATAAAACTGTTCAATAAGAAGCCTTGGGTGAAATGCTTCGATGATAAAGAAAGCATTGATGACATTCAGGAAATCCATGCTAATTTCCTGGAAGGTATGCTGTGAATTTTTATCTAAAATCACGTTACATACCCCTGTTTCCATATGACTCTATTTAGAGACACTTTTTTAGGGTAGTGTGACTTTTAACTAAGTTGGATTTATTTCTCTTCTAACTAGTTGTTTACACAAAAGATGAGATACATATTGGATAAACTTATGATTTAGCATCTATGTAACTATATTGATGATCCATGATAAATGGAAATAAAAGCATAGAAGAAAGAAATATTGAACTTTTACTGTATGCTAATTAGAAAAACTTTGCTGTTGATGGTTGGAAATTAAACTATTGATTTTGCTTTAATTGTGTTATTTTGATACAATATGTTTGGCTGCAAGAAGACAAAGGTATATATGCTAAAAAGACAATAGGCAATAGTGAAGGATCTGTATTGTTTTTTAATCCAGAGTTGTTCCTAAAAAGTCAAGTGTGATGATGTCGCATTAATACTTTCGTTGGGGTCATGATTAGTTTTTTCAGATAAGCACAGTACATTCCTAACTTTAAAGTTTGATGGGACTTAGCAATCATTGTTTGGTTTGGCAATGATTTGATGATTGAATCACCTCAATTATGCGGGAATTGGATTGAAGGCCTTCAGAACAGATTGCACCCAGCAATTGGATCGAAACTCCCAATTCCAACATTAAATAATATTGTGGAAATCAGATAAAAAATCTCGTAATTGCATTTTCACTAAACAATAAAAAAAATCTTTGTGAATCTATTTCTGACAACTATATAGCTCTGTCAAATGTTGGAATTAAGGGCTGTGCTGTGATAAGTAAATTTGGATTAGCTTGTGATGTGGAAGTTGGACTGATGGACGACCTTCAGAATTTTGATTGCTTTTTGATACTGTGATGATATAGATATTGGCATAACTAGAGTACTCACTGTTTACAATCTCTGCTAATTTGAGAGGATTTGAACATGAAGAAGACTTTGACTTATTGTTTGTGAGTCAAAGACTCTGCCACTAGATTTATTGTGAATTAGTATTTAGTAGGGCTTGAATGACTAGAACTCCAAAGAATCTCATCTTAATCGAAAGTATAGCAAGTAATAATATATTGCTTATTGTGTGTGGTTTACTCTTGATTTGTGAACTTGTTTGTTAGTCAGACTTGACTTATTGTTTGTGGTTTTATCTTGATATGTGATTTGCAAATCATGAAAATTTCAATTTATGGTTTGATTCTGAAATAGTTATCAAGAATTTGTTAATCATATCTTTTAAATTTGTTACTATGAAAAATATTTACCTACTTTCAGGCAGGCTTATCGTTTTTACTTTGTATATTTGGCAGCTCGTTCTAGCTTTCCAGTCGGCAACACATTCAATGAAAATTTTGACATTGATGGGGAGATTGCTTGTTTCACTGATGTTTACAATATCAGCACAGCTCATGAAGAAGATTTCACCGAAGATTTCAGTTTTTCCAAGAGGTATTGATATGCAAAATTTCTGTTACAATACAGTGCCTGAACAAAAACAAAAGACTAACATTTATTATTGCAGATCTTACAGTGACCAGTATGGTATGTATGGACAAGCTGACAGATTTTATGACTTAGGTTTGGCCTCATTTTTTACTATATATCCACTTTTAGAGAATTTAGCTACTGCTGATAATATTCATATGGAAAGTTATTTTTTTGTGATGATCAGATTTCCATAGTCGATATCCTAGGCATCACCTGGAAGAAGGGGATTATGACTTTTTAAAATCAGACGATTCAAAGTATGTATACAATTTTATTGTGTGAAGTTCGCATGTTTCATGAGCTAAAGCTGATAGTTTAGCCATTTTTACTTTCTGTTGCTAGTTATTTCATTGGAAATAAATTTACCAATGCCGGAGCCAAGCAGTCCCATTTCTCTTATCTGAAAGCAGACAACCCCCTGGATAACTTCAGCTCCTTGAGGTGAAAGTTGATTTACCCATCACTGTTTCTTGCAAATTACTACGGTATACTGTCTTTCCTTTGAGCTGATAGTGTGTTGCCTACTTTCTTCAGTGGAGAGTCTTCCTCATCAAGTGCAGGTTATTACTTGCTGGTTGCCAGAGATGATCTGCTCTGTTGATTTATACTCTCCACACACAGCTTCTCAAAAACTAACTGGGCTTTACTTTCTAATTGCTTCAGTAAAACGCAACGGCATTATTGGTGGGCCCCCAGCACGGAAGAGTCGCAAGAGAAGTAGCGAATTCATTGGTGACCCCTCAAAACACCAAACCACAAAAGAGGATTTCTATGGAGAACTGGGAAATTCAACGTGTATACCTGGACAACAAAGGGAATGTGAAAGGCCAAGAGCATATTCACGAAGGCCAGTGCATGCAGATTTCTCAGACTTTGCCTTGGGTGAATCTTTTGGTCAAGTTGATGACTGTACAGGAAAAGATGGCTTTCATTCAACAAACATTCGACATACAAATAAAGATCATTCTAGAAACTGTGAACCTGTTGGGGATGACATATTTGGTCTACTTTCTGCTTCCAATTTCCATTTTGACTCTCATCTGTCCTTTGGCGGATGCAAGGATGATTCTTCAGTCGAAAGTGCAACCCCCATGGATTTACCATCCAAAAAATCTGCTTTTGGGCAACATTTCTCTCCCTTTACCGAAAAAGGATGTGGGAAAAACAGAAAAGGCTCATATCAACAGTTTGGCACCTTTGTTCAATCGTCTGGCTCTACTGAAGTTTCAGGAAAGCGGGAAAATAAAGATTTTCTAACTGAGCAGTGTTCAGCAGATAGAAATGCCTATGATAACAATTTCAATGAAAACTCTAGTAATGAGGAAGAATTGTGTCGAGGACCTGAAGGCACAGCATCAGTAACTCCAAAGCCCCTGCAAGAAACACATGAGAAGCTATCTAAGAAGAATACAGATGATACATCATCATTCTTTGGATTATCTGACAACTCTGGTAGCAGAGCTAGCGAAAAGGAGTATGTTTGCTCATAAAAATATTAGTCTCTCCCGATTCTGCTAATTCATTTGTAACTTGTTGGAGTTTTTCAGGCGAAACCATCTACTGATGCTTACTGAATAATTTTAAATTACGTACTTGTTTCCAGATGCAGAAACGATAATTTAGATTTGCAAGCACAGGAGCTGGACTCAGGTATGCAAGTTACTTTAAACCTCTCATCTAAATTGGATTGGTTGGTTGGTCTGTAATCTGTGTAAATTTTAAAGGACCTTCTGAATCAGAACAAAAGAGTGTAGGAAGTGATGGAGAGAATTCGTCTATCGAGCCATCTTACCAGGTCATGATGCTAGAAAGCCATATGCTCCGGCTTTTATGTGTGAAGAAGAAACGAAAATCTGCCAAGGAAGAAATCCTGAAGAGGGTATAAGGTACGAGATGTTAGTTGATGAACAAAGGACTTTGTTCTGGAAACAAGTTATATGGATGTGTATAGTAGTAATCTTTTTTTTTTTCGGTTTCCAGTGTCAATGCGAACATCAGCTCCCGAAAGCGGTGGATGTGCAAGATTCTGGCGTGTGGTGCGGAGTTATTACAAGCATGGGATACATTTCCCGCTCTTCTGAAACAGAGATACGAGGTTATCAGGAAGAAAGTAAACCATATTATTTTTCTTTTGAAGAATGGCGTGTGGCGAGTTTTTGTTCTTTTGAAGATCAACTAACGTGAGTGCCTACGATGGGTGTGGATCCGTTCTTAAGAACTAGAACGCTCGCTCAATCACCCAACGTTTCTACGTCCACTCGTATTTTGGATGAAAATAAACTTCGTCCCATGTCACCAGTCTTGACTCTTGAGCTCTTGATCACCACGCGACTGTAAATTCTAAAGGAATCTTGCATTTTATGTTTGTATTTTAAAACAACTCATAAGGAGAGAGTACTCTCGGGGTTTTATTTGAACTAGTTTTACCCGTTCAACAGAACGATTTGATAGTTTATAGACATTATAAATTAGGATATTAATAAATAAATAAAAATATAATATAAACTATAATATAAGTAATTTTTTAATCAAATATTATATTCTTCATATTTTATTACCTTTCATGTACGTAAATTTAGTGTTTATCAAATATTTCAATATATCTATTAAATGTTTTATTACCTATTTTTAGTAATGTTAAAAATTATAAATATTTATCATTAATTTTTTATAAAAGAAATCACTATATATTTATAAATAAATTTGTTAAAAGATATATGCTAAAATATTTATATTTATTTTTAAGGTATTTTAAATATTTTAATTTTAATTTAAAATACTTTTATAAGGAAGCTTTTAAAGAATATTATTATACTAAATAGATATTTGTTTGATATTAGAGATAAATTTAAATAGTTAAAAAGAATTTAGGAACAATAAAGACAGGAAAATAAAATATGAAGAAAAGGTACATCTTTAATATATAGTTATAGATTAAACAAAATTTAGGAACAATAAAGACAGGAAGATGTTTAGTCTTCAGTGCTCTTACAAGTCCTAAACAATAAAACGAAGAACCAGAGACTAGGAGTCCGTTTGGATGACCTAGTTTATGCATTATAATACATTCCACTTAATAAATAAAAATTTTAAAATATCTTTGGATTGTTTTAAAATTTTGGGAAATGTGAAAAAGTATATTGTTAATATTTAAACTTCTAGTTAGGGCTGTCAAAATTTGATCAAACCCGAGAAACTCACCTTACCTGTCCGACTCCGAACCCGACCCGACATTCGAAAAGAATAAAAAAGTGTACACACGAGACTTGTTTGAGCCGAATTGATTTGGCCTGAATTCGAAAAAAGCCCGAACCCGAGATTAACCCGAAATCGATATATACTCGAATGGACTAGCCAAATGCAACCCGATGTCATGTGTTCCCCGACCCGAAAACCGAAATTACCCTATCATAAACCACCCGAAAATCCGAAGTTACCCGACCTGAAACCATCCGACCCGAAATCATCCGAAATTTGCATTATGCTTTAAACTATTAATAATAGATTAATAGTGAATATTTCTTATAATTATGTTTTTTATTTTAAATTTTATATTATATTTACACTCTAGTGTAATTAAACTATAAAAATCATCATTCGATATATGGTTCAGTCAAAATTAAATAAAATAAATACATAATGAATTACACTCTAAACACAACTTTCCAAAATTTCAGAACTTTAAATATAATTGTATATTAATAATATAAGAAATATTATTATAATATATGAATTGTAAATACTTAAATAAATGAATGGCAAAGAGGTATATGAAAAAATTAAAATGCCTATGTGACATACTTAACATGATGAAACGTATGATATATGAATTCGACTTTAACTATAATATGGTATTGATTTTAGAGTTTTTTTTACGTGTACTACAAGTTTTAATGGGAAAGGAAAGTTTTAGGTGAAATTTGCCTTAAAATGAAATCAAGTGTTTATGTTGGGTGGTGAGGAGAAAGTAATTAGTACTCCACAAATTCAATGTTTCAATAACTAGTGAATTAAATGACGCGATCAAGTAGAAAGCAAGCCATCGCCAATAGAATTCCACAACTATTAGTCAGGGAATTAAATGATTAACATTCAAATTGGTTTACCAAAAAAAAAGTTGCATATTTTAGGATAACTTTGTATATTTAGGGGAGTGGGCACAAGAATATTATTTTTAATTTCGACCAAAAAAAAAAGAATATTATTTTTAATTAAAAAAAAGTTTTTTTTTTTTTTTTTTTTTTTTATCTCTCGCTCGGTTCGATTAGCCGAAGCCAATCTACGTGTTTATCTCATCTTACATTATAATAAGAACTCATATGAGCTACTCTTGAATGATTAAGTTTTTATCTTCAGTTTAACTTCATGGATTAACTATTATAATTCTATACTGTAGTAAATTAATGAACACTAGATACAATAAGTAAAAAAATAATAAAAAGTTGGATATGGCAAGAAAAGAATCAAATCACACAACCGTTAATTTTTCATTTAATAATTAAAATTGTTCAAATTCTATCTATACAGTTTTTTACCAACGCTACTAAAGTCTAAAACTAGATTCTTTTTTTCATACACCGATTTTTCCATTTTTCTAAAATGGTCTAATAATTTAATTTTTTACGTCTCATTCCTAAAAGAAATAAAGAATGTTACCTACGAGTACCTTCTTTTTAAATGAAACAACATTTCTTTTGACAAAAAAAAGAAGCAGCATTTCTTTTGACAAAAAAGAAAAAAAGAAACAGCATTCCTTGTTAAAATTTCCAAGAAATAAAATTTCTACATATGATTTGGAATGACAAATATCATTTCTGGTTAAGATTTCTAAGAAATAAAATTTCTATGACTTCCAATGAAAAATCGTAACCATACTTTAATTAATATTTTATAAGCCGAAAGATATTAAAAGATCTTGGAATCCATGATATAATGGATAGGATACACTTTACTAGTACTAATAACGTCTGAATGTAATCCATATCATAGATAAGAACAAGTAATATCCCTGAAAAATAATAATATTCCTGAAAAATAGAATTCGCATTAGATTAGAACGAGTTCTCTGTTCTGTTGTAACCTATAAATAGTCCTCCATATTACTCCAGAACAAACTCACTCTATCAACTCAATCTAACGTACACCGCACTCTTACTCAAATCCGCTACCATCAAACAACAATGGGGCTCCGGCGAGAAGCCGTGGCGGCGGTTCTGATAGTTATGGGTCTACTATGCGCGGTGGCGGCGGAGGCGGGGCAGGCACCGTTCGCCTGCGACGCCTCTAACAACAACTACGGGTTCTGCAGGAGAGAATTGCCGCTAACGGTGAGAGCGAGGGATCTGGTGTCGCGGCTGACACTGGAGGAGAAGGTGTCGCAGCTGGTGAACCAGGCGGCCGCAATCCCGAGGCTGGGGATTCCGGCGTACGAGTGGTGGTCGGAGGCGCTACATGGGCTGGCCGACTTCGTACCCACGGGCGTCTCCTTTAAGGGCCAGAGGATCCCGGCCGCCACCAGCTTTCCCCAGGTCATCGTCACGGCTTCCTCCTTCGACTCCCATCTCTGGTACCGCATTGCCCGGGTAATTTTATTTATTATTTACTCATTTGATTTACCAGCATTCATTTTAATATATAAAACTTTTTACGCTTGGTAATTAATGTTTTATAATTATGATTTGGAATTATTGATTAAAAGGCGATAGGAACGGAGGCAAGAGGAGTGTACAACGCAGGGCAAGCGAAAGGGATGACCTTTTGGGCACCCAACATCAACGTGTTCAGGGATCCACGGTGGGGAAGAGGGCAGGAGACACCTGGCGAGGATCCATTGGTCAGCGGCACCTACTCTGTGTCGTACGTGAGGGGGCTGCAGGGAGATCATTTCAAGGGTGGGAAGCACATCCTCGGCGACTCTCACCTGCTCGCTTCGGCCTGTTGCAAGCACTTCACTTCTTACGATTTGGACAGATGGCATAACATTACTCGCTACGTCTTTGACGCTCGTGTGAGTCTCTCCTACCTTCCACTTAATTGATTTCCGAGTTTCAATTCATTCCTCTTATATTTATATAAGTATTTAATGAGAAATGATGCGACTACGTATATATGCAGGTGTCAGCACAAGATCTTGCAGATACATACCAACCCCCATTCGAGAGATGTGTAGTAGAAGGAAGAGCAAGCGGTATAATGTGTGCTTATAATCGCATAAATGGCGTTCCCAGTTGTGCCGATTACGATCTCTTGACCACTACCGCTAGAGGCAAATGGGGATTCCAAGGGTATGATGCAACTTGTACATTATACACTTAACACTCACACTACTACACTTTAATGGTGTCATTAACATATCCATAACTTAATCAGGTACATTGCCTCGGATTGTGATGCTGTGTCCATCATTCATGAACTACAAGGATACGCTAAAACGCCTGAAGATGCTGTTGTGGGTGTTCTCAATGCTGGTATTTATTCCTTCTCTACTTCTTTTTTTAGTACTAGCAATCAATATTAAAGTGGATCTAACAGGGATATTATATATCATACAGGCATGGATGTCAATTGTGGTACCTACTTGTACAATTACACCAAATCAGCAGTTCAACAGAGAAAACTCCAAGTATCACAAATCGACAGGGCGCTGATAAACCTCTTCACAGTGAGAATGAGGCTAGGCCTCTTTGATGGCAACCCTCTCACTCTCCCACATGGAAACATTGGTCCCAACCAAGTGTGCTCGAAAGAGCACCAAGATTTAGCCCTTGAGGCAGCCCTAAACGGCATAGTACTCCTCAAGAACGAAGCCGGGCTCCTCCCACTCCCCAAAAGGAAACCCATTTCCCTTGCCGTAATAGGCCCCAACGCAAACGTCACAGAGACGCTTCTCGGAAACTACCATGGCCCGGGTTGCAAGTCCGTGTCTCCACTTGAAGCGCTCCGAAGCTATGTTACCGACATTAAGTATCACTCGGGTTGTGACAATGTTGCTTGCTCATCGGCTTCCATTGAGGAAGCCGTTGAGATTGCTAAGGCGGTTGATTACGTTGTGTTGTTCATGGGATTAGATGGTACCCAGGAGGGAGAGGACCATGACCGCGAGATTTTGGAGTTGCCTGGAAAGCAACAGAGTCTTGTTGAAGCCGTAGCAAGAGCATCCAAGAAACCGGTTGTGTTAGTGGCCATTTGTGGAGGTCCGGTGGACATTTCGTTTGCTAAGTATGATAGCAAAATTGGAAGCATGGTGTGGGGTGGATACGGGGGTGAAGCCGGTGGCATTGCTCTTGCTCAAATACTTTTCGGCGATCACAACCCAGGTAAGTCCTAATAGAGCATGTTTTCAGTGCAAAACTATTCATATTAATTCATAATATACAAAGATTCTAAGATGGAACCTTGCTGGGCTAATAAGATTCAAACGGAAACTTATTTGTGTATGTGGAATAATAACCTGCAGGGGGGAAACTTCCAATGACATGGTATCCAAAGGAATTTACTAAAGTGCCAATGACGGATATGAGGATGCGAGCAGACCTTTGGTCGGGTTACCCAGGACGCACCTACAGATTCTACAAAGGCGACAAAGTCTTTGAGTTTGGAGATGGGCTCAGCTACACTACTTACAGCTATAAGTTCATCTCAGTATCTCTCAAAAGACTGTCATTAAATTCTCTTGGTGCTTCTTTGAAGGTGTCCGAACCCGAAGGAGATTCAGCATCTTCAGTGAAGTATGCTATGACTTCCGGATTTAGGAATGGGTTATGTGAGAAGCTAAAGTTTTCAGTAATCATTGAAGTGAAGAATGAGGGTGACATGGCAGGAAAGCATCCAGTGTTGATCTATGCAAGGCACAAGAGAGTTGGAAGAGGGAGTCCGTTGAAACAGTTGATTGGATTTCAAAGTATCAATTTAGAAGCTCATGAGAAATCTCAAGTGGAATTTCGGCTGAGTCCTTGTGAGCACCTTAGTAAAGCTAATGAGGATGGGCTTATGGTGCTAGAAGAAGGCACTCAACTTTTAATGGTTGGAGATCAAGAATACCCAATTAGTATTACGGCTTGATTAGAATGTGTGATTCTGAAAATCTACATTCTTTACAATAACTGGGAACGATACCCATTGAATAAAGAAAATATACTTTCTTAGTTAGGCTCTTCAATCCTTGTTTTTTCACAAAAGACAGCTAACGATCATTGCAACCATCTTATATATACTATTGTTTTCTCTTTATGTACGTTCTAGAATCAATATATTTATTACTAATAACTAAAGCCAGAGTAATTTCTGCCACCACGTTGCGCCACATCACCACTTTATTAAAATAACAATTTTAAATAGTTAATTATGCAAAAAAGTTATCTCCAATTAAACATAAAGATAAAATAATATTTGTAAAAATTTATCTCTAAATAAACATAAAGATAAAATAATATTAGTAGATTTGACCAAAATAGATAAAAAAACATTATATTTAGTATATTTGTAAAAGATACATTAAAAAACATTATATTTAGTATATTTGTAAAAGATACATTAAAAAAGATAAGAAAAAATATGTACACGTGATCACATATATATCTTTGAATAAAAACAATTGTATCTATCTATAACTATAAATTAAAGTTGTAATGTTTTTAATTAATATTAACCATAATTTTTAATCACGAATTTTTTAAATTTAATTTTCTAATTTTTTTATTTTAATCTTCTATAAATGGCACCTTTCTAATTTTCATCCATAATTATATTGAATTTTTATGTTAATATTCTATCTATAAATATATGACAATTAACAATTGTATTGTTATTAAATTTTAATATCTCAATCACCATACTTAGACACTTATTTTTTTCTATATGTATTTTCTATCTATAAGTATAACAACTTTCTAATTAATATCTCTAAATGAAATATATAAATTTTATATCTATAAGTATGAAATATGAAACGTATTTTAATTTACGGGTTTTCAATATTAAAATTTTAAATTCTTATATATTAACTTTTGTATTAAAAAGTCTACTAACTTTTTAATTAGTATGAACCATATTTTTAATTGGATGAATTAAGTAAATAGCAAAAAAAAAAGAGCCTAATTAGGTGGATATTAAGGAGTGTGTGAAAATTAGCAAAATAGCAAAACCCCCCATCACCCACCCCCTCACCCCACTCCCACCGAGTTGACTCGGTCATTGACCGGGTTGACTCGCCCGTTGACCGAGTTGACTCGGTCGTTGACCGACCGTTGACCGGCGTTGACCGACTGTTGACCGGCGTTGGCCGTTTGACCATCATCACTATCATCTCTATCATCACTGTCATCACTTGTCATCACTACTTGATGACTATCATCACTATTATCTCTATCATCACTGTCATCAATCGTCATCAACCGTTATCAACTGTCATCAAGAGTCATCACTTCTCATACCGATTTGATTGTCATCAACTATCATCACAAGTTTATGACGGTTCGATTAATTTGTCATCAAAAGAGCCTTGATGACAATGGTCTAGAAGACAAACAACCGTCATCAAGTGTCATCACTCAAAGTTTGTTCGTTTTTATCATCACCACATAAAAATAGTTGTCATCACCGCTTAAAAAACAATTGTAATCACAAATAAAAAAAACAAAGTTGTCATCAAATATTTATCATCACGTTTAATTTTTTAGTGTCATCACATATAATTTTTAGTATCATTATTCAAAGTGTCATCAAATATGTGTCATCACGTACGATTTTTTCATAAACTGTCATCAACTGTCATCACTACTTGATGACGATTTGATTGTCATCAACTATCATCTCTACTTGATGACGGTTCGATTAATTTGTCATCAAAAGGGCCTTGATGACAAACAAGTGTCATCAAACTATCATCACTAAAGCGTCATCAAATATGTGTCATCACTATCATCACTGTCATCACTACTTGATGACGGTTTGATTGTCATCAACTATCATCATAAATGTCATCTCTACTTGATGACGGTTCGATTCTCATGAATCGTCATCGCTATTTGATGACGATTCGATTGTCATCAATTATCATCACTGCTTGATGATGGTTCGATTAATTCGTCATCAAAAGAGCCTTGATAACAAAAAAAGTGTCATCAAACTGTCATCACTTAAGGTTTTTTCGTTTTTATCATCATCACAAAAAATCGTTGTCATCAAATCTCATCACCGCATAAAAGAAAACAAAGTTGTCATTAAACATCTATCATCACTTGTCATCACTACTTGATGACGGTTCGATTGTCAATTTGTCATCAAAAGGGTCTTGATGACAAACAAGTCTCATAAAAAATTGTCATCGAGTGTCATCACATGTTTTTAAACGGCCTTGATGACATTCAAGCACATAAAAACAACTATAATAAACACATAAAAACAAAATTGTCATCAAATAACATCACTTGTCATCAAAAAAATATTAATAGCCTATGTGGGATTTGAACCCACATCATTATTTCTTAAGAAAAATGCTCTACCATTTGAGCTAATAGGCTAAATACTTTAAGTCATCAAACTGTCATCACTTAAAGTTTGTTCACTTTTATCATCATCACAAAAAAATAGTTGTCATCAAATCTCATCACCACATGAAAATAGTTTGCTCATTCTTTCAAATGGATCACTCAGAAATCATATATCTCAATTAATTAATCAGCACAAGACATATGTCAATGCACGGCAGCACGGGACAATTATGCATACATACGTACTTATAGAAAAGCAACTAGTAAAATTCATGTAGAAAATCCCATAAGATATATAGTATACATGTTGAACCATAAGAAATATAGTATACATGATAAGTGCTTTGATAGTACTACTTAATTAATTTTGATATTAACGTAGATAAGCGCAGGCATACATACCACATTTTTTTAACGTAGATAAGTGAAAGCAACTTGTAGAAGATCCGGATAAACAAAACAAAACACAACCAACGATCAAAATAAAAGAATTCGAAATAATTTTTTTTGACTTTGCACTAAAGCTTCTTTCCTCGGACAAAACTATTATCAATTTCTCCACATGTAGCAGGATCGCATGTTGCAGAAAAAGATTTAGGATTTAGGACAGACAACTTGGAACTTTACCTACACACATCTTGATGGTTATTCTAATAAGGAAAATTAGAGTTGAGGTATGCCTGCGCCTAGCTACAAAATTATGCACACATCATAATAGTAAAGTCGGGCATATCTTACCTTAATCAGGGAGCCAAACTGCACAACACCATAAGGAATTACAGCTGCAACAACAATGGTCTGGCAAAAACCCCACATAATCATCAGTTTTAAATTCAATTAAAAAGTAACTTATGTGTATGGAACAAAACTGTTAAACTGGAAACCATTTTAGAGAGTCATAAACAGCTTTCTTAGAGAATAGTAGGTATACCTGAACTCCTAAGAGTTGTTCTTGCCACCCGTCACAGTGCTGAAAAGCAGAAAACTACTCAATAAAAACCATGTCAATAAAATAAAGGATGCTTTTAGCAAATTCTTTGAGTCGAAACCTATCGACGTCGTCGTTCTCCCTCCCGCTGATTGGCCACCTCCTCTCCCACCCCGTCCGCTACTCCCTCCACCGCCTCTCCCTCTCCCTCGGCCTAATTTTCTCCCTCCGATTCGGATCCCGCAAAGACTATAACATCTCAAAGACTACAAGATCCTCTTGCCTCTTGTGCACAACACCAGATCTACAAAATTTCTGAAAATTAGGGTTTAGAACTTCAATGGAACAAACGGAATAGAGGAAATTGGGGATAACAAGCAAGAAATTTGCACAAGAAGGAAGAAACCAGAAAGAATCAGAGTTTATTCAACTGATACACAAACGGAACAAAGGAACGAGAGAGAATAAGGACGGAATTACGGAATCGGGAGAAAAATACGAGGAGGTGACAGAAAAAATAAAAGAGACCTTTTATACTTAACAAAAACCTAAAAAAATGGATCTGGTGACAAGCGGCTAATTAGGTTATTATTTTTTGCCCTTTTAGCAAATTCTTTCTTTTTAATTATGTATTTATAAATATGTCAACGTTTTTAATTAATATTGACCATATTTTTCATATTAATTTAGAATTTTTCAATATTAATTTTCTATGCTTAAGAATGATAAATTTTTAAATTTTCATCCATAAATATGTTGAGTTTTATATATTAATTTTCTATCTATAAAAATAACAGTTAAATGCAATATTATCATAAAATTTAATGTCAATTACCATATTTTAGTTCCGAATTCGTTTATATAAATATGGTATCCATAATTATGCCCACTTTTTAATTAATATGGATCATGTTTTTAATGGTAGAATTTATATTAACTTTTATATTTTCTTATATTAATTTTTCATTCACAAGTATGACAACTTTTTAAATTTTTTATCCATAAGCATGCTGACTTTTCATACTATTTTTCTATTAATAAGGATGACAATATTTTTAAATTAATGTCGGTACAAATTGTAACACCCCCTTCCCACCCTGGAGGTATTACCGCCAGTAACCCCGATTAAGACTAAACCGAAGTTACCCAAGGCTTTAAACTGACTGAACAAACTAAAAGAAACATTACCGCGGAATAAATACAATTGGTCTTATACAAACCTTAACTTAAAAGAATAAATAAATAGAACAACCTTCTATTTAAACAAAATCTTCAACAAGTCTTCCTTGAGTTCTTATTTCTGAAACTCAGCTTCGCTTTGAAGTAGTTCAATCATGATCTTCACTCAAGTATAGCCATTGGAAACCTTTCTTCAACTTCTGTAGCTTCAAACATCTGAATCCGCCTCTTGAATCAACTTCCAAGAAGAACCTGATGTATCGTATACAACGGTGGACACCAGCCGACCAAATAAAAGAAAAGAAAATGGACGGGTTAGTCTAATGAAAGACTAGCAAGCGGAGAATCTAACTTGGTTCTTATGGTTGTAACTAAACATATTGGCATCAAATCCGGATAGACTCAGATTATGATCCAACAGTTAGCAGTCTTATAGAGAATAAGAAGGAGTCTTGCATAAACAAGAGAGGGAACACCACCGCTTGTGGTTTCCTTTACGAAATATGAACAATTATTGGGAACTCATATTAATCACATAGCATTTAGAAAAGCCTCCATCGACTAACCAGATTGACTTAATCACTGTTTGATTAAGAATCATTCATAACCGGGAGCAAGAATGATTATCGAATAGACTAACCATTCGGATACATTAATGTGCCCAACGCACTTATCTATCATTACTCTCAATCTGTGCACTCGCACCATTTAATAGTTCTTACATAGTTCGGCCAACAACCGAGATCAGAGGGCCTGTTTCATCCATGATCATTTATATATGCTCGGCCAACAACCGAGATTCGGCCAACAACCGAGATCAGAGGGCCTGTTTCATCCATGATCATTTATACATGCTCGGCCAACAACCGAGTGTCAATTGCACTTAGCTAAAGTGCACCATTGTCTTCCTTCAACGTGAAGCGTGACATGAGTCATGATTCCAATATTGGGATATGCTAGCAAGCTACGCCCCCCAATACAGATTTTGTTATAAAGAGGTCTTTGGAGACTCGGCTCCTACCCCTGGACTACCTATTTCGCAACAGTGTTTCAATACAGGACCACTAAAGAGAGGTCTTGGAGTCTAAACTCCCATCTATACCATCTTATTTCACAGCAATGTCTCAGCATGAGACAACTAATCATACAACGGTCCTAAGTTCAATTCTAGCGCAAAAACCGCAATAACGACATAGTCGTTATTTCTAACAAAATAACAACCTATCAAACTTTATTCAACATACAAATTATTTCCAACATGAGGATCAACTGGAATTCAATTCCTCATTAATAACCATAACGCAAGAGAGAATCGTCCACTTGCCTTATAAGGCGTGCTCGACGTCCTTAGCAATTCCAACAGTAATCTGTATCATCCCTCTGACAATGTAACAAAAGGATTTCTCAGTAACGAGCTCACAGAAACACTTCTTAGTTGTATTCTTAACTCCTACGACTTCCTAGTCGATAAACGATTTAATTTCCGAATATCGATATATAGTAAATCCTTAGTTATCATGCTTCAAGGAGCCATCTTGGCGGAATTATAACTAATCATCCGCTTCACTTTTGAAACAATTTTCTAAATAAAAATTGTTCATCAGCAACAGTTCTTAAAGATTATCAAATCTCGAATCAAACGGATTAACAACGAATCCTGAGTAATTATACGAAGTCCTTTACCTGCCAATCGGTAACCAAAACTTGTCTTTGCTATAACTGAAGATCTGGACGTCCGTTTCACGACCGGTTCGAACCTGTAGAACCGTATCAACGTCAAGATTATAAAAACCATAAATTTACTTAGTAAAGCGGAACCGAAAAGCCCTTACGGTGGCTCCGCAACTAACCCGCTAATTAATTTCGATCGTATATACCTTCACTCGAACCCATGGCTCGTTTGGCTCGATCATGGCTTGATCCCCGAGCCCGAGCGTGGTTGGGCGTTGCCCGACAGCAGCCCTTGCCATTGGTGGTGGTCGGACAAGCTACCGATCGCCGGCGACGTCGCGCGGCGTGGTCGAAAAGTGACCGGCGGTGATGTCTTCTTTCTCCCGAGCCAGTCGCTCCTCCATGATTCTCTTCGCTGGTTCGGCTCCTTCCTTAAAGCAGCAACAAAGCAAGAAGAATAGGTGGAAGGTGGCTGGGAAGTGGCGGGAGACGGAGAAGACAGCCGGCGGTGAAGGCGTTCAGCTCCCCAGTGCATCATTCCGACTAATTCTTCATGTCGTCGTCGTCCTGATTCCCCCCGGTCTGGTTTGCAACAGCCAACGCCCAAACAGAACAAGAATGAAGAAGAAAAGGTGGAAGGTGGAGCTAGAGGAAGGCGGAGGAAGGGTGGCCAACGGTGAAATTCTCACGCCCGAGCCCGTCGTTCCGTCCTTATCGTTCCCTCTGGTTCCTTCCGCTTTTGGAAGACACAATTTGTAGACTTTTACGAGGCAATAAAGATATGCATCCCAATCCCTCACTCTCTGTTTCCTTCCTAATTAAGTATAGAAGATATGCTTTTAAAATCCAAAATCCGTCTCGGAACGGGACTCGCGTTAAAGCGGTAAAATTATGTACCTCGGGTGGAAAAACTTACTAAACGAAAAACGTCCCGTATATTATGTAAACCAATAAAACCAATTTTCCATGATTTTATCTTGCTACCTTAATTTTTAAGGCTTCCTTTTCGCATTTTAAATCCTTTCCGGTACATAATAAAAAAGACGGCTTATCCAATAAATATTCTTTTTCCACTGAAAAATCCTAGAATTCACACCAATCCATAAAATCATTTCTTTGTGATTTTAGGATGTCACCAACAATTTTCTAGGATTTAATCTCCAACAAATTTATTGGATTAAGCGGTAAAACGGACAAAGAGGTTAAAAGGATATCCGAGAAAAATTCAAAAATATCCTTAAAAACCGCAGTTATTACATTAGTACCCCCTAAAAATGGTTTCGTCCTCGAAACCAAGGAGAACTCAGATCACAAGGAAGGATAGCATAAACACACACACACAACCACTACAAACCTATACAGAAGTTTGTAGTACCCCCTTAAAAAATATGTTGTTACTTCTGCATGAAGCACAAAACAACCACTGCTTAATTACCAAACTTCTTCTTTACAACGTTCATGAACTTTGGAAAATGACTCAGCATTTCCTGTTTAGTTTCTCAAGTCTTTTCTTCACCTCCATTTTAGGCCAAGATAGCCTAATCAAAGGTATTTTTCCTATTCACGAAGACATTATGGATAGAATGCACTGATGGTGGCAATGCCAACCCATAAACAAGAGTACCAGTTCTTTCCAGTATCTCAACAGATTCAACATAAAGAGCATTTACGTTGTCTTGCATTCCTCAGCGGAATATGCCTTTCAAGGCGGATACTAGAACAAAAACGTCGTTCTCTACAGTAACTCAACATGCTCTCGCTTAAAACAACACACAATTGTTGTTGATTTTGAACAGTTAGCACCCTTGAACGTTAGTGCGATACCAGTTGTTGTTCTCTTGGCCAAGTCTGGCCCATGAAGAACCTTGTCAGCATTGTCATTCCAACAAATTGACAATCAACAGTCCCGACCTTACAACCCTCAAAAAGAGTCATTTTCTTTACCGTGTAATCAAAATTCTTGAATGTGAATTCACTCAAACTCAAACTACCATTCCAACTCATGTGGAATCCAGAATACATGTCCTCGGGAGTTGAGTTTGTTTTCTTGCATTGTTCATCAGTTTGATGAGGGAAGCCAATACTAAAATTCAATTTACTCCATAAAGCTTGATGTATCTCCTTTCAAAACTTTGACATGAACCACCTATCTCAATCAGAGATAAAAGTCTTTGGAGTTTTATGAAGATGAAAAACTTCATGCATGAACACCTCAGCTAACTTCTGATCTCTTTAAGTCATCTTAAATGCGTTAAAAAGAACACTCTAGATGAGTTTCTTAACAACCTTCATATTACATTCTTCTTTCATTAAGTCCTGAACGACTAATGACAAGAATTCATTGTAACATCTTTCCGCTTCCATTCTGAAACAGGAAGAGACTATAACATTTCATCTAGTCTTCTATGCTAATCAGGACTTCCAAACAAACCAAACACATCACAACAAGCTCGGTGACATTTCGCTTCATGTCATTTCATCAAAAGTTTTATCTTAAAAACCTTATACATTTACTTGTTCCAGGATGAACTAATTAAGCAAATAACTATTCCTCTTTTGAAATAAGCTTTCAAAGCTCATCAACAACAGATACACATGAACAGTTTCAAAACCAAGCAATCCATAATCTTGAATAACAAATCCCAGTGTCTCACCTTCTTGATCTTCTTCATTGATCTTAAACAATGTTACTTTCCCCATACTACTTTTCCTTGATCCGGTCAACAAATTCTGAAAAAAATCCTAGGGTATTTACACGACCTTGTCGTCATCCAAACTAAACCTTTAGTCCTTCTCAAATTATTTTCTTTACAAGGATTACTTAAAATCCTTACTCAATTTCCTTTTTGAGATAAAATCTCAGTATTACTTTAACCAAGAATATGAGATTTGTCCAACACATGACAATATAATAACCTATCTTGTCAATCCTTTACATCCTTTTCTCAATCAAAACTCAGCTTGGGCATACTGACATCCAAAAGTAGTTATCTTACTCAACCACTTCAAACTAAACTCTTATGCATTACTATACCAACATATTGGACAATAATACCTTTAGTCCAATAATTTCCAACAAAATTGTCTCCATTGACAATTTTCAGTCTTTTTCATCAAAGAACTGTTTAGGCTTTCACTTAACATTCTGACTTGTTGAGCAATCTAACTCTTAGGATTAAAACATATCCTCACGTGTCTACTCTCTATATCCAATAACTTATCAGGCTGAGATTGAAAATCAATACTAATTTACATGTCCAAACTCTAGACCCATTGGAGTTCTGCTTAAAGTCCTCACTTGACTATCTTATCTCAAAGAGATTTAAGTTTTCAAAACAACCTGAAAACAAATAACAACTAATGGAGAAATTACTAGTACATCCTTTATTCCAAAGAAAGGATTACTACTATATCATTCCTTAGAAAGGGTTCCATCCCAGGAATCCATATCAACTTACTTTCAAGGACAATTCCGCTAAAAAACAATGACTTTCTTAGGTCATGACGTCAACCAAGATGAACTACTAGCAAACTGCTTAGAGAATTCCAATAATCGTTGACTGAAAACAATCCCAAACTTTCAGAAAAGTATGGAATTACTCCAGACTCTTCAAAGATCATCCAAGACTTGTAAATAATCTTACCAAATTTCTTTACTTATAATCGAACTGTTTTGGGAAGTTTGACCATATTCCTTAAATGGTATAGAGTACCAAGAATATACTAACTCAAAGGAGTTTTACCAGATACTAGATATAGAAATTGCTATGATGCAAAAGAAAGCTTGCATCTTTTCATCTCAACCAACTATACTGGCAAAACTCATATAATTGCAAAACTTATATGATTGCCAAGTCATACTAGAAACTATTCTTTAAAACCCAAGGAATTATGTGATCTTATTCCACCATGTGATCAGGATGGGGAGATAAAATAAACATAATCCTTTACTGCATTCTCATAAGAATAAGACATGTAATCTTGCCTTACCATGTGATCAATATGGAAGACAAATCACATTCTTACTCACCACCATGAAAACCGTAAAAACATTTACTCTCAAATCATTTTAACCACTAACATTGCCTTAAAATTTCATATTTGAAATTTTCTCAGAATCAAAGATGAGTCTCAAAGGACCTAAGACAATCCAATTTACTTATGAGTACTACATTTCCTTTCGAATGTAATACTTCATTCCTTTCTCAAGATAAAATCTGGTGGCAGACCTCGACTTTTCTTAATTAGACATACTGCTAGACTTTTCTATAGTCATAGCATTGAGTAATCTCTGCCTGATTTAACTTGGTCCTAACCCAACTTAAGTTCACAGGTTCAATAAAAGAGTTGATCACAATCCACTTACTTGCAAACCTTAGGGAAAATGTGATTCCTACATCTTCATACTCATAGCAAAGATTCTTCTTCAATCATTCTCAACTTGTATGTCTCCTTGACATACTATTTTAAAGTGGCGTATCAACGATACATTACCAAATTTCAATGCTTGAGCCCATCCACTTGTAAATCAACGACCCTTTATAACTTAATCTTCTCGATACACATAAAAGTGTACTGTCAAACTCTGCATCTAGTTCAAGACATTCAATCCTTGTATCTCTCTACATATAGGAAAGTTCTTTAATTTCCAATTTCTTTTAACAAAAGAATGCACCTGGCCAAACAAGGTATTCTTGAACCTATCCCAATTAAACATTGGCAAACAAACTAAAATTCTCCATCATTCTTTTCTTCTTACTTAACCATAAGGAGAAGACATATACCTTTTTATTAATTTAACTTCAAACCACCTTGCAAAGGAAGAGCTTATGGTTAGAAAGCTTGCCGACAGCTTAACAGTATCACCAGTTCCACCTTAGGCATTAGATTTGACAGATATAAAATCTTCAAAATCCAAACACAACTGAATTTATCCTTTCAGCGATAGAGTCTAAGCCTTATTAACCACAATATTGAAGGATTGATATTTTTCTCCCAACTGTTTAAAATATCAAAGACAAATATGCTAAGATCATTCCTTGATTGATCTTCTCAAAACTGAACTTTTTTTTATTCCCATCTTTGAAGAAACATAAGTCAATACCATTGGCAAATTAGCACATCTCATTGCTGATTCCATTATTGGTCAATTATAGACCTCAAGTCTCTTCTCATTATCTCAAGTCATGTATCGTACAACGAAACTCCAATAACGTTGTCGCATAGGTTAATCATTTGGATATCAACAACTCATGTAATCCATTAACACTTGTACTAAGTAGTTAATTGAACATAAACACATTACTGATGAACTTTTATCCGTTCAATCCATTTCGACCAATCAATCTTATTCACAACAACTGTAATGATTGACCACTTGTTCACAACTTAAACTAAACCAACATTCTTCCTTTCTTTCTTACTATAATCATAAGAAATCTGCATTCCATTTAGGAATCTCAATCCTCTTAACTCAAAGGATAACAACATATATGAACATCCGAGTTCGAATACTCTCAGATTCAAAATTGAACTACATCTTCCAATAGTTTAACAATTCAGTTGATCCAACACTTGAGCACCTCAAAGCTCTTTAACTTCCCACTGGGCAAAGAAAAGTACAGAATATCCATGATTCTATACTATAGAGTCACAAACACAATTGTTGAAGAAAGTTTCCAAATACAATCCTTTTCTTTTCAGGATTCTTTTACATCCCTTCATGATCCATACTGATCTTTTTAGAATCACTCAAGGCTCATAAGATTCTCCAAATCTCAACATTGAGGAGTAGAGGTTCCAACTCCAAACTTCTATTGATAATCGAATTTCAACCAAATTCAGAAATTCCTAAGAAAATATTCTCGGGAAAACTCTTACTCTTATGACTTCAAGACAACACTTGAACTTTCACATATCAAGAAAAGAAATTAACAATTTCTTTCACATAACTTTGAATCATGAACTTTCTAACAAAAATTCTTAACTTGAAATCTCCCATCATACAATCTTAAAATAGGAAACCTTCAAACTAAAAAAGTCTTTATGAAGTACAATACTTAACTTCAAAATCTCACAAGAAGTTTCCTAATATGGAAGAAACAACGAGGGTACACCCAATTCAGACTCTCAAGAGAGAATAGGAATTCATTGAGAACTTGGTCTAGAACCGGATCAACTTTAGGAATCTTCACCTAATCTTACTTTGGATCCTTCTCGGAATCCTTTCCCATCTCCAGGGAATCAAATGTCCACCATAGGACCTTTTTCACCAAAGCTATTACAAACTTATTACCTCATGTTCTCCAATTCCCTTTCCTCTTTCTATCTCTTCACGAGTCTGGCTTCCAATCTTAACCACTTTCCACAAATGGTTCTAAGACAACACCAATATAGAATTATCCATAACTCTATATGGAAGGATGAAAGTCTTAAGCAAGACTTAGGAACTTTTAGCTCTGATACCACTTCTGTAATACCCCCTTCCCACCCTGGAGGTATTACCGCCAGTAACCCCGATTAAGACTAAACCGAAGTTACCCAAGGCTTTAAACTGACTGAACAAACTAAAAGAAACATTACAGCAGAATAAATACAATTGGTCTTATACAAACCTTAACTTAAAAGAATAAATAAATAGAACAACCTTCTATTTAAACAAAATCTTCAACAAGTCTTCCTTGAGTTCTTATTTCTGAAACTCAGCTTCGCTTTGAAGTAGTTCAATCATGATCTTCACTCAAGTATAGCCATTGGAAACCTTTCTTCAACTTCTGGAGCTTCAAACATCTGAATCCGCCTCTTGAATCAACTTCCAAGAAGAACCTGATTTATCGTATACAACGGTGGACACCAACCGACCATATAAAAGAAAAGAAAATAGACGGGTTAGTCTAATGAAAGACTAGCAAGCGGAGAATCTAACTTGGTTCTTATGGTTGTAACTAAACATATTGGCATCAAATCCGAATAGACTCAGATTATGATCCAACAGTTAGCAGTCTTATAGAGAATAAGAAGGAGTCTTGCATAAACAAGAGAGGGAACACCATCGCTTGTGGTTTCCTTTACAAAACATGAACAATTATTGGGAACTCATATTAATCACATAGCATTTAGAAAAGCCTCCATCGACTAACCAGATTGACTTAATCACTGTTTGATTAAGAATCATTCATAACCGGGAGCAAGAATGGTTATCGAATAGACTAACCATTCGGATACATTAATGTGCCCAACGCACTTATCTATCATTACTCTCAATCTGAGCACTCACACCATTTAATAGTTCTTACATAGTTCGGCCAACAATCGAGATCAGAGGGCCTGTTTCATCCATGATCATTTATATATGCTCGGCCAACAACCGAGATTCGGCCAACAACCGAGATCAGAGGGCCTGTTTCATCCATGATCATTTATACATGCTCGGCCAACAACCCAGTGTCAATTGCACTTAGCTAAAGTGCACCATTGTCTTCCTTCAACGTGAAGCGTGACATGAGTCATGATTCCAATATTGGGATACGCTAGCAAGCTACGCCCCCCAATACAGATTTTGTTATAAAGAGGTCATTGGAGACTCGGCTCCTACCCCTGGACTACCTATTTCGCAACAGTGTTTCAATACAGGACCACTAAAGAGAGGTCTTGGAGTCTAAACTCCCATCTATACCATCTTATTTCACAGCAATATCTCAGCATGAGACAACTAATCATACAACGGTCCTAAGTTCAGTTCTAGCGCAAAAACCGCAATAACGACATAGTCGTTATTTCTAACAAAATATCAACCTATCAAACTTTATTCAACATACAAATTATTTCCAACATGAGGATCAACTGGAATTCAATTCCTCATTAATAACCGTAACGCAAGAGAGAATCGTCCACTTGCCTTATAAGGCGTGCTCGACGTCCTTAGCAATTCCAACAGTAATCTGTATCATCCCTCTGACAATGTAACAAAAGGACTTCTCAGTAACGAGCTCACAGAAACACTTCTTAGTTGTATTCTTAACTCCTACAACTTCCTAATCGATAAACGATTTAATTTCCGAATATCGATATATAGTAAATCCTTAGTTATCATGTTTCAAGGAGCCATCTTGGCGGAATTATAACTAATCATCCGCTTCACTTTTGAAATAATTTTCTAAATAAAAATTGTTCATCAGCAACAGTTCTTAAAGATTATCAAATCTCGGATCAAACGGATTGACAACGAATCCTGAGTAATTATCCGAAGTCCTTTACCTGCCAATCGGTAACCAAAACTTGTCTTTGCTATAACTGAAGATCTGGACGTCTGTTTCACGAGCGGTTCGAACCTGTAGAACCGTATCAACGTCAAGATTATAAAAACCATAAATTTACTTAGCAAAGCGGAACCAAAAAGCCCTTACGGTGGCTCCGCAACTAACCCGCTAATTAATTTCGATCGTATATACTTTCACTCGAACCCATGGCTCGTTTGGCTCGATCATGGCTTGATCCCCGAGCCCGAGCGTGGCTGGGCGTTGCCCGACAGCAGCCCTTGCCATTGGTGGTGGTCGGAAAAGCTACCGATCGCCGGCGACGTCGCGCGGCGTGGTCGAAAAGTGACCGACGGTGATGTCTTCTTTCTCCCGAGCCAGTCGCTCCTGCATGATTCTCTTCGTTGGTTCGGCTCCTTCCTTACAGCAGCAACAAAGCAAGAAGAAGAGGTGGAAGGTGGCTGGGAAGTGGCGGGGGACGGAGAAGACAGTTGGCGGTGAAGGCGCTCAGTTCCCCAGTGCATCATTCCGCCTAATTCTTCATGCTGTCGTCGTCCTGATTCCCCCCCGGTCTGGTTTGCAACAGCCAACGCCCAAACAGAACAAGAATGAAGAAGAAAAGGTGGAAGGTGGAGCTAGAGGAAGGCGGAGGAAGGGTGGCCAGCGGTGAAATTCTCACGCCCGAGCCCGTCGTTCCGTCCTTATCGTTCCCTCTGGTTCCTTCCGCTTTTGGAAGACACAATTTGTAGACTTTTACGAGGCAATAAAGATATGCATCCCAATCCCTCACTCTCTGTTTCCTTCCTAATTAAGTATAGAAGATATGCTTTTAAAATCCAAAATCCGTCTCGGAACGGGGCTCGCGTTAAAGCGGTAAAATTATGTACCTCGGGTGGAAAAACTTACTAAACGAAAAACGTCCCGTAAATTATGTAAACCAATAAAACCAATTTTCCATGATTTTATCTTGCTACCTTAATTTTTAAGGCTTCCGTTTCGCATTTTAAATCCTTTCCGGTACATAATAAAAAAAGACGGCTTATCCAATAAATATTCTTTTTTCACTGAAAAATCCTAGAATTCACTCCATAAAATCATTTCTTTGTGATTTTAGGATGTCACCAACAATTTTCTAGGATTTAATCTCCAACAAATTTATTGGATTAAGCTTTAAAACGGACAAAGAGGTTAAAAGGATATCCGAGAAAAATTCAAAAATATCCTCAAAAACCGCAGTTATTACACAAATATGTTGTGTTTACAATATATTAATTTTCTATTCATAAGTATGTTGATTTTTTATATTACGGATCCCTTAATGAATAATAAAAAATTATTGATCCCATATATGGTTTAGTCGGGTTTAGGTTTAGTCATTTCAGGTTGGTTAAGTACGGGTTTATGTCGTTAAAATTTGTAGATTTATTGAGTCAATTCATTGCGGGTTTTTTTCGTGTTCATGTCAACCCAACGATTTAAGAACGTCAACTTTTTAATGATTATTATATAAATATTACAAATAACATTTTAAGAATAAGATAATATTTGTATAAATTTTACCAATAAAATATATTATTATAATAAAATTAATTATTTATAATATTATTTTTATTATATAAATTATAATACATATATCATATTTAAAAAATATATTACAATTTTTATTTACAAGTCCCCGGGCAAGGCCCGAGTCATTAACTAGTATCTTCTAAACCTGAAACACTTTTGGGCAGATTCGTCATTATAAATTTACATCCCAGTCAACATATTTTTAATAATGTTTTTTAATAAATTATATATTATGTAATTCTATTACCTTATGAAATTTCCAATTTTATCCACTCACCTTAATTAATAATTTTTTTTATCAATTTTATATGATATTTAGATAAATTTTTAACTCTATCCATTATTTTTATCTTTGTTCGTATTCATTATATTATAATATTTAATTATCTTATATTCGTATAGTATAAATAAAATATACTATGTAAGAATTTATATATTTTTCAATTTATTGTGAGATTGATAACTATTTATATCTACCATTCTTTTTATCTTTGTTCATGTTCATTATATTGTAATATTTAATTATCTTCTGTCCATATACTATAGATAAAATATACTACATAATTGACCGTAAGGTTATTTTTTTCACAATTACGGGTTGTACGTACAAAATTTTTAAAAATTATACTCTATGGATAACGAAATTTGCAAAAAGTATAGTTAAAATGGATCAATTTTAACGATTACAATTTGTCGTACGGATAATCGGGTCGGTTCAGTTTCGGTTGAGTACAACCTCATGTCATTAAAATTTACGGGTTGATTGAGTCTATTCATTGAGGTTTTTGTGCGGATTCGCGTCAACCAAATGAGTTAAGAACAACAACTTTTGCATTATTATTACATAAATATTATAAATAACATTTTTAAGAATAAGATAATATTTGTATTTCTTTTAATAATAAAAGATATTATTATAATTAACTTAAACGTTTATAATATTTTTTATTATATAAATTATAATACATATATCATATTTAAATAATATATTGTAATTTTTATTTAAAAAAGTCCCCGGGTAAGGCCCGGATCATCAATTAGTTATGTACTAAACTAAATTGTTATGCTTTGGATTATTATTAAACATAGATTATAAATTGATGAGTTTAGGCACGATGATTCTAAACGCTCCAATCTCTCTTCTTAGTCTAACATTTTTTTCGATTAAGTCTAATTATTTTTTACAACAAATCTTTTTCTTCCTCTTACATGCATTTAAAATAATATGTGATTATCATCAATGCTAATCATTTTATATTATTAAAAATAGAAACTGTATAATCAAAAGCCAGAAAAATGTTGAATGCTCTTTGACCACTTGAAGAGGATGTTGCGTTGTCTCTCTTATTCGTGAACTACAATGATGTTATGACAGAGGATAAGATTGCAATTGCTCAAACACCTTCCATCCACTTAAGAGCATACACCTTGCTTTCCAAGGTTCTGTTCATACGCTCAACAGTACCATTTTAGTGAGACGTGTTAGGTATAATCAGATGTCTTTTAATGCCATGTAATTTACAGAAATTTATTAAACATGCTACTCAGAATATATTCAAGACCATTATCGTTTTTTAGGCATTTTAATTTGTGATCAGATTGATTTTCAACCATAATTTCCACTACATCATTATGCAGATTTAGCGGCCATAAGATGGTCGCTAAATCCAAAAAAAAAAACATTAGCGACCACGGCCCATCTAATCGCTAATATTGCTCGGGCAATTTTGACACCAGAGGTTGGTGACCACTTGGTCGCTTATGTTAGCGACCAAGTCGTTACTGATCTCATGAACCAAGTTAGTGGCCAAGTGGTCACGAATCTCGTGACCCGAGTACGCAACCACGTGGTCGCTAAAATCGGCGAATAAGTGGTTGCTAACATGACCTGCGACCACTTGGTCGCTAATATCTGCGACCAAGTGGCCGCCAACTTTTGGCGCCAAACCACCCAATATTGGTGGGTATCATCCGCCAAATACATTATTTGGCAAAATTACCGCCATTTCAGCGTCTATATCTAGTTTTGTACATTCCTATCCTCATCCTATGTTGGAACATTCGTTGTTCAATGGTTTCTCTTAGTTTTGATGATAACAAACTTTGATGGTATAATATGTTTCTCCATGTAAGTGTTTCAAGAAAACAGGAACATCGTCAAGAGTGAAGGAACATTATGAGGAACAATGGAGGGAACGAGTGACGAGTTTAGGAAGCGCATCTCGAAAGGACGCGGCTTTCTATTTATTGCAAGTTACCAGATCTTCTACGAGCGATATTCCACGAAGATTTGACAGCTTTGCTCGGTTGCTTGAGAAGATCAAGCGAGGATGAGATCAAGCTTGCACGATCTTATCTGGGAAATCCGATCGCATTCAGTTTAGGAAAGAATCGAATTGGTTGAGGATACAAGTAATCATAAAACACTTCTTCTATTTTAGTGGGGTTTGTCAAGTAGAATATCAACGCAATTAGGCAAGAATTGCGAGTGAGATCAGACTTGACATTATCCTATATAAGGCTAGGTTTAGATAGGGTGATTAACGACGAACTTAAGAAGAGAGCTTTTTCAAGTGTTCGAGTGTGTGTGGCTTTTTCCGGTGAAGAATCCACATTTGAGTGAGTGCTCAAGTTTGTAGTTTACTTTCATTTAGGTTTACGATTAGGGTAGAAGAAGTCTAGTTGGTTGAACTTTGGTTGGTGTCTTAGTTACCAGGGAACTTGATGTTGAGTCGGTGTTAGGAACTCATGATAGCATGAAATGGTCGTGCAAATCACGGCTATATAAAAGAATACAAACAAACCAAAGACTGTAGTTTTTAGGAAGTGCGGGTCGAATCCGCAGGGAGGTAGATTTATCTCTTATGTGAATTTTTTGGCAATTGAAGAAACAAGAGGGGATTTGTGAATTAAACTAATTATCTAACATGCAAAACTAATAAAAAAATTAAAGTTGAAGTTTTTATCAAATTGGGAAAACACTTAGTCAACCAGAGATCCACATTCGTATGACAAGTTAATCATAGATTTCACTCAATATCGCATGCACATGGAATTCCAATTCCTTTTCAAAAGATAATTAATAGCACAACCAGATACTATCAATCATAACTAATTGAATAACCCTGAAACCATCAAGATTCAATTCAAAAGCAGCATTAAGAATAGAAATATAATCAGGATACAATTCTAGCATAAAACAACCCACTTTTATCCTAGAATGTAATTCAACTCTCTTATGCAATAGACTAGCACAACCAAATACTTGTACAATGCAGTTTGCAACTATGAAATAGAGAAGTTCAACCAGTAATTTCTCTAGATCTAGCAATAGAAATTTAATAACAACAACCCTAGAAATTGTTGAAACCAATCACATAAACAATTAAACTAAGAGAGTAGAATAATCCCATGCAATAGATAAAGAGTAGAAATCTCACAACTGAAAGTCAAATGATGCTTCAAACTTAGTCAGTCAATAGGGCTTAGTTCTCCATGAAAAGCTAAAAACTCAAAAGTCTGAAAGAGAATAATGATAATGATAATAGATAGATGAGAGGTGCAACTCTCATTACCCTGATATATAAAGCTAGGTCTAAAAGTATATCCCAAAAATATATACATAAATCTCGGAATAAAGCTGATAGAAAATGAGCCAATCAAAATAAAACACGTGGCACATAAGAGATCTCGTGGCTGTCAGGGGCGACGGGTGCCGCCGTCCAGGCGGTGGGTGTCGCCAGCATCAAAATGCGAATCTTCAGCTTCTCTTCAATCCAGCTCTAAAACTCCAATAATATGCATCTTCGGGTCTTCTTCTCATAGCTGTAGAAGGTCTTCCAAACCACCTAAAAACACCATAAATATATGCTAAAACCCCTCCTAAATACACAACATAATTGTGCATATCAAACTCCCCCACACTTGAATCTCACACGTCCCTGAGTGACTCAGAATACTATCACTCATAAAATCTATAAACCTCGGATCATCAAAGTGCAAGGAAGCTTACAAAGAGAGGTAAAAGCATTCTCATTGAAGCACAACACCTAACCTAAACAGCAAGATATAGCAAATAAGCTCTAACACTCAACCTTAGTCAACATCAATATATAACAATGTCAACTACATCAATCTATCCTACTCATCAACATGATAACTAAGATCAAACACCAACACCAAACCAACCATAACAAATATCATGCTAAGCTCTACTCAAATCATCAAGTCAACCAATCAACCAATCTGCACCACTAGAAACTAACCACCAACAAGTCCATCAAAAGCATCATCAAAGAGAGTGAAAGTCTCCATAAATCTACACCTTATACCTCCAAATGAAAACCTACCGAAAACACTCCTATACTCCACTTCTTATGTCTCATGTGCCGGTAAAAGACAGTCCTAAAACACTCTCTCATTTTGCTTAGGCGCCTTTTCAGCTTTTCACCTAACACTCTCTTTTCATTATTTTTAAAATTGGACTCACCAACTCACACCACTCTGAATCTATTTTTGCCAAGGCGTAGTTCCTGCCAGATTACCTGCTTATTACCTAGACCGCCCTTTCAGGTTTTCAGTCTATCCCATGATTTTATTTGCCTTTTTTTTAATTTTTATGGCTGTTTTTTTTAATTTTATAGCACATCAATAGTAATATAATTCCAACTCCCCCATACTTAGAACACACATTGTCCTCAATGTAGTAAAGACAAAATAAAATAGAGGGGAAGTAGAGAAAAATACCACTACTGATCAGAAGGTGGTGGGGGATACGGTGGATAATCAAGATAAGATGGATATCTAGGCCAGACATTCTGGAAAAACTGAGCCTGTTGCTGAAAATACTGAGACTGATGCTGGAAGAACTGAGACTGATCCTGATGGAACTGGTGGATCCGGTCTATAGAAGTAGACAAAGCAGACTGCTGAGTGAACATCTCAGCCTGTCGAACCGAAAGCCTGCTCATCTGGCGCATCATATCATCCTGCCAGCTCAGACCAGTGTCAACTCCAGTAGTATAAGGAATACCCAAATCAGGGACATCCTCATGCATCTCTGTGTCTCCCTGAGGAACAGTCTCTGTTATAGGCTCTGAAGTAGATGGTGGAACAGCGTGTGGAGCAGCAAAAGAAGAGCCAGAAGCTCTAACAGGAACTGACAACTATCGGAGATCAAATCGATGATACTCAGGTCCAAAAGGTAAGTCAGAAATGGGCAGAGGAATCTTAAAAGTACCCATAGGAGGAACAAATAAGTAGGAAAATCTGCCTCTATCCTCAGTAATAACTCTAGCATTCTTCAAATGCTTAATGTCACAAGTGAAAGTAGGAGATAACATCTGAGATAATGGAGGAAAAGGAATGTTCAGAAACTCCCTCAAGATAGAAATCATGCCACCAATAGCAATCTTGCACTTCTTCTGGCCCCTACACGTTTTGCAGCAAGTAAGAAATTGAGCTCTCCAATCTCTAATAAGTGTGCACTGTGATGTCAACCTCCACATAGTCTCCAAGTCAGTGTAAGAGACCTTGTTCGCCTCTGTTTGGCCATACCAAGCCATCCAAATCACCTTATGAGCAATCCGCAAACAAGGATGAGACCATTTGTAATTTTTTTCTCCTACCTTGGGATCAAATGATGCAAAACCAGTAGTGTTATACCAAAAATTCAACTCCTCCTCAATAGCATCCCAAAGAGCAGAATCAGAAGGCTGCTTGGAAATACCAAATGCCTCTTCAAGGCTAGCATAGGTCAAGACATGTGACGAACCTGCTAACTAAAAAGAGATCTTCTTATTCACATGATCATCTTGTAAAGTAATAAAAAATTCTCTAGTCCAAGCAGGGAATGTGGGAGCATTCTTAAAATAAAAATTGCCCAATCCAGCATGGGACAACATCCTCCTAGTACAACTCTCCAATCCTAATTGCCTCATAACAGCGGGATCAAAAAATAGAGTAGACACAATCTCCCGCTCCTCAACAATCTTCCTCCGGGCCTCATAAACCTCAGATTGTGCAGATATAGAACTCATAGCACGCTTCGTAGAACTCATAATTGATAATATGAACCCTCAATGGACTGAAATGACAAGTAGAACATCAAAAATACCCGGAAATAGAGGTGCGGCGGGTTTTAGAGCCGGCGACGAGCTTGAAGTTCTTGGCGGCGGGTGCCGCCTTGTATGTCTTCGAGAAATCGCCGGATCTGGCGGCGGTCGCCGCGTGGAGAGAAGCTATGCGGGCGGCGAGGGTGCGGCGAGCTCGAGAATATGGTTTGTATGCTTCGATCGAACCGGATCTGATGTAGATCTGAATTTGAACTTGATGATGTATCTCCTCCCTTTTTTTCCTCTCAAAAGCTCTTTTTTCACTCTTTGATTTCTTTTTATGAGCACTCTTCACCCTCTTTCTGTTTTTATTCTCCCATCTTACCACTCTTTTTTGTTATATTTTCGATTTTATTTCTTTTTTTTGTTTTTTTAAAAAAAGGAAAGGAGGATATACCTATACGGCAGGGGCGACGGTCACCGCGGACCACTTCGTAGCTAAGGGCATTAAAAATTAAATGGCGGCGAGCTCCTCTGTTTTACGGCGGTCGCCGCCATTTCCGTTGTGCTCCCTTACACCAACCTGCAGGTTAGTCCACACAAAAACAAAGAAAAAACCGAAACAAAAACAACTAAGCTAGAAAAAAGAAAAAGAAAGGAAGTACCTAGGCCAGGTTGCCTCCCGACAAGCGCCTTATTTAACGTCGTGGCTCGACATAATGCAAATTCATCAGTTTTCAACGCCAAGTGTTGTTAGGACAACCTCCTCAATTGTGTCCTTGGTAAATCCTTCATGATACTTCTTCACTCTTTGACCATTCACTTTGAATAATGTATGTGCTTTCGGATCATAGAGCTCAATTGCACCATGGGGAAAAACTGTAGCAACCACATAAGGCCTTGCCCAGCAGGATCTCAGCTTGCCTGTAAAAAGTCTAAGGCGGGACTGAAATAGAAGGACTTTGTTACCAGCTTTGAAGTCCTTTCGCAATATATTTTTGTCATGCCAAGCCTTAGTCCGCTCTTTGTAGTGAATGACATTGTCATAAGCTTCAATCTTGGCTTCCTCCAACTCTAGTAATTGGAGCTTTCTAATCTCCCCAGCTTCTTCAGGTTGCAAATTGCACTTCTTGATAGCCCAATAGGCCTTGTGTTTCAACTCAATTGGGAGATGACATGCCTTACCAAAAACCAACCTAAATGGTGACATACCAATAGGTGTTTTGTAGGCTGTCTTGTAGGCCCATAATGCATCATCAAACCTCTTACTTCAATCTTTTCTGCTAGGAGACACCATCTTCTCCAAAACGGATTTAATCTCCCTGTTTGACACTTCATCTTGACCATTTGTTTGAGGGTGATAGGCAGTAGAAACTCATTGGGTGACATGATGCTTCTTTAATAGGGCGGTGATTGTCCTATTGCAAAAGTGAGTTCCCCTATCACTTATGAGAGCCTTGGGGATTCCAAACCTATTGAAAATATGAGACTTCAAGAAATCTACAACAACTCGAGAATCATTAATCCCGGTGGCCTTCGCTTCCACCCATTTGGAAACGTAGTCCACCGCAAGCAAAATATAAATATTACCACTAGAGTTTGAAAAAGGGACCATAAAATCAATACCTCAAACATCAAATATTTCACAGAAAATCAAACTAGTTTGGGGCATTTCATCCCTACTAGACATATTTCCAACTCTCTAGCACCTATCACAAAATTTACAGTGGTTGTGTGCATCTTTAAAGATGGTAGGCCACCAAAATCCTGCATCAAGTACCTTTCTAGCAGTTCCTTGAACCCCAAAATGTCCCCCACATGCTCTAGAATGACAAAGTGTAAGGAGAGAATTTACCTCATTTTCTGGAATGCAACAGCGGATTACCTAATCAGAGCAATGCTTCCAAAGATAGGGTTCATCCCAGACAAAAAATCTAGCTGTACTCCGCTGTCTATCCTTCTGAGCTTTGTTGAAAGGTTGAGGGAATTCATCTGTGCTGAGGAAGTTCACGAAGTCTACATACCATGGCTCTACTGTGCTCATCTTGAACATGGATTCATCAGGAAAGCTTGTTTGAATCTGCTTTAAAGGGATGCTCTTTTCTTGAACAATTTTGCTGAGATGATCAACTACCAGGTTTTCAGCACCCTTCTTGTCCTTGATCTCAATGTCAAATTCACTAAGCAATAGGACCCACCGAATCAATCTTGGATTTGCTTCTTTCTTTGTCAGTAGGTATCTTAGGGCAGCATGATCAGTGTAAATGGTGACCTTTGTTCCAAGAAGGTAAGGTCTGAACTTCTCAAGTGCAAATACCACTACAAGCATCTCCTTCTCTATAGTAGAGTAGTTTCTTTGTGCACCATTCAGGGTCATTGATGCATATTGAATCACATAAGAAGCTCTGGCTTCCTTTTGGCCTAGCACAACCCCCATATCATTGTCACTAGCTTCACACATATTTCAAAGCGCTTAGACC
Organism: Fallopia convolvulus; assembly: GCA_964016875.1. Lineage (NCBI taxonomy): Eukaryota > Viridiplantae > Streptophyta > Magnoliopsida > Caryophyllales > Polygonaceae > Fallopia > Fallopia convolvulus. The sequence continues at coordinate 47,889,722 of OZ024729.1, forward strand.
AATCAGGAGCCTGAATAATAGGGGCACTTGTCAAGCGAGCCTTAAGATCATCAAAGGTTGCATGACACTCAGTTGTGAACTCAAACAACATGTCTTTCTTCAGCAGTTCGCACAGAGGTGCTGAAATCTTTGATAAACCTGCGGTAGAAACCTACATGGCCTAAAAAAGAACGAACTTCGCGCACATTAGTAGGTGACTCGACTAAAGTCGTTGTGCCGAGATCAAAAATAAATTACCCTAAATTACAAACTAAGTATAACATGCAAGTAAGGGATCGAACCCAAGAGAATCGGTTTTCTGAACAATCAGCAAAGACAAAACTGGGGGTTTTGAGAGTTTAAGCAAGCAAATAATATTAGGGTTTAAATTAATTAAAGGAAAAGCAGAGTTCATTCAATCAATTCCACCTTTTTAATCATTCGATCATCAATTCATCCACTTTTCTATTAATTCACAGGTTAATTCCAATCCTTATAAATGATTTCCGCTTGTCCACGGTCCAAGCGAAAGGATGATATGAACAAGAACGCTTAATTCAAATCATGCAAAGTATTAAGGATAGAAGGATATCAAATCATGCAATCAAGCTACGAGTCTCATGCATAAAATAACAATCAAACACTCTTTCTCAATTCTAGTCCACGATCCTAGAAAAGAGTTGTTTCAAGGATAAATAAGATTGCACAGACAACAATCAAACCTAATCCAAACTATAGAATATCAATCAAATTCAACAAGTTGCGCACCAAGAGAAATCAATTGATAATCATAAAATTTAGCACAAGAGTTTTGATATTAACCAAGGGATAGAAAAGTTACCAGAATCTCACGAATTACATAAAAAGGCTTCCTTGATCAAACAAACTCTAAGGGAAATTAGTTCTCCATAATAAAACTAAAATAAAACCTATAAAGTAAAGTATGCTAGATAATGTGTGATAAGTTCAACTGAAACACGAAACTAAGCTTAAATAGTCGAAAAACAACCGAAACCTAAAGATATAAAAATAGATAAAAAAATAAAAGAAAAACAAAAAGTCGGCGCTGAAACACCACGACCCGCGAGCGCGGTTTTAATCCACGAGCGCGGCTCCATTGCCGCGGAAGCTCATCCAACCGCGGGCGCGGTTCTGACCCGCGAGCGCGGGTCCTCTGACAATATTCTGGTGTCAATTTCGGAGGTGGTTTTGACCCACATAGAATTGGAATTTGAACTCGCCGTAAGAACATGAATTGTAGCTCTTCGAGTTAGCTTTCCAACGATACCAAATTCAGCTTCATCCGATCTCTGTAGCTCCCGAACGATGCGTCACAAGAAAATGGCGTCAAAACAACTCCAAATTAACACTTGTCTTCAAAACTCTTGAAATTCTTCAAATCGTGTCTTCGGTCTTCATATTACAATTATGCACAAAACTAACCTAAATACACTCAAATCATGCCTAGAATACAAGAGTTAACCTATACTAAAGAGAGCATATCAAATTCCCCCATACTTAAACCTTGCTCGTCCTCGAGTAAGCTCAAAATAAATCTAACAATAAATCCGATCAAGGTTTACAACATAGTACAAAGGAAGAGAAATAATGAGCAACACATGATAACTTAAGCACACACCTCACTAATACAAAATATAGCACTCAAGCTCTAGAAAGTGTAGAGCAACCTAGGATCTACCCATCATCTAAAATGTAATCCCCAGACCCCAAAGTAGAATATGATCCTAAACACTCTGATTTTACCACTCATTCTACTTAGGCGCCCTTTCGGGTTTTCACCTAATCACTCTTTTCATTTTCCTTTAGGTGTGCTCACAAATACTCACATCTCTCATAAACCTCATATTACCCCATCCTAATGCTGGTCCGGGTTACCTGCTTATTACCTGAGCCGCCCTTTCGGGTTTTCAACTCATCCCAGGATTTTATATGCCTTTTTTTTTCTCATTTTTATGGCTTTTTCAATTTTTTTTTCAAAATTTTTTTCTATACAAAACATGGAACAAAAATCCCATAAAAATAACGAAAAATAAACTGAAAAGCAACTATCTATGATAGGCGTAGTGAGTACTTCCTCCCCCATACTTAAATCCTTCATTGTCCTCAATGAAGTAAAGATAAAGGAATTAAGCATAGAAGAGGAAAATCAGAAGAGTCACATACGAAAGAAGATATGAACTCCCGGAATTATAAGCACCAAACTCAGGAACAACTGATTTGTCTGGGGACGAACCACAAACGTCGTCTTCACAACTCAGCAACCAGATCCACACCATAGGACGTCTCCAATGAGAATGAACTGGACTCCTCAAAATAATAAAAACTCTGACGACGGAAGCACCCCCATACTTGAACAATACCGCAAAGATGGTGTAGGTGCGTACTCACCACAATGGGATGAAACCTGATAATAATAACTAACAATTCCAAGGAACTAGACATGGAAAGATATAGAAAAATGGATTGGTGGATGATGGTAGAATATGGAAGAACACTCTTTTTTTTCTCTTTTTTTTCTGATTTATCTCGGGGGTTTCACCCGAAAACCTTTTATTTTATTTTTTAGTTTTTTTATTTATTTTATTTTTTTATAATTTTTCTGAAAAAAACAGAAACTAATTTCGTCAGGGCCGACCCGCGAGCGCGGGTCTGGGACACAGGCTCGGGCCAAGCCGCGACTTCGGATCCTCGCCTCGGGCTTGCTTTCTTTGAGATGGAAAAATTGTACCTGCAAGTTAGCCCGACAAAACCAAAACGAAACTAAAACTAAAACTAAACTAAGAAGACAAAAATAAAAGAAAAGAAAAACTTACCTCGGGTTTGCTTTCTTCGAGATGCGCCTTTGTTTAACGTTGGACATCGTCAATGCCCTAAGCAATCTGTCAAAATCCTGCGAACAACTCTCATGTAGGCAAATATAGCACAATGATAAATTGAAACTAAATAATATAGCATTCAGACACCGTTTCAGTTTATCAAACCCACTGGAAAAATCATTGTTAGATGGTTTAGGATAGAACCAGTTGAAAGAATGAGGTAGTGTTTCAAAATATAAATCAAGAGTAATGATTTTCATGTTAGCACTACCACCCTTAAAAATTGAGAAATCACTAGGTAAACAATCATGCTCAGAACCTTTTGCAGAGACAACAGGCAAACAAATATCAATAGAAAGTAAGGGAGAAGAGGAAAGGTTACAGGGATCATGATCGATCATAACAAAGGACTCCAAGGCAGGAGACATAGACATCTCCTCAAGTGGAAAGGCAATCTCCATATCATCATCTGGCTCCTTCTTCGAGTCATCAGGCTCGTCATCATCACTCCAAGAGCTGTCTAACTTAAGGAAATATTCCTCCTCCGTCATTACATGACTATGATCATCCATCTCTTTATCCAATGAAAGGTCTATGGGTGCCTCTAGAAAGGATGGAACTGACTCTTCATGGGGATCTGTTGGTTGATCTTCGAGAATTTCCGTCTTTATGGCCAACACCTCCTCTAGTTTTCTTTGTTCAACAATTTGGTTCTCCAATTTCTGCATCTCGATCTCTTTGGCTCGGATATAACAAAAGAAATCCCATTGGTCGATGGGTTTCCAAACGACGTATTGTCCATCGCTCTCACGGTACATCCTTAGTTGGGACTCAAGAGTCATCCCAATAAAGATGTGATGGCAAGCATCATCAAGCCCTACGTGTAACCCCCCAGAGAGTTCATGCAATTGTTTCTAGCACCTAGTGAAGTACTCATGAAAGGGTTCATCCTGCAACTGACAAAGCCTAAACGCAGACATTAGTATATACAAGTATAGACCGTAAGATAGGTCTACAGAAGAGATTCAGGATTTCAGGACGAACAGAACCGCGAGCGCGGTTTCAAACCGCGGGCGCGGGTCAGGCCGCGGGCGCGGGTCGTCAGAAACGCCGACTGAACAGAAAAATAAAACCGATTCCCCGGCAACGACGCCAAAATTTAACTCGACTAAAGTCATTGTACCGAGATAAAAAATAAATTACCCTAAATTACAAACTAAGTATAGCATGCAAGTAAGGGATCGAACCCAAGAGAATCAGTTTTCTGAACAATCAGCAAAGACAAAATAGGGGGTTTTGAGAGTTTAAGCAAGCAAATAATATTAGGGTTTAAATCAATTAAAGGAAAAGCAGAGTTCATTCAATCAATTCCACCTTTTTAATCATTTGATCATCAATTCATCCACTTTTCTATTAATTCCCAGGTTAATTCCAATCCTTATAAAAGATTTCCGCTTGTCCACGGTCCAAGCGAAAGGATGATATGAACAAGAACGCTTAATTCAAATCATGCAAAGTATTAAGGATAGAAGAATATCAAATCAAGCAATCAAGCTACAAGTCTCATGCATAAAATAAGAATCAAACACTCTTTCTCAATTCTAGTCCACGGTCCTAGAAAAGAGTTGTTTCAAGGATAAATAAGATTGCACAAACTACAATCAAACCTAATCCAAACTATAGAATATCAATCAATTTCAACAAGTTGCGCACCAAGAGAAATCAATTGATAATCATAAAATTTAGAACAAGAGTTTTGATATTAACCAAGGGATAGAAAAGTTACCAAAATCTCACGAATTAAATAAAATGGCTTCCTTGATTGAACAAACTCCAAAGGTAAATTAGTTCTCCATAATACTGAATAAAAACCTAAAAGTAAAAGTATGCTAGAATTGTTCTCCAGATTCTCTCCTTCGAAAATACGAAACTAAACATAAATAGTCGAAAATAAACCTCAAAGATAAAATAATAAAAGATAGAATAAAATGAGGTGAAAACGGCGGCGCTGAAACCCTCGATCCGCGAGCGCGGAAATAATCCGCGGTCGCGGATCCATCATCTACCCTCGGCCGCGGAATCCCATCGATCCGCGAGCGCGGAAATAATCCGCGGTCGCGGATCCAGCCTTCCTCGCCTCGGATGCTTCACTTCATCATCGGCACCGCGGGCTCGGATCTAATCCGAGGGCGTGGATCTTGACTCCTTAAGCTCTTCAATTTCGAATTAGGACTTCTGTCTTCCAAATCTTCAAATGTAGGCTTCTGCTGATATTACAGATAATCATCCAAATCTAGCCTAAAACACTCAGAAAATCCTAATAAAAATACAGAATTACGCTGTACTAAAACCAGTGTATCAAATTCCCCCATACTTAGATCTTGCTCGTCCTCGAGTAAGCTCAAAATAAATCTAACAATCAATCCTATCAATGATCCACAGGAAATAAAGGGAAATATGAAAAATCTACTCTCAACTCACAACCCAGACCCATGTAGAGAAATAGTGAGCAAAAAAAAAACATGAAAGCTCAAATCACACACCTCACAAATACAAGATATAGCACTCAAGCTCCAAAAAGTGTAGAGCAACCTAGGGTCTACCCAACATCTAAAATGTAATCCCCAAGCCCCAAAGTAGAATATAATCCTAATCACTAATTTTACCACTCATTCTACTTAGGCGCCCTTTCGGGTTTTCACCTAATCACTCTTTTTATTTTTCTTAGGTGTGCTCACAAATACTCACATCTCTCATAAACCTCATATTACCCCAGCCTAATGCTGGTCCGGGTTACCTGCTTATTACCTGAGCCGCCCTTTCGGGTTTTTAGCTCATCCTATGATTTTTATGCCTTTTTCTCTCTTTTTATGGCTTTTCATTTTTTTATTTTTATATATATATTTTTTTTAATTATTGAATCAAATGACAGAACTGGAGATGGAAACGGAGCTCTGTACGCTTCAAGGGCTCTGTACGCTTTAATGCAGATGGAAACGGAGCAACTGGTTTCCATTCAGGGAGAACTGGAGATTTTTCTTCATCGGAGGCTTCAACCGGCAGGCGGCGGTCGCCGTCAGATGGGAGGCGGGTGCCGCTTGTTTTGGAAAAAGGGGGCGGTGGGTCATCACTGTCGCGGCAGTCGCCGTCAACTGGGCGGTGGGTGCTGTGGCCCGGCGGCGGTCGCCGCCATTTAATTCTTGGTCGCTGCCAATTAATTCCAATTTGCTATAGCCAATCTCATTTTGCGGCACCCGCTGCCCTCTTCAACGTCAAATTCTTGCTCTGTTCTGTCCTCAAGTTGCTTCCCACTCCTCAAAGTGACAACATTGACATTGCGAATATTCGGGTTGAATTCTATTTGAGAGGGGAGCTTACCCGAATCTCTTGCTTCGAGCTTACTGACTGCTTTAGAGATTTGACTCATTTGTCTTTCCAAATTGTGGATACTTGCTGATGTATTTGCTTGGAATTCCACTTGGCTCTTGGTCAGCTTTGACACATTATCTATAAGACTAAGATTATTTTGCATCAACATCTTCATCATGTCTTCCATAGAAGGAGCTACATTGGGATTCTGTCCTTGAGGACTTGGCACATATGGTTTAGCTTGTTGAAACTGATCCTGTTGCTGCTTTGACTTTGGCTCTTTCCACCTGAAGTTATGATGATCTTTCCAGCCAGGGTTGTAGGTGTTTGAATAAGGATCATATATTGGCTTCATTTGATACCCTCCAACTGCATTCACCTCTTCTTGTAGTGTTGGACATGAATCAGTAGGATGAAAGGCATCATGCCAGATTTCACAGGCCTTAGCCTGTTGAGCAGTACCCTTCAGCTTCAACCGCCTCACTTCTTCTTTCAGCACATCAAAGTCAGCTTGATCAATTTTTGAATGAGAGTTGGTGGCTGACAAGTTTTGAGAACCTCATCCATTATATTGCCTAGAATCACCAACCAACATGGAAAAGATGTCTAGAGCTTCTTCATAGGTTCTCTTCATTATGTTTCCACCACAAGAGAAATTGACAAATCGCCTGTCATCCTCATGGAGTCCTCCATGGAGATAGAGAATAAGACCATGATTAGCATAACCATGGTAGGGACAGCTCTTCACCAGCTTCTTGAAGCGCTCAAAATATTTATAGAGCGACTCGTTGGGGAGTTGCTTTATGTTACAGATCTGCTTCTTGAGTTGATTAGACTTGATTGCAGGGAAGTATTTATCAAGAAACAGCTTCTTCAAGTTCACCCAAGTAGTAACGCTTCCAAGAGGTAGAGCATAATACCAGTCTTTAGCGGATTCCTTCAGAGAAAAGGAAAACGCTCTTAGCCTCATCTGTTCTTCAGTAATATCAGAGGGACACATGCTGGTGCAAACATCAAGGAACTCATCAATGTGTTGAATTGGATCTTCAAGTGGAGTTCAGTTGAATTTTGGGAGTAGATGGACTCCTCCTGTTTTGAGCTGAAATTTCACCCCATCACCAAGGGCTGAAAATTGCACTGCACGTGTAGGCTGATTCAGATTAGGAGCTGTCAAGCTCTCAAGAGTAACTAGTGGATCTCTGACTCGGCTAAAATCGTTGTTGTCAAGATCAAAGATAAATAACCCTAAACTAACAACTAGTATAGTGTGCAAGTAAGGGGTCGAACCCAAGAGAATCGGGATTTTGATCAATCAACAAAGAATAAAGACAGGGGTTTTTGGAATTCAGACAAGCAAACAAATAAGCAAATATTATTGAGATTAAATCAAGTGAAGGAAAGCAGAGTTCATTCAATCAATTCCACCTTTTTAATCATTCGATCATTGATTCATCCACTTTTCTATTAATTCCCTAGTTAATTCCAATCCTTATAAAAGATATCCGCTTGTCCACGGTCCAAGCGAAACGATGATATGAACAAGAACGCTTAATTCAAATCGTACAAAATATTTAAGGATAGAAAGATATTAATTCATGCAATCAAGCTACGAGTCTCATGCATAAAATAACAATCAAATACTCTTTCTCAATTCTAGTCCACGGTCCTAGAAAAGAGTTCTTTCAAGGATAAATAAGATTGCACAGACAACAATCAAACTAATCCAAACAATAGAATATCAATCAAATTCAACAAGTTGCGCACCAAGAGAAATCAATTGATAATCATGAAATTAAGCACAAGAGTTTTGATATTAACCAAGGGATAGAAAAGTTACCAGAATCTCACGAAATACATAAAAAGGCTTCCTTGATTGAACAAACTCCAAAGGTAAATTAGTTCTCCATAATACTGAATAAAAACCTAAAAGTAAAAGTATGCTAGAATTGTTCTCCAGATTCTCTCCTTCGAAAATACGAAACTAAACATAAATAGTCGAAAATAAACCTCAAAGATAAAATAATAACAGATAGAATAAAATGAGGTGAAAACGGCGGCGCTGAAACCCTCGATCCGCGAGCGCGGAAATAATCCGCGGTCGCGGATCCATCATCTACCCTCGGCCGCGGAATCCCATCGATCCGCGAGCGCGGAAATAATCCGCGGTCGCGGATCCAGCCTTCCTCGCCTCGGATGCTTCACTTCATCATCGGCACCGCGGGCTCGGATCTAATCCGAGGGTGTGGATCTTGACTCCTTAAGCTCTTCAATTTCGAATTAGGACTTCTGTCTTCCAAATCTTCAAATGTAGGCTTCCGCTGATATTACAGATAATCATCCTAATCTAGCCTAAAACACTCAGAAAATCCTAATAAAAATACAGAATTACGCTGTACTAAAACCAGCGTATCAAATTCCCCCATACTTAGATCTTGCTCGTCCTCGAGTAAGCTCAAAATAAATCTAACAATCAATCCTATCAATGATCCACAGGAAATAAAGGGAAATATGAAAAATCTACTCTCAACTCACAACCCAGACCCATGTAGAGAAATAGTGAGCAAAAAAAAAACATGAAAGCTCAAATCACACACCTCACAAATACAAGATATAGCACTCAAGCTCCAAAAAGTGTAGAGCAACCTAGGGTCTACCCAACATCTAAAATGTAATCCCCAAGCCCCAAAGTAGAATATAATCCTAATCACTAATTTTACCACTCATTCTACTTAGGCGCCCTTTCGGGTTTTCACCTAATCACTCTTTTTATTTTTCTTAAGTGTGCTCACAAATACTCACATCTCTCATAAACCTCATATTACCCCAGCCTAATGCTGGTCCGGGTTACCTACCTGAGCCGCCCTTTCGGGTTTTCAGCTCATCCTAGGATTTTTATGCCTTTTTCTCTCTTTTTATGGCTTTTCATTTTTTTATTTTTATATATATATTTTTTTTAATTATTGAATCAAATGACAGAAATAGAATGCAACTGTACATATGATACAAATATGGCAGTGAATCCCTTCCCCCATACTTAAACCCTTCATTGTCCCCAATGAAGCGAAGAAATAAAGAACAAAGTACAGAAGAAGGAATCAGAAGACTCACTGCTGATCTAGTGGAGGGAATGATGGATAACCTGGCCATTGTGTCCGCCAGAAAAGAGCTGCCTGCCTCTGATGCTCATACATTGTCTCCAATGACCGATCCATAGCATCTTGACGAAGAGACAAGTGCTGCATCCCACTCAACATACGATCCTCAAAACTCATACCATCTGTCCATGGCATACTAGAGGAAGCAAAAGTAGAAGCAGAAGTGGATGCACGAGTAGCTGGGGGAGGTGCACCCCAACCAGCTGCAATCTGTGGACCAGGAACCCATCTAGATGGCTCAGAATAAAATCTAGCATGAAATGCCTCAGCCTGCTCATCCCATCCTCCACCATCACCCTCATAATCGTCTCCAATATCCACTACAGGGGCGTCTACATCTGGCTGTAAATGAAATGAATACACAGAATCTCCATACTGTAAATGTGCAAGTAGACGCAGAAAAACTGTAGCAGGATGCCCATGTAACCAAGTCCACCCTCCATCAACGGAACCTCTCAAGCAATTGGCCCTAACTAAAGCCTGATGTGTATATCTGTAACCATCAGTCAAATGTCCTCCAAACTGGGCCTCAATCTGCTCTCGAGAAACAAATCTGGTGGCTAAAAGAGTAACCATACCACCCAAACCAATCGATCCCCTCTTATCTGGATACTTCTCAGCAAACTGAATAAATAATCCTAACCAATCCAGGCAGTGAGACGGAAAAGGAAACAAGCATCTTAGAATCCTCAAATCGCGTGCAGGAAGCTTGTTTGGCTCTCCCTGAGCGAAGAATGCCATGGCCAGGACCTTGTGACACAGACGCACACAAGGGTGGGGAATCCTACTGTTAAGCTCCCCAGAACGAGTGTTAAAAGGGGAGCTAGTAAGTGTATACCAAAAATCAAAAATCGTGGCATCAGACAATATACTCGCCCACCCATCAGTAGGTGGTGAAGTGATCCCAAAAGTAAGAGAGGCCTCCTCACGGGTCAAGCTACATAGTCTATCACAAGCATGAAAACTCAAGACCCCATCAGCAAAGCGGAACGTTGATAAAAATTCCATAGTGAGACCTCTATATGTAGGCATAGCTAGAGTAGATAAATTACCCAAACCCCCAGTCTCCAGTAACTTCTCTGTACGCTCTCTAAGTCCCAAATTAATTAGTGTAGGGACATCAAAAAATTTTGTACTGACAAACTCCCTATCCTCATACTTATCCCAAAGCTCCCTCTGTCCCTCACTCAGATGCTGTAAACCATAATATGCCATAACTGATAAAACAGAATCGAATCAAGCTAGAAAATTACCCGGAATATGCTGAGTTCCTCGGCCTCGGACAGAAACACAGAGACTGCGAACTGGAAAGAACAATTCGCGAGCTCGGATTGGATCCGCGAGCGCGGACGGGTTTGGTAGATCCGCGGGCGCGGAAAATTTCCTCGGGCGTGGATCTGGATTTTTCCAGATCTGAAGCTTTTCGTCAATGGCGAACTCCGACACTCTTATATCGCATCAATATCGGCTCAAACCACATCAAATCAACCCCCAAACACAGGAATCCACTCCAAAAGACAAGATTTGGAACTAACCTTATGGATCTGGCCGACTTTTGCTCCAAACTTCCAATCCACTCAAACTCGAACTTCAATCGGACTGTTGCACAGGGACGGCTTGAGGACGAGCATCCGCGGGCGAGGAATGGTTCCGCGGGCGCGAATATTCTGGGGGCGCGGATGGACGATACGATTCGTCGATCTTGGTGGTGGTGTGGTGGTTGAAGGTTGGTGGTAGTTGATAATGGAGTTTTTGTAAGGGAGTGTTTGGTGAGGAATAAAGAATGGATGTGGGGAAGAAGATAAGGGTAGGTGGGGTAGGTAAAAACTTTATTTTATTTTCGGGTTCGGTTTGGTACTAGTTCGGGCTTTTTCGGGGGTTTCACCCGAAAACCTTTTATTTCAGGGGTTTCACCTGAAAGCCTTTTATTTCGGGGGTTTCACCTGAAAGCCTTTTATTTCGGGGGTTTCATATATATATTTTTTTTAAATAAAAACGAAAATGGATTTTATCGGGCCGATCTGCGGACGCGGATCATATCCGTGGGAGAGGATCTTGCCGAGGTCTCGGATCAAATCCGGGGTCGCGGATCGAGTCGCGGGCTCAGACTCCTCTCGGACTAGTTTACTTAGATGGGAAAAATTGTACCTGTAAGTTAGCCCGACAAAACCAAAACGAAAAAAAAACTAGAACTAAAACTAAACTAAAAAAAATTAAAAAGAAAAGAAAGGAAAAACTTACCTCGGGTTGCCTCCCGAGCAGCGCCTTTGTTTAACGTGGTTTGGCCCGACGTCTTTTATGCTCAGAAGGGATCATCATCTATCTGAAACTGGACCTTTTTCCCTTCATGTGCCATAGATAATAGGCCCTTTGAAACATCAATTACGGCGCTTGCCGTCTTTATAAATGGACGACCCAACAGCAAAACTGGGTCGTATCTCCCCTTACCGATCTCTAGGACATAAAAGTCCGTCGGAAAAATTAAGCCATCCACCTGCACTAAGACATCTTCCAATCATCCTTTTGGATGCGCTTTAGAGTGGTCAGCCAGTTCAATAGTAATATTAGAATCCTGTAATGGTCCTAGACCTAACCTCTCATAGATGCTCAGTGGCATAACATTAATGGATGCACCTAAATCAAGCATAGAATGCTCAATTTTAGCCTCACCAATTGTAACGGGAACAATAAACCTCCCTGGATCTCCATACTTCTTAGGCAATTGCCTTTGAAGCATGGAAGACACATTTTCAGTAGTTTCCACAAGATTAACTTTCTTAACCTGTCCCTTTTCTTTTTGCTTCCTCTTTATAGTACATAATTCTTTCAGAAATTTAGCAAAACGAGGAATACTTTGAACAAGTTTAAGCGAGGGGACATTTACCTCACACTTGGAGAAGGTTTCGAAAATTTCCTTTTCATTGGTTGGCCTCCTGGTGTCTTTCAGTGCCTCAGGAAACGGTGGAGAGGGCTTTTGTGAAGCCATGGAGGGGAACGAGGGCCTGACGTAGCTATCAGAATCTGTTAGAGGGGCAATCCGTGGTCGCGGATTTTGTATTTTCCTCGATTTCTGCACCACGATCAGAACTGTCCCCCGGTGAACTCGGTTGGTTTCCGTTGGCCGAAATTTCAATTTCCAGCTCTTTCCCACTCCTTAATGTCATTGCACTCACATTCTCCCTCGGGTTAATGGGCTGAGATGGCAGTTTTCCCGAGTCCTTAGCTTCTAGCCGGTTCAGAGCGGTTGCAATCTGACTTAACTGAATTTCCAAACCCTTCATTACAGCCTTAGTCTCTTGATTTTCCTTCATAAGCTGACTGATGATGGCTGGATTTTCATGAGGTGCCTGGGGCCTTGGCACATAATTAGGCCTGGGAACATAGTTGGGCTGACCGCCCTGTGGTGGAAAAGGTTGTTGAGGTTGTTGATTCCACCTAAAGTTAGGATGGTTTGCCCACCCCGGATTAAAGGTATTCGAATATGGGTCATTTCGGGGCCTCTATTCATAGTTCCCTATAGCATTCACATCAGTTGCTGGCTCTTGCATAATAGGGCATGCATCAGAAGGATGGCTAGATTCCCCACAGATTACACAAGCCCTTGAACTTGAAGCTCCATTGCCCGCCAACAGTTGCTTCATCATAGCTTTCAACTCCCTTACTTCAGCATTCAGGGAATCATTAATAGAATGAACAGACCTACTGTTGGATCTCTTTCTCTGATTTCTGCATTGCTCTTCTAGAGTCTCCAGGTTCTCAAACGCCTGCCTAGGAGTGAGATTCTCATAAGAACCTCCACAAGACGCATTCCTCAGGCGCCTATCAGCATCACAGAGACCTTCAATAATATAGCAAATCAGGTCTTTATAAGAATAGCCATGGTAGGGACAACTGGCTATGAGTCTCGTGTAACGCTCATAGTACTCATACAAGTTCTCATCATCTCCCTGCTCCAAACTACTCAGCTGCTTTTTAATGGACGTTTGCTTGGCAGCAGGAAAATATTTCTCCAGAAAGGCACCCTTCATCTGAGCCCAAGTAGTGAGCCCTCAACATAAGTTGATCTTCAGTCACATCAGCTGGCTTCATTTCCAAGCAGACAGAATGGAACTCTGCCCATGGAACTTAGACATATAATGGAGAAGACCGGATTTAAGCTCAAACTTCACTCCTTCTCCAAGGGCGGGAAACTGAAGACCAAGCTGTTGCTGCTCAAAATTAGGCGCAGTCAGTTGCCTAATAGTGCGTTCTGCCATGGTTACTAGCTGTTCTTCAACCTCTGAATCAGACGAAGAAGAAGAAGAGGAAACGGGATCAAACTGTATGCCTAGAACTTGAGCCTGAATTTGACGTCTTAACTGTCTCAGAGTCCTGTTAATTTCTGTATCAAACGGAACCACAAGAGAATTATCAGTAGAACGGGTAAGAACCATAAGATAGGTTCTCACCGATTCGGGGGATCTGGACGAACCGATCCGCGGTCACGGAAAAATTCCGAGGTCGCGGATTTTCCGCGGGCGCGGAAAATTTCCGAGGGCGCGGATTTCGTCAGAAACGCCGATTAAACAGAAAATTAAAAACCGATTCCCCGGCAACGGCGCCAAAAACCCTAGTTAAATCAAGTGAAGGAAAGCAGAGTTCATTCAATCAATTCCACCTTTTTAATCATTCGATCATTGATTCATCCACTTTTCTATTAATTCCCTAGTTAATTCCAATCCTTATAAAAGATATCCGCTTGTCCACGGTCCAAGCGAAACGATGATATGAACAAGAACGCTTAATTCAAATCGTACAAAATATTTAAGGATAGAAAGATATTAATTCATGCAATCAAGCTACGAGTCTCATGCATAAAATAACAATCAAATACTCTTTCTCAATTCTAGTCCACGGTCCTAGAAAAAAGTTCTTTCAAGGATAAATAAGATTGCACAGACAACAATCAAACTAATCCAAACAATAGAATATCAATCAAATTCAACAAGTTGCGCACCAAGAGAAATCAATTGATAATCATGAAATTAAGCACAAGAGTTTTGATATTAACCAAGGGATAGAAAAGTTACCAGAATCTCACGAAATACATAAAAAGGCTTCCTTGATTGAACAAACTCCAAAGGTAAATTAGTTCTCCATAATACTGAATAAAAACCTAAAAGTAAAAGTATGCTAGAATTGTTCTCCAGATTCTCTCCTTCGAAAATACGAAACTAAACATAAATAGTCGAAAATAAACCTCAAAGATAAAATAATAAAAGATAGAATAAAATGAGGTGAAAACGGCGGCGCTGAAACCCTCGATCCGCGAGCGCGGAAATAATCCGCGGTCGCGGATCCATCATCTACCCTCGGCCGCGGAATCCCATAGATTCGCGAGCGCGGAAATAATCCGCGGTCGCGGATCCAGCCTTCCTCGCCCTCGGATGCTTCACTTCATCATCGGCACCGCGGGCTCGGATCTAATCCGAGGGCGCGGATCTTGACTCCTTAAGCTCTTCAATTTCGAATTCGGACTTCTTTCTTCCAAATCTTCAACTATAGGCTTCTGCTAATATTACAGATAATCATCCTAATCTAGCCTAAAACACTCAGAAAATCCTAACAAAAATACAGAATTACGCTGTACTAAAACCAGCGTATCAATCTCCCATTGTTTGGATTCCTTGTAGCAGTGCACGCACAACTCGGCGAGTTCTGAAAAGAGTCCATTCAATTTCTGGATCAAAAACAAGTGGTGAATTATTAGTAGCACGGGTGTGAACCATAAGATAGGTTCACACCAAAATTGGCACAAAAATCACGCAAAAAGACAATTATTGCCTCCTCGGCAACGACGCCAATTTGATAGCGGTGAAATGGCCGTGCAAATAACGACTATACAAAAGAATTCAAACAAACCAAAGACTGTAGTCTTTAGGAAGTCTGAGTCGAATCCGCAGGGAGGTAGATTTATCTCTTATGTGAATTTTATGGCAATTGAAGTAACAAGAGGGGATTTGTGAATTAAACTAATTATCTGGCATGCAAAACTAATAAAACAATTAAAGTTGGAGTTTTTATCAAATTGGGAAAACACTTAGTCAACAAGAGATCCACATTCGTATGCCAAGTTGATCATAGATTTCACTCAATATCGCATGCACATGGAATTCCAATTCCTTTTCAAAGATAATTAATTGCACAACCAGATACTATTAATCCTAACTAATTGAATAACCCTGAAACCATCAAGATTCAATTCAAAAGCAGCATTAAGAATAGGAATATAATCAGGATACAATTCTAGCATGAACCAACAAGCTTTTATCCTAGAATGTAATTAAACTCTCTTCTGAAATAGACTAGCACAACCAGATACTAGTACAATGCAGTTTGCTACTATGAAATAGAGAAACTCAACCAATAATTTCTCTAGATCTAGCAATAGAGATTTAATAAAAACAACCCTAGAAATGGTTAAAACCAATCACATAAACAATCAAACCAAGAGAGTAGAATAATCCCATGCAATAGATAAAGAGTAGAAATCTCACAACTGAAAGTCAAACGATGCTTTAAACTGTCTGACTAAGCAATAGGGCTTAGTTCTCCATGAAAAGCTAAAAACTCAAAAGTCTGAAAGAGAATAATGATAATGGTAATAGATAGATGAGAGGTGCAACTCTCAAAACCCTAATATATAAAGCTAGGTCTAAAAGTATATCCCAAAAATATATAAATCTTGGAATAAAGCTGATAGAAAAGGAGCCAATCAGAATAAAACACGTGGCACATAAGAGATCTCGCAACTGTCAGGGGCGGCGGGTGCCACCAGCATCAAAACGTGAATCTTCAGCTTCTCTTCAATCCAGCTCTAAAACTCCAATAATATGCATCTTCGTGTCTTCTTCTCTTAGCCATAGAAAGTCTTCCAAACCACCTAAAAACACCATAAATGTATGTTAATACCCCTCCTAAATACACAAAATAATTGTGCATATCCACTCACGTTCATTAAACACTAGAACAATGTCCTCAATTTTGATAATGACAAACACCATGGGAACTAACGCCTATTTCCAAGTATTTCAGTATAACAAGTTGCGCATCGCAAAGAAAAACACATAACAACAAGTTCCCAAAGCATGGGAGCTAATGCAACGACGAAAAGAAAGCGACCAACCTTAGAAATGAATAGAGTTCCCAAGAGATTGGAACTCAGTGAACCAAAGTTCCCACATGATGGGAACTGGATGAGAAGAACAGGAATCCTTCAAAGTCAATAAGAGTTCCAAAGACAAGGGAGCCGAGTAGACGAGAGTTCGCCTTTAGATGGGAACTAGAATTGTGAAGTTGTACCTTCAAGACCTCGTGAATGGATTACCCATGAGCAATCTGGAACGCATGAAGATGTGTGAAGCCCGTGTCAAAGGAAAACAAACAAGAAATTCCTTCGAACCTAAACGAGTCATGAGTGCTACCCGTCCTTTGGAATTGATCCACATGGATCCTTGTGGTCCCATGTAGACGGCTAGCTATGGAAGAAAAAGGTACATGTTCGTTCTCATTGATGATTTTTCTAGATTTACTTGGGTTATTTTCCTTGTGTTCAAAGCAGATACGTTTATGGAGTTTGAGCCATTCATGAAGAGAGTAGAGGTTAGCTTGGGACTGAAGCGCATTGCTTTGACATCTGACCATGAAACTGAGTTCAAGAACTCAGAGTTCATACAATACTGTGACAAGAACAGTGTCTCACATAACTTCTTATCCCTACGTACTCCATAACAAAATGGAGTTGTGGAAAGGAAGAATCGAACTCTAGAAGCAATGGCTAGGACCATGATGATTGAGAGTCGAGTTCCTTAGAATTTCTGGACAGAGACAATTTCTACAACTTACATTCTCAACAAAGCCATGGTCCGTCCAATGATCAAGAAGCCTTCTTATGAACTGATCAGTGGAAGGAAGCCTAATATCTCCCACTTAAGAGTCTTTGGGTGTAAATGCTTTGTGCACAACAATAGGAAAGATAATATGGGAAAGTTCGATGCAAGAATTGATGAAGGGATCTTCTTTGGATACTCACCTCACAACAAAGCTTACAAGGTGTACAACAAAAGAACCAAAAAGATAGAGGAGAGCATTCATGTAATATTCAAGGAAGAGTCAGTCAAAGTTGGAACTGAAGTGCATAAAGTGGAAACTCACTTCCAGCTACCCTGGAACGAGGAGGAGGATGACGACGACGATGAGCCAAGGAAAGGAACATATCGCTATCCTCAAGGGAATAACAACTCTCAAATTAGAGAAATTTAAGAGTCTGTTGAGTTCCCATTATTGGACGAATCTCTAGACACCTCCCAAGCCGATTCCCTAGTTCCTCAACCAAAAGACATTCCTGAGTCAAGCACCCAAGGGGCACACATAGGGAACACATCCAATGCTGAGAATGAGGAACCAGGAAACCTTGACAACCGTTCAAGAGCATTTAGAAGATGAGATTCTACAAGAAGAATGCAACGATAGTGATGACAAGAATCAAGAGGAGGACACAGATCTCACCAACATCAATCCCAGAAACATACTATCTCCTCTGGACCAAGGCGTGAAAACTTGGTCATCTCTTCCAAACTTTTGTGCTTTCAACGCCTTTGTTGCAATGGTGGAACTTAAGAATATAAAGGAAGCTCTCAAAGATCCAGACTGGATAGTGGCAATACAGGAGGAGCTCAACCAATTCGAAAGGAACCAAGTGTGGAAGTTCGTTCCTCGTCCAAAAGGAAAGAATGTGATAGGAACACGGTGGGTGCTTCACAACAAGCTGAATGATACAAGAGCTATTTCTAGGAACAAGGCAAGGTTGGTAGCTCAAAGGTACAACCAAGAAGAAGGCATCGACTATGATGAGACTTTCGCTCTTGTGGCAATAATTGATGCGATCAGACTTCTAATAGCCTTTGCAGCCCACAAAGGATTCAAGCATTATTGGATGGATGTGAAGACCGCTTTTCTTAATGGGCATTTGAAAGAAGAAGTATACGTGGCTCAACCACCAGGATTCATAGATGGGAACTCTCTAGATCAGGTGTACTTTCTTCAACGAGCTTTGTATGGACTCAAACAGGCATCAAGAGCCTGATATGATAGGTTTGCACAGTTTCTCTTATCATATGGATATCTTCGCGGTTCCATTGACAAGACCCTTTTTCTTAAGAAAGAGTCCAAGGACATTCTTTTTATTCAAGTGTATGTTGATGATATCGTTTTTAGTGCCACTAATCCCTTGCTTGTTGATGAGGTACTTTTCAGTCGTTTTACCTATTAAATAAACCTTAACCTTACCAAACTCAGTAGACCGGTAAGTAAGGGTCGATCCCGTAGAGACTCGTGTAAGTGTGTTTTACTTAGATGCCAAGTAACCAAGTGGGGGTTTTTAGTGAATGATCATTCTAAACTACTATGCAAAATAAAAGCAAATATGAATGCAAAGGTGATTTTATCAATAAGAGACAAGTGTTTTCAACTAGTTAAATCATCATGACATTGCTTTGTTGATCATTGATTCTCTTGATTCTCAATTCACTTGAATAATCTATTATGGATTATGACCCTACCAAGGATTATGACCCGAACTTCAGATTTAGTTGATAGAACTGTCAATCTAACAACCCTAATCATCTAACAACCTAGAAGACATTCTAGATTCAATTAGACAACAACATAACGTTTCAAGTGATCAATAGAAACAAAGACTTAGAGTAACCAGACATCTAAGTGACTTGTAAATTTATTCCCTTCTTTAACCAACTAGTCCAACCGACACTAAGTTGATTAAAGTTCTACTCTTGATTAAATTAACTCTGACCAGTAATTAATAAGATTCAGTTATAACTAGACATTCAATTCGGTGATTAATCTAACAAAACCCTAGTTTAGATTCAATTAAGCATAGGAAATTTATAAACTCTATTCAAGTTTGTTGAGAATTAATCAAACTTCACAACTCATGCAAATCATGACTTCAATTAACTAGCCAAACACAATGGAATTTAGCAACTCATAATTAAATTAAAGAAAACTTAAAAATTAGGTTCCAAGTTTTCTCCTTGAGAAAAGCTCTCTAAAATTGACCCTAGCCTCCAAATTGTCTTGTAAGTTATGAAAAAAAGAGAGAAACTAAAAAGAGTTTTAAAGTATCTCAAAAACTACTAAAGATATCCAAGGAAACAAATCTTAAATAAACCATACAAGGAAAACTTGGAAATACATAAAATGAAGCCCAAATTGAATTCCAAACATGCGGTCGCGGCACTTGGTTTTGTAGCCCACGGCACTCTCGGTTCAGCATTCAAGTGATACTTCAGAGGCCGTTTTGACCCCCTTCGAGTAAGAATTTGGACTCGGAGTAAAAAAATGAATTGTATCTATTTGAATTAGCTTTCCAAGGATGATAAATTCAGCTCAATCAAACCACTATAGCTCCCAAACTAAGCATTGAAAGATAGAGGTGTCAAAACAAGAACTCTAATGCATGACCCGAATTTAGGCATTCTTTTCCCACAACATCTTGGGTCTTAGATCTTTCAATATTCAATTGAACCACTCTAAGCTTCATTTAAATCCACCATAATAATCTATATCCATCCCATCCATTCTTGTTTACCTAAAGATCTGCAAAACTGAACAAAACAAGCGCAAAACCCGAATTTCCTAGAAAACCTAAAAACCTAAGAACTAGACTAAACTAAGCTAAAACCATGCAAAATAAACATAATTATGCATCCTAAGCTACACCTAAATGCAAGCTATCACTTGTTGAAAAGTTTAAAGATCTAATGAGTTTAGAATTCGAGATGAGCCTTCTCGGGGCTCCAAATTACTAAGACTAAGGATGAAATAAAGATACATCAACAAAAGTATATCAAGGAAATGCTAACCAAATATGGAATGGAGAATTCAAGGCCGATCAATACTCTACTTTCCACCAACTCAAAGCTGAACATAGATGAAAAAAGGTATAGATGTGGATCAGAGGAACTACCGAGGTATGATTGGTTCCCTTCTTTACCTTACAGTTAGTAGACATGATATCATGTTTGTCGTGTGTCTGTGCGCATGTTTCCAAGCTAACCCCAAAGATTCATACCTTAAAGAGGTGAAGAGAAATTTCAAGTATCTCAAAGGGAATGACAACTTATGCTTATGGTACCGACGTAGAAGTTCCCTTGAGATTCTTGCATTTTCAAATGTGGATTTTGCTGGTCATTTGGTAGATAAGAAGAGCACATATGGTATGGCTCAATTCTTAGGATAGTGTCTTGCGTCATGGGGATCAAAGAAACAAAACCCAGTGGCACTCTCGACGGCCGAAGTAGAATGTGTGGCCGCTTCATCATGTTGTTCCCAAGTCTTGTGGCTTAAGTACCAACTCAGTGATTACGGTATGTCTTATGGCCTTGTTCCCATTAAATGTGATAATACTAGTTCCATAAACATTTCAAAAAAATCACGTTCATCACTCACTGACTAAGCACATTGACGTTCGTCATCACTTTCTACGTGACAATGTTGAGCAAGGGAACATCATAATGGAACACTATACAACTGAAGAGTAGAGAGCAGATATTCTCACTAAAGCATTGGATAGACATCCCTTCGAGCACCTTCGCATGCTCTTAGGGATGATAAGTTTAAATTAAACAAGTCCCTATTTATTCTTTCCCTGATGATTGGCTAGGTTCGTTGTTTTGCATGATAGGAACTAGTTAGGAACTCTGCATTCACTTTATTCGTTGTTACTAGTCTAAGGCAAGACATTGTACATATAGGAACTCTTATTCTTTTTTGAACCAAAATGATCAACTCGAGTTCCCTCTAACCCGCATTACAAGCCACAATAGTAGTTGATCATAAGCTTACCCAAAGTCTCAGACTGGACAAACTCATCCCATGAGCTCATACTTTTTCACCTTTTTAGGTTGAAATTGTCCAAGTCCTTTTGTGTTCCCATCTCTCACAACAAAGCTTGAACATGAGTTCCCTTTACCACTCCGTTTAAACAACCCTTTCTTGCAAGATCATGGGAACCTCACTTCCGAGTAAGACGAAACGCCTAATCAAGTTAAAAACTCAGTCTTGGGAAGATAAAAAAGCGTGTCAAGCTACTTATTAGTGGGAGACTAATTGTGAGCCAAGCGTTTAAATTGCACCATGGAAAAGGTGCCACGTTGCAAAGCTTATTGAGGACTCTAATAGTGAAGTTGAAGAGACATCGACTGAATCCAATTTTCAAGGGCACAATGAAAAAGACATCTATGCCCCTCAATTCAGCCTCTTTAAATACTGTCCTTCTTTGCTCAAAATGAAACTCATCTTCAAACACATTCTGAACCTCCTCTCAGGAAATGCTCCAAAGAAAGAAAAATTTCCCCTATACATCTTCCAGATGACCAAGCCTTTGACACAATCCATCCTTACCAAGAGGCGTTTATTATCAAGATCATCGATGCTCAAACCAAGCGGTACATCAACCCATCAACACCTTTAGCTTGGAAGAAGACTTTTGTGGCCACCTTGGGAAGAGAAAGAGGATCAAGCAGGAAACTGAACTTACCTTGCTTGGAAAAGAAGATCTACTAGGGACACCACCTACAAGAATGGTGTCAGTGAGCCTCACATCCAACCCATTTCTGAATATTGGGTTGGATCAAATCAAAGAGGCCGAGGTTCTTCCTGGTTGAACAAGAGGATCCAAGAGATTCCCTCCGCTTAAACCAGGATCCTCCTGATCTTGTTCCTTCTTTTCTACTTCCTTCTTGCTCCTTCCCCTCCTCCCCAAATCTGTTTTCACTCTGGAGTTCCCTTCTGTACAACTTGTTTGCATAAGTAATAAAACAGATCTTTAACTTGAATGTGTGTTCATTATATCTATGTTCCTTTATTCATGCTTGCTCTTTTCGATGATGCCAAAAGGGGGAAGGATAAAATGTGTGAGATGAGTTTTTTTTTTTAAGTTATCACAGTTTGACCTTTGCTAAGGGGGATAATCTCACTAAATCTGCTAAGTAGGAACTATATAACCATATATGAAACTCCCTGCGTAATGTTGTCAAACGAAGGGGGAACTTGCATACTTTAAAATTGAACAAAATACTTGTCCTTTTATTATGGGTTTGTCATCATCAAAAGGGGGAAATTGTTGAGTCGGTGTTAGGAACTCACGTTCATTAAACACTAGAACAATGTCCTCAATTTTGATAATGTCAGACACCATGGGAACTAATGCCTATTGCCAATTATTTCAGGATATAACAATTTGCATGTCGCAAAGCAAAATACAGAACAACATGTTCCCAAAGCATGGGAACTAAAGCAATGACGTAAAGAAAGCGACCAACCTCAAAATTGAATAAAGTTCCCAATAGATGGAAACTCATTGAACCAAAGTTCCCACATGATGGGAACTAGATGAGAAGAACATGAATGCCTTGAAGTCAAGAAGAGTTCCCAAGACAAGGGAACCGATTAGACGAGAGTTCCCCTTTGGATGGGAACTGGAGCGTGCTTGAAAGTGACATCTCAG
The DNA here is from genome assembly GCA_964016875.1 of Fallopia convolvulus. Lineage (NCBI taxonomy): Eukaryota > Viridiplantae > Streptophyta > Magnoliopsida > Caryophyllales > Polygonaceae > Fallopia > Fallopia convolvulus. The sequence goes on from OZ024729.1 coordinate 47,912,629, forward strand.
CGTATTTTTAGGGACCCTGTCTTGATCGGACAAAAGGGCGTCTCAGACTTTAGAGTTGCAACAGAACGAAGATGACCATCCAACGATCCGATGTGATCCAAGAGTTGACAATTCAAATTCAAATCAAAATCACATGTCAACCTTAAGAAACATACTTGGAGAGCAATGCAAAGAGGGTATTTAGGAAAAATACCTCAAATGGATAAGGGGTTCTCAGCATGCCTATTTAAGCCCTTCAAAAGTGACCTTGCTACTCACTTTTCACAAATCACAAACTCCAAACACAAGGAGAGAACGACAAGAAGCTACTCAGGTGAAGACCATTAAATTGGTGAAAAGTCCCCGGCGGCGAGCTAATCTCGGCGACGATGAAGAGGAATGTAGGAGTTCCTAGCTATAGGGGAACTCTGGTGTGGAGATTGAAGAAGAGAAAGGTTTTAGGTTCACTCTGTGTTTTATTGTGAGAGTTCACCGGGTTAGGGTTGAGAGAATACATTAGTGTTGCCTAGGGAGGGAGTCCTTGTAGGAACAGAGAAGTTTGGATTCGACCGTGTAATCTGAAGGGAACTAAGCAATAAAGAAAATGGAAATCATTCGAAAATCCTCCAAGCAGAGGTAGAGGTTTACTCACGCGATTAGTTGATCGTTGTGGGGTTCCTCTATAAGGGAACTGTCTCTACTATTTTACTTACCTACAAGTTTTATTTATTCCGTTGTGTGTGGGAACTGTCCGATATAATTCCCATCACTAATTACGACTGACCTTCGATCCAACACTTGACTTGCCTTGTAACCGCACAAACTTAATACAAAGTATTCTATTGAAATCGATCCTTTGAGAAGGAGTCTCAGGGGTAGAGGTTTTTCGTTGTACGACTTGTTGGTTGGTCAGAAAGTTTTCCCTCTAAATACTGTGTTCTGATCATTGTTTATTTCCACTGTCCAGGGAACATTTCTATTTCCCTGCATTGTTCCTAACACGTCACTATCCAACAATTGGTATCAGAGCAAGTTTGCTCTAGATTGTGTGTTTAGTGCAGGAATACATGATGAGTACCAACAACACTCACAACATCGGGATTGGAAACAACAAGGCCATATGCTATTCACTTGAGGATATTTCTAGTTTGTCACCATCATTATGCATGCATAGGATCTACATGGAAGATGGGCATAAGCCCACCATTGAACATCAACGTAGGTTAAACCCAAATATGAAAGTAGTTAAGAAAGGAAATCCTAAGAATGTTAGATACTGAGATTATTTTTTCTTTTTCTGATAGCAAGTGGGTTAGGCCCGTGCATGTTCTGCAAAAAAAGGTGGTATGACTGTCATTGAAAACGAAAAGGGTGAATTGATTCCAACTAGAAATACAACTAGTTGGAGGATGTGCATAGATTATAGGAAGCTTAATAGTGCAACTAGAAAAGATCATTTTACGCTTCCTTTCATTGATCAAGTCCTAGAAAGCTTAGCCCATCATGATTACTTTTGTTACTTAGATGGCTATACCGGTTTTTGGCAAATTCCTATTCATTCGGATGACCAAGAGAAAACCACCTTTACATGTCCCTACGAGAATTTTGCTTATAAGATAATGCCATTTGGGCTATGTAATGCCCCGGCCACTTTCCAAAGAAGCATGACGGCCATATTCTCCGACATGATAGAGGACATAGTCGAGGTTTTTATGGATGACTTTTCTGTTTATGGGAAATCTTTTGATTTATGCCTTATTAATCTTGCTAAAGTACTGAAACGTTGTGAAGAAACTAACCTTGTGCTAAATTGGGTAAAGTGCCATTTTATGGTACAATAAGGGATAGTTTTAGGGCATCTAGTTTCTAGTAGAGGAATAGAGTTGGACAAAGCAAAAGTTGAGCTAATTAGGAAACTGCCACCTCCCTCCTCTGTTAAGGAAGTAAGAAGTTTTCTAGGGCATGCGGGGTTTTATAGAAGGTTTATTCAAGACTTTTCTAAGATAGATAAACCATTGACTAACCTACTTATGAAGGATTCAATGTTTGAGTTTTCTACAGAGTGTCTTGAAGCATTTCACAGGTTGAGAGATGCACTTGTCTAGGCCCCCATCGTGTAAGCCCCAGATTGGACACTCCCTTTTGAGGCAATGGGTGACGCCATCTACTATGATGTAGGCACGATTCTAAGACAGACAAGAGACAAGAAGCTTCACGCCATATACTATGCGAGCAAAACGTTTGACGAAGCGCAGAGTAAGTACACCACGACAGAGAAAGAATTCTTGCCTATGGAGCACATTACTGGGTCCGGAGATGCGGTACCGATCAATGACTCACGCCCAGACGAGAACCTCTTACTTAACGAGGCCGTAAAGGATGAAAACGAGGAAAGTGCACCTTTGGAGAAGTTCATTAACGACCCCATCCTGGTCGGTAACGACCACCACTGGTCGGTAACGTCCCGGCTTCAAGGTGCAGATGCATCGTTACCGACACCCATCGGGTCGGTAATGACCCCTTTCCAGAAAAGCGAAGGTAACTTCTCTTCTACCTATTCGGTCCTTTCAAGTGTTAATTTTTCCTCGATTCTCCCCTCCATTTCCCATCATGATATCTATGCTGTCAGAGGGTCGAAGACTCCTTGGTTTGTGGGTTTTGCTAACTATGTTGTAGGAGGCGCAATCCCGAGGGTTTGTCTTCGCAAGCTAAAAAGAAGTTCCTCCACAACGTGAAGCACTACTATTGGGATGATCCTTACTTGTTCAAGCAAAGAAGTGACCATCTTTACAAACGTTGTGTGCCGGATTGGGAGATCGAGAGTGTCATTCGCCATTGCCATGCTCTTTTGGCGGGTGGACATGCTAAAGGTTTCATGACAACTGCAAAGACTCTCCAAAGTGGCTTCTATTAGCCAACTCTTTTCAAGGACATACAAGAGTTTGTGACAGCTTGCGATGAATGCTAAAGGTCCGGAAATATCACTTGGAGAAACGAAAACTCGCTTACAAGTATCTTAGAAGTTGAGCTCTTTGATGTATGGGAATCGACTTTATGGGACCCTTCCCTTCATTGGGTCCCTATAAGTACATTCTCATGGTGGTGGAGTACGTGCCAAAATGGGTACAAGCAATGGCCACAAGGACGAACAATGCAAGAGTCGTGGCCAAGTTCATGAAGTCCAACATCTTCCCAAGATTCAGAGTTCCACGTGTTCTTATTAGCGATGGAGGTTCTCACTTCATAGAGAGAAGTTTCGAAGCACTTTTGGCTAAGTATGGGGTTTCTCACAAGGTGGAAACACCCTACCATCCCCACACGAGTGGCCAAGTGGAAGTCTCTAACCAGAAAATTAAGAGCATCCTAGAGAAAAGAGTCTCCTATTCAAGGAAGGATTGGTCGTCTAAGCTTGACGACACACTTTGGGCATATAGGATGGCGTATAAGACACCTTTGCGCACAAATCCTTACAACTTAGTCTACGGAAAATCATGTCATTTTCATGTTGATCTTGAGCACAAGGCGTTATGGGCTCTCAAGGAGCTCAACATGAACCACGATGAGGCCGGAGCAAAGTGTTTCATGGATTTGCAAGAGCGCGAGGAGTTGCGGTTGAGGGCGTATGAAAACGCCGAGATCTACAAAGAGAGAATCAAGAGATGGCACGACAAGAAGCTAGTGCCAAATACATACGATGTTGGCGACAAGGTATTTCTATTCAACACTAGACTTTGATTGTTCCCAAGGAAGCTGCGATCGAGATGGAGTGAGCAATTCGTGGTGCGCCATATTTATCCCCATGGAGCTGTTGATCTAGACGACGGAAATGGCGCCATCTTCAAACTCAGTGGCCACCGACTTAAGGAGTACCATGAACAAACAGATCATGATGAGGAAATCCGATCCACATGGGCTCTCACATCTTCTGACTAAGCAAGGTACGTTCGTCGGGCTAACGACGTTAAAAATAGCGCTTTCGGGAGGCAACCCGCTCTTTTTATTTTTATTCTTCGCCTTTTTCTTTTTAGGTTAGCTTAGTTCTATTCTTCTTACACTAGGATTAGTTTAGAATGGTCAAAATAGAATTTTATTGAAAATTGAATTAGGTGAATTTGGGCAACAGACGAGCAAAAGTAGGGAAATCGCAATGGAGCGGTAGGTCGGTACCGACCCTCAATGAATAAACCAAAAAAAATTTCGGCCACGAAAGGTAAGTATTTAATCCCCCTTCTTCCCTTTATTTTTAACCTAAATTTTTCCTTCCCCTCTTCGTAACCGAGCTGCCCAAAGCCCCCCTCCCACTCTCGCACCCTCTTCACACCGGCACCACCGAGCCACCACCTCGCCGCCGTTGTAACACCCGACACCACAGCCCACATGAGCCTCTTTTCCCCAAAACGAACCAAGTTCGTTTCACCCTTGTTACCAATCTAACTTTTGTTCTTAAAGTTTCTTCAAATCCGGGTTGATTTCTTAACCTTAAGTCTTTTCTTTTCAACTAAGTTGGTTTGTTTGTAGATTTGGGGTTAGATTGCATATCTAGGTTTGATCTTGAGAAAAACGTTTCGGATCTTGAGCATACAATGAGGCAAATTGGTAAATTGGTTTGTGGTTGTGTTCTTGAGCATACTTTGGCATCGATTGTGGTTGAAAATTTTCCAAGATGTTGTAATTGTCGAGTATGTGCTGATTCAAAGTCGAAATTTCGTGTCGAAATTTTTGTGCAAGTTTCAGGCCCCTTGATACCGATCCCATGTGGGTCGGTAACGACCCCGGTACCGATCCCCTGTGAGTCGATAACGACCCCATAACTACTTTAGTGAGTCGAATTCAATTCAGTGGCCTCGTTACCAACGCCTCCCTGGTCGGTAACTACCCTACAAAATGGTTGAAACTTGATATTTGCATGACTTTGGTTGCAATTCTAGGGTGTTACTTGGTTTTATTATGCTTGATGGATTAGTTTTGATTAATTTTGCATGATAACTTTGTTCTCCTATTTATTTGGTATTCAATTATGAGTTTGAGTGATTTTTTTTATCATAGGCACTTGTTTTTGACTTAACTATGGGGTCATGTGGTTGGGATAATCCTTTGTATTGTGTGGAAATGATCTTGGTAATTTTTGATTATGCAGGACAATGGCAAGCTCAAGCAGATCCAGCAAGAGGTTAAAGAAGTCAGCTTAGCGCCAAATGAATGATGTTCAAATTGAGGATCCCGAGGAGTTCAACGAGTTCGGGAGATCGCTCGACCAAACCTTCAAGACTAGGTGGTTTTCCCGTGCCATAGGGGAGCATCCGGGAATCTATGAGGACATCCGAGAGGCGTTCTCCTAAATTGGAGCAGCACACTTATTGAGTGCTACCGACCCCATTATCCCGCTCTAACGGTCGAGTTCGTCACTATGCTCCGGATCGACATCGATAACCCTGATTCTAAAAGTGAGATCGATTTCCAACTTGGGAACCAGCGCCACGAGGTCACCTTTGAGGAATTTAATGAGCTTCTTGGATTCCCAAACCCCGAGGAAGGCTACAAGTTGTCTGACTTCCTGCTGGATGATTGCCAACGCGTTCTGCGTTCTGCGCTCCTTGGAAAGGAGATTGCCAACGCGTTGTTTCGTATCATCTTGAGGATTTTGGGGAGCACGATCTGGGCAAAAAAGGAGTTGTCAAGGCCCACGAGAAGAGAGTTGGCGTGTCTGAGATGATGCTTTTCCAGGTTCCGACTCGTATGAACCTAGGATATGAGCAGCTTAATCATGTCCTGGACTACAGGGGGAAGACCGATGAATTATGGGTTGGTGGCATGATAGCCCGTCTTGCTAGAGCGCTGGAGGTTGACTTGTCACTCTACACAATTGGACAATCTCAGTTGATCGACATCGTTTATCTGCTGCAAGTCTTGATCTTGAAGAAGAGGGGCACCGTTTATGCGGCAACATACAGTGGTCGGGACGTGACTCTGATAGAGGAGAGGGTGGAGCTCTTGTTCCTACCTAACTGGTAAGAGGTGTGGTCCCCTATGCCCTTCCCTCTCGCCACTAGACCTGAAGGAGACCTTACGCTGAGGAGGAGAGAGTCCCGATTCCCGAGAGACGAGGAGATTCATGAGCCGACACTTGTTGAGGAGGTCGTTATCGATGCCCCCAGGGTCAATAACGAGACTTACGCACACATTGAGCCAATCGTTACCGATACCTATGGGGTCGATAGTGACCCTTCTGCGCCTTATCATGTCAGTTACACTGATGCTAGCTCGAGCTCCGTGGCCCCACCACCATTGGTTAACGACCTTGTCCAGAGGATGGACAGGTTACAATATGGCCAACTGAGGATCTATGACAGAGTCAGCCAGGTTCATGACTGGTACGAGGAACGCCAGCGGATGACGACGCACGTTGGAGGGCGAACGACACTCGTTGGGAGACGAGTGATGAGCATTTTTACTCGACCGCCGAGTTCATGCAATGGACGGAGTCTCGGTTTCCACCTCACCCGGATCGTCGATGATCCTCTCTTTCCAAAAATGCTTCAAAAGTGGTCTTTGTGAGTTTCGTTTTATTTTTCCCTCTTTTCTTTTTACTTTTTTGTGTTTCCTACAGTGGGGACACTATTTGGTTTTAAGTATGAAGGGAAGGAAAACAAAACTCGTGTTATGTGTTTATGTGTTTTCTTTATGATTTATGTGGAACTTCTTTTTATGGTAAGCTTTATGTATAATTCGTGCACTTTAAGTGTTTATGTGAGTTTTTATGTGATGTTGTTTTAAGGTGTTTTGTTAGGACAAATGAAACCTCACTTAGAAGTTCCATGATAGTGATGACTAGTGAGATCATGTAATTCATATGACATATTTGGATAGTTCAGCTCAAGTCTATCATGGAATTGTTTTTATGTGAAATTTTATCTTTTGCTGTAATTGAGGACATATGACTTTAGGTAAGAGTTCATTGCAATCCAACAAAATTCACCTAGTGAGCATTTTTGGCCTTAATTTTCTTGTGTGATTTACTCTCCTTATGCATATTATCTCTTGATATTGTCATGGTTATTTATTTCTTGAAACCTCTATGGGATATTAAATCATTACTTGTGAAATTAAATGATGGAGAACTTACTTTCATTAGCCATGTTATTCCTTATCTACCTTTGCATTATCCTCTGTTTTGAAGCCAATATGTTTGTTCCTTAAGCCTATTTTTAGCTCCACAAAATGATTTTCTAGTCGATATTAACTTGACCTTATTCGGGGATTAGGGCTTAGTGTTGGTTATTATGATTTTTGTTGAGTAAGATATGTATTGGTTCAAGTGGGGGGTAAATGTGGTTGGGTATGTTATAAATCTCGTTGATTATTATGTAAAAGGATGTTTGGCTCTCTATATTCACTATGCATTTATTTTTAAAAAAAATCGAAAAAAGCAGTGAAAAATCAGAAGAAAAAAAAGTAGTAGTGAATAAAGTGTGCAATTAGCCAAATTTCCTAAGTATTTATTAAGCGAGATTAGTTGAGATATTATGGGGATGAAAGAGATGAAGTGTTCTTGAATGTTTAAGTGAGTTTGGTTATTTTGCAAGAGTTATGGGTGAAGTTGTGTAGAATATTTAGGAGTATTTTCCCCGGATTTTTAGCACCAATTGGCCGAAATAACTCCACACCTTATTGTCATTACCAAGCCCCATTGCAACCCGATCGAATGGATTCTTCTATGAAGTTTTCTATTGAGCCTAAGTTCTCTTGATAATTTTGCATGTTTTGACATCTTTGGTAGAGAGATTGGTGATATGAGTAACAATATCTATGAGTTTTTGCATATAGGATAGAGTTGAGAGTTGTCATTCTAAGCCTATACACTTGAGAGCTGAGTAAAACACATTTACCCTTGTGAGGATGGATTGTGATTTCTTCTGCTTGATAGTTGTTCATATATGTGTGATGACGTTTAAGTCACTTGTCTATTTTCACTTGTGCTTGAAATTGCTTTTTGATAAGGGTGAAGACTTGATGGATATGTTGTTGGTTTTGATTCTAGTTAGTTATTTCTTGAGGACAAGCAAGTCTAAGTATGGGGTATTTTGATGTCCGTGTTTTTAGCTTGGTTTTATATAGTCTTTCTAGGGTTTTTTCGTGTTTAGATAGGTTTTATGTTTGTTTTGTGTTATTTGATTTAGTTTTCATATTTTGCACAAAATATGGAAGCTACGCAAGTTATTGTGTTTTCTTGTTGGTTTTGGAGCAGAATTGGAGCATTCTAGAGCATCCCACAGATAGGAGCAAGGTTAGGAGGGAAGCTTGAAGGCATCGGTGGAAGATCGAGGAAGGAAAGAAGAGAACAAGAAGACAAAGAATTAGGAAATGGCTTGTTACCAACCCTATGGGGGTCGGTACAAAGGTCTACAGGAAGGGAAATATGAAGGAAAACATTCAGAAGAGGTCTACCGACCCTAACGGGGATCGGTACCGAGGTACCCTCAAGTCGGTAGGCGGTGCAGATTCGAGTTTTTAAAGGATTTTATTCCGAAATATTTTTATGTGGATAATATTTATATCTTTTAGATAAACTTCTTTAGATAGTTTTTTTAGTATTTAAGCAAGAGAAAAGACCTAGTTTTGGGGAGAGAAAAGTTTAGAGATTGATTGACGCACGTTGGAGACGCAAGAGGAGGTGAGAAGAGTTGTTTGGTTTTCTTTTTGTTTTTTGGCGTGAGTCTTAAGTCATTGTGATTGAGAAGTCTAGTAAGTTGTCTTTGTTCTTCAATTATTTGTGAGTAGTCTTTAATTCTAGGGTTGGGGGTAAAAACCCAACTTAGTTATGCATGTTGATAGTATTAATCAATGAATTAATTGTCTTTGATCCTGTCTCTACCTGTTTGTGTTTAAACTTTGGCGAAAGTTGAAGTAAATTCATGTTCATAATATGATCAAAAGAAAAGATTGTGAATTTGGATAGAAATAAGGTTTGAAATGAGAGTTGAAAACTTTAGATCGTGATAGGTGGATTAAAGTGAATTGATTTGCGAAAGTTGGTTAATTTGCTTCACTTTTTAACGAAAGTGGATATCTTGTGTGAAAAGGCATGATCTTTATTATTCATATGACTTGATATGCATGACTATATTGTGGTGAGCCCTAATACCCTAGATTTTCGCTCGCATTGAACAAAACTGTACCCAATTTAGCCTCGTTACTGACCTGTCTGGGTCGTTACCGATGTCTACAGTGCTCAGTTTCGTTGTTGCTTTTTGTGTGTTTTACGTGTTTTAGCTTAGCAATTAGACATATACTTCTTCTCTCATGGACAAACTTGACTCCGCTATACTCAGCGGGGTCTTGATCTTACAAATTTATTTGTTTGATTAGGTAGATCAAATATCCTCTCAACATTTATTTCCGCTGCCCAGGGAACATTGCTAGTTCCCTACATTGTTACTAACACATCACGATCTAACAATTGGTATCAGAGCAGGTTTGCTATAGATTGTGTGTTTAGTGCAGGAATACTCGATTAGTACCAAAAACATTCACAATGTCAGGATTGGAAACAACAAGCCTCCATGGCTTCTTGTTGGAGAGTATGATCGCTGGAAGATTCTCTTCGCAACATGGATCAAGAGCAATGACTACCAATCTTGGCTAGTCATTGAAGATGGAGACTTTGTTATTTCTGAGGACAAGAAGACAAAAAAGTCTGAGTGGGGTCCAACTAAATGGACAAGAATGGACAAGAAATTCAAGGCAAAGATGTATCTGAGCAATGCCTTAGGCGTTGAAGATCTACTAAGTGCGGTAAACTGCAAAACTGCCAAGGATGCAATAGAAGCCATTGAACAAATGCATATTGGAAACACAGATCTAAAAGAAAGTCATCAAAAGGAGGCCAAGATGGACTTCTACAAGTTCCAAATGAAGGAGGGAGAGACCATTGCTGCACACCAATCTCGGTTTGAAGCCTTGGTGAATCGTATTATTCACCTTGGTATCGAGAAATCCATCATGCATTATGAGAAAATCTCTACGATTGTTGATGGTCTCGATACCAAGTATGTTGTTACCAGAGGCTTACTTAGAGAGAATCCAATCACGAAGACTTGCACTCTTTATGAGATCGTGTAACACCCCCTTTTTATACAAGGATATTACCGCCAGTGACCCCGAGATTAAACTGTCGAAGTCACCCAAGGCTTTACAGTAATTACAGAACTTAATCAAAAACTTTAAAATGCGGAAGATATATATATATATAAAGATGCGGAAGTCAAATACAATAGTTGAATAAACTTGAACAGATACAAAGTTGAAATGGAAAGGGTCCCACAAGTCGGAACCTCGACCCTTAAAATTATTCTAACTTATTCCAAGCTAACCACCTTCACTCTAGTTGCTCCTCAAGCTTGTTCCTCGTGGTCCTCGAGGTAAAACTCCACTCCTGATGTGTCGCGACGAGAAATGCGATGGACACCAGCCGACCATGCAAGGAAAATAAACGGTCGGTTAGTCTTGTGACAAACTAAGCAAATGGGGTTTTGGAAGGTGGTTCGGTTTTTAGGAAGGGATGAGTTGGGATGTCGGGCACCAAATGAAAGCCGGTCCCATCCTCAGACCTCAGACCTCCTATGAAAACTATGATTTGAAGAAAAGAGGGAGAACGTCACCCAAGGGTGAGTCTCGGTTTAGAAAGAAATATTTACTTATGTTGGGAACTTGGGTTTCACACATTTAGTCAGGTGGGTAATTAAACCTCTCGTTGATCACGTTTCCCTCTACCAACCTCATCGCATACGTGTTGTGCAAATTCAGATTGAAGCCAGAGAATTACGGAATCCGAGAGTAAGGACGGCATTCCATTTTGTACTAGCCTTCCTATCATTTTAATTGTCGCCAACAGGCGCCTATTTAATCTCTACCAATTTTTAAGGATAACAATATCGTTCCACTTGGAATTAAGCATACTTTTTAAGTAAGACAGAATGTGGGTTACGGCCCCACGAAAATACTCAAAGGTTGGGTTGCAAGCCCAGACTAGCACGAGCTACGTGCCATCACCCCTCATCGAGCGAGCGGGTATTAACCATGGTCTTAAAGGTAGAGCATCGGCTCATGATTGAAGTCGAATGAATCAACGCATATAACATAAAGTACGCACATACAAGCCTACTCATCTAGGCACACATATCGCAAGGCAACGACCCTACAGTCCATCTAGCGTAACCTAAGTATGACTAGAAATAACGTCATTAAATCTAGAACAATATAAATCCTAGATTCATTTTATTTCATACAAGAGTTCCCAACATAGTTGTAAAATACTTTTAAAGCATATGAAAACATATAACACGATATGAGACATGTTTTGATAAAAACAAGTGATGCATAAAGGACGTTCATGGAAATCGAACCCAAACCACTTGCCTCGTAATTGACGTAGATGGGTTACGAAACGATCACTCGCGATTAAGAACTTATTCCTGTTCAATCAACCACAAAATAAATTGTCGTCAATTTATTTTGTTCATTTGATAGCGTTGATTTTCCGAGGAATGACAACGGATTTAAGTTTATAAAAAATTATAAACTTTACACATTATATTAATAATTTCCTTTTTATTAATATAATGACACTAAGTTATGAATTTTATAAATTCTTCCTATCATTCAATTTAAACTTTTCCTTATAATATATTAACCTCAACATATGTATATATATATATATATATATATATTTATTAATAGTAATCTAAAGGAAAACCTTATTACTTTATAAATATTTAAAATATTATTAATAATCTTATTTATCTATAAGAAATTCTTCCTCTTATTAACATCCTTTTTAAATATCAATTTATTCATGAATACTAAAAATACCCATTTAAAAATTCACAAGTTAATTTAAATACTTATAATTAAAATACCAAATTCCTAACATTTGTCAATTTAAATCATTTTTACCCATTTAAATTTAACAAAAGATTTTTTTTAAATTGAATTAAAAATCGAATATACTTACAAAGGTGAGCAGCCCGATCGGGCCTGATCTGCTCACGGGCCAAAAGCGCAGCAGCAACTCAAAACAGGAAAAACAAGGGCAACTTCAACGCCATCGTTCTCTCTCGTCCGACATCGGTTTGTTCATTTGATAGCGTTGATTTTCCGAGGAATGACAACGAATTTAAGTTTATAAAAAATTATAAACTTTACACATTATATTAATAATTTCCTTTTTATTAATATGATGACACTAAGTTATGAATTTTATAAATTCTTCATATCATTCAATTTAAACTTTTCCTTATAATATATTAACCTCAACATTAATAGTAATCTAAAGGAAAACCTTATTACTTTATAAATATTTAAAACATTATTAATAATCTTATTTATCTATAAGAAATTCTTCCTCTTATTAACATCCTTTTTAAAATATCAATTTATTCATGAATACTAAAAATACCCATTTAAAAATTCACAAGTTAATTTAAATACTTATAATTAAAATACCAAATTCCTAACATTTGTCAATTTAAATCATTTTTACCCATTTAAATTTAACAAAAGATTTTTTTTAAATTGAATTAAAAATCGAATATACTTACAAAGGTGAGCAGCCCAGTCGGGCCGGGTCGGGCCTGATCTGCTCACGGGCCAAAAGCGCAGCAGCAACTCAAAACAGGAAAAACAAGGGCAACTTCAACGCCATCGTTCTCTCTCGTCCGACATCGGTTTGGGGCGTGTGAGTAGGCGTTGGAACCGTACGAGAGAGATATTTCCAATGATATAAAATAGGAAAATTTTGGTTTTGTGTGGAAGGAGAACGATCCCAAAAACCGAGCCATTGCTCTGTTTCTTCGAATTCAGTCCGTCGAGTTTGAGGCTCGATTTTGGGCAAGTTTAAGAGCCTTTTTGGAGAAAGTTTCTGAATGAAAAATGTGTATAACAGATTGCTCTTCACATTGGCCTTTTGTATCACTCAAAACGATCCCCAATCGACTCATATTCGGAGCTTGAACAGCCAATCCCGAAAACCAAACGTCTCCCCACTTCAATTATAGTTTATCCACAAATTAATGGTCAATTTCGACGATTCCGATCCTCCTATTACTCCCTCCTTGAATGATGATTGTTTTTAGTACAAATAGATGCCTAATTGAATGTTATTAAACCGAATTCAAGCAATCTTCAAAACATTGAACGTTTTAGGTCGATTGGATTCCTCGACCGTTCACTCTCAAAAATCGAATCAACACCCCAAATTGATTGAGGGTTATTAAAGAAAATGTGATGGGCTTTCCATAACTTCTTTTGGATTAAAAATCCGTTGAGAAACGCGAAAGTTATTAGCAACTGAAGTTTGGGGGTTGAAGGTTGATGAGAACCCCCAACTTCTTCAATCCATTTCCCAAACAATTGCACAAACAACCCCTCTAGTTTTGTACAAGTGATAAAAATGTCCTTCCACCTTAACTTTTGCACTCCAAATGAAATAAATAGTTATCATTTGAACTTTAAACAATTTATTTTATTAAAATTTATCTTTGAAAACACTTATATAAATTTTAGAAATATTATTATAATACTTGTTCTTAAATTTTGTTATTTATAATTATTCTCTTATAATAATAAAAATAAGATTCTATTATTCATGGTTACATTTTACCATATTGTAATAATCATAAAACCATAATTCTTATGGTTCATAATAAATATGAGAACATAATTTTTGTAACCTTTAATATGGGATTTTAACCTTATAACATTTAAAATGTTATGACATTATAACTTTAAGAAATAAAATATGTAAATATTTTATTATGATAAAGGAAAATGTAAAATTACATTTTTACCCTTTATTAAAATGAGGGATATTACAAATCTTTGGAAAGTTAACTAACTTTGAGCGATACGAGAACAACACCAGTGGTGTTTCAAACTCCAACAAAGGGATTGCTCTCAAGGTGGAGAAGGTCATTGAGAACATCACCACTTGGAAGGAAGATGATAAGATAGAGAAGGATTCAGATGTGGCTCTCATAACCAAAGTAGTGAGATCACTATACAAGAGAGGCAAGAAGCAGGGCAATCTGAAGGAAAAAGGGAACTACGAAAAGAAAGAGGTTTTTGCGTGAATTGATGTTTTTGCGTACTGTAATGATTTTTTTTAATGATCAGTTTATTGCTGGAGTTACTCAATTTGTTCAGTTCTTCAAATCTATACTGATCTATAACTTGCAATAGTTAAGGTGTTCGTGTCAGAGGTGCAAGAATAAGAAATCGATTTCAGTAGATGATGTGCATTATCATCTTGTTAAGGATGGTTTTGTTCCTCACAATTACCAGTGGGTTTCGCACAGGGAGACATATGAAATATTTATTGCATTGTTGGCTAAGTCTAGACAAAATGAAGGTTGTAGTGGTACTGATCCAACACAATCAGTATCTGAGTATGATACTCGAATGAAGTAGATGGTCTATGATAATTTTAATGCCCGAGATCATTACACTGATGATCCCGTCCAGAATGAGGATGTAAGGCATGAGGGAGAGCAGTATTATCATGAAGCACCCTATCCCGATGCACAACATATATACAACATGATGTCAGCCGTGAATAGGTAGTTGTGGCCTGGATGTGATGTCACCCAGTTGGAGGCGGGGACTAAGCTACTTAGCCTCAAGTCAAAGTTAAGGATGACGGAGCGAAGATACGACATGATTTCAGATTTCTACGGGCACGTATCTCACCCAGAGACAACAATATATACCAGCCACGTTTTACGACATGAAAAAACTCGTTGAGGGTCTCGATCTTCCATATGAGGCCATAGATTGTTGCCAAACTCTTTCATGACATATTGGGGTGTAGATGCAGAATTCGTGACTTACAAGATATGTGAATATCCTAGATGGAGGCAAGGAAAGGCGAAGCTCATTCCCTATTCTTATATGTTATACGTACAACATGGGGCGATACGACATCCGTCAGATGTAGAGGCATGGAGGCTTTTCAATGTATTGTGGCTAGATTTTGCAGTAGAATCACAAAATGTGAGACTAGGTTTGTCCACGGAATGTTTAAATCCCTTCGGGTCATCCGGGTGACAATACTCATCTTGGACTGTGATTCTGACACCCTACAACCTTCTGCCATCAATGTGTATGCGAGAAGAGGTTATGTTTTTGACGGTTATTGTACTTGGAACGAAGAGTCCAAACCAAAAGTTGGATGTCTACTTGTTGTCGTTGATAGCTCAGCTGAAGAGTTTGTGACTTAATGTGGTGTGCTCATACAATGCGTGGAGAAAGCAAAATTTTGTCATGTGTGCAACTTTACTATGGAGTATTAGTAACTTCTCGACATATTCCATGTTGTCAGGTATGTTGTTGTATATATGGTTAAATACATGGTCAATTATAATCATGCATATATGTGCTTATTAAATTTATTGCATTGACCCGATATATGTTTGTGTAGGATGGAGCACTTTTGGGAAATATGCTTTTCCTTATTGCGTGGAGGACACACATGCATTTTATCTAACGTATGGACACAAAATGTGTTAGTTCGATTGTCACATGAGGTTTAGAGAAGAAGATCACCGCTTCTGAAACAATATGACGGATTTCAAGAAGGGTAAAGGGGAACGTCGTGGTCCCCCGGTACTCCGTGACGAATACGAGATATTAGACAAGATTGACCGTATGGGGTTGATTAAGATAACTAAAGTGGTAGTCGAGGAGCACTATGTCGCGGTAAGTAGAGGTTTTGGTTGGAAGAAGAAAATCATTTTTTGGGGCCTACCTCACTGGGCAAGTATATGGGTAAGATAATATGGATGTAATGAACATTGAAAAGAATGTCTTCGATAATGTATTTTTTACCATTCTCGATGTTCTGAGGGAGTCAAAAGACAAGTGGTCGGCAAGAAAGGATCTAAAGGAATTGTGCAAGTGACCGGAGTTGAAACCCGATGAGGAGGAAAATAGGTACCAAAAGGCTTGCTATGTTCTAGATCGTCATGAATAGCAAGTGCTTCTTGAGTGGTAGAGATCTGTAAAATTATTGGGTGGCTATGTTTCCAAGTTGAGCCACTACATTGACTTGCATAAGCTTAGACTTTTTGGATGAAGAGCCATGATTGTCAAGTGTTCATGCAAAGGTTGTTGCCTGTTGCTTTTCGAGTATTTTCTTGATGACAAAGTTTGAAAACCCATTTCTCAACTAAGTGAATTCTTTAAGGACCTCACATGTTAAGAGCTTAAGTCTGAATGAGTTATGAATTTGTACAAGGAAATATCAATAATATTGTACAAGCTGGAGTGTAACCTACCCCTCCAGTTCTTTGATTCAATGGAGCATTTGCCTATTCATCTGCCAAGGGAAGCTTCAATTTGTGGCCTTGTCCAATTTAGATGGATGTATCTAGTAGAAAGGTATGCTAAATTTGGTTTTATCTGAGTTTTATAACACAACCTTGTCTTTTGAATTTGTAGGTTCCTAAAAATGTTGAAAGGCACAATTGGTAATAAAGCTCGCGTTGAGGGCTCAATTTGCAATGCCTATCTCGTTCAGGAGATGTCCACTTTTTTCTCATATTATTTTAATTTGCATGTCGTGAGTAATCAAATGGTTTTCTCCCGCAACGTAAGTTGCATACTTCGAGTTGGGGTCAATGCGGGCGATTTGTGTATTTTCACATCAACTAGTCCGACCTTGGGTAGAGCAAGTGATTGTGTGCTCAGAGAGGTTGAATTCCATTTGATCCAAACTTACCTACTCTTGAACTATGAAGAAGTGGAGTTCTATATTGAGTAAGTTTCGACAATCTCAATATATATGTTGAATTGCCTAAATTTAATTAATATACTTGATTCAACTAATCTTTGATACATATTATTTGACAAACTTTGTGCGGTCGTCAAATCAAACAATAAACGATGTTGAAGAGAAAAGGATTTTGGAAAGACACTTTCGCCTCTAGTTCTACTCCCATGTAAGGATTAATTCATGCATATAATGAAGTAATATGTTTAGCTTTCAACTTAAAATCAAATAATTCGAAACTTTTAATTGTTTCCTCCATATGCAAGCTTACAGTCCGGCAATTTCAGGTCCTAACATCTCAACACTAGTTCATGGACCCTCTCATAAAGTGAAGACATATCTTGATTATTTTTTGAATGGTTATCGATTCCACACGCATCAACCAGGGCAACTGACAGTCGTGGAGTTTGTGTTCAAGAACAAAGCTTTGACACTAATGAGGAGGACTTCTATGGTGTGTTAGAGTACATATTTGATCTCAATTACATATCTCCAATTGTGAAGCTCCCTATTGTCTTCAACCGTTCCTGGTTTGACACTAGAAGTCATCGAGGAACACGCATTCAACCTCAACTAAAGAGTGTCGATATTCATAGACATAAAATGTTGAGAAAGAAAGACCGTTACATCTTATCACATCAAGACACTCAAGTTTATTTCCTTGATTACCTAAATGTTAAGCGTGTAGATGCTGATTGGATAGCGGTGTGTAAAGTGAAGTCACGTGCGTGGCCCGATGAAGGTACTAGTGTAGACCCTAATGAGAGTAGTTCATGTCGGGTTAACGTTGAGAAGGCATTTTGTTTATTAGGTGTTTGGAACTCACGTTCATTAACACTCGAACAAAGTCCATGGTTTTGATAATAACAAACACCATAGGAACTAACGCCCATTCCTAAGTATTTCTTAATTTTACAAGTTGTGCGTCACTGAGAAAAACAAGGAGAAACAAGCTCCCAAGGCATGGGAACTGAGACAACGAAAGTTCTCATGTTAAGGGAACTCAATCAAGATGCGACCAACCTCAAAAGTGAACCATAGTTCCCACAGAGTAGGGAACTCAGTAAACCAGAGTTCCCACGAGAAGGGAACTACTCGAGAAGAACAGGACTCCCTCACATCAAGAGAGTTCCCAAGAAAAAGGAACCGAGAAGACGAGAGTTCCCTATGAATGAGAACCAGAACATGCGTGAAAGTGACATCTCAGCCCATTTTTTAGGGATCCTGTCTCGATCGGACCAAAGGGAGTCTCAAGCATTAGCATGTGCAACAAAGTGAAGAAGATTATCCAACGGTCCGATGTGATCCAAGAGTTGACGATATTCGAAATCAAATCAGAGTCACATGTCAACATTAAAGATCAGACTTGGAGAGCAAGGCAAAAAGGGCATTTAGGACAAATGCCTCAAGTGGATAAGGGTTTCAAATCACGCCTATTTAAACCCTTCAACAATGACCTTGCTCGACACTTTTCACAATCCTGAAATTACCAAACACAAAGAGTGAGAGCTAAAGAGCTTATTGTTGAAGACCGTCGCTTTGGTGAAATGTCCCCGACAGCGAGTTAATCTCGACGATGGTGAATGAAGAAAGAAGGAGTTCCCAGGTCTAGAGGGAACTCAGTTGCAGAGACAGAGATAGGAAGGTTTGAATTTTTCTTTTTCTTTGATTTTGAGCGTTCACCATTGTTAGGGTTGAGAGAATACATTAGTGTTTCCTAGGGAGAGAGTCCTTGTAGGAATAGAGAAGTTTGTATTCAGCCTTGTAACCTGAAGGGAACTAAGCAATAAAGTTAGGGAACTCATTCAAAAATCCTCCAAGCGAAGGTAGAGGATTCCTCATGCGATTAGTTGATCGTTGTGGGGTTCCTCTATAAGGAATTGTCTCAACTTGTTTTATTTACCTGCATGTTTACTTATTCAGTTGTGTGTGGATATAGTTCTCATAACCGTTTCAACTAACCTTCGATCCAACAATTGGTATTAGAGTAGGCGTTGTAGATTTTGGTTAGTCTTTGCAGGTGAAAAGTAAAGATGTCTCAGGAACTCACGAAGATTGGACATGGGAACAACAAACCTTCTAGACTCATCGTCAGACGCTTCGAGAATTGGTAGATCAAGATGAGAGATTGGGTGAGAAGCAATGACGACCAAGCATGGTGTGTTATCTAGCATGGAAACTTCAAAGTTAACGCTACCATTAGAAACGACCTGTCGAAATGGGGTCCCAACAAGTGCAATGCTTAGAGGCTAACTACAAAGCCAAAATGTAACTCAACGATACAATGTGCGAACAAGACAGTGATAGAGTGGCTAACCTGGAAACAACCAAGGAAATATGGGAAGCCATTCAACAAATTCATGTTGGGAGTTCCAATCTAAGGGAGGAGCACCAGATGAATGCCATGAGAGAATTCTTCAACTCCAAAATGGCTATGAGAGAGTCAATTGACAAGCATCAATCCTATTCAAGTCCCTTTTGTCCAAGTTGACAGCCCTTTGGATCACCAAGTAAGAAATCTCAAACAAAATGAAGCTGCAACAACTGTTCAATGGGCTGACTGCTGAGTGGGTGGATGAACGAACCATGTTCAAGGAGAATCTTGAGTATAGGAACTTGATGCTTCACCAAGTGTTTGGAAAGATCATAGGTCATGAGAAGAGGAAACATGAGGATAAGTAACAAGAAATGGAGAGTCGAGGCATAGCCTTTAAACTGGAGCAGGTCCTCAAGTCTGTCCAAGAACAGTATGAAGAATCAGAGGAGGACGTCGAGGAGGAACTTGTACTTATCACCAAGGCCCTTCGAAACTTCTACAAGAAAAGGAAGTTCAAAGGGAACTCCAGTAGAGAAAGAAGGACCTATATATGACTCTAACAACAAGTACCAAGATAGAGACAAAGATCTTGCCGACGCCACATGATACAAGTGCTACAAGAAGGGGCACTTCACCAAGAATTGTCCTCAAGGAACTGAGTAGCAAAGACCTGACCATGGGAAGAAAAAGGCATATATAGCTACTTAGAGTGACTTCGATGATGAGGAGCCAAAGGCGTGGACAGCACCAGATACTTGCGTTATGGCCATAGGGGAGACCACTGGGGAACAGCCCGGTGAGGTAAATTCTGAAACCCTTCTCAACTCTCTTTCTCAATAATAAAAACCTGATATGTTAAAACTGTTGGCTAAGATGCTAAAAGATAATATCAAAATCCAAAGAAAACTAGATCAATCCAAACGCATGTTAATTGAGCAACTAGGAACAAAGTCTTGTTCCCAATGTGATGAGCTTGTTGTAAAATTGCAGTCCTCTGTCATTAAAATCACACTCCTTAGAAGGGAACTCAATGGTATTGAGAGTGAAAAGGATGAAGTCCTCAAAACTCTGATTGAAAACCAAAAGTGTCTTCATAGTTCCCTTCCACAAGCCAACCTAATAGAAGAAAATGAGACCCTTAAGAAGGAAATTTTCAACAAAGAAATGTGGTTTAGTAAAAAACTCAAGTCTAAGATTGCTGAGAAAAACCTAGGAGTCTGTTCCTTTTGTAATGAAGTAAGACCAGTAGAGTACATAACCAAACCCCAAGTCACCCAAGAAACAACCCCTATAACCAAGTTTGTCCTAGCCAGGCATGGGATAGGGTATAAGGAAGGATCATCAAAGGATGAGACCTCTCCTTTCACTGAAAAAGAGAGAAATGAGTATAGGGATCTTGAGCTTCAAAGCCAAAAGCTGAAGAATGCTCAATTAGAGAAGAGAATATGTGTGCTTGAGAGTGCTAAAGATGGGAACAACGAGTACTACACTAGTAATACAAGCCACAAAATGAACCTTAAGATAGCCAAGGGAGTACGACAAGACATGTTGGCATTGTGGAGCCCATGTGCACTAAATTGAAAGTTGTCCCAAGAGACAAGCTCAATGGTCACACACTTATGGGAACAAGAACTTCAAAAACCAAAATCATTAAAGAAGAAATCTGAGTAGGCCCAATTTGTGGAAAGTTTCCAAGAATGAGAACTCGCATAAGAACTCCTCTCTGATTCCTAGGAACTCCACACAAGTTCACAACTTAGTTGATTATACGATCCATAGAACTTTGTTTCCTTGCATGGAACCAAGCAAGAGACATCTTGCCCGGGTCGCCAAATCTAACTGATTTTGCAGGTTAGAGTAAGGGGGAAGAATATATAGGTCATTGACAATGGGTGTTCCAACCACAAGACCGAAAACAAAGACAACCTCACCTCACGACACAGAAAAGTTGATGGAGGCCACATCTCTTTTGCAACAAGAACAAGGGAGAAATCATTGGAACTAGCGAAGTAATCATCAATAAAGGAATCAAGATCAAAAATGTGAATCTGGTTAAGGACCTCGGGTACAATTTGCTAAGTGTTTCTCAAATGTATGACCAAGGGAACAATGAGGTTATGTTTGATTCAAAGGAGTGCCTTGTATGAGCCCCCAAGGAAATTGTGCCTTGCGAGTTCCCTAGATGAAGCGGAACCTTGGCACAAAAGATTGGGACATGCCATTGTGAACCAAATTCTGAAGCTATATCTTCAAGATCACGTTGTTTGACTTCCCAGGATCGATCTAACAGGTGTGAAATCTTGTACCTCTCTTTAAAAAAATTTGAGCATTCAACATTTTTGTTTTTTCTGGTAAAACCAATGGAACTATGTAAGACTGAAAAACAGATAGCAGATATTCCTCCTAAAAGCATTGGATAGACGTCCCTTCGAGCATCCTCGCATGCTCCTAGGGATGATAACTTTAAATTAAACAAGTCCATTTTTATTCTTTCCCTTATGATTTGCTAGTTTAATTGTTTTGCATGATAGGAACTTGATAGGAACTCTGCATTCATTTCATCTGTTGGTACTAGTTTAAGGAAAAAAGTTGTATGCATAGGAACTCTATTTCTTTTTGGCCCAAAATGATCAACTTGACTTTCCTCTAACCTGCATTACAAGCCACAATGATAGTTGATCATAAGCTTACCCAAGCCATGACCTAGACAAACTCATCCCATGAACCCCTCTTATCTACCTTTTGTGGTTGAATTTGTCAGTCCTTCGAGTTCCCATCCCTCACAATAAAGTTTGATCATAAGTTCCCTTCACCACTCTGTTCAAACCGAAGTTTCTTGCAAGATCATGGGAACCTATAGTTGGAGAAATTCAATACGCCTAACCAAAACATGCAAACTTGTCTTGGGAAGAAAATTGTTCTTGTCATAGTAATTAATGAAGAACAATGTGTGAGAGCCAAGCGTTCTTGTGTTCTATGGATTGCCAACACGTGTCAATGCTTGTAGAGAAAGATTCGGGAAAGACGAAGTGCCGTTGTTTAACTTTTGAAATCAAAAAAAGGGGGATGAAGAAAATGACGATTGTACCCCTATGCCGAATTTCCTTATATCTCACCTTTTTCCCTAACTAGACCCTTTCTTCAACCTTTTGCTTCTTCGTGTACCTTTGCCCAAAAACTCCCAAAACTTTCGTTTCGAGCAAAATTCCAAATCCTTCCCATGGCACCCAAAATATCTCTCTACTCCAAAGCTCCAACCATCAAGACCACTCAATCTATTCCTCCTCCTATGGACCCAATGATCAAGGGCTGGTTTGATCGAAACCCTGCCACACTTTGGAAATTTCTAACCCTAGCCCTCAAAGACACCACTAACCCCAAGAGCGAACCAGGCTTCAAGATATGATAAACTGTCAAGTTTGCCCTTTCATCTACAAGGCATCAACCACATCGTTCCCCCTTGTCAAATGGAGGAAAACTTTCTCTCCTCCACTCCCTCTCACACTCTTCCACCCCTACCATCACGACCATGATAAGGTGCGTACCCTTCCACCACCATCAACATCCCTTCTTCCACCATCACTTCTCAGTCTGAGGCCAAAAGCATCGACCACTTTCCTGACGTCGTACCCCTCTCTAAAAGGAAAACACAAACCCCCATCGCTCCAAACCCTAAATCACTGCCTCCTCCACACCCACCATTCAATCCCCAACAAATCCCACTCCTCATTCTCCCCGAAAATCAAAATTTCCTCCATCTTCTTCAACTATCGACTCCTCCACCGCCATGGAAATCAACCCCCCCCTACCCTTTCCACCTCTCCTCTTACACCTTCTCCCTCTCAAAAATCCAAAGCACCAAACACCCCCAAAACATAAATCCTTCCTTCCTCCTCTCCCCTTAAACCAATTGATCTTGAGGCAGACGAGGACGAAGATGAAGACTCAAATGCTCTCCTGCTGACGTATCAACAAAGCCACCGTGAACCTCCAGGAGTTGGCCACTCTAGAGGAACGTGATTCAATTGCGGATGTTGAGAGAGAGATCAACCAAAGGACCTCCTCTTTCATCCTCTTCATAGAGAGACCCGAGGTAAACAAAGAAGGAGAGAATCCCCAAGCCGAAGTGACTTTGAGCAAGGAAGCTAACCAAACTGATGGGAACTTTGCTCTTGATGAAGGGAACCTAGATTCTAAGGAGGTCGCCCACGGCCCGAATACAAACAACGACCAGGATGTTAACGATGGCCACCTCAGTGAAAATGACGCTCATTCTGGCAATCCTAGTGGAGACAAAGATGGAGAGGGTGACAAACTTTTTTGAAAAAGAATACCTCCCCTCCTTTGATAAGGACGAAGAGGAAAATAAAAAATAGGAAAAGCAAATAGATAACAAGGAAGAAGAAGAAGAAGATAAAGAGAAGGACGATGCTGGTATAGGGAACAGTGCTAAAAAGTTCCTTGAAGAAGGCGCTGGAAAAGTAAGTCGGGCCATAGTTTTCTCTTCGTCCAGTGTTGCAGCTTCAATGGCCCCCACTCCCCAGGATCTCGTTGCACGAGCCATCAATCCATTCCGCAATTCTTCTACCATTTCTTTTCATGTGAAAAACAAGAAGAAGAAAGCTAAGGGAAAGGGATTGGGAGCAGGCCAAGCTACTACAGGGCCCCTTGCCAAGCGCCAAAGGAGAGAAGAAGCACATGAACCAAACTCTGAGGGAACAGAGTTGGAAGCTATGAAGGAACAAGAACTCCACAAGGAGCGGAAGCTAATCGCTCCTATGGTTCTCAACCCCCAATTTTTCATTGAAAACAAATTAAAGGACCTTTGGGAACTCGTCAAGGCTTAAAAGTAGGAGCCGAACGGTGTAGCTGGTGTGAAAGTTGATCCTGCCCAGGTA
This sequence comes from Fallopia convolvulus, assembly GCA_964016875.1. Classification (NCBI taxonomy): domain Eukaryota; kingdom Viridiplantae; phylum Streptophyta; class Magnoliopsida; order Caryophyllales; family Polygonaceae; genus Fallopia; species Fallopia convolvulus. Next base: position 47,936,645 of record OZ024729.1, read on the forward strand.
TGAGCATTCTACGACTCGTTCAATCTGTATGAGAACAAGACGCATGGCGTCTTCAAAGTACAAGGCTCTTCATTACCATTCTCTTAGGATCCGATAGCTAGGTTTCTCAGGCTCCCAAATGCTAGCTTGGGAACACTGCCAAGGAAAAACTAGGGTCAACACGACCGTGATGATATTTTGGGCAGACTCTATGAGGTACGAGTTCCAATTAAGGGAACTCCCACACATTGCCTCTCCTTTCTTGGTAAACGGGCTCACAAGTTTATCATTAAGAATGTTCTCCCAAGACAAGAGAAAAGGAGCCAACTCAATATCAGGGACGCAATCCTCCTAGATTTGTTCCTTTGCTACGAGCCCATCAATATGCCAAGTATAATATTGGGGCACATGGCCAACTTTGGAGGGGCCTAAGCGCACTCTCTTCCCTATCCCTCCCTCATAAAGAAACTACTCACTAAGGAATATTTCTATGAGGAGAAGGAGGACGCAGAGGAGACCTTTGGAACGGAGTTAGACCTCAAAACTATCCAGAAGCTCCACCACTCCGAATCTACTAAAGAGCCCAATGTTCCCATACTCACTGCGCCAGAGGCTGAGGACTCTCAAACTTCTATTGACATGAACTATGAGGTCCTTCTCAGGATTGAGCACCACTTGGCTAGACTCGTCGAGCTCCTAGAACGCATGCCATTATGATCTTGTTTCCCTTTCTTGTCCCCTGCCTCTTTCTCCCCTCTCAAAATATTATGTTTGTTTGTAGTTCCTTTGTGTGCCACTTTTGCCTAACTAATAAAACAGATCTTTAGTTTTAATGTGTGTTCTTATATTTTGTTCTAAATTTCATGCTTAACCTTTTCGATGATGCCAAAAGGGGGAATGATAAAATGTGTGAGATGCGTTGTTTTTAAGTTGTCGTAGTATGGCCTTTGCTAAGGGCGACTATTTCACAAAATCTTTTAAATAGGAAATACATAACCATATAGTGGAACGCCTTGTAAAATGTTGTCACACATCGGGGAAACTAGCATGAGTTACATTGATTGAAATACTTGCCATTTTATTATGCGTTTGTCATCATCAAAACGGGGGAAATTGTAGAGTCGGTATTAGGAACTCACATTCATTAAGACTAGAACAACGTGCTCAGTTTTAATAATGACAAACACCATAGGAACTAAGGCCCATTGCCAAGTATTTCTTAGTTAAACAGGTTGCGCGTCGCCGAGCAAACCACGGAGAAACAAGTTCCCAAGGAATGGGAAATGAGGCAACGAAAGTTCCCATGTTAAGAAAACTCAATCAAGATGTGAACAATCTCAGAAGTGAACCAGAGTTCCCACGCAGTAAGGAACTCAGTAAAACAGAGGTCCCACGAGAAGGGAACTAGTCAAGAAGAACAAGACTCCCTCACATCAAGAGAGTTCCCAAGAAAAGAGAACCAAGAAGACGAGAGTTCCCTATGAATGGGAACCAGCGCATGCGTGAAAGCATGATCTCAGTGCATTTTTCGGGATCCTATCTCGATCAGACTAAAGGGCGTCTCGAGCTTTAGATTGTGCAGCAGAGTGAAGACGACCATCCAACGGTACGATGTGATCCAAGAGTGGACGAGGTTCGAATTCAAATCAGAGTCAAATGTCAACGTTAAGGATCAGACTATTAGAGCAAGGCAAAAAGGGCATTTAGAACAAATGCCTCAAGTGGATAAGGGTTACAAATCTCGCCTATTTAAAGCCTTCAACAGTGACCCTTCTCGGCACTTGTTCACAATCCTGAAATTACCAAATACAAAGAGTGAGAGCTAAAGAGCATATCAGTGAAGATTATCGCTTTGGTGAAAAATTCCCGACTGTGAGCTAATCTCGACAACGGTGATTTAAGAAAGAAGGAGTTCCCAGGTCTTGGGGAAACTCAATTACAGATACAGAGATAAGAAGGTTTGAGTTTTCTTTTGCTTTGATTGTGAGCGTTCACTAATGTTATGGTTGAGAGAATACATTAGTGTTGCCTAGGGAGAGAGTCCTTGTAGAAATAGAGAAGTTTGTATTCGGCCTTGTAACCTGAAAGGAACTAAGCAATAAAGAAAAGGGAACTCATTTGAAAATCCTCCAAGCGGAGGTAGAGGTTTACTCACGTGATTAGTTGATTGTTGTGGGGTTCCTCAATAAGGGAAATGTCTCATTTTATTTTATTTACCTACACATTTACTTATTCCGCTGCTTGTGGGAGTTGTCCGATACAGTTCCCATAACCGTTTCAACTAACCTTCGATCTAACACATTTCAACGTGATTCTTCACTTCCATGAGTTATCGACGATACACACTATAATGATCCACTAAATCACCCAAACGTAGATGATCATGTCGTTGATGTTGATGTAAAGACGTCTAGTAAAACGTCTGAGGGGGTGTTTGAGAATAAATCGAATACAGATGAGGAAGATTTGCAATCAGGATAATACTATTGGCATTTACTTTTCTGATGACACTATTAATGCATGCACATATTTAACTTTTCCTTACTATTGTCAGTTACTTATCTGATGACACGAGTCATGCATGCACAAATTTAACTTTTTTGTATTGTCATTCTGATGACACTTGTCATGCATGCACACATATCTATTGATCATCACAAAACAATATCCAATTCCAAGCATAAAAGGAGAATTCTCCAACTCCAATACCAATTGAAATATCTATCATCACAAAACACTATCCAATTCCAAGCATAAAAAAAGAATTCTCGAACTCCAGTTCCAACCCAAAACTTAAACACAAAAATAGAAAAGACATTTTAATCTAGCCATGGCAGAAAGGAATACTATAACCACGCGAACCTATCGCAATCCTCCATACATCAACTTCAACATAGTGAACGAGGTAACATTTACTCCATATATAATTCTTATTATATATATTTGAATTCATGAAAACTCACACATTTTTTCATTCATGCATAGGATAATGAGGTAACATTAATGAGAATATGGCCAAACATCTGATGAGGTATTTTTCAGTCGTTATACCTTTCAAAGAACCTAACTTAACCAAACTGACTACACTGGTAAGTAAGGGTCGATCCCACAGAGACTCGTCTATAAATGTTTTACTTGTGTGCCAAGTAACCAAAGTATGGGGGTTTTTATGATTGATTATCTAACTCTAATATGAAAATTAAATCTTAATATGAATGCAAATATGATTGTGTTGAACAAGTATGAGGAAGGCATATTGTGTAACACCTCGATAATTTATAAGGGATTGAGGTACTCCCCGTGTTAACAAGAGCTCTTCCTTTTCTGGTTTCATGTAAGGACAAAGAACTCAAAAGTTAAGCGTGCAAGGGCGAGAGTAGTACCAGGATGAGTGACCTCCTAAGAAATCCTCGAGTTAGTATAGGATAACGCTTCTTAGGCCTCGGGCCTTACACTTTCAGCTTCCTTGGAACGAGAAAGATGATGATGTCGATGATGAGCCAAGAAATGGAACTCGTCGCTATCCTCAAGGGAACAACGACTCTCAAAATCGAGAAATCCAAGAGTCGGCTGAACTTCCATCACTTGACGAATCACTAGACACCTCCCAAGCTGGCTCCCTAGTTCCTCCACCACAAGACATTCCTGAATCAAGCACCCAAGGAGAACATAGAGGGAACTCACCCAATGCTGAAAATGAAGAACCAAAAACCACTGAACAAGTGGAGGATCCCGAGGATAAGGAACATCTAGAGGATGAAGATATGCAAGAAGAATGCAATGACAATGGTGATAGGAATGAAGAGGAAGAGCCAGATCTCTCAAATATCAATCCCAGAAACATCATATCTCCTCTTGACCAAGGCGTAAAGATATGATCATCTCTTCAAAACTTTTGCGCATTCAACGCTTTCTTGTCAATGGTGGAACCTAAGAATATCAAATAAGCCCTCAAGGATCCAAACTGGATAGTAGCAATGCAATAAGAGCTCAATCAATTTGAAAGAAACCAAGTATGGAAGCTTGTATTCTGCCTTGTAACCTAAAGGGAACTAAGCAATGAAGAAAAGGTAACTCATTCGAAAATCCTACGAGAGGGAGGTAGAGGTTTACTCACGTGATTAGTTGATCGTTGTGGGGTTCCTTTATAAGGGAACTGTCTCTATTACTTTGTTTACCTACTTACTTTTTTATTCCGCTGCATGTGGGAACTGTTCGATACAGTTCCGATAACTGATTTCGACTAACCTACGATCTAACAATAATATATTGGGCTTTTGCGATTGAAAAGCTTTCATAAAATAAATTAAATGGACTGGTATCTTATTGGGCTATAAAAATTCAGCTGCAAGCCCTTCATTTCAAACAACCACATAATCCGATATTCAACAATTGCTTCATATCTAACAAAACAAAAATACTATAGTTGTTGATGGCCGATGCCACATGCAACATGCCAATGTTAATCCAAAATGTGATCATCCAAATGAAACAGTGGGCTAACTTAAAAATGCAGCAACAACCATAAACCCTAAACCCTAAACCAAAACATCAAATGGACTAAGATAAAACTTGGAACGGAAAACAGAAATTCAGTCTACTGCTATTGGCCAAATGTATAATAAAATGCAGCAAGAGCAAGATTGGAGCCTTGATGGATAACTTGAAATGGTGGTAATTGACTAATTGTGCTGTTGGAACCTACCATGAGAATAAGACAAATATTGGAAGTGAATTATAAGTAAGAAATGGTGGTACTTGTAAGTACACAAATATGGAGCAAATTATAAGTAAACAAAACCTGTAATAGTGGGTGGTATGTGAGGCCTTGTTGTTGTTGAGATCATTTTCCACGTCTCCAATATTTAGGCGTGTCATTTCAAAACCCCTTTCGCCTAGCTTCCAATCGACCATCCCCCCTTCTATCAATAGGATCACGCACATCCTCATTCATATTGGTCGAGTTGCTAGCCTCAATCACAGGAGGATCATCTATAGCACGACGTTTACTATACTGTCTCCTATGTTGCCAAGGGGCTCATAAGGTAGTCCCCAACGGTTACAAATACCATGAACTTTGCCTTTCATATCTTCTAGAGCCCCCTTTACCACAGAAAACAGCTCATCATTTGTCATTGAGAGAGTGGCAATGGCTTCGAAATCAGACTTCATGGACTCATACCTTGCCATCTCTTGCGGCTTCATCGATTCCAACTTGTATCTTCACGTGCTCTCTTGGCAAGTCCTTCCTTCACCGATCGATTACATAATTTTCAGGAACAAACCTTACTTCCTCTACTATATAGACGACAAGTGTGTGGCAACACATAATTCCCGTGAACTCAAACTTTTTGCAATAACACTTAACGTCACGTGTGTCGGAATCACAAGACACCTTAAATATCCTACGTTTAGCAACTTCACATGCCCACCACCTGACCATAATGCCATACACTTTAATTTTACCAACCATTTCCAAGTTCTCTTTCATTGCATGTGTCAAATTTCTGACTTCGTCTTGAAATTCTTGTAAATTCTTCGTGGTATATGCCTTTTGGAAGACACTCTAAAACTCATGCTTAGTACAACAATGGAGTGGCTTGTGTATGGAATCAAAGGATCCTTATCCTCATCCATGGCACGCTTTCCCATTACCATTCCATAATGCTTCACAAACTCTTGTAGGGATGTGTTACCATTAACAAACCCTTTGAAAAATTAATTCATGCCCTCACTCCTTTGGGTATTTGACATTCCAGCCCAAAAATCATTTTTGAATTAAATTGGAGCCCATTTCTTTCTAGTATCGAACATGATCTTGCACCAATTACTCCTTTTGAGTCTAAATTCATAACCCCATTCTACCCATCTTGCCTCAAATTCGGCCACATTGTATGAGAAATGCAATACCTTATGCAATCCACTTGCAATGTGATTCCATCCACCGCCATCTTTTATTCTCTCCAAGTGCTTCTTAGCATTCCTCATGACATGCCACAAACACCACCTATGTGTTGTATTGGGAAACACCTCAACAATGGCATTTTCTGCAAGAAAAACAGAAGGAAAAAATTGTTAGTTTGAATGGTCAGATTTTTGCACTCTACATAAAATAAAGAAAGCTCATCACTATTATGCAAAAACACAAATGTCAAAGGTAATTATAGGATACTTACCCATAGCTTTGCATTGATCGGTTATTAGGCCCTTTGGTGGTTTGTTATTCATGCTTTTGAGCCAAGTTTTAAACAACCAAATGTAATTCTCGGCATCTTCACTCCCCAACAATACAACCCCTAGCACAATTGATTGGCCATGGTGATTAACTCCTATGAATGGAGAAAACGACATTCTGTTTCTATTTTTGACATATGTGGCGTCAAAGGATATGATGTCCCCAAAGTCTTTATAAGCTTCCCTAGCACCTCCATCAACCCAAAACACATTCTTCAATACACCATATCTGTTGTATCAAAACTGTAGAAGAAGTTTGAGGAGTATGTCATCATGGTTTCAAAGTAATCTCTCATTGCAGCGAAATCTCCCTTCCAAAGCTTCAATCTTCTATCCAAACTGATTGCATTCCTACAATCTCTCTCATAAAAAGGGACTTTGTTATGACCCCCATATTTGGCCACAAAGGAGTTGTAGTTCTTCTCCATCGGAACACTAGCCCTATCATTATCCAGCAATATAATCCTATTCCCTCCATTTATGTGTCTATAATTGGGCATGAACTTTGAGTTTTCTAGTTTACAATCATGGTTGTGCTCAAGGTTAATTGTGCTAATTCTCCACGATATTGTATCACCACACACACCTGCATTAACCTTAAATGGGCAACCGCATCAGGTGCTACTTACAACCTTTGTAGGATTTTTAGATGTCATTTGACACCCACCTTCTTTAGAACATACGATCCTCAACCATACATATTTAGCATTCTGATTTGTGATACTATCCATATCGGTTTCATCTTCTTCATTGTTAAATCCTTTTTTCTTCTAAGAATTCCTAATGCGTATTTCGAAGCCCTTTGACTTGCCATAGTCATGCAAAAATCGCATTAGCATTTCACCAGAGTCAAAAGTCATATCTTGACAAGGCTCAATGATATTCTCAGCTTCAACCTCTTGTTCTCCAACCACGTTTTCAAGAGCTCCATCCACAACATCATCACCATTAGGAATTCCTCCATCTACAACATCATCATTGTTTCTTTCATCTAGATCTTCCACATCCTCTGTACTTGAAGCATCATTGTCGTCTAATACCATCAATGGAAACTCATCTTCATTGTAACCCTCCACAAAATCAGAATTCAAATCAAATAACCTTCTCTTTGAATCCATTAAATCATACATATTTCATATCATTACCGTAGAAATCAATCAATTTTGTGAAGTGCAATAAAATAGTAAAGCAATCAAATTTACACGTCACATTAAATCAGCAACACAAGACTTTAAAGATCGATGTTCTCAAGCATTAAAAATTACAAGACACATTAAATTAGCAACACACGAATTCGAAGTACCAACCTCAATGCTTTCTTCAAGTGCAACGCCAAGGGAAGATGCAGGGGAAGATGAACAGTCACGTACGTATTTGAGCAGAATCTCTTCAAGTTTGTCAAATGTAGATTGAGAACGGATAAAAATATGCCAAATTGAAATTATAGTAGATTGGGCTTTCTTTTAGGGAGTGGGTTAATCTTTATTCATGAGAAATGGGCGAAATATGTATTATGATTTTTTGGCCCACATTTAGCCCATTTAATTCTATGTACAAACCTGATAGTGGGTCCAACCAAACCTACACGTTCGGATACAAATCAAAATTACAAAATAATTATAATTAATTAATTGAATTACATGCGGGCCCACACTTCTCTAGTTTTATTACTCTCTCCGTTTCTCAAAAGTTATCATTTTAATCCACTGCACGATTATTAAGGAATGAGTTTTTTATCCAAATTACCTCTTCATTTGAAAAAATGTTTATTTTAACCCCTCCTAAAAAATTGTTTAGATTAATTATTACTCCTACAAAGTAGGGATAAGTTTGAAAAAAGGTGAAAAAAATATTAAAAGGACGTGTTTTATAAAGATGGAAAATTGGCTAAAAGGGCATGTTTCAAGAAACGGGTGAAGTATTATTTTAATGTTTGTGTCATGCAATCAGGGTTGGGCAAAAAAAACCGTAATCGAAAAATTGACAAACCGATCACTTTTTACGGTTAACCGAACCAAAACTTTTTTTTATCAGTTATGGTTAACCAACCGATACTTTTAAAGGTTGAAAGGTTCGTATATGGTTATTAATATTTTCGTAGTCGGTTAACCGATGAACCGATAATATTTTTAATATATATTTCTAAAAAGGAATTATATATCTAATAAGTTTTAGTTAAAAATAAATATATTTTAACAACTAATAAACTATCTAATATCTATTATAAAAATAAATATAGCTTAAAAGTGAAAAGATGAGAAAATTCCATTAAACCAAGGAAATCCAGAAAACCAAATTGTTGTTCTTACTTAACACACTAAAACAGAATAGAAAATTGAAGTAAAGCATAAGCTCAATAAAATAAACAGGATCCTAACAACCTTGATCCAATTATAGGAATATAAATTCTCTCAAACCATCACTACCACCATCAATACCTTTCAAATTATCGTCATCCAAATGGTAATCAATTGACAGGAGCAGAGGAAAAAATTTGCAGTAAACTACCTCAGAAGCAGGGACAGAACCAGATTTGAAAATCAGGGTAGGCTAGATTTACCTTACACAATAAAATAATGTCGGTAGTTGGGATGGAAACTAGGATTAAAGCTTTACACGCCTATTCAAAACCCTTCTGATATTTTTTAAACTATAATTTGTAAGAATATAATAAAAGATAACAATACCGTTAAACTTTTTTTATTTCATAAATAAGGGTAAAAGTTTTATAAGCAACAACATCACCATATAAATCTCAAACAATTTAAAAAAACTTCAATAATATTGAAAATAAAATAAACCTAAAAATACTAAGAATAAAAGCATAAAGTATAAATTTAATATCACAAATGAATAAGAAAAAAACAAATAAGTAATATATCTAATATTGCATAGAGGAGAAAACTTTGATAAGTAGTTGATTAGAATAAAAAAAACAAAAGAACAAGGAAAAAAGGAACGAAAAAAATAGTCCAAGAAGATTACAGTATTTTTTTTTTGATAAAATGAGCTACTAGCTCATTATAAGGCCAACACTAGGTTACCTGTGAAATACAAAGCTAACCTAAATCATCACTGCGGATGATCTTAAGAAATTCAAATAACAGAGGATGATGACTAAACCAAGAATTACAACACGAGACATCAATAGGAACTAACAATGATCCTGGGAAAAAAATTAGAAATAGCAAAGCTAAGAAGAGGAAAGCTAAATAGACTCCTAGCAAGAAAATCTGATGCCGAATGAGATTCCCTGAAACAATGAAAAAACACCACACAAGGAACCAAGGCAACAAAATGACGAATATCGTTAACAATAGATTGAATTTCCCAAGGAACTTTCCAAGTTCTTTTCAAAGAATTAATAAAAATTAAATTATCTCCTTCAATAATCAGACGAGATATATTTAAAGAAACCGCACTACGAACCCCTTCAAGCAAAGCAAGAGCTTCAACTTGGAGTATAGAAATTGGTAGTTGATCTTTACGGTCAAAACTTAAAATCTTACTCTTGTGGTCACGAATAAGAAAGCTCGTAAAAGTCGAAGAATTAGTTCTCTTAGAAGCATCGAAATTCATTTTAGCCCAATGTAAAGGGGGCTTAACCCAAGAACGACAATTTTTCCTCTTGGGACGAGACACATGTTTGTAGACTAAAGTAGACTGAGCCGAGTCCCATTGACAATGTTGCGTAAAAGCTAAGTCCGAAGGAAGAAGAGACAAGATCAATGATGAAGGGTTAAAAATTTTACTATTTCTATGGCCCCAAATGAACCACCAAAGGAAGCAAAGAGCATTTCCATTTTTATTCGAGTGTAGAGTAGCCACAATGTTATCAATAAAAGCACCTGAGGAATGAATCTGAAACTTAATATTCATTTTTTATTCTAATCTAGAAATCATGTTTTGCGAAAAAGGGCAGTGAAAGAACATATGATTCAAATTTTCATCTTCATTAGAGCATAAAGAGCCTGTACTAAAAACACAGTGATAAAAACGATTAAATCTATCTGTAGTAGGAAGACAATCTGCACAAGCCTTCCATAAGAAATTTTTGATTTTAGGAGGGAGATAAGTCTTCCAAATCCAAGCAAACTCATAATGCCTATTCGGACGATTAAGGTTAATCATACAAGAAGCAGGCGAGACAGAGAAGGTCCCATCCTTAGAAGGGAGCCATAGCAAACGATCAGCAGCATCAGAAACTGGAATTCTGAGAGTTTTAATTTTACTAACAATTGTCTCCGGAAGAATCTACCTTAACGAGTCCAAATTCCAAGAACGATCATGCATAATAAATGTCGAAACCTTAAGGTTAATGTTATCATTATTAAAGAAGGGGATCAAACTAGTATCCAATATCCAAGGATCTTTCCAGAAATTGATAGTGTGGCCATTTCCAATCGTCCAAAGTAAGACCTTTAAGAATTTATGTCTAAGATTAAGCAGTCTACCAAATTGCCAGGAGCAGTTTTTTTTCTGAAGTTGAAAAATAGAAGAGGAACCTAAATATTTTTCTGAAATAATATGTACCCAATAATTTTCAAGAGCAGTTATAATTTTCCACAGAAGTTTCATTTGTAGAGAAATATTTACAGTTTCTGTTCTACGGAGGCCCATTCCACCAGACTCCTTTGAAGAACAGACCTTATCCCAACTAATAAGAGGATGATGATTAGGAGAAAATTTATTCCAAAAGAAAGATTTATTTACCTTATCAATTAACCTGGCCTAACAGGTTAGATTTAGGAAGTAGAAAACTCTACATTAAATAATTAACCCGGCCTAACAGGTTAGATTGAATTAACATAGCCCAACCTGCTTGAGAAATCGAGTTTGCTTTCCATTGCGAGAGTTGTTTTTTCAGCGTAGTTATAGAATCTATAAAAACCTAATTTTGAACCCTTCCTTTAAGAATAGGAATACCAAGATATTTTTCCATAGACGTTGTAATTTGAATATTAAGAACACTCGCAAGAGAAAGAGCAGACTGACGAGAAATATTTTCCGAGACCTGGAAGCCACTTTTTTGATAACTAATAGAAAGTTCACTGACCCTCGAAAATTTTTCTAAGAATCCTTTGATATAATTAATATTGGAATGTGATGCATTAGCAAAAATAATAGTATCATCAGCAAAACTTAGAAAAGGCAAACAAATCCCATTTTTAACTAACTGAATACCAACAAGTTTAGAATCCAAAGTAGATTGTAATTGAAGGGATCTGGCAAGATATTCCATACAAATAATAAAAATAAAAGGAGCCATCGGATTACCCTGTCGAATACCACATTTAGGGGAAAACTCACTCCAAGGCTCATTATTAACAAGAACCGAGGAAGCAGAAGTAGTAATACATTCCATAATAAGATTAACCCAATTGGCATGGAAACCAAATTTAAGAAGAATAAGTCTAATAAAATTCCAATCTAATTTATCATAAGCCTTTTCCATATCAATTTTCAAAGCCATCCAACCCTTTTTTCCTTTTTACTTTTTATGAAAAGAATGAAAAATCTCATGAGCAATTAGAATATTATCATGAATTAGTCGACCTTGGACAAACGCCCCCATGAAGAGGAAGAATAATAGAAGGTAGAATAGAAGCAATATGATTGGCTAAGATTTTAATAATGACTTTATAAATAGTATTACAAAGACTAATAGGTCTAAAGTGATTAATTGTTAAAGGAGAGTCAATTTTAGGAATAAGAGCTACAAAGGATTTATTAATAGAGCGAAGCATATGTCCAGAATGAAAAAGGCCTGAACTGCTAGAATAACAGAGTTTCCAACAATATACCAATAATGTTGGAAGAAATCAGCCGGGAAGCCATCGGGGCTCGGAGATTTATTAGGGACAAGATTAAAAACTGCTATTTTAATTTCAACCAAAGAAGGAGATTTACACAACATAACATTATATATATCAGAAACTAGTTTAGGAATAATACCTAGGTCAGAATTAGTTACAGAACATGAGGCATTAAGGGTAAAACGATGAGCAAGTTCGTCAGTAATTTTTTGTGAAATTAAGTCATGATCAAACAAGACAACACCTTCCTGAGTCTGAAAGGACAAAAGACGTTGTTTATAAGCTCGAATTTTTGACACAGATTGAAAGTATTTTGTATTTCGATCTACATTTTGTAAATGGGTTATTTTCGCTCTTTGTTTCCAGTAATTATGCTGAAAGTCTAATAGCGCATTATATTTATTTAAATGAGCTTGGAGTTTAGTCAAAGTATTGGAATTATGCGGATCAACTAACAGATCTGATTGGAGCGTCAAAAGCTGACGTTATGAGATTTTAAGTTGCTCAAAATTATTATTGACATGATGTTTAGCCCAAAATTTTGAGTATTTTTTTAGAAGATGTAATTTCATTGAAAGACGGAACATAAAAGATCCTGACATTTGATACCTCCATACCTTAGAAACCAAGGGATGGAAGGAAGGGCTTGTCATCCAAGCATTTTCAAATCTGAAAGGGATTTTTCGAATAGAATTATGTTTTCCTAAAGAGAAAGTAATGAGGCAATGATCCGAGGAGGTAAACGGGTGATGTTGAATTTCAAGAGACGGAAAGAATTGGGTTAAAGATTGATGACAGAGAACTCTGTCTAATTTTTCAAAAACATTATCCTGAGCCACCGAACTTTTGCGCCAAGTAAAAGGAAAGCCCGAAGTTTTAGTTTCAAGTAACCCAAACTGATTAGAAAAATTAAGGATCTGGTTAAATCTACTAGGAAGAGGAACTGCACCACCCATTTTGTCATTAGAAGAACAAATTTCATTTAAGTCTCCTATTAGGAAGAAAGGATGTTGGAATTGCGAAATCGTTTGAGCCAACGAGAGCCAAAAAGGAGTCTTAAGTGACTCTCGAGCCGGCGCATAAACAAAAATTAACATAATTGTTTTTTGGAATAGGAGTATTTAATAATGATAATATTAGCGGATTGAAAATAGAGATCACATTTACGGGATTCCGTGTTTTCACAAATTAAGAGCCAAAGGCCCCCTTTAGTACCCACTGAAGAGCAAGTAATACTAGATTGAAAGCCTAATTTACGCAAGCTAGCCAAGTTAGGTTCTATTTCGGTTTTTGTTTTGGTTAGGCATAAAAAATTAAGTTTATTTAATTTTCTAATGAACCCGACCTCCTCCCAGAAGTTAGGTCTGCGTACACCTCTAACATTCCAAAAGCTTATATTCATAAAAAACCTTGTTGATTAAAAAAATAAAAAAGCTCAAAGGTAAAGATACAAGGGAGAATTACAAAATTAAAAGCCATAAAAGATTACTAGATAAAGAATTAACATAAGCCAAAACTGAACAATAACAAGTAAACAGAAATTGGTACCACATAGAGGAGATAAGGAAAAAAAGCAGACTAAAAAACAAGATAAATAAGGTAATTAAGAAGGCGAACCACAAAATATTAAGATGACAGATCTCAATCAAGTCATAAGACAAGAACAAAGTATCCAGGAAGAATATGTAGCCAAAAATCTTGAAGAATAAATAGCAAAGAGAACAAAACTGATAATAAAACTTATTAATAAAAAATTACACCAAGGTTGATCCTTATACAATACAATCGTGAATTCAATAAAAGAGGTTAAGTTTGTGAACGCCAGATACTCGAACCAGCAGCAAGCCAGAAGAATCACAAGGCAAGAAGAAAGAGTATGAACAAGCCTGTCACAAAGAAAACAAAGTACCCGAGAGTAAAATGGACCTAAAAACCAATTCAAAAGAAGAGAAGTACAATAGCAGTATGAATAGTTGATCCAAAAAGATGCCATAGATAAGAGAGAGTTCATGCAGCAAGATAGGAGATAAAAAGAATTATCTAGGCCAATTAAGTAACATAAAACTGAAGTTAATACTCCGTATTTCACAATAAGTCCAGCTAAAGCTGGAATACATCAAACTATTACATAAAAGAGCAGTGAAGTTATCAAAAACATGCATACCTAGAATGCAGAAGATTATAGTATTAAATATAGTGAAAAGACACCCCTTCTTTCAAAAAGATTGAAAACAAAAACCATAGGTGGGAACTGGGAATCGAACAGAGCACGCACGTGTCTATCAAAAATATGTATGTACTCTACTACCACTGAGAAAGATTAAACATCATTTATTTTTACTGATAAAATTATATATGGTTCTTAAAATTTTGGGGTGGGCTAAAGCATAACCTAACCCACTCCTAGTTCCGTGTCTGCTCAGAAGCAGTCACATAACTACAAATGGTGCATATTTCTTCAAAGATTTAATCAGCATTCATACTCAAATGGTGCATATGTTAATGATTGACTTTTATTTTCAGCGGGCACATGATTGGCTTATAATTTTTAATACAAAATTTAATGTTAATAATTAGGCATCTATTGCCTTTTGTTTTGGCTGATTTTTTATTTTAAAAAAATTAAAACAAGTCTTTTAACCGATAAACCGTACCGAATTTGACGGTTAACCGATAAGAAACGATAGGTTTATAATTATTGAAATTTATTAACCGAAGTTTTAGTTAACCGATGTCCTATTAACCGAAACTCCGATAACCAACCGTGTCCACCCCTATCTGCAATCACCCTCCCTCCAAACACTACCTTGCACAGTTGCACGCAATTATAAGCCCCGCTACACCTCTTTCTACTATCCAACCAACACGCAATAAATGTTACAGTAAAATCTAATCGACAGGGAAAATAGTCGATCGGTTGTTGTTAAGTGTCATTTAAAAGCTTTTATTTTACAGTATTTGGCAGTATAGAAAAGAGTATCTGATCGAGATATGGTATTCAATGTCACAGCCAACTAATTAATACTGTACTAATATTAATTGAAAGCATGATGATGATGATGTCAATTTATATGACGATTCTAATTTTCTTATTCCAATCGATTTCAATTATAGATTTGAGATTTAACCTACTTGAATCCTCGTCATATTTACCGATTTACTAAAAATTATATAATATTATGATATTGATATAAAATTTAAAATAATTATATATAATATCGTAATAAAATTATGTAATTTATAAAAAAAAATTAGAATTTTTCCCCATATTTTAATTAAATATATTTAAAAATTATTTACATTATTTATTGAGATCTCGTTCCAAATTTAGAGTAAAATTATTAAAATGATAATTACAATTGAATTGAATATGTTTTTAATTTTTTGTTAAGATTTAATATGCATAAAATAATAATTTTTTATAAGATATTTATTAAGTTATGTATTACGGAGTTGCGGTTTTTATCTTGTACTTCATAATGAATATAATAATATTTTTAAATATGGAGAACATTAATATAAAGATTTTTATAGAAGAAAACATAGAGAAAAAAAACAATATAATGCTAACTTATTATATAGCTTCTTAAAATAGTTTTTTAACATTAATTTACTAAAATTTAGGTAAATATATCAATGTATACGGAAATATATCATATATTCTATAAATAATTTACTATATTGAAAATATCAACATATAGATAAAAAGTTATATATTTAGAGCCTAAGTCTTGTTAAAAGATATAAAATTATTATGTATAAAGTTAATATAAAAAATTAGCATATAGATCAAGTTTTATTAAAAGATATGCATAAAATTAATACAAAAAAAAATCAACGCATAGAAAGAAAATTATGCAAGTTATTATAATATTTTTACAAGATAAAAATATGCAAAAAAATAATATCAAAATATAGATCAAGTTATTATATTGTAAAAAATTGGATGTAAAGAAAGAAAAATACAAGTTATTATAATATTTACTATTAAAAAATGACATACTAAAATATGCAAGTTATTATAATATTTAAGTAATTCCATGTGGTGCAATTTTTTCAACAGACATGGTTTTTTCTTTTTAATGTATTAGGTAGATATTTCTTTATAAATTAAAATTAATTTATTGAAGATAATTGAATGTATAATGTGGATCCTTACAAAATATATTAATCCATACTAAAATATATCATATATATATATATAAAAAATTATATACTTAGTGCCCAAATCTTGTTTAAAGATAAAATATATGCATAGAAAGTAATATAGCAAATATTAAAATATAGATCAAGTTATTATAAAATAAAATATTAGATGTACGGAAAGAATAATACAAGTTGTTATAATATTTATTATTAATACACTTGACATTATTTTATTCAAAATTGCCACGTGGTGTAATGTTTTCATAGACATAGTTTCTGCTTTATATTGTATTAGGATAAATAAGAATAATTCTTATAGTGTGAAATGAGAATATATATAGGGCGTTAGATTAGAAAAACCAAGGGCGTAGATAAGGCACATTCCCTTAAAGAGTTTTTTAAATCAAAAGGGTAAATGCGTCATTTGTCCCATAAAAAATAGAATTTCTTCTTCTTTCTTCCTCCTCCCTCCTTCCTTCCGACCCCCCATATTTTCTACTTGATTTTCTTCTTTCTCTTCTCCATTTGCATATTTTAATTGAATGTAGTAATCATTTTCGACCACATTTGAATTATTTTTTTCATGAATCTAGCTATTTTTTGTGTTTCACAAATTTGAATATCCAATTTAGGAGTTTTTTGAATCGTTGATTTTCAATTTAGGGTTTTTCAATTCGGGGCTTGTTTTACCTTGAATTTTATAGATTAGAAAATTTTATTGTGTTATTTCAATGATTTTCTTGTCATTCCACTAATTTTGTTTGTGATTTTACCATTGTTAGAATCCAAGTCGAGTGTGATTATATGGATTTCGTATGAACCGTCACTTCTATTTCCATAAACCATCACTTGTATTTTCATGAACCACAAATTAAGTTAAAATTTTAGTTTTCGTTTTTGGTGTTTTGTTACTTTGAGTTGTATGAATTTGTGATATTTTTGTGTTTTTATATATGTTTTCATTTATTTGAAGCTTCAATATTTTGTAATATGATACAAGAAAGCAAGACCTTCTTGTTCTTAGTTATTCAGGTTTTTTGATTGAATTTATGAGTGCACACCAAGTGTTTGATAAATTGCTAGTTTCAATAGAAGCTATTAAAGAATTAGTTGTGTTGATTTTACTCGAACCTATGAAGGTTAGATATGTTTTGCATTACAATTTTAATTTATTTTTTTGAAAATAAAGACTAATGGTAAATGGTCATCGAATGGCCCACCGTATGTTTGATAAAATGCCCAAATGGTCAACTTAATGTTGTAGAGCGATTTTTTTATCAATTGTTCTTATTACTCTATTTATTTTTATTCAACGTGTTTTATGTCGTGTTTGTCTTTAAAGAGTCGTGACTTTGAACTCGTATCTTCTTTATTTAGTGTTAAGAATTTATGAACTATAAGGACAAAAATTATGAACCTAGCAGTTCAAAATTAGGAACCCACACGATACCATCTATGAACTAGAATATATCACACAAATAAGTAAATAACAAATAATGTGAATTAAATTCATGAACATTATTGATAATTTTTATACTCCTAACTATATGAAGACATAAACACATACAATTCTATTTGTGAACTATAATATATACATGATAAAAATAACAAATGTTATGAATAAAATTACATGAACCCGATCCTATAAAGACATGAAGCAATAAAATACCTTTTATTAACTATATTTTGACACAAAAATAACAAATATTATGAATTAAATTTCATGAACCTTTATGATAGTTGTTATGAACTTAACTGTATAAATACATGAACCATAAAATACTACACGTGAAATAAGATAAATCAAGTATTATGAATTAAATTTCGTGAACCTTATAGACAATTGTTATGAACTTAACCCCATAAAGCCACGAACCAATAAATCAACTTTTATAAACTAAAAGATATGAATCGTAAGACAAAATATTATGAACTTATACTTATAAAAACATGAACCAAAAGAACAAATGTCATGAACCAAAATTACAACTAGTATGACTTAAAAGACATGAACTTTAAGATGAACTGTTATGTACCCGAGTTTACAAAATCATGAACCGAAAGAAGAGTTATAATGCAAAATATATAAAGTGGTTATAGAATTAGCCTATATGAGATTTGAACCCACGTCTATGTGCACATGCACATCGCTCTATCATTTGAGCTAATAGACTTTTAAAGTGATAAATGATTTTACACAAACACCACATCATATGCAAGCAATGTGATTTTTCTCTTCTAACCCACAAATAGAGTGCGCACAAGATGGACAGACCCATCCATTTAGATGTTATCTATAGAGAGGACCATAATATATTATATACAAGCTTTTACCATATATAATACAACAAGAAGTGACAACCTTTTCCCCCACACTAAACCTCGGTGTTTCCAATTTAGCACATAATTTCTTAGCTGCAGCAGAAGACTCGCACTCCTCTGCAGTGAAACCAAAATTGAATGAAGATGGACGTTCGTATGCGACCTTGTTTCCGATTAGATCCAAGAACGCCACAGATCTTTGACTTGGAACGTGTAGTAGCTAGGTCTCGATGCGAAGCGAAAGACTTGTAAAACACAAGATCCAACGTGATGGAAATGAGAAAGACTCAACGTTATGAGCCTTTGATTTGTGTCGTTCAACGTGATGAACAACGAATGTGTTTGATAGATCGATTGGTAGAATAAAGGGGGCGCACAAGACTAGAATAAAGAGTGTTCCTCTACTTCAAAACTAGTCTATAATGTGCGTAAATAATATATGAGCTCTAGAGCTCCTTATAAAGAGGTGGCTCTTAAAACCTTCACAAGCAACAAGGCTTAATGGACTAGGGTTTGCATGCAAGAAAAGTTCAACGTCCAAAAGCCCATAAAATATAAATAGTTATACTAAAAATAGCAACAACTAAATTTGGAAAGACATAAATAGAAATATGCTAAAATAGGGAAATACATAAAATATGACTACATGGATCATTCTCCCCTTAGTTAAGGCTTAATGATTCGGTCGCCCTTTTCCACACCATCTCGAAGAGAGGACGCTCTGAAGCCAAATAGGGAGAGTGATGCGACCTTGTCTTGGCTCGGACTCGATCCCAACCATGGAGACCCCTTGGCATAGGATTTAGCCTCTATTATGTATTTACTATATTTATGTTATTTATATTTCCGCAATTTTCATTTTAGGTGTGTGCTCCATTCTTGTAGAATGGACTAGCATTTGTTCTAGTCTAAGCCCAAGCCCATTAAGGTTTTGTTACTATGGTTGAAACCCCATATGCCTTTAAATAGGTTTCTTTGTATCCATTTCAATCACGTTAAGTTTAGCCAATTAAGTAGAGTCGAGAGTTTCTCCTTGTTTGGCCCAACGTCACCTTTCCTCTCCAACCCCTCTCCCTCTAGTCGACCCTCCCTTTGATCGATGCTTCTCATCTCTAGCCTCGCCCCACCCTACCAAGGTGAGCACTAGAGGCCCGCGAGTCCATAGATTGGCCTCATACTTATCGTACCTTCAAAGAAAATCTGGGCATTTCGGGCGTAGATCCACCCCTAGCGACCCAAACCCGAGTAGGGTCACATCACCCATCCCGAGTTCTCACCAAATACCTTCTTCTCCATTGCTCTACCTCTCTTCTTCCACCATTGTTGCCCATTCAAGCTCCTTTTCTACTAAAATTTAAGC
Organism: Fallopia convolvulus; assembly: GCA_964016875.1. NCBI lineage: Eukaryota > Viridiplantae > Streptophyta > Magnoliopsida > Caryophyllales > Polygonaceae > Fallopia > Fallopia convolvulus. The sequence goes on from OZ024729.1 coordinate 47,956,502, forward strand.
AAGGAAACAACAAATCTACCGTATTCAAGTAAGATTTCTCACTTTTCTTCTTAAATCTCATCCTATTTGTTGAATTTTTGGCTTAAAATCTAGATCTAGGGTTTTATAAAAAAAATCTTAGATTTGCATGATTTTAGGTCGAAATTTGCAAATTTGCTTCATGAATCTTCGTATATTGCATGATTCTAGGTCGTTTCCTGTTTTAATTGAGGTATTTTAACAATTGAGATTAACTCTTGAATTATTGGCATAAAATTGTTCTGGGTAGTGGGGGAAGAGAGTGATTGAGAGTTTTTTCTTGATTCTCTACTATTTTGTTGTTGTTTTCCTTGTCGGGACAACAAATTGTTTTTGTGATTTTGTTGTGGTGAATTTTTGTAGGAAAAATTGTGCTAATTGATCTCATGTGTCCTAAGAGAAGAAGAGCTGATGGGGCTTCAACGTCCCGTTCAGGCCGTTTTGTGGTTCACTTGGTTCCACCAACAAGGGTTGGGGAGGAGACTCCGAAATCCTATGGCTTTAAGTTGAGAGAACTGCGTCATTAGTGCAAGTTTGAGAATCTCAAGAAGTAGGACTAGAAGCCTACTTAGTATATTGAATGGGAATTGATGGATGTTCTAGGTTTGATTGGAGAATTGAGGAAGTTGGGTCAATCCTTATAGTTTCGGCAATTGATGCAACTTCATGAACCGACCTACAAGGGTCTAACTTTGGAATTTATGAGCACCTTAATGACTATGTTGCTAGAAGGCACTAGGAATGAAGAGGGTGAGTGCGGATTTTGGTTAGGACGAATAAGGGTAAAGCATATTGGTTGGGAGATGATTTTTGGGTTGGCATCACAAGGAAACCCGAATACAATGCTACAAGAGAAAAGGCTTGCCTAATTTCTCATCCTGCCATTCGTATCTTCCTTGCTCATAAAATTTTTCGAACAGGCGATCCTGAGAATAATTTCCCATGGAAGGCAATGAACGTCTCATCATTTGAACCTAGAAAGAGTGTCTATGTATATCTAGTAAAATCATCAACAATAACAAAAACATACATGTTATCTCCTTGGCTTCTCACCCACATGGGAAAACACAAATCCATGTGTATCATCTCAAGAGGGCGAGAAGTGATGATAGTCTGCTCTGGATGGAAGGATGATCGACTTTTCTTCCCTTTCACACAATCTTCACACAACTTATCTTTGTCCCCGAGAACTTTTGGAAGTCCTATTACCAAGTCTTATGAGAAGAGTTTGTGAACCTTTTGTGCCAAAGATCAGTCTCATTGGTGATGGTAGCAAAACACAACTTCTCTTGTGGTTGGAAAGTTAATTAAAAAATATACATTATTGCACCTCTTTCCTTTTAGAATCACAAGATTGGTACTTTTGTTTTTTTATTATACAACCATCTGAGGTGAATGACACCTCATTGTTCCCTTGGTCTCAAATTTGAGCAATACTCAAGAGATTGTAACCAAGTCATTTGACCAAGCTCACATCTTTCACTCTTGTCTTTTCATTCACCTTAACTTCACATGTACCTATGATTTCTCCCTGATTGTTATTGACTAAGGAAATGTTTCCTCCATCGCCCTTTTCAAGTGAGGGCAGAATACTCTCATTCCCTATCATGTGACATGAACACCCGTTGTCAAGGATCGAGCGGATGTTCCCCCTCACTTCAACCTGTAAGGAAGAAAATCAACTTTTAACGACCCATGCTTGCTCAGCCTTCCCGAGTCAATTAGCATAGTACATAGGATAATAGATTTGAGATTGTAATATAGTTCCCTTTTGTGGACTTTTGAAGCTAGAAGCAACGTTCGAGGGATCAATAGAGCTTGTTTGTTTTGGTGAGGTTTATCATACCCTTGATTTTTCTTACTATATCACAGTTTCTAGTTGTTCCCTGAGTTCTGCTTATGAACCTTTTTAATAGACAACTCTAGTCTGACTCTATAGTCTTTTTCAACATGCCCCCTTTCGACAATGAAAACAAACCCTATAGTATTCACCAAAGTATCGTTTTGGATGAGGCTTTTGGAGAGTTCTTTACTTAGCACGTTCTTACAAGGAACTTTGTGCTGGTTCTTAATTTTGAGATTGTACTAAGAACACTTTATTAACAATTTTACCAGTTTACCATTCCATGTTCCCTTTAATCCCACTTTCCAGAGTTTTGATCCAACCCTCTCGGTGAGTAACTTTATCTTTAGCGGATTGAAGTTCCCTAGTCTTTCTTCCCATTTTTTCTTCTAAGCTTAGAGGGTATTCAGATCTATCTTTAGCATAACCAAAACCGAACTTAGTGGGATTGAAAACAACACGAGTTCTATTATCTAGGTCTTTTTCCATTTTTTCCTTTTTGAGTTCATGATCAATCAAGTGAAGCCTAAATTCATTATTGGTTTCAGTGAGAGTTTTGTCCTCATCTTTTAAACTTTCACAAGCATTATAGGGTACTACGCTAGTAACAAATGATTCTGATAATTTTTCTTCAAGATTAAGACATTTCTCATCAGCGGATTCTACTTCATCTTACATGTTCAAGTTTTCTTCAAAAAGCTTTTTAACAAGAGCAATTAGATCAGATTTTTTTGGCATTATCAAGATCAACAAGATATTGTTTAGAAGATACCTCTTGATATGTGTCATTTGTCTTTAGAGTCATAGCACAGACTTTAGACTCTGGTTCATCATCGGAATCAAAATCCCATGCAACAACATATTCCTTTTTCTTGTCGTTCCAAGACTCGTTACCTTTGGGACAACTCTTAGCAAAGTGTCCCTTCTCTTGACACTTGTAGCATGTAACATTTTTGACATCCCTTTTCACGTAGTTTCCTCTCTCATTGACGATACCCTTCTTCTTGCCTCTTCTGTATAGAGATCTTATTGCTTTGGTTATGAGTGCGACATATGAGTCCTTTTCAATCTCATCATCATCCTTTCTAGTGGTAACGTTCTCAATGGTCTTCTCCACTTATAGAGCAATCCCCTTGTTAGAACTTGAGGCACCACTTGTGATGTTCTCATAGCGCTCAAATCAGTCAATTCTCCAAAGATTTCATGAAGGGCACTTGTTTTGGTGATCGATTGGATTTTCTCTGAGCAAACTTCTGGTAACCATGTATTTGGGTCCGAGACCATCAATGATCGCATAGATTTTTTCAAATTGAGAAATAGACTCACCAATCCCCAGAAAATTTAAGCGATTCACTAGGGTCTCAAACCGAGATTGGTATGAGGAAAGGGTTTCTCCTTCCTTCATTTCGAAGTTGAAGACGTTCTTATTGGCCACCTTTTGATGGCTTTCCTTCAGATCTGAGCTTCCAATGTGCATTTTCTCGATTGTAACCCAAGCGTCCTTAGCAGTCTTGCAATTGACCACCTGGAGCAAATCCATAAATCTTAAGGCATTGTTTAGGTACATCTTAGCCATGAAGTTTTTTCTCCATTATAGTCCACTTAGTTGGACCCCATTCAGATTTCTTATCCTTCTTGGCAGCAGAAACAATGTAGTCTCCATCCTCAATCATAGACCAAGCTTGGTAGTCATTACTTTTGATCCATGTTGCAAAGAGGATCTTCCAGTGATCATATTCTCATGCAATAAGCAATGGAGGTTTGTTATTCCCAATACCGACGACGTGATTGTTGTTGGTACTCATCATGTGTTCCTTCACTAAACACACAATCTAGAGCAATCCTACTCGGATATCAATTATTGGATCGTAATGTGTTAGTAACAATGCATGGAACTAGCAATGTTCCCTATGCAGTGGAAATAGTACTAAAATAGAAACACATTATTTAGAGAGGAAAACTTTCTATCCGACCAACAAGTATTAGAAAGAAAAACCTCTACCCCTGAGACTGGGTAGAGGTTTTTCAATAGGCAAGTCAAGTTCCCAAGTAACTTCGGAACCAACCGAAGTTCAACCAACTAAACTTCTACAACCCTAATCAGAAAACCTAAACAATAGATGAACTACAAACCTGACTACTCAAACTCCCACGTGAATACCTTCACTTTTGTTCTCACAAAATGCACGAACAAATCTCTCACTTCTCACTTGTTCGTTGTCTTCAACCAAGCTCTAACCCTAGGTAAGGCTAGTCTTTTATAGAGCAACCATCGAGTATGATCTCAATCACAATCTTGCCTAATTGTGATGATATTCCACTTGGTAGATCTCGCAAAATTCGGATTAAAGATATATTAAATATCACATATCTTCAACTGATCAGATACTTGCCATAATTGACCGATCTCGAATTTCTTCCACTTTCCTTGATAAAATCTCTCCGATTTGATCTTATCTTCTCCCTGATCTTCTCGCAAAAAATCGAGCTTAAGTGTCAAATCTTCGCGCATCTTCGCAATCGATCGTTTGCTCAAGATCTGGTAACTTTTCATAAATAGAATATCGCATATCTTCTAGAAGAACCTTTTCAGATCGTCACTCGTTTCCTCCATTGTTCCTCACAATGTTCCGTCACTCTTGACGATGCTCTTGTTTTCCTAAATGTTTACATGGAAAAACACATTGTACTATCAAAATTTATCAAAACTAAGAGAAATCATAGAACAACGAAGGTTCTAACATAGATTTCTTAGCCTATGCAATTGTACATAAGTCCCATGTGAAGCCAGTAACGCAACAAAACACAGTAAATCGTTAATTAATAGCTCCACATTCCCTATGTAGATTTCCATGAATCGCAAATTCGCTCACCCCTCCGTTCATCTCCTTTTTAAACACTTCGTATCGAAAATCATACAACCGCTTCATTGATGTGGTCATATCTGGATACTTATCCAATAGGAATGTCATGGATTTCCTAGGTTCTATATCTGCCAAAGCCATATTTCTTGCATCAATCTTTTGCTCCTTAGTCAGTCGGCCCGCAAACGGATAGCCCTCTAGACTGGTGGAAAGGTCATGGTTGTGGTTACCACATTCCACCCTTAAGTGCCACTTCTGGGTCTTTCTGTCCCTCCAACCTATCAACTCGAAAGGGCAACCCTTCTTTCTAGTATGAGGACGAGGTTTAAGCTCATCAGTGACACCTAAATTCTTAACCATTTTACGCGGTATGCCTTTTATTCCCGCTTTGTACTCACCGCCTAATACACATCCCAAACTAATATTTTTCGGACATGAGTTTTTGATGGTGAGTACAATGTTTAACCCCCCTCCCTATCTTACGGGCCCACTCTATCATAGGATCTTGTTCCTCCCACTCACAATTATTTGCAAAATAACTAGAAAAATCTGGAAACTGAATAACCTATAATAATAATAAAAACAATAAGAATTTTTTATCTTAATTTCTAAACATAATAAAATGACATTTACATATCTGATTTGATTCGAGATTACAAACGGCGTCGTAATTGTGCTCATTTGAAACCTCATATCCTCCATCGTCGTCATCAACGTACTCCTCGTTTAAATCAAATGGAGCCGGTGGTTTTGACCCTCCCACCATCAACGACTACGTAAAATTACAAAATATTTAGAAAATAATATTGAATCGTATGAATTTAACGGAAAAAACTTAATAAATTGCTTAAAAATAAGTAATTAACTTACATTAAATTTTGTAATCAACCAATTCGCCATTTCGATAAAATTTTGAAAGTGAATTTTTTTAGAGAAGATTGAAATGTATTTTCGAATGTGAAAATATGTTGGGGGTTATGAGTATATATAGAGAATGAAATCCACCCGTTCGGAAATAATTCCAACGGGTGGATAGTCGGTCGAAGGGATCGACTAGTCGGTCACCTCGACCGACGTGTAGTCGGTCACCTCGACCGACGTGTAGTCGGTCACCTCGACCGACTAAATTCCACTTTCCGAGGCCCCATGTAGTCGGTTGAGGTGACCGACTGGGGCGCTTCTCATTTCTGACATGGGCGCTTCGATCGCCCGTTATAAAAGGACTAGCTAGCATTTGGCAATTTCTACACAAAATAGGTTAATTACTATATAAAAGAAAATTGAAAGATCTCAAGAAAAAAAGATGTGGAAGCTGAAGCTGGGTGAAGGAGGAAGCTGGTTGACGAGCGTGAATAATCATGTGGGACGCCAACACTGGGAGTTCGATCCAGACGCCGGTACCCCCGATGAGCGGGCCGAGGTTGAGAGGCTCCGACAGCGCTTCAAATCCAACCGCTTCGTCAATAAACAAAGCTCGGATTCTCTCATGCGTATGCAGGTAAAAAATTATCTTGATCATGGGTTTTAAAGAATTGCTCAGCAAAATGCATGGCATACATACAAGGAATAGCAACATAATTTTTTGTGTATGAATTTTGCAATGCACTGATTTTTATTTTTTATTTACTTGGTTTGCATTGTATTATATAATTAGTATTTTTTTATCTAATCCGGCCATATATGTATATGTGTAAATTAATGTAGATGAGAAAGGAGAAGGAACCGAGGAAGCCGATTCCGGCGGCAGTGAAGGTGGAGAGAGTAGAAGACGTGACGAAGGAGGCCGTGACCACGACGCTCCGACGAGGGTTAGACTACTTGTGCAGCATCCAAGCCCGCGACGGCCACTGGCCTGCCGAAGCCGCTGGGCCTTTATATTTTATGCCTCCCCTCGTGAGTTCTTATATAATTCCAAAATTTCCCTCAACTTGACTTTTGGATCCTGATGTACGTTGAGAAGGATCGACATGATTTCATTGCTGAACATCAATTGGTACAGGTGATGGCATTATATGTAACCGGAGGGCTAAATACCGTCTTTCCATCTGAGCACCAAAAAGAAATCAAGCGCTACATCTACAATCACCAGGTACACACCTCTAACACCGGTCGGTACAGGCAGGCCTATAAGGCCTATAATTTATTCTACCAAAAAAAAAAATAAGGCCTATAATTTATGTAGGCATGGACACGGGCCGGGCTGGGCCGGGCCCGGGCCGGGCCGCCACCGGGCCGGGCTGAGAAAAATGGAACCGGGCCCGCACAGGGGGTATCCGGGCTGGGAACATACCGGGCTGCGGGCTGGGCCGGGCCCAAAGTTTGTGGCCCACACGGGTTGGGGCTGGCTGGGGGCGGGCCGGGCCGGGCTGGGGGCGGGCTGGGTTGGGGCGGGACGGGACGGGCTGGGGCGGGCCGGATACATGTGGGCTGGCGGGCCGAGTTGGGCCAGGCGGGCCGGGTTGTATTTGTGGTAGATTTTTAGGTATTTGTGCCTTTTGTGGTCCTTTGATTGAATCAAAACTAGCTTAGTTAAATGATCAAGTTAGAAGACATTAATGTCGACATGCCCTTGCGGCCTTGCCTCTTCTAACTTATGAAAGTATAATTTTTTTTTAAAAAAGATAGAACAGAGGCGGAGTATTTTAAAATGTATCAATTAAACGAATCTATTAAATTGTACATAATGTGCTAAAAAACAAAAAAAAAGGGAATAAGGGGGCGGGCTTGTTCGAAATTATTAAAACTTTGATAAATAATTTTCAAAATTAGAATAATTAAGATGCCTACGTATCTCGAAAGAATCAAAGCCCACGTAGTTCTTTACTTACCTTAACTTACCTTGTTGTTGTTGCTCATTCGTCAAAGTCTTCGGGGGTTTCTTCGTCAATTGCATCATTCCCACCACTTCCGGCGTTAGAAGAGTTGTCAGTGGTCATCCCTTCGACATCGTCCTCGGTCTCGAATTTTATTGCACGCATTTCATACTCTTCTTGCGTCCTTTCCTCGGCACGATCCCAATCCTTCTTGCATATCAATGTCTTGACGGTTTGTGGATCAAGTCGGCATCTTTTTTCCGAAATTACTCTTCGACCTGCGCTAAAAATAGACTCGGACGCAATGGTAGACGCAGGTATAGCTAATACATCCCTAGCTATGTTAGCAAGTACAGGATATTGGTCGCAATGGTTTCTCCACCACTGAAGAACATCACATCCGTCGGGGAATTGATGTTCAGTGGTCAAGAAATCCATAATAATAGATCTTGTAGGTGCAATAGAACCAGAACTAGGAGATGTTCGGGGTTTTTTGAAAATTAAAGATGCAATTTTGCTAGTAGTAGAAAATGAAGAGGGTCGATTAGTAGATGTAGGTGGAATATTTAGTTTTTCTGCATATTTATCATATAACTTAATTAATGTTGCAATGGCGAAATCAATATCAGCATACCAATTATAATCATTTTTTGAAAGGCCCAAAGTGTCATAATAAAAATCTAACATATTTTCTAAACCTTGCTTCTTCACAGTAGGATCTAATAATGCAGCAATACAATATATAACAGGAAACTTGTTAAAATAAGATAACCATTTTGTTCGCATGTTTTCAATTATGTTACCTAATGATGGTTGCTTTACTTGCATTTCTTGCATGGCATATGTAATATTGCAACATTGAAAAATAACTAAATGGACGTTAGGCGTATAAACTTGTGAAAAAATCAGTGTTGCATCCTTAAAAGTTTTTAGAAGCTCACATATTTGTGTCGCGATCCCCCATTGCTCCTCGGAAATAAATCTGGGAGTACCATTCGGACCTCTATACTGCTTAGCATACAAAGTGGTTATAACATTTTTATAAGTACAAGCAGGTTGTAACATATCAAAAGTGGAGTTCCAACGAGTTGGTGTATCCATACTCCATTTCCTAGGAAATAATCCTTGTTCTTGACACAAGATCTTATAGCGATGTTTTGCGGTACCGGTGAACCTAAGCCATCTAATGCACTCTCTAATCGGTCCAATCAAATCATGAAGATCTTTGCATGCTTCTTGAACAGATAAGTTAACAATATGCGCAACACATCTAATATGACAAAGATCTCCATTTAACAAAAGAGGTACATGTCTTTTAAATAAATCAACACATCTAGTATTAGCAGAGGCATTATCGAAGGAAAGTGAAAACACTTTTGCAAACAAATTAAATTCCTTAAGAATTCTAACAATATGATCATATATATTAGCTCCGGTATGACTTTCAAACATAGGTTCAAAACCAATGACACGTTTTTGCAACATCCAATTATCATCATTCCAGTGGGCAGTGACAGAGATATATGAATCGCCTACTCTAGAACTCCAAATATCACTTGTAATACACACACGACCATCATATTTCTCAAAAAATTGTACCAATTTAGATTTAGCCCTTTCATATTGTTGCACGCATCTACGTTTTAAAGTCTTACGACCAACTTGTTGATAAGCCGGTTGCAAAGATAATTTAGCAAATTTTTGAAAGTCATAGTCTTCTCCAAAAGAGAATGGTTTTTCAGATTTTGTAATATATTCAGCCATGCCATCAATCATTTTATCTCTATTGTAACAAAATAAGTTACCTCCAGCTTGAGAAGAGGCAAACCTGCCTATTTGGGTTTGAATTCCGCCGCTTGAACCACCTTCACCTTGGGGGACCATCACTTCGGGATGTAGCCTATTCAAGTGCCTTTTCAACGTTCCCGTTCCGCTATTCTTGGTGCATTTGTAAGAGTGACCCGTTCTAACCCCCCTCGCCTTGCAAATTAGGCACGTAGTAATAAAATTGTCGGGGCTCTTTGGATCGTCGACTTTGTCGAAGTATTTCCAAGCAATAGAGCCAGAGGTCGTATCTTTTTTCGTAGTCGAGGAGCTTCCCGCCTCTTGTGTAACACTTGCTTGAGATGGGACGAAACCTAAAAAATAAAATTATTTATATTATAAATGAAATAACAAATTATTTATATTATAAACGAAATAACAAATTATTTGTATTATAAATGAAATAAAAAAATTACTTACCGGGTTGATCTTCCATTTGAGCCCTTCCATGCGCCGCCAAACGATCAAATTCCTCTTGGGACAAACCCATATTACCTTGTCCCTCCATTTTTTATAAAAGGGGATTTTTTTTTTAAAAGACTAAGAATAAGCAAGAGATTATAACTTTTTTTGTTTTGTTTTTTTATAAAAGGAGAAGAAAATTAAATTCGAAATGTAAATAAATAAGGTAAACTTGTTTTTGAAAATTAATACCTTTTTTTTTTTGTTTTGAAAGACTAAATAGAGATTAAAAATAACAAAAGCAAGTAAAATGAGATTAAGACACTTTGTAGATTGTAAGACTTGTAGTAGAATAAGCAAGTATGAGATTTAGAGTTGAGAGATGAGAGATTGAGGAGATTGTGTGGAAAAAAATGTTGAAGATTGGGTGGTATTTATAGAAGATTAGAATAGGAGAGGAATTAAAATTTTTTTTTTTTAAATCAAAGTAGCCGTTGGCTACATTTTTTTTTTTTTATATTTAGGGAGGTAGCCGTTGGGTGCTCAACGGCTCTTTTAAAGAGCCGTTGCACACCGGGTCGGGCCGGGCCGGTCCGGGCTGGTCCGGGTTGTAGGCCCGTTGACCAGCCCGTTGACGGGCCCGTCCGGGCCGGGCCAATATTCCCCGACCCGGGCCCGGCACTGGACCCGGGTGGGTTGGGCCCGTCTGGCCCGTGGGCTGGACGGGCCGGGCTGGACGTTCAAAAAAATACGGGCCGGGCCAGCCCGCACATATACCCATGACTAAATTTATGGAGGCTCAAATTTTTTAAAATTTAATAAAATTAAAAGAGTGAAAATATGTAATCAAATTATTTGTTTAGAGGAAAAGTGCTTTTAATAATACTCTTCAAGTGCTTGTTTTTATTTCTAAGATATAATATTCTTTTTTATCTATATTGGTCAAATTTACTAATATTATTTTATTTTTTATGTTTATTTGGGGATAAATTTTTACAAATATTATTTTATCTTTATTATACTTGGAGATAATTTTTTTTGCATAATTAACTATTTAAAATTATTATTTAATACATAGGTGATGTGGTGTGGTGGCAGAAATTGCTTCGGATTTAGTTATTACTATTAGTAATAGATTTTTATAATAGTATTTCTATCCATAACTATGACAAGTTTTTTATTTAATATGGACCATGTTTTTAACTATAGATTTTATATTAAATTTTAGATTTTCTTATATTAATTTTTAGTTTAAATTTTCTATCCATAAACATGTTGATCTTTTATACTAATTTTCTATTAATAAGTATGAATTTTTTTTAATTAATTCAGTATGGATATGTTATGTCTAACAACAATATATTAAATTTCAATTCATAAGTATGTTAATTTTTTATATTACGGATACGAACATAAATAAATAAAAATTATTGATGCCTTACTATTAAAATGATTAATCGGGTAAGTTCTATTGAGTTTAGGTTTAGTCCTTTAACATTTGAGTTGAGTACGGGTTCATGTAGTTAAACTTTATTGATTGATTGAGCCAATTCATTATGGTTTTTGAGCGGGTTCGGGTAAACCCTACGAGTTAAGAGCATCAACTTTTTTATAATTATTACATAAATATTACAAATAGCATTTTTTAAGAATAAGATAATATTGGTATACATTTTAATAATAAAATATATTATTATAATTAAAATAATTATAGATTTAAAATATAATTTAATTATTTATACTATTATTTTTCATTATATAAATTATAATACCTATATCATATTTAAATTAACATATTATAATTTTTATTTGGAAAAGTTCTCCGGCAAGGCCCGGGTCACCAACTAGTTACTACATAAAGCGGAGGTTAAAAAATTATTAAATAATATAAGTCGCTTTTTGATTGGACCACACCACCCTTTTTCTAAAACTAATCTCATTTGTTGAAATTTAATTAGGTATTTTTTTGAGTTAAAAATAATTATAAACCCCACATATAATAAAATTATTATTTATATTCATGTGAAATATTCTATAAAATTTAGATTTGGCCATTTTTGGCAAAATAACCATTAAATAAAAATATATAATTTTACAAATTTGTAATTTTCTACAAGAATAAAAAAAATAAAAATATTTCATAATATTTACATTTAATAATCTTCCATATATATATATGTCATTGTTCAAAAGCATAACTACAAAAGAAAAAAAAAAGAAAATGATCCAATTCTAAGAAATATTTCATTGTTTGAAATTTTTCCTCCAAAATATGAAATAATAAAAAAATCTAACCTATCTATTTATTACTTTAGTATATATTAAAGTGGTAGTAAATTTTGTCACCATATTACGACATATCTCCCCTTTTGTTGATATAATAATTCAATTTAATTATTTTCTACCATATTAAAATCCCAAATAATATTAGGAAGAAGATAACATGTCCCCTATGGGATTGAAAAATATTCACATCACTCAATATTAGAATATTTAATTAAAACTAGTTGTACCCGTCGTACCATGTACGACTATGGTTCGGTATTTTATAGATATTAAATAAAAGTATAATATAAAATTTAATGTAAGTAATTTATTGCATGTACAATGTATAAAATTTTTATTTTTTGGAATCAAATAAAAAAATTAAATATAAATTATTGAGTTTAGTATTGAGAATTATTATTTTTGTCTATTTTATTTATCTTATAACAATAAAATTTACACAAAGTTGGATGGGAGCCTAGCAACTAAACGAATAAATGAATAAAAAAATATATAAAAAAATATGAAAGATAAAACTTAAAAAAGATTATTAAGGTAAAATAATGTACATTTCTCCTTTTCCGTGATGATATTTCGTAGAAATTTAATTAAAAAAAGATAACTTATGAATAAAAAAGATTTATATATTAGAATATGGAAGAGATAAGCTTTAAATAAAATAATAATTAAACTAATAAATAAGATATAATATAATATGAAAGATAAAAATAAAAATTATTTATTTGAAAAAAATAATTAAAAATTTAATTTAATTTGATTAAAGGTGGAGCCAAACTCATTTTGTGCCTCGATATAGTTATAGATAGAAAAATTGGATATAGTCAGTGATAATAAAATAAATATTTACATTATCTTTTCCTTTTATCTATTTATGAAAAATATTTCATTAAAATAGAATTTTGATTTAAAAAAACAGATAAAAATTTACATTATCTCTTACAAGATTAATATTTATGTAACTTTTTTAAATTGAAATTTGATTTAAAAAAGATATAAATTTACAATATTTTGTAAAATATTGACAATTATCTTTTTGTGCAAAATTTCTTTTAAAAACGAATCATGAAAATAGTTTTTTAAAAACTAATTTTTATAAAAAATGATATAAATCTAAATTACTGTTAGAATATTGACAATTAAATTATTATTTTAATTTTGATAAAAATAATTAACTTTTACATTTTCTCATAAGAGATTGACAATTAATTATCTATATTTAATTTTGATAATAAATATTAAATTTAAATCAATTGTAGTCCTATACTAGTTATGTGCGTCGTGCCATACATGACTATATAGATTTAATACTTTAATTTATTTAATGAATGATTTTAATTGAATATAACAAAAAATAACTTATTTATTATAAAAAAAAAATTATTTTTTATAATGTGAGACGAAGCCAAAATCATTAAAGAGAGTCCAATATAATTTTGATGGCTTAATGATAATTTAATTATGGAAAAATATAAATATAAACTATTTTAATTACTCTTTTAAAAAATATATAAAAATGCAAAAATATTGTAAACTCTTATAATTTTTTTAATCAAATTAAGTTCTTTAAAAATCGTTTAAATAAAAATTTAAAAACATAATTAATTAGAAAAGATGAAAAAATATGAATAAAGGCTGAATTTTTTTAAAGATTTTTTCTATATTTACATGAATAAGACAAAAAGAAAATTAAGAAAAATATAATATGATTTTTTTTATCAAAATTCAATTTAGGTAAGTAAAAATCTAGATATTAATTTTTATATTTTTTTATCAAAATTTGATTTAAGATAAATCTTTTGCATAAATAGTTAAAGAGATAAATATATAATAATTTTCGTAATTTTTAATTAAATTTCGAATTTAAAAATTATTTTTTACATAAATAGATATAAATTAATTTAATTGAAAAGGCTAAATTAATATAAATAAAAATTAATTTTTAAATGTAAGGTGGGACAATTATCAACGTGGTGGCTCGAAAAGGTTTAGCTTTAGTATATAGTTCTACATAGAGATTGTCAAAAAAAAAATCCTATGTGGCAAAATCCTATGGATCAACATGAGAATGAAATGTACGAAAAATCCTAGGTGGCACATGGTAAAATCTTACGTGGCAAATAGCTTATATTGTGATAGAAAAAATAACTTAAATAAATTATTATAAATAATATTCATCTATAATATTTACCAAATATTTAATTCTTCTATAGTTTATTTTATTTTAGATATAATCTTTTTAAGTTAAATAAATTATCATATCAAATATTTAACATTAATACTTAAGATATAACATTCGATAACATTTTTATTTTAGATAGAATCTTTCCTAGATTAATTTATCCTATTTCTATATTAGCCTAAATTAATATCAACATATATAAATTCCCAAAATAAAAAATTCAAGGTGGCGAAATCCTAGGTGGCTCAACGTTGGAACGACACGTAGGAAAATCCTAGGTGGCGCAACGTGGTGACCTTATTTCTTGGGTCTTTTATATATACGTAGATATAATAGAATCTTATTTATATTCATTGTGAAATATTGCATAAGATTTGGAATTATAAAAATTACATGAAAAATATATCTCACTAATATTAGAATTTCACATGATTTGTTGAAATTTAATTGTATTTTTTATTGGTGATATAGTAATATTCCATAAGATTTATATTTGACAATTTTTATTAATAAAACAAATTCAACAATTCTTTATTATTTAATATCAAATTTCAATTTTGATATTTATAACAATAAAATTGTACGTTTTAGAAGAATAAAGAGCTTTTGGTGATCTACAATGATAATATAATTATTTTAATAAGATTGGTTAGTAGCAAAAATATAAAACATTAATTATACTAATTTTTGTTCTAAACTATTGGATAAGAGATAGGTAAAATATTTTATATAAAGATAGAATAAAGATTAGAGTAAAAAATGTGCTATATTATTTTCAATTATGACTCTCCAAAACCAATTTTTCTTTGAAAAGTTATATTTTCAATGAGGAAACCAATTTTTCAAATTAAACCATAAATGTTAATGATATTATTTTTGACTATATTTTTTTTAGAAAAATAAATAAACCATAATATAAAAAATTCTACTCTTTTACTTATTTATTTATTTTATTTATATTTAATAAAATATGTACAAGGTACGGGCCCTTGTACTAGTACTTCTCTAAATTTTAAATATCAATTTTTGACAAAAAAAAATCATATGGATAAATAATATGTAGAATGAAGACGGAGGATGGGGACTTCACATCGAAGCAAAAAGTTGCATGTTTTGCTCCGTGCTCAATTACGTGGCTTTGAGGTTGTTGGGAGAGGGGCCCGATGATGGCGAAAACGACGCCGTTTTAAATGGTCGCAAATGGATCCTTGATCACGGTGGAGCATTTTACATTCCATCTTGGGGAAAGTTTTGGCTATCGGTAAGTTTTTTTTCGGTTGAAATTGGCTATCGATATGCTGATTACGTACGTGTATTAAAGTACGATTTCTTAATATTATGTTTTGTTAGATCTGATGGGTTAGTAACAAGGTAGGGAACTAATAATGTTCCATGTGCAACGTAAATAGTACTAAACTAGTTATATCCGTCATATTATGCATGACTACATGGATAAAATACTTAATTTATTTAATGACTGATTTCAATTTAATATAAAAAATAAAAACTACTTATTTATTATAAATATTTAATATAAAATTTTACTATTGTTATAATGTGAGACGAAACCAAAATCATTAAAGTGATCCTAATATGATTTTGATGGCTTAATGATAATTTATTTATGAAAAAATATAAATATAAATTACTTTAATTATACTTTTAAAAAATATATAAAAACGCAAAAATAATGTAAATTCCTATAATTTTTTTAGTCAAATTCAATTCTTTAAAAATCTTATAAATAAAATTTTTAAAATACAATTAATAAGAAAAGATGAAAAAATATGAATAAAGGCTGAATTTTTAAAGATAATTATTTTTCTATATTAACATTAATAATCCAAAAGGAAAATATAGTATAATTTCTTATCAAAATTCATTTTATGCAAGTAACTATCTAGATATTAAATTTATTTATTTTTTATCAAATTTTGATTTAAGATAAATCTTTTACATAAATAGATAAAAAGATAACGATAGAATAATTTTTATTATTTTTAATTAAATTTCGAATTTAAAAATCAATTTTCACATAAATAGATATAAAAGAATGTAATTGAAAAAGATAAATTAATTTTTAAATAAAAGGTGCGGTCACAATCAATGTGGTTGCTAAAAAAGGTTTGCCTTTAGTATATAGTTATATATAGATAATGTAATGACATTGAAAAATAATAAAAAATTATTTAAATTTTTTTTAGTACACTACAATGTGATATTTTTTCAATTATTTTATCTTTATGTTTATTTGGATATAAATTTTTTTGCCAAATTATTTTTATTAATATTTTTAAAATCCAATTAAATATTTTGTGTTATTATTTTAATGTAGCGATGATGTGGCGCAACGTGGTGGCAGAATTTGCTACCGCTTTAGTTATTAGTAATAGAAAATACAAACATAGTATTTAGAGAGCAAAACTTTCTATCCATCCAATAAGTCGTAGAAAGAAAATTCTCTACTCTTGAGACTCCTTCTTAGAGGATTTCAATAGCACGCTATTGTATTACGCTTACCGGTTACAAGGAAAGTCAAGTTCCCAAGTAACTTCGGCACCAACCGAAGTTGAACCAACTAGACTTCTACAACCCTAATCAGAAAACCTAAATAATAGAAGAACTCAAACCTGAGTACTCAAACTCCCACGTGAACTCCTTCACTTATGTTCTCACAAAATGCACGAACAATTAAGCTCTCACTTCTCACTTGTTCGTCGTCTTCAACCACACTCTAACCTTAGCTAAGACTAGTCTTTTATAGAGAAACCACAGAGTCTGATCACAATCACAATCTTGCCTAATTGCGATGATATTCCACTCGGCAGATCTCACAAAAACATGATTAAAGAAATATAAAATATCTCATATCTTCAACCGGTCGGATACTTGCCATAAATGACCGATCTCATATTTCTTCCACTTTACTTGATAAGATCTCTTTGATGTGATCTTATCGATCTTCTCAAATACAACCGAGCTTAGTTGTCGAATCTTCGCGCATCTTCGCAATTGATCGTTTACTCAAGATATGATAACTTGCCATAAATAGAAAGCCGCATATCTTCCAGAACAACCTTTCTAGATCGTCACTCGTTCCCTTCATTGTTCCTCATAATGTTTCATCACTCTTGACGATGCTGTTGTTTTCCTGAAATACTTACATGGAAAAACGCATTATACCATCAAAGTTTGTCATTGCCAAAACTAAGAGAAAACATGGAACAACGAATGTTCCAACATGTTTTAAGCATATATTATAGGTATTGATTCAAATAAAAATAGTCCTTATCATGAAAACTATAAATGAATTTGGGACCAATTTCGATTAAAAAAATTAAAAACGAATTTGGGCCATCTGATAAAAAAAATATTTTTTTAAGTTTTTTAGCGATGTAGAATGGTATAAATCTAGTATAAACATATGACCATAAAAACATGAACATGCAATACTAATATGTAAACATACATATATTATATGTGAACGTATGCTAAATTTTCTGAAGTTAAAAGATTGTTATATGTCAACAATCCTTGTAATAATGTGAACATGTGTATAAAATATGTGAACATAATGTAAAATGTCAAGCGTCATGTTTTTGGAAAAAATTAAAAATAAATCGAGTATGAACATATGACCATAAATCATGAACATGCAATACTAATATGTGAAAGTACGCTAAATTGTTTGAAGTTAAAAGGTGGTTATATGTGAACAACCCTTGTAATAATGTGAACATGTGTATAAAATATGTGAACATAATATAAAATATCAAGCGTCATGTTTTTGGCAAAAACAAGCGATTTTTTTTTTAAAAAATCAAATCAATTTTTAAAACTTTTTAACGCATGTATGTAGATTTAATCGAATATGAACATATATCCATAAAACATAAACAAAATATGTTAACACACTTGCAATATATTTGAACTTATTATAAAATCTTTGAATTGTTAAGGTGATAATATGTGAACATGTCTTATAATAGTATGAACATATCCATAAAATATGTGAACAAAATGTAAAAAGTCAAACATTGTCATTTTGGCAAAAACAAGCGAAAAAATAAAATTACCATTTTTCCCTTAGCTCTTTTAATCTTAGTCATCCATTTCTAAAATATAAGGATTCTTATGTGTTTTTAGTTTTCATGATAAGTCTCATTTCCATATGAATCAACCTCATATATTATAAGAACTTTTTATTGAAAAAAATGATCAAATTAATTTTTTAAAATTTTGTTACAAAATTTATTGTTATTTGTAAGGTTTAGTTTCTAAATTAAATATTATTTTTGTTATATGCTCTTATGACACATCATTTAAAAACCATTAAACTATGGCTGACAATTATAGAAACAAAATGAAAAATGTGGAAGAAAAGAGCTTTCCACGTTAAAAATATGAATCGTAACTTGCCTGGCATAATATATTTATATTATATATATGTGTTTTTGGATTACTGTTTCTATTGTCATTTGATTTTAGGATGAAACCCCATGGACTTATGTGCTATGCCTATAACGTGGCATGTTCGATTCAGGGTCCTGACTAGTTTATATGGGCTAGCCAATTTGACAGCATGACATCAAGTTACAGCTGACATATTGCAGGACTAGACAGTTGAACTTGAGGGTCGTGTGGAAGAAGAGAGATTCCCACATTGAAAATATAAATTATAACTTGCCTAGTATATATATCCTTGAATTATTCAATTTTTTGTCAATCGATTTTAGTATGCAACTTCATGGACTTATGTGCTAGGTCCATAACACACTTATGCTTACATATAGATACGTGGACCCCACATTATAATTGACACATCGAACTTTATAAAAAACAAATTTAATCTTTTTTATCTGAAAAAAAACAATTTTAATCTACATAAAATTATTTATCACTACTTTTCATTTTTATTTTCATGATAGGGCTAATATATTTGTCATTTTGAGAAATTAGAGGAGGTTAATATATTTGTCATGTTGTTGGCTATCGGTAACTATTTCCTTTTCCCATCATTGTTAATTAGTATGGTAATTAGTATGAATTGATTTTAATCCTATGCCCTAAATATAAAAGCTAAAACCCTACCCAATATAGGGAATAACCGTAAGAAAATGAATAAATTTTAAAATTAATACTTTAGAAAATAAATTTAAGATTTGGTTTCTTAACTAATAGGTTCAACTTGAATTAGGTACTTGGACTTCATGAGTGGGACGGATGTAACCCTATACCGCCCGAGTCTTGGTTGCTTTCTGATTTTTTTCCTCTTCATCCAGGTAAAACAATTCTTATATTAATTGCTTACGGAGTAATTATTCAAAACAAATATTAGTTGTTGGTTGTTTTACATGTGCATGAAATTATAAGATCCTCTTTTTTTTCCCTCTTCATCCAGGTAAAAACAATTCATTATAAATTAATTGCTTAACTATAAAAAAATAAATTTAAAACCTCTTTAAATAAGTGTTATCTGGTACTCCGTATTCAACTACGATAAAAGGCCCTGTTCGGCGTAGGTTTGTAGAGGTTTTTAAAGGTTTTCACAATTTAAAACCTCCTTAAATAAGTGTTTGGTACAACAAGGTTTTTTACTAGGTGGATGTTTTTAATGAGGTTTGAAAACACAAAATTGAAACGTTGGTATAGATAGGTTTTAGAAGGTTTGTAAGAAAATTGAACAAAACATTTTTATTAATTATTTTAATTAATATTTTTTTTGGTAGTTTTGAAATAAAACCTACTAAAAACCTTGCAATACCAAACATAAAATAAGGTTTTAGAAGGTTTTAAAAAAAAAACCTTCACCTACCTAAAAATCTACACCTACCCAAAAACCTTCTCAAAAACCTCCGTTTCCTCAAAAACCTTATTTTACCTTTGCCCACAAAAATAAAACTACTTATACTCCGTATAAGCATCACATCATTATTGGTTGTTGTTCATGTGCATGTAATTAAGACCCTTTATTGCTATAAGCATCACATTTCTTATTTCGTTTGATACATCCGAATATTTTATTTTTCAGGTTAGTACCTGTTTGAACTAAAATTTACCAAAGGTAGAACTTTGGCTTAGATCGGGCCTTGATCGAATGAACTAAGAAGAATATGAACGAAGGTGTGTGTTTTATTGATGTAGAAATCAGAAGAAATTGTGTGAATCGAGCTCCTCTTTTCCCCTAAGGGTTACATCGACTTATATAGCCCCCTAAAGCATATTCTATCTTAATCAAAGATATGATCTTATCTCTAACTAACAAATCTTTGCTTATTTCTATCTTATAATGAATACAATCTGGAGAAGAATCTATCTTGTAACAAACATATCTCGAACCCTCTCTCCTCCAACCGACTTAGTTGATCCCGAAGGTCTTCCGTAATTCTGTATGCGTTGGAGATTCTCTGTCTATGACTCAACGCTTCTTTGCCTAAAATCTGGGTCGAACAATATCTTGTACCTGCAAGGCATTAGGCCTTCCCTGGTAATGGGCTGCCTCCTGCTTGGATTATTTCTGGGTCCAACAGTACCCACAAAAATAAACTATTTTAAATAGTACTCCAAATAAACTATGCTCTTGGGGCATAAAATAGAAAAATCGTTGTTACATAACTCTATTTATATACACAATTATTAAATATAACCCACTGAATTTAATAATAGAACACCAATTCTAAATAATTTTTAAATTAGTCGTTCTCTTCCAATTCCTCACATCTCTTACGAGTTACGATTGATCGACAACGTGAGAAGTCTTAACGCGAATAAATTAAATACATTGCAGGAAAAATTATGTGCTATTGTCGTTTGGTATACTTGCCCATGTCATACTTGTATGGCAAGAGATTCGTGGGAAAAATCACTCCACTAATTCAGCAACTTCGACAAGAGCTCTACGTACAGCCTTACAGTCAGATCAATTGGAACCTTGCTCGAACAAGTTGTGCTCCGGTAATATCAAGAATCAAGCACACTAGAAAGATCATTCTGGTGGAAACAAAAGAGAGAAAATCATGATGGAGATGAATACTCACATACATTGTATCTGGTCTCAATATAGCCTTTTATACTTACTGTTCTAACTAACTCTAGAAGTGCCTTATTACACACACTAGTATGACGTGGCACTACTAAGCTCTACTTAAGCTAGCTAATACAGAATATTAAGCAACATATATCTCATTATCCCCCCATCAAGCTAGACATGTATTGTCAAAGACAAGGCCTAGCTTGCTACAAAGGAACCGATGTTGGTGTGCACCTAATGGCTTGGTCATAAGATCAGCTAGCTGTAAATGTGTGGGAACATGCGTGGTAGACAGAAAACCTTGCTGAACCATATCCCTCACAAAATGACAATCAATCCTAAGATGTTTCGTGCGCTCGTGGAACACAGGATTAGCAGCCAGATGCTCAGCAGCACGATTGTCACAACACAAAGAGATTGGAAGTGTAACAGCAACACCTAAGTCTTGCAACAAACCTTCCAACCAGACAACCTCACTAGCAGCAGACATACTGCGATACTCACTTTCTGTACTGGATTTAGAAACAGTTTTCTGTATCTTTGTTTTCCAAGAAATAAGTGAGTTACCCAGAAAAATACAAAACCCAGTTAGAGAGCGACAAGTAAAAGGGCAACTGCCCCAATCAGCATCTGAGTAGGCATAAAGTTGCAAATCAGAAGACACTGGGTAGAACAGAGCACAATGAAGAGTGCCCTTGAGATATCGAAGCAAATACAAAGCAGCATTAAGATGAGGCTGTCGAGGAGAAGCCAAGAACTGACTCAATTGCTGAACAGTATAGGCAATATCAGGTCTGGAAAGTGTAAGATAAAGAAGTTTACCAACTAGCCGTCGATAAGATTCAGGATCAGAAATAGGCTCGCCCTGATCCAAGGATAGATGAAGACCTCGTTGCATAGGAAAGTGAGCAGCCTTGCAATTCATCATGTTGGCATCAGTCAGCAAATCAATGACATATTTCCTCTGGTTCAATAGAATCCCAATTGACGATCTAGCAATCTCCATTCCAAGGAAATACCGGGCCAAACCAAGATCTTTAATGGTAAAGGCTTTATCTAAAGAAACTTTAGTAAACTTTATATCAGAAGGATTGTCACCAGTCAACAAGAGATCATCAACATATGCCAGGGCAATAGTGATAGAACACCCTGTCCTCTTAATGAAAAGAGAATAATCATGTTTAGATTGAATGAAACGAAGGGAAATAAGATGATGAGACAACTCAAAATTCCATTGTCGGCTAGCCTGTTTGAGGCCATAAAGTGACCTCCTAAGACGACAGACTTGTCCAGGCAAGGCAAGAGTATAACCTTGAGGTGGAGTCATATACACCTCTTCATCTAGATAGCCATGTAAAAAGGCATTATTAATATCTAATTGATGAAGAGGCCAGGATTTAGCAGCTGCCAAGGCAAGAAGAACCCTCACAGTAGAAAATTTGGCTACAAGTGAGAAAGTATGTTTATAATCTTTGTCTTTAACTTGATTATAACCTTTGGCAACAAGCCTAGCTTTGAGCCTTTCTACTTCTCCATAGGCCTATACTTAGTCTTGTATACCCACTTAGAACCAATAGCATGCTTTCCAGGAGGTAAAAATGTAAGCTCCCAAGTCTGGTTAGCTTCTAAAGCTTGTAATTCTTTCTCCATAGCTTCTACCCACCCTGAATGCTTAATAGCTTCCTTATACGAGGTAGTTTCAGGAATGGATAAAACATTAAAGAAAGAAGCAACATAATCAGAAGAATAATGTTGGAGATCTTGAACACTGAAAACCTGAGATAGAGAAGTCCTGGAAGAAGAAGGTTTAGAACGTAAATTGGAACA
This sequence comes from Fallopia convolvulus, assembly GCA_964016875.1. Classification (NCBI taxonomy): domain Eukaryota; kingdom Viridiplantae; phylum Streptophyta; class Magnoliopsida; order Caryophyllales; family Polygonaceae; genus Fallopia; species Fallopia convolvulus. Next base: position 47,979,588 of record OZ024729.1, read on the forward strand.
GATAAAATCTTTTAGATGTGAAGGAGGTTTAGTGTTCCTAGTGGGCTGGGTTAAAGGAGGAAAAGATGCATTATAAGCAGGATCAGAAGTAGGAGGAACAACAGAATGAGGTGAATTATTACTAGGATTGGTAGCAAGAGGCATCAAGGACTGGGAAGAAATATGAGTACGTGACTGTGGTGTATCTGAGGCATGGGATTGAAGAATATCAGGAGTTCGAGAACAACCAGGACTGTATGAGGGAATGCTAGCATGAGAATGAGGTGAAGATTGGGATATACTAAAAGAATCCTCATCATAAAATGGCATTGGAAGATAATGTGTGGGTGCAGATGGAGGAATAGGAACAGATTTCTGAAATGGAAAAATATGTTCCTTGAAAGTCACATGTCTACTAACAAGAACTTTCTTAGAGGCAAGATGATAAAGCTTGTAAGCCTTTTGACCAGGTGGATATCCTAAAAAAACACATTCCTGTGCGGTGGCATCAAATTTAGACCTTTGATGCTTGGGAATTAAAGCAAAACATTGACAACCCAAAACTCTCAAATGATCATAAGAAGGAGGAGTCTTGTATAATACCTCGTAAGGAGTACTCCAATGTAAAATAGAAGAAGGCAAAAGGTTGATGAGATAAGTGGCTGTCAATAAGCATTCACCCCAGAAATGAGCTGGTAAAGAAGCATGTAACCTCATAGCTCGAGTTGTTTCTACTAGGTGGCGATGTTTTCTCTCCACTCTCCCATTCTGTTCAGGTGTGCCTGGTGCTGATTTCTGATGAACAATGCCTTTCTTGGCCAGCAAATTGTGAACAAAAGCATTCAAAAACTCTGTACCATTATCAGTTCAGACAGCTTTAATAGTAACTTGGAACTGATTCTCCACATAAGCAATAAAATCCTGTATAAGCCTGCCAACCTGATCCTTACTATTAAGCAAAAAGGTCCAGACATTCCTTGAATGATCATCCAAAATAGTAAGGAAGTATTTAGCACCACACAGAGATGGTGTCTTGTAAGGACCCCTATCCATATGAACAAGATCAAAAATATGGTGAGCTCTAGAAGAGCTTAAAGGAAAAGGAGCTTTATGATGTTTAGACAAAGAACAAGCATGACAGTCAAAAGAAGCTGTATGAGAGCAACCACAATCTGTCATGTGCCTAAGTTTCCCTATAGAAACATGTCCTAAACGAGCATGTGACAAATCAATGTTTTCATGCACCTTACAAACTGAATTAGATGCTTTATTGTAAGGCAAAACAGAAATATCCTGTAACAATTCTTCTACATTCACAAACTGAGAACTTCTACCACCAGCAACTTCATGTAATCTGTATAAACCTCTGTCTTTACTTCCTTTAGCAACGACCTCCTTAGTTGAAAGGTCCTGTAGTAGGAAGTGATCAACAAAGAAGACAAAGACCACTCTAGCATCTGATAACATCTTAGAGACTGATAACAAATTGTGCCTAAAAGTAGGAAGAAACATGACATCTTGTAGGATCAATGTATCATTGAGAGGAATTTTACCAATAAACTCCACCGTTTGTGTTGAACCATCTGGCAACCCAATCAAAACAGGCTTTGCTAGAGATTGCATAGTAGAAAATAAATCTTTATTATAAGAAATATGATCTGTGGCGCCTGAATCAACTATCCAAGTTTGATCAAGATGACAATGTGAAGAAACATTCAAGATGGAAGACATATTACCTGCAAAATTGACTGAACCAAATGGCTGAGAAGCAACAAAATTGCTTTCTGCAGGAACTTTGCCTTTCATCCTTTTTAGAACTTCAGCAAAAACAGCATTAACCAAATTAACATCTGGCTTGGATGATTCTATACCTTCAAGTGGAGTGTTCTCTTCAGACCGTGCTTCAGTATTGACATTTGCTACCATTCTGTTGTTGGACTGATCACGAGATCCTTTCCACCAATCAAGATACCCAACTATCTTGAAACAAGTATCCTTGATGTGACCTTTTTCATGGCAATGGTCACAATAGCGTTCATCCCTGCTACGTTTGTTATCCTTTTTGCCAGCACCAGCATTGTAGCTTCCACCATTATTAGTTCCAGAACCATGACTCTTGGAACCAGATCCATTACCACCATTATTAGTGTTCACAATCCCATAATTCTTGTTATTGTTAACAGACCGATTAACTTGCCTGTTGACAGCCAAGGCATTCTTTTCAACAATTACAGCACCAGTAATTTCTTTCCCTTTTTCAATCCTCTGAACCATCTAATACGCCTTGTTAAGATTTGGCAATGGATCATATGCAAGAATAGTGCTTCGAACTGTCTCATATGAGTCTGATAACCCCATAAGAAACTGCATTAACTTGGTGGTGGACTCTCGTTCATAGATCCTCTTGATTAGAATACATGAGCATCATTCTAATGCGCCGCAAGTACACACAGGAATCCCCTCAATCATCTGAATTTCATCCCAAACTCGCTTGAGTTTACTATAATACGAAGCAACACTAAGGTTCTCCTGCTTGATTTGACTCAGCTCTTTCTGCAATTGATAGAGCAAGGGTGCACTAGATTCCTCAAACCGCTCAACAATATCATCCCATAGTTGTTTAGCAGACTGCACATAGAGAAAATCTTCAGCAATATCTCCGTTCATGGAGTTCAAAATCCAGCTTAACACCATATAGTCACAACGTTTCCATCGCTCAAACTCAAGTGAATCTTCTTCAGGTTTCAAGATACTTCCAGTTATGAAACCTAATTTCATCTTAGAACCAAGAGCAATTTTGACTGATTTGCTCCAACTATGGAAATTCGTTCCATTGAACTTCAAAACTACAAGAGCACTGCCTGGTTGATCGGAATTTGACAAGAAAAGGGGATCCGAGTAGTTACCAGCTGTTTGAGACATCATCCTGATCTGATCGTAATTGTTGGCTGTATCTTCAAGATTACTCATCTCCTTTGATCGCTGAGTGCTAGGAAAGCAAAAATCCTTGTTACGAATGATCTTCAGCTTGACCTAATCGGCGATTTCAGAGGAATTCAAGGAAAACGAAGGATATCGTCGTCTGGTAAGAAACAAAATCACCAAAATTTGACGAATCGAGAAGATGATAATGCGGAATCAGAATCGAAGAACAATCGAGCTGATTAGCTCGTGCTCTGATACCATATCAAGAATCAAGCACACTAGAAAGATCAGTCTGGCGGAAACAAAAGAGAGAAAATCATGATGGAGATGAATACTCACATACATTGTATCTGGTCTCAATACAGCCTTTTATACTTACTGTTCTAACTAACTCTAGAAGTGCCTTATTACACACACTATTATGACGTGGCACTACTAAGCTCTACTTAAGCTAGCTAATACAGAATATTAAGCAACATATATCTCATTAGGTAATTATGTAAATTCCATTTTTTAGTTCAATTGAAATGCTTTTCTTGAATCTATTTGGCGTACCTCTTTTCCTTGGGCAGTGATACTTCCATCTTGACCCCCGCTATAGTGGAACCCCACTGGGTTAAAAATGATGATGATGATTTTTTTTAACGAGGGACCCACCTGTGGTGGTAAACCCCGGGTCTGTGAACTAGTCGGCAAAGCACACAAACCAGGTAAACCGGCTAGCACCGACTGGTTCGACCTAGTGGTAGGAAGAATGGTGAGACTCGGTTTTTCACCAAAGTGTAGGGGTGGAGGCAGTGGCGTAGCCAGAAATTTGTGCCAGTGAGGGCTAAATTTCTTTGGGTCAATTTTTTTGCTACAGAAATATTCCTAGCGAAGCCAAGAAATTTTTTTTGTATTTTTTAATAAAATATAGAAAAAGTGTATTTTTCTGTATATAAAAAAATTATATAGAAAATTTTGTATTATTTTATATTTTTTTTTATTTTTATGTATAAAAAACCATTTCAATAAATATATAAAAAAAATTAATCTACTTTTTTCTAACTAAATAAATTAGTTTTTTTTTAAATAATCTATTTTTTAACTATATTTTTATTTTTATTTTTTTTAAATTCTAGTGGGGGCTGGGCAGTGATAGTTATACATTATCTTCGCCACTGGACGAATGCAAGGATTAAATATGGGACCTCTTAATATTTTCATATCTCTTACCATTAGGCCACCTCACGTGGACATGATGAAATCTTTTGCTTGTACATACATCAATTGATATGCATATTTTCAAGGTTTCGATTAAATCACGTAATCGCCATCACGATTACCGAATTAATAGTCCATATTTGAGATCTCAAGCCCTATTCACGAGGTTAAGAATTCTATTTTTAAAATTATTATACGAAAAGTTGTATAAATAATATAAAAAAATTAAATCCCTAAATACATAATTTACAAAAAAAATCTTTTTAAACGAACGCTTTCTAACATGCACCCTAAGAGATGAGTTAGAAAAACCATTCTTATCTTAAAATAATTTTAAGAAAATTTAAAAAAAAAGGGAAATGTGAGAATCAAAATTAAATATGATTTCGAGCATCATCTTCAAGACACTTTTTCAATTCGATCAAATACATGAATCAATAAACTTTTGATATTTTTAATTTCGTTTTTGTTTAATTTTTTTCAGGATTTTTTTGTTTATTAATCCATAATACTCACAATTTATTCCTTGGTTAGTTATCAGGCTTTTGATCATAAGGTCTAATTTGCTCAAGCCACTTTAGTTTTGAACTAGTTGATATACCCGTGTCTTACACGGGTCTATAATAGTAAAATATAATTTAAATACATATATAGATTTATATATGATTTAATATTATAAATTGAATATTAAAATTTATTTTTAAAAAAATTCAAATGTAATATATTCCCAATATTAAAAAAAAACAGTAATATTATGTTCTTAATATTCAAAAGATATTTTTATAATGAAGATTATGTTTCTATCACTTGCCAAATTTTAAGATCTCTAAATATAATTATATATTAGTAATATTATTAAATTTTAAAAAATATTTTATAATCAATATTATGTTTTCATCAATTGCCAAATTTTTTTGATCTCTAAAAATAATTGTATATTAGTAATATTATTATATTAAAAATATTATTTCATAATAAGAGTATGCTTCTTCCCAAATATTAAGATATCTAAATATAATTGTATATTACTATATTAGTAATAGTAGTAACATCATTATAATTAACAAAATTATTCCATAATGGATAACACTCCAAACACAACTTACCAAAATTTAAGATCTTTAAATATAATTATATATTAGTAATATAAAAAATATTATTATAAAATAAAGATTGTAAATAATTAAATAAATGAAGGGTAAGGAGATAAATGGAAAAAATAAAATACCTATGTGGCATATTCAAGACGACGACACATAAAATAGGGGGATTCGACTTTAGTTATATTAAATTGATGATACTGGCATTACAATTTTTGTAAATATTATTATTTATCGATATCAATTAATAATTTATAATAACTATCAAAGATCATGTACCGATAATATTGATTTTTTAAATAAATTATATGTTAATAACATATATGGTCATAAAGATAAAATAGTATATATTATTCTAAACATCAAAGATCACATAGTAATACATTTGTGTAGAACTATTATATATTTGTAAAAATATACTTGACAAAATTTAAAATAAATAGTCAAAGATCACGTATAAATAATATTAAAAAATTAAATGATATTAAAATATATGGTCATAAATATGAAATAATAAATATTATTTTAAAATATCAAAGATTACATACATTGTTTATATATATTATATATATATTTAAGAATATGCTTTGCAAAATTTATGACACATTATCGCACCTACTAATAATATTAAAAAACTTAAAATACTATATGATATTAAAATATATGGCTTGAATATATACATTATCAAACATCACGTACTAATAATATTGAAAAAAAGATTAAAAAGTTATATGATAATAAAATATATGGCCATAAAGATGAAATAGTAAATTTTATTTTAAAATATCAAAGATCAAGTACTAATACATTGTATAAAGTTATTATATATTTTAAAGTATATGTTTTGAAAAAATATATGGCCATAAAAATAGTAGATATTATTTTAAAATATCAAAGATAATGTACATATTTACATTGTGTACAATTATTATATATTCTTATGGATACACTTGCCAAATTTTAACATATATCGTGTACAATTATATTTTATTTCAAAGATATATATTTCATATTATAATAATATTTTTGTAAAAATATATATTTTAAAGTGAAAGATATATTTCACATGGATTATTAAAATTACACATAATTTATATCTTGTAAAAGTGTAAAAAATTTGGATATTAAAATTACACATATTTAATATCTTTGTAAAAATTTTGGATGAAGGGTAGTAAAATAACGAAATTTTATCAAGTTAAAAATTTGAAAGATATATTTCACATGGATTATTAAAATTACACATAATTTATATCTTTATAAAAAATTTGGATATTAAAATTACACATACTTTATATCTTTGTAAAAATTTTGGATGAAGAGTAGTAAAATAAAGAATTTATATGACTATTTTATTTCAAAGATATATATTTCTTCATATTAGGTACATATTTTTGGAATCTTTTTTATTTATCTTTTGCCAATATAATACTAAATATAATGTCCCTTTCTTTATCTATTTATGTTTATTTATCTATATGGTACTTGAAGATAACTTTTTTTACATAATTAACTATTTAAAATTATTATTTTAATAAAGGGGTGATGTGGCGCAATGTGGTGGAAGAAATTGCTCCGGCTTTAGTTATTAGTAATAGATATTGAGTTTTCGAGAAAACATTTTGTGACCCATAATATCCAAATATGTCCAAATATGTTAACCTTGCTATGAGATTTGTCATTATTGCACCTTGAATTCTTAAACAAGTATTCTCTAATTGATTATGTCCCGAAATGCTTTTGGAACATTTATCAATTGAGAAATTCTGTGTGCAAGTAAAGAAGGCATTCCCAAATCTGAGGTCTTGAAATTATTCAAGTCCAAACACTGTTGTAGCTCAAGGTCATGTTCAAAAAAAGTTATTGTATTTCGTTTGATGCATTAGGAATATAACAAATCATTGGCTGATGTATAGGCTAGTAATTCGAAGACTATTTTTGGATCTACGTGCATTAGTATCAGTCAGGAACTATCTTTACACAGTTTCTCGGCAGTGGAAATAGTAAAACACAAGTAAAAGGACACGGTTACTTATAGAGAAACACCACGTTAAATGAGTAAACTTCTACCTTCCTTAGAAGAATTTTGAATGGTCTACTTGTATTATTAATAGTTCCTTCGTTACAATAGCAAGAATTAGGACTTCTCTACTCTAGAAACCTACTTGAGTAACCAGAATACTACATAATCTTCCTATAACCTAAGAAACCAATTCAATCAACACAAGTTACCTTCTTTCCAAGATGTCAATCGCGTTGCACTTACTTCGCTCTGAGATCGCATCTTCACTGCTCGAACGCTCTTGCTCTTCAGAATTCCTTGTAAGCTCTTGTGTATTAATATTCTCTCCCTAGAATACATACCTACGTATATATAAGACTCATGGATTTGATCTCTATCCTTTTCGCGTAGAAGGATATAGTTTCCATGCATAATTCTATCCTAAAATAACTCGAATATCACGTTCACTTTTGATCATAAGAATAAATAGCTTGAGATCCAATCTTCAATTCCAATTGTCCCATATCGTGATCGAACACTTCTTTCCTTATTGAAGATTTCCTTTCGGTTACCTTCATAGTTCCTTTGAGTCTTCCTTGTTTGTTTTGCTTCCTCCTTCTACAATTTGTTCATGTTTATCTAAGACTTCCTGAAACACTTAGAATAAACTCGTAAAACTCATGGTGTTTAACATCATCAAATTGAAATTACTAGGAGGAACATTGTTCAAGTGAAGATTCTTAACAGTATGCCAACAACTATTAACCAATGTCAAATTACGAAACATCTAATTTTTTTCGCGCGCGTGGGCTTGATAAAATCAGTGATTTGGTTAATTTTTTGCTTGATTATATTAATCTACAAACACATATATAAGGAACTATTATTTTGATTGTTAATGTTTTTAGGAGGATCTTTACTCCCAACATCCATTTGTACAAGATGCCCTGTGGGGATTTCTTTACCATGTAGGCGAGCCAATTCTTAAGTTTTGGCCTTTTTCAAAACTTAGGGAGAAAGCGCACAAGCTTGTCATGGAACACATTCACTATGAAGATATCAATAGTAGATATCTTACTATTGGTTGCGTTGAAAAGGTACACATACCATTTTATCTCCACATGCAATGTCAAGCCCTTCTACTAAATGTTGTGTACTAGTTATTGTAAAACCACTATATACTTTTATCATATATTAATTTGATTAAAAATACATTTATTTTTTATTCGCTGGATCGGATTAGTATACATATAGATTTACGTTGAGTATGATAATATATACAATTTTATAGGTCTTATGCTTGATGGCATGTTGGGTAGAAGATCCAAATTCCGAGGCATATAAGCGTCATCTCGCTAGAGTCATCGATTACACTTGGGTAGCAGAAGATGGCATGAAAATGCAGGTAATAAAAAATAGAGTATATGAACAAATTTGATTAAGAAATGTGCAATTATTAATATGAGTTCATAACAATATTTTTGGTTTATACAATATTTTTAAAAATGTCAGGGTCTTGCTACTCAACTATGGGAAGCCACATTTGCTATCCAAGCAATTTTATCAAGTAATTTAAAACAGGAATATGGAGAATCTCTTCATTCAGCACACAACTTTGAAAAAGAAGCACAAGTAAGAATGTAGCAAGTTAAAATCACACCTTAACTTGCATATTTTCTAAACTAATTAAATACTTTGTACTAAGAGACAAATTTGATATGAAAAGATTAAGGACAATCCGTCTGGAAATTTCAAGAAAATGTATCGACATATATGTAAAGGTACATGGGGCTTGTCCATACAAGACCATAGTTGGCAAGTATCTGATTGTACAGGAGAAGGGCTCAAGGTACATACTATTTTTTAACAAGAATTATTTGCATACGTTTTTTGTGTTAAGTATGTTGAGTTTTGTCACAAAATAGGATATCTCTCTTTTATAGGTCGCATTGTTGTACTCACAAATGTCTAAGCAACTTGTCGGTGAGGCAATAGAGGAAGAACGACTCTATGATGCTGTAGATTTTATCTTCACAATCCAGGTTATATTAATTTGGTTGACTTGTTTCATTTTGTGTGAAAGTACTTGGCCTTACATTGTTTTCGGCCAATTTTGTGCGAATTTAAGAAAAAGTCAAACTATGTTCCATGTTTAACCATATTTTTAAAGTAGCATTGGCTAAAAGTAGTATGTTTTCATATAACATAAATTAGTGCAATTTAAAAAATCACACAAAAGGCAACTCAAATACATCCTTCAATTCTCAAACAAATAGGATTAAAAAGTCATTTTTCCATCCCTATCTAAACTTTCAAGTACATTAAAAAAAGTTCATAAACTTTATTTTCTCAATCAAACAAGTACCTAAATTATCAGACTTGATCCAAATTATGTCCTTCCATCATGCTTCCCAATAGTGAATCGTTAAATGTCAGTGTGATATATCTTTGATTTATTTTTTCAACATCACATAATCTCATAATTTGATACTTACATTTGCGTATAAAAATCTTAGGATTTCCTTCCCTAATGTCCCTCAAGGCTCAGCACCACTTATTTATCCACAATTATATAATTGAAACATTTAATGTACTAATTTTGAAATATATACTTGATAATTAATAAGTTTTGATATTCTCAAGGATATAGAGAATTCAATCAAAATAAAACTATAAAAAAATATTCTTACATAATTTCTAACAATTAAAATATAAATGGATCATCTCTAGTTCGGTGTGTACAAATAAATTGCTTCATGCATGTTTAATCTTCTTTACAGAGCGCGAGTGGTGGATTTCCCGCATGGGAGCCAATGAAGCTTTGTTGAGTGCACTTCAAGTGTTGTTCAAGCTTTGGCACTATTCAAGAAATTGCATCCAAATTATCGAAGCCAAGAAGTTAAGAACTGTATCAAAAGGGGAATTCAATACATTCTTGGCAAACAAAACCCAGATGGGTCATGGTAAGTCCTTATATTAAAACTCCCAACATTTAGCCATATACAGAGCTTTTTATTTCACTTATCATGTGTAAATATATCATATGGTGTCTGCTACCGTACCATCTTTACTCAATCTTCCACTTTCCCTTACTAAAATGTCACCTCATGCCAACGTTTTAGTTCTAATCTATAACATACATATGGGTCATATATATCCAACAGGATATTTGACTGGGTGATTGTTTCCTTTCCTGGCCATGATCCATGCCTTAGATTTTGTGCACTAACATCTTTTTTTTTTCTTAAAGATGGATATTGAGCCTATCATGTTTCCTTCCTAGCTGATCTTGCTCGCTTTTGACTCACTAGCCATTCATGACCTACCATTTTTTTTAATTACAGGCTCTCGAATTACCAAGCTAGCTTGTTCGATATTCCAATTTCTTACCTTATTAAAAAATATGCAAAAAATATTAACTTTTTATTACTCCCTTGTTTGAGATGGCCCATAAGATTCTTAACATTGGCTAATTTGAAAATGTTCTATATAGGTTCGGTGATTGGGGCATATGTTTCACATATGGGACTTGGTTTGCAGTGGATGCCTTGGTATCATGTGACATGAAGTGCAACAATAGCCCTGCATTGCGTAAGGCTTGCGAGTTTTTATTATCAAAGCAACTACCTGATGGTGGTTGGGGGGAGAGCTACTTGTCATGTACGAAAAAGGTATATTCTTATACAAAAAATTTAAAAGAATGGTACAATTAAAACAACACCATAACAAAAAAAAAGCAATGAATGCTTGAAAACAAATACATCTCAATCTTTTGTTATTGTTTATTGATCAACTTGTACTCACTTGAAACAGATATATATAAATATAGAAGGAAATAAATCAAATTTGGTTCAAACTTCATGGGCATTATTGGCTCTTATTAAGACAGGACAGATTTGAATTTTAATCCTTAAATTATACTATTGTTCAATAAAAGTTATGTAGTCACAGTTTGTGTTTATATATATATGTTTCCTTAAATAGTTTGGAGAAAATTTGCTAAATTTGTTGGTCAATAGGTTGAGATTGATTCAACACCCATAAAAGACGGGGTGAAGTTGTTGATTAACTCTCAAGAGGAAGATGGTGATTTTCTACTACAGGTAGCATTTTAAAATATAATTCAAAAATATTTAGTTGTTCAAATTGATGGAGAAACCCAATAAAAAATTTGAGCATAAAAAATAAAATAAATTCATTTAAATATTATCAATAGATTAATAAAATACCAGCTTTCTTTTAGAATATTAATCTTAAAATTTTGAGACTATTTAGTAGATGAATCATTTTGTTAACCATTATCTCATTCTTATACATATACTTTACATAATCTAACAATGATACACTAAAATTTTGGGACTCTTCAATAAGTGAATCAATTTGATACCCATTAATACACGTACATTAAACAATCTAATTATGATATAGTAATTTTTTTTCTAAGGAACTATTCTTGTTGTGTTTCCCTCTCCCATTATGCAATGTTACAAAAAGAGTGATTGTTTCAATGTCTAATTTTTAATCATATGGCGATTGGCAGGAAAATGTAGGAATTCTCTACAAGACAAATATCTATTGCTATGGAACATATCGAAATATTTTCCCCGTGTGGGCACTTGGAGAGTATGAAAAATGTATTATGTAGACCGAATTGAACTTGAATGTACTTATTCACATAAAGATATCATTTCCATAAAAAACACGAAGATATCATTAAAATAATTGGTTATTTACGGTTTAGAATAAAAGTTTTCTATTAAAACATCGTCTATAAAATGTGTAATATACATGCATTACACAATTCATATTGTTATTTTTGCTATTTGTAATGTATAAACATATACTTAAGTCGGTATATGATATTCATAATATTGTCCAGTTTACATATATAGGGGAAATTTTAGGTAAAAAAAATAATGATGTGAAATGAAAGGAAAAGGTGTGTATATACACGCATTGGTGGAGCCATAAGATTTTGTGATCGACGGGGGTCATGTAGGAACGATGTGTGTTAGAATCACACAAGAAACAGTGTAAAGACAGTTCTTTAGGCAACAAAATTAAATCAAGAGAGTAAATAAGGGCATGTTTACTTATAAAGAAACTATGTCCAACAAACTTAGATGAAGTGAGAAAACCTATACTCATGGGTTCTTCCCAATATGATTTTGAATGGTCTACTTTCTATTGATACATTGTGGTTTGTACAATATAACTAGGAAATTTTAGCACTATTCAAGAGTGATTTAGGATGTTATATATTGTGAGTATTTTGTGAAAGTCAAAGTCAAGAGATAAATTGAAGAAATCAAGAGTGACAAGAAGATTTAGAAGTCAAGTGCTGATTTGGAGTTGTTATTTCAAGACCTCTATCGTATGGCCCTTCATCTAGGAGCTACGGTGGTCATTTGGAGATCATTTTAATATAATTGGAAAACTAACTCGAATATATACGATTCATGTTTTTACTCCAAGACCGAATTCCCACTTGATGGGGGTCAAAACAACCTCCAAAAGTGCCACCTGAATGTTGTAGATAAAAGACTCGCGATCGCGGGACCATAAACCACGATCACATTTTATCATTTGGGAAGAGACTATAGGACACAGAGCCGTGATTGTGGGTCCCAAAATGTGATTGCGAGATTAGGCGGTTCCGAGCGCCTTGAAATCTTTTCGGATTTATCTATCTTTTATATCTTCAATTATTTTGGTCTATTTTGGACTTTTTCGTTTTATAGGAGCGTTACATTTACTTGATCATTATCATTATTTAGATTACATATTCTAAGTTTGAGAAGAAAACCCTAGAGAGCCTCCATGTCTTTTGAGAACTAATTCCCTTTGTTTCATCTATGAATTGAAGCTTTTGGTTTGTAAGTTGTGAGATTTCTACTCTTGTTCTATTGTTTTGATTAGTATTAGTTCTCTTGTGCTTATTTGAATGATTGAATATTGTTGATTTCATCTAGCATGTGCAACTAGTTGAGATTGAGATTGTTATATTGCTAGGATTTAGTATTTTATCATTGAAAAGCTTGATCTTTAGTAGCAAACTCAATATCTTAGGACTCGTTGAACTAAGACTCTTGAGAAGAAATTTGATTGTGTGTTGAATGCTTAACTCATTATTTCGTATTGCATGCATCTTGGTTACACTTGTTCTTAATGCAATTGTTAAATTGAATCTTGATTGTTTCATGATTATTTCATAATAAGAATTACCAAGAATTGTAGTACTCTTAATTTACATAAGATCAAGATAGGAACAACATAGAAAGAACTTAAGGAAAGATTGATGATCAATAAATAAAACTAAAAGTGGATATTTGTATGATGAAACTGTTTCCTAATTATTGTTATAAATTACTTGTCTCTTGTTTATTTGCTTTCTTATTTTGAATTAGAGTTAGCTTTTCATAAAAGCCCCCCTTTTTCTCTAAGTTGTTAGAAGTTTACTCGCTTATGAATAGACTGTGATTCTCTTGGGTTCGACTCCGACATACTTTGCTATACTTAGTTATTAATTAGGGAATATTTTTTATAAGACATCAACGACTTTAGTCCTGGTCAAATTTTGGCACCGTTGCTGGGAAATCTAAGTTATATTTCTTTGTATTGTGTATTTACCAACAATATGTGCTACTAATCAATGGCTATGTTTGATTATAGATAACTACAAGATGAATATTTTCATATGTATTTTTCTAGACTATAACAATATTTTCATAAACTTGGTACTTGGGGATATCAACCTTGTGAGAGAAATTATGTCAGTGCATCCTTGACGGTATGAATTCTGAGATTCGACAGTTGGATGAGTACATGAACCATTTTAGGCTTTGGTGTATGGGACCTGAAGAGTGTTGGGACTTCTTTTGCGACATGAGCCATTAGTTTATGCAAGTTGAATCATATACCCAAATGCCCGAGCCAATTGAGAGTTCTGATATCTCTTTTGAGGATACGATTGGGAATCTCACCATAAGTATGAACAATATGATCGGGGGCATTGTGAGGTGTGTTCCTCAATATTCCATTTAACAACCTTGTGCCCTTCTGATGTGTGTGAAAAGAAAGGGGATGTCATATTAGAATCAAATACTCTTGAAATAGACACTCAGATGCAAGTTGAGGAGCAATCCACTACACTTGAGTTAGGCATATATGAAGATTACTTTGATGCCCAATATGGTTTTACTCCTATAATTCAACTTGAAGAGAGCACAAAGGAGTCGAGTGCAATCTCTACTAACATGGAGAAGCCTATAGAACCCAGTGAGCTTGAACCCTCTATCATGGTGTACCCTATGTTGAGCCCATGTTTTGAGCCTAAGGTTAGTACTAGAGAATACTTAAGGTTCATCTTTGAAGAAAGTAGTAATTATGAAAAGTACTTTGATGCCACCACTTGTGTTGAATTGGTTTGAGCATATGCCATTTCATGAAAATTGGGCACACGGGATTGATAAGTTGAAGTGGTTTTTGAATAGTATGTTTTTCAATTTCAATTTATCCATGTCTATTTATGTTTATATGAGACGAGCTTGCAAGAATTCGATAGGTTATTAAAGGCATTGACAATGTCTAATCTTTCAAAATCATGTTAGGCATCGAGCCAATGACAATAACAAATCTGTTGCTCGGAAGGAAACCCGATGTAAGTAGTTTCTTTTTCTTTGTTTTTGTTTCGGTTTTAGCTTTCTAGTTGTTTGGACTAACGTGTAGTTTGGAGTTTCGAAGGTTGTTAGAATAGAAAAACTGTGACTACAGTTTCACCCTAGAAAGAAGGTTTTTCCAGAAGCTCAAACCGCGATCGTGATTCCACCGAACAAAAAAATTATTTTTTTAAAAAAATTTCGGGAAGCTGAATTTGAACCCTTCTTCTTTCTTCCTCCTATCTTCCGATATTCTATTTTCCAACTAAAAATACTTTTCCTAATCCACTCCCCAAATGCCAAATCTACTACCCAACCTTTATCATGTATCCATTCCTCTAAAAATTTCCAATCTTCCACATTTGATGTGATTGCTCCACGGAAGAGGTTCTACCGCGCCTTATAACTTTGATTGTGCTCTTGCGAATGAGTCTTTCAACTCCGATCTTGAAAGAACTTGCGAAAGCGATTGATGTTAGAGTCGACAATTGAATGTGCAAGAAGACCTTGACCTTGGATCAAAATCGGCACAAGAAAACTTTGAAAGGATCGACAATGGGTTGATTCTAGGACCAACAAGGGGCGGCGACCTAGGGAGGGTGAGTTAGGATTTAGAGATTTGGACGCCTAGGCCTAGATGAGAATTCTTCTCAATCTCAATAAACAATTCAATTAAAACTAAGCTTAAAGAGTACAAGGAGAGAGGGAGCTCGACCTTATATAGTGGCGGCCAAGGCTCTACCTCGAAACTAGGTCAAACGATGGGATTAGGCCAGGTATGCAAACGAAGCCCACATCCCGAGAAGCTCAAAAACCAAGAAAAGTAGTTACTAAAAATATAAAGGCATTGTTTAGTAAGTTCTAAATAAGAAAGAAATAACAAGAAGATAGGCGCGCCTATAATAGGAGATGTAGACAAGTGGGTGCGTTGGGCACGCAAAAGGAATGCAAGGGTGGAAGCTGGGCGTGCCGGTGCCGTGGGCTAGAGTGCTTGAATCTCACGTGGTCTTGGGTGAAGATGCCAGCGCTTGCATACTAGACCCAGCTTCGGGGTGCGGGGCGATGACTCCAATCGTGGCGAGAACAAGGATCCAAGACTCGACGCCGATGGCGTCGTGGCTCTCGGAGACGCGACATACTAGGGACGTCGTGGCGCGAGTAATGTCCTTCATGTCAAGGGCCCTTGGAAGCACACTTACATGGACTCCTTAGTGGTGGCCAAGGAGGGGATCGCATCAACATCTCCATAAATCCCATAATCCTCTCCTAAAACCACGAAACCCTCGGAGCTACACCAAAGACCACTGCAAATCACCAATGACAATCATATAAGCCCGCGACTATGGTTTCACCACAAATTTGTTCGATAGATTAACATTGTTGAATATCAGTTGTCTCATGATTAGAATTGGGTGAGATTTTCGGAGTTATCGTTAAGAGTACAGAGGAGCAGTGTAATGTGAAAGGAGGAGTTCTACCAGAGGGGTTGGCCTTGCTATCGCAATTATCCACCATAGTGAATCTTTTGTTCCTTTCCCTTTACATTTTGTTGTCTTTAATTTCATTGAAGTAAATGAAATCTCTCAAGTATGGGGGAAGGAGTGCTCATTGTTGTAATATATGTATAATTGCTTTCATTTTGTTTGCATTTTAATAAAAAAAAAGTCAAAATTAATAAAAAGACATGAAAAGCCTAGCTAAGTTGAAAACCCGAAAGGCTTTTAGTTGCTAAACTGGTTAGCTCTTATGACAACAATGTAATGGAGTAATGAACTACTTGACATGCTTAACAGGAAAAGTAATTTTGTCGACTCGCCTATTGAATGCATTTAAATTCAACAACATTTGTAAATTGTAATGTACATCCCCAAGGCCCAGAGGACAAAAACACTCCATTTCCCTCTTTCAATTGGTGTAAGATTTGTCTGTTTGCTGCTAGATTTTAATCACCTTAATTCCACACATTTTCAATCTCAGATTCTTATTCCATACTCACTGTGAAAGAACCTTTTGAAGATTGGAACCTTACACTTTTGATACGACCAATAGGCCAAAAACACCCATTACAGTATACCCGTTTTAGTCTTTAAAGAGAATATTCAGCAAGTACAAGGCGGAGTGAACTCCCAAATTTAATCAAATTCAGTGAGAGCATACCTCATTATTGATAAAAAAAAAGCCTAAAATATCACTTCTTTCCATGAAGATCTGTGCCAAGAGCCCTCTCTATTTTGCTTGAGATTTATTATTTAGTAATTGTCTTCCCCGATCCATACTCTTGTATTATATGAGGCTTACATTGATCAACTACAAAATCATATATTAAACTAATAGGGGTTTATGTGCTTGAGAAGCAGTGTAAAATATACCATTGCCTCAATTTCTCGACAGTTACATAAAAACATTAGAAAACTAAAAACAAACAATCTAGCACTAAGCTTTGACCTTGATAGCCATAAGATATGATAAAAATATCAGCCACAGAGTATTTATAACTGTTAAGGCAAGGTTCCCTTGCCCCTTTGGGTTTTGATGATAACAAAAATTTGCCCCTTGCCCACGGGGGAACTAGTATTTGTTTTGCTCTATAATCTTGAAGGGTTTGTCATTATCAAAAAGGGGGAAATTGTTAAGGCAAGGTTCCCTTGCCCCTTTGGGTTTTGATGATAACAAACCCTTGACATTTGATATGTTCTATGAAGTGTTTCAGGAAAGGAGTTATACAAGGGAACAATGAAAGACCTATTCCTCTAACTAGAGGGAATAGTGATGGGAACTGTGAAGTTGAAGGTTTCAAGAGAAGCAAAACAAAGAAGGTAGATTCAAGGGAACAATGAAAGGAACTGTTCATCTAACTAAAGGGAACAGTGATAGGAACTGTGAAGTTCAAGACTCCAAGAGAAGCAAGACAAAGAATGAAGATTCAAGGGAACGATGAAAGGAACTGTTCCCTTGATAGAGGGAACAATAAAGGGAACTCTCAGTGTAATGGGATGACACTGTTCCCTTGACAACTGAAAAGGATAGAAAAACCAAGAAGAAGGAACACTGAAGGGAACACTAGTGTAATATGATGGGAACTGTTCCCATCTAGGGAATATGATGAGAACAATGAAGTTTCAAAGATCAAAGGAACAGTGATGGGAACGCTAGTGTAATATAAGGAACTGTTCCCATCTAGGGAATATGATGGGAACAGTGAAGGTTCAAGGCTCAAAGGAACAGTGAAGGGAACGACAATGTAATGTGAAGGAACTGTTCCCATCCAAGGAATAGCTCCCCAAGACCAAAGCTCCAGGAGAAGAAAGACTCAAAAGAACAATGAAGGGAACTATCAGTGTATTATGAAGGAACTGTTCCCATCCAAGGAACAATTCCTCAAGTGAAAAGCTCCAGTAGAAGAAACACTCAAGGGAACAATGAAGGGAACTCTCAGTGTAATATGAAGGAACTGTTCCCATCCAAGAGAACTCACAAGCCAGTCCAAAAAGCACATCAGCGAGAAATACGGAGACATGTTCCTGACAAAACAGAGGAACAGTCTGTGCATCAAACTGAGCCTATTCATCCAACGGCTTGATGAGTTTCAAGAGTTGACCAAATTCAAACAAGAGTCACATGTTGAGAAAGTACATACTTGGAGAACAAGACAAAGGCAATCTTGACATTTCCCAAGTTGAGGATTGGGGAGCAAGGCTCTTTAGATATAAATAGTGACCAAGCCCAAGAGAAAAATTCACCCCTTCAGAAATCCAAAAAGGCAAGAGCATTAAGAGAGAGTGAAGGCGGTCGACGGCGAGTGTTTGATCTCGGCGACGGCGAGGAAGAAGTTCCCAGGAGGAAGGGAACTGTGATAGTCAAGTCCAGGTCTAAGGTTTGGTTTACTTGTCTTAGTTGAGTTGTTTGCTTAGGAACTTGGTTGAGAAGACTCATTAGTGTTGCTAGAGTTAGGAAGAACTGATAGGAACAGAGAAGTTTGAGTCTTGCATGTTGTTACTAAGGAACAATCAATAAAACAAGTAAGTCATTCAAAATCCTCCAAGGGAGGTAGAGGTTTACCCATTCAACTAGTTGGTTGAAGTGGGGTTCCTCTATAAGAAACTGTGTCCCTTTACTTTTCTTATGCTTTTGGTTCCTGTTCATTAAAATTTCTTGAATTGTTCCCTTAATATTCTTTGTTCCTTTACTTCCCATATTGTTCTCTAGCTTGTGCCTATCACCTGCATATTTATTATTATTCCGCTGCTCAAGGAACAGTTCTCATAACTGTTCCTTGACTCTATTCTAACACACAACTTTCCAACAATAACGGAAAAAATCCTTCAACAAAAAGAAAGCTTAAAGCTTTAGCAAAGCAATTTGAAATCAAAGCAATAAAATCCATTAACAAAAAGTACCTAAAGCACAAACCCAGAACCACAAAACCAACCCATACGAGCAACCGTACATTAGGGAATCAACAATGGAATGCACTAAAAAGGGAAAAAAAGAAAGATCTATAAGAAGCAAGCTAAAACAAAATCAAACCAGAAACAAATACAAGAAATAATAAAAAAGAACCCAACAATTGCACAAACAAATTAAAACATCATAAATCAATCGATTAGAGCTCATTAACAACCATGAACACATAGAGTCATAAAATTTGATCGAAACTAATCACAACCGTAGAAAAAGTATCATAAATCAACCCATCTAAACTCAAATAGGAATATAGTCCCAGGCCTCTTGAAAAATCAGGTCGATCAGTTTAAATGTGAAAAACCAAACCAGTTTCATTCGACTTCTCTGCCTTTGTAATGAGAAGATATAAAGCATAAATATCATCTCAGCCCTCTTGAAAAATTAAGTCAATATAAATGAATGCACTACTTAGATGGATTTAAGCATAGTGCTTCTTTTCCATACCCAATCTACTCATTTTCCAAACTTTTCACTCAACAGCTTGTGGTTCTCCTCTTCAATCTGATCTTCATCATCTTTGTTGCTCAATGGTGATGACACGTGATAAGAAAACAAGAATAGGAGGCACAATTTGCAGTAGAAAAATACACAAAACTAAATTTGAATAACCAAGGCCTAAAAGCTAAAACCCAATTATACTTGAAACCGAATTATCTTAATTCAATAGCACAATGAAAGCAGATAACATGTATTCAAACTTTGAACCATACCTCATCAAGTATGGAGATTTAAATATGAAAAAGACAAAGAAACTCACTTTTCTCTTGTAAAAAATCAATAGTTTTCTGTATACACACATGACAACGTTTGTTGCACGAAAATTTTCAAGTCGTAGTTCATTGTAACATCGTTATGCACAATGCCCTCAAATATGTCCCCGTAAATCAGTAAATACTGTTAGATGCTCACATAACGCTTCTTATTTGTTCCTTCAGAAACATCACTAACTCAATTCCTAAGCTTACAACACCAAGCAAACAAATTATTGACGTGATTGATCATCTTATCTAATATCATCTGTTGTAACAAGAGATCGACACAGAGATTTACGTAGTTCGGTAACAGTGTGTTATCTACATCCACGGGCAGAGAAAGTGTATATTATTATGGAGGCTGATTTCAGAGTGTTAGAATATTAGGCATTTCAAGAGTTTATATAGTGACTCAAGAAACACTAGTACAACCCTAGTACAGATTATGGGCCGAAGGCCCAAACAGACTATATATGAGAGGCCCAAACATAATTAATATTGTATTCAAGGCATATCAACAAATCTCCACCTTGACTTGAATCCTCTCATAAACATAATCAGATGCACCATGATAGTGCCAGAATTTCTCTGCCTCAGATTGCCCCTAAACAAGGGCTCAGATTACCCCTAAGGGCTTAGATTACTGACTTGTGATATTGAGCAAGTCCAAACAATGTTGAAACTTGCTCTCTGGAACTAGCTTTGTGAACATGTCAGCAGGGTTATCAGCTGTCCCTACCTTCTTCACATGGATTCTCTTCTCATTCCTCAGAAAATGGTACCTGACATCAATGTGCTTCATCTTCTCATGATGGACCTGATCCTTGGTTAAGCATATTGCACTCAAGCTGTCACAATACACTAAAGCTTGATCCTGATGTAGGCCTAAATCATTAACTAATCCTTTCAGCCATATTCCCTCCTTAGCAGCTTCTGTCAAAGCCATATACTCTGCCTCAGTGGTAGACAAAGTAACTGTAGGCTGTAGAGTCGCCTTCCAGCTTACCACATAACCTCCAAGAGTGAATACATAACCAGTCATAGATCTCCTACTGTCCACATCTCCAGCATAATCAGAATCTGAAAACCCAACAACCAAGCACTCTATATCATTCCCATAGCACAATCCAACATCTGAAGTGCCTCTAAGGTACCTGAAAATCCTCTTAACAACTTGCCAATGTTCCTTTCCAAGCTGAGCCATAAACCGACTTACCACACTAATAGAAAATGCTAGATCTGGTCGAGTGCAGACCATATCATACATTAGACTCCCAACTACGCTAGCATATGGGACACGAGACATGTACTCTTTCTCCTTATCAGTCTGAATTGTGTACATTCCCAGCTTACTGTTAAATGTCATTGGAGTATCTATAGGCTTGGCTGAAGACATTCCAAACCTGCTCAGAATTTTCTTGATGTGCCCTTCTTGTGATAAGAAGAGTTTTCTCTTCTTCCTGTCCCTATAGATTTCAACTCCCAGAATCTTTCGAGCAGCACCTAGATCTTTCATCTCAAACTCTGCACTAAGAGAACCCTTCAACTTTTGAATGTCTGACTTATTCTTAGCAACAATCAACATATCATCAACATACAGAACTAGATAAATGCGTGAACCACTCTGCAAGTCACTGTAGTACACACAACAATCATAAGGACTCCTGTGATAGCCAAGTTGCGCCATATAACTGTCAAACCGCTTATACCACTGCCTGGGGGACTGCTTTAGCCCATATAAGGACTTCTTTAACTTGCAAACATAGTTCTCTTTTCCTAGAACTTGGAATCCATCTGGTTGGCTCATGTATATTTCCTCTTCTAACTCTCCATGTAGGAAAGCCGTCTTCACATCTGCTTTAGCCCCTTCTGCAACCTGGGACATACCAAGACCAAATTTGCAGTGGTATGTGAAACCTCACAAAGCCCCTTAGCCCTTACGGTTAGCAATCATCTCATTCTTGTGCAACACCTTCAAATCAGCGAAATTATACAAAAAAACCTTTTGCTCAAGCACCATTACAATCCGATTACGCCTGAGCCGAACCCCTTGAAGCTCCGATCGGAAAGACAGTTCCCCTATACACCTACTCTGATGATCGTCCCAGATCATGACCTTATTAACCGGGTATTGCGACTCAGGTCCGCAACCAACGAGAGCGAGGATATTGCAACGGAAGAGCATCTCAACGGTGCTGCCTCGATCGAAGTCCTGACGGTATCAGCACAAAGGGGACCATCACGAATTCCCTCTTTTGAAATTGGAAAGAATCGACGGGTACAGTTCCAGACCTGGTGAAGCTTTCAGGAGAAGTACTTAAGGTAGAGAGATTTCAAAAGAAGGAATTCGTGAAGGATTATCGACGGGTAGGTTTTGTCCATTATATATGTATGTGTACGGTTCCGATGGCAGAGCTTTGGGGTGCTTTACAAGGCCTCAATCTTGCCTGGGAATGGGGTTACAGGAGAGTTTGTTTAGAATTAAACTCACAACTTGTGTGTCTTTTACTAAGCAAACTTGTAGATCGTTATCACCCCTTATTTAGCCTGGTATCTCAATGCTAAGGCTTTCTTCGTATGGACTGGTCTATCCAGTTCCGTCATATTTTTAGGGAGGCTAATTATGTGGTCGACTTTCTCGCTTCGTTAGCTTTTTCGTTTAGCCTAGGCTTTCATATATTGTGTGACCCTACTAAGGGTGTTCTTAATTTGCTTTCTGCTGATGTTAGGGGTCGGGCTATCCCCGTTTGCTGACTACTTTGCCCATTTTTACTTTTAATAAAATGATCCCTTGAGGAGCCAGAGAGTACTGTCTCTCCTTCTAGAAAAAAAAAATTCACAGATATTTGGACCGCTAAAAAAATCGCGTTGTTCTTTCACATTAACGACGAGTTTTTAATTGAGACTATATTTATTAAATTTAGTTTTATACCTATTACAACTAACCTGGATGTTTCTTGTTATTAAGGAGATACATACTTTTAACGATAAATTTTTCATTTCATCGTTAGAATTTTTTCGTTAAAAATCCTATTTCCAGTAGTGCGCGCGCGTGCATGGAATCCCAAAAGCGAAAACTTGATCACGAATCACTTATCGACGATCAACCACTATCAAAGCGACAAATCCCTAGCGTTGGGAAGACATCGACTTCCTGGGCCGAAACCAAACATTGCACAAGCGGCGACGATAAGGATTTACCTGATCGATCGCGTGCAAATGCGGATCTAAACCGCGGGAACGACCATGGTCGCAGATCAGAAAACCGTGATCACGATTGGCCAGAAGGTCGTCTCAGTCATGACAACCACGACCGCAGCTTGCGCAACTGCGATCGCGACCCTCCTGAGGCTGAAGATGCGCAGAAGCGAGGAAAGCCGAAGGATTTGAGCGGCATAGGCTCGGAGCCGAGTTAGAAATCCGTGGAGGAACTTCAAGAGATTCCCGTAGGAGAGCATGAGGCCGAAAAGAAATTCTTTGTGGGGGAAAATCTCTCAAACAATGGACTTTTAGCCATCACGCATATATTGCAAAGTAATCGTGACATCTTCGCATGGAGCCCATACGACATGCCTGGAATAGACCCGGATCTTGTTTGTCATAGGCTAAACGTTCTCCCAGATGTAAAGCCGATCGTACAACGAGCAAGATGGTCCTGTATCCATCATATTGAGGCCATGATCGCTAAAATAATAAAGAAACTGCAAGAGGCCAACACTATTTGAGAAGTGCAGTACCCAACTTCACTAGCAAACATCATTATAGTCAAGAAAAAGACAAGAGATTGGAGAGTGTGTGTGGACTTTACTAATCTCAACAAACCATGTCCAAAGGACTTGTTCCAGCTTCCACAAATCGACCAGCTAATGGACGTTACAATAGGCCATGAGCGCATGAGTTTTTTGGATGCATATCGGAGCTATCATCAAATCCCAATGCATGAAGACGATCAAGAGAAGGCCGCATTCATAAAACCACAAGGGATCTTTTTCTACAAGGTGACACCATTCGGATTGAAAAATACCGGGGCAACCTTTCAGCGGCTCGTCACCAAACTATTTGGATCAAAGATCGAAAGGACGGTTGAAGCTTACATCGATAAGATGGTGGTCAAGAGTAAAAGGGCATCGTCTCATCTAGATGACTTGCAGGATGTTTTCGACGTCCTTTGAGCATCACGACTTAGGCTTAACGCCGCGAAATACGCATTCACGGTTGGTTCGGGCGAGTTTTTGGGACACCTCATTACTCGCCATGGAATCGAAGCAAGTCCTGATCAGATTCGAGCCTTTGATGCCATTGCAAGCCCAAGAACCATCAAAGAGGTGTAAAGGTTGACATGAATGGCTGCGATTCTCAACCGATTCATTAGCCGGTCTTCGGATAAGTGTCCATCGTTCTTCAAATTGTTAAAGAAGGATTGCTCATTCAAGTGGAGTCTGGAGTGTGAAGAAGATTTGAAAAAGTTGAAAGCATATTTGCAATCTCCTTCAATCTTGACCGTGCTTGATAAAGGGGACACCTTGAAGCTTTATTTAGTCGTGTCCCCCCTGAGCAGTCAGCGTCGTCTTGATTAAGGAGCAAAGTGGAAATCAAAGACCAGTCTACTACACCAGCAAGACATTGCTTGACGCCGAAACAAGATACTCGCCCATGGAGCAACTGTTACTAGCTTTGGTCACCGCATCTCGCAAGCTCAACCATTATTTCCAAGAATAGCCAATCCAAGTCACTACAACCAATCCTATTTGAGCACTCTTCTCGAACTCAAACCTCATGGGACGGGTCGTAAAATGGGTTGTGGAATTGGGGCAATACTACATCGAGTACGTCCGGCGTACTGAACGGAGCCGCGCACGCGGTGAGCGAAACAGCGGTCGCGGGTGACCTCTAGAATCACGAAGTGAAACAAGTTGAAGAAGTAGCGGTCGCGGCCAATGGGACCGCGGTTGCAGCCTCGTCGGCCGCATTCGCGGATGGCTATTAGAAAGGAAGCAACTCTTAGTTGAACGATGCCGTAGTCGCGACTTGCAAAACCGCGACCGCAGGTCACCCCCAAAACGTAATAAATATGGAATGGGTCCTCAAAATCGATGTCGCAAGTAACAATCAAGGTTCTAAAGCTGGAATCGTGCTTACATCTTCTACTGGAGAGGCACTTCAACTTTTCATTCACCTTTGCTTCGACACAACCAATAGTGAGGCCAAGTACGAAGCATTAATACTCGGGTTGGAAACGGCAGCTAGTCTCGGAATCAAGAGACTACTCGTCATATCCGATTCACAACTGATAGTGAACCAAGTGTTGGGGCATTACGAAGCCAAAGGGAAAAAGAAGCTCAAATACAAGGAGACCTCGATTGCTGGACAAAAGATGCTCAAATAATATGCTATAAGAGTTTGAGTAGTATGAGCTTATACAACGATCGTGCGATCAAAACAAGTTCGCTGATGCCTTAGCAACATTGGTTGCTTGTTTAGGAGGCACACTCAAAACCTTGATTCACGTCGAAGTTTCGGGATGTCCAGCAATCGACACCTCAAACGAAACTACAAGCGATAATATGCCCTCAACCGCGATCACAGAAATCACCTCGATAGAGGCCACGGTCGCGGGAAGCAAAATTGCACAGGATCTCAGATGGAAAACACCCTTGATACGTTATTTGGATGAGAACGTCCTGCCTTCGAATACCGACGAGGCCAGCAGGGGCGGAACCAAAAACTTCTCATTACAGGGGCCAATAAATTTTTCTAACCTAACCAATGTGTTTTCGATTTAAAAAAAATACTCCCTCATATTTTCTTTTGTTCAATAATATTTGTCATCTGACATATTTTATCATACTTTTTTCCAATATTATCTTCAATAATTAAAAATAATTATGTATAAATATAATAGACGTGAAAATATCTTAACAAAATTGAAGGTATGTAAGTCAAATCATATGGGTTTTTTTATTTTTAAGACAAATCTTAAAACGCCATGTATTTTTTAATGGAGGGAGTACAAAATATTGAAAAAATATTTAAAGAAACTCTTAAAATTATTAAAACATAATTCAAATAAATACTTCAAACACGCATGTTTTTTTTTCAAAATAGTAAAATATTATTATATAAGATAGTGTTGAGAAAGATGTAAGAATAAAAATATAAATTTATACAAAAAATATAGTTTATTGATGAGAGACTAAAATATTTTAGAATACAACTACATTAAGAAAACAGTAGTTTATACAATTATGTTTCATAATACATTTAGGTTAATAAAAGAAAAATGTTTGAGAATATAAACGGATTGAATCTATAAATACAAAAGGCTCATAACTAAAAACTAAAATTCAAACTGAAACCCTCGTACTAATAAGGAATTGTGTAATTCAAGACATCCCAACAATAACTTATTCAAGGCTTTCGGGTCCAATTACACAATGAAAGTAGGAATTTTAGTAAAAGATAAAAGCGTTCTAACTAAATGACTTGTTAGAAATGGTTTGTATGTGTCTAATCTTAAAACGTTCATAACGTTTTGCTCAAATGTCAGATTGGAGCATATAATATATCAAATCGAAGCTATTAACACGAGGAACATATATACCAAAAAAAAATTGGATTGGGGGGGCATGGCCCACTCCCGTGCCCATATAGTTCCGACTTTAGAGGCTAGGAAGGTTCGCTTAAGGGCTCATAGGTTTTGGTTATCGCCGAAAACGATTTTATATCGTTGGTCTTTTTCCGGGCCATACTTGAGATGTGTACCCCCAAGCAAGGTTGAGCCTCTACTATACGAGATCCATGAAGGCATATGTGGGATGCCTGTCAGAGGTCGTAGTTTGGCATCTGAGCTCGTTCTCAAGGTATTGGTGGCCTTACATCCAAAAAGATGCAGATTTATATGTGCAAAAGTGCGATAAGTGTCAAAGGTTAGTTATGCTCACACACATGCCGGCTGAGGACTTCCACGCTTTGAATAGTCCATGGCCTTTTGCACAATGGGGCCTCGATATCGTCGGTCCCTTCTCAAGAGCCCCCGGGAATGTGCGTTACCTCATTACAACCACGGACTATTTGACTAAATAGGTGGAGGCAAAACCCTTAGAAAATATTCGTGATTCTGAAACCCAAAAGTTTGTTTAGGAACACATCATCACGAGCTTTGAATTCCTTTTGTTCTCATCTCTGACAATAGGACGTAGTTCAACAACGAGAAGTTTACAAAGTATTGCCATGGGATTGGCATAAAAAATGTGTACTCTTCCGTTGGCTACCCACAAGCAAATGAGCAAGACGAGGCAACGAACAAAGTAATCGTTGAAGGGTTATAGAAGTGACTTGAAAGAGCTAAGGAAAGATAGACTGAAGAGTTACTAGCCATGCTATGGGCCTATCGCACCACATAGTGTAGATCGACCGTGGAATCACCCTTCACTTTAGCATATGGCATAAAAGCGGTAATCCCTCAATAAGTCGGCTTGCGAACCTTGAGAACAGTGTTGTTTAATCCCGAAGAGAATAATCACACTCTTTCTAACCACCTCGACTTCGTCGAGGAACACCGAGACATTGAAGTCGTGCGGCTTACTACCTACCAAAGGGAAGCCGAATGGGGCGTAGCCCGAGGCGTGAGATACCGTTCTTTTCAAGTCGGTGACCTTGTACTTCAACGGGTCATGGGAAGCGCACATGATCCGTAGATGGAAAGCTCGGCTCAAATTGGGAAGGTCCGTATTCTAAGACCCTTTTTATTATTTTTCTTATTAAATTGCCGCTTTTTATTATCCTTATGATGGAGGAATCTATCTTAATGAAAAAGATAGAATTTCCACGTGGATTGGGGGGCAACATATCGCTTGCTTGGGTGTCTAGGCATCTCGGTCGGCCCTAGAGATAGAATTTTCGGCATTCTCTCTCCCTTTCCTCCATTATAAATACATGGGATCTCCATGTATGGTAAGCAGCGGAATAATCTCTTCATAGCCTTTGAGATGAGAGCAACGTCCTCATCTACTCCTTCAGTGTCACCATCTCCCTGAGCTAAGTCGAAAGCGCTTTTGAATTTGAGGGCAATGTTCTTGACTTTCTCCAAGTCATGACGATCTTCTCTCCTTTGTTGAATACCTCCATACATGGTGAGTTGACCAACAAGATCTTCCAAGGTCAGTTCCTTGGTTTCCTTTTGTGTAAGAAGAGAAGAGACAATTGTGTCCCAGCTTTTATTCAATCCAGAGATCAGCTTGTTGGTTTGCTTCCACTGAGGAAGCTTCTCTCCCAAAAACTCCAATTGATTTACAAGAGTCTGAAACCTTGAATGATAGTCCCAAAGAGAATCACCTTTTCCATGAAAAATATTCTCATATAATCTTTCGAGACTTATGATCCAATCTTTCTTAACATCCTCGTGGCCTTAATGAAGTCTTTTAAGAGCATCCCAGATATCCTTTGCAGTCATGTATCCGATCACCTTTTTTAGGTCATTGTCAACGAGAGCATGATGAAGGACTTTCTTGGCTCTTGCATTCTTTTCAAACTTCTTGAAGTCGACATCATCATAGTCAGCCATGGTCTTTTCCGTCTTCCCATCTTTTCCAAGAAAGGTTTCTGGACCGATTCCGATCACTTTCTACAACTGACCATCCAAAGAGCAGATGTGGGTCTTCATTTGTATAATCCACCAGTCATACTCTCCAACCTTGAGGATTGGAGGTTTCTAGAAAGAGTCATTGATTGCAGTGTTGGTTGAAGACATTTTCCTGTAAGAAAATTATTAAAACACAATCTAGAGACAAAGCTCTTATACCAAATGTAGGATCGTTAGTACTTAAACGAGTCAGCAACTCCTGCGAAGTCGTTGAATTTGAGTAATAAAGCAACAGAATAATCACACAGGAAGAACGTTACCAAACTATAAATGACAAGCGATGTATAGTGGAAACTCTTCGTAAACTAACTAGTTTACTTAGAGAAAAACCACTCCTTTCCAAGCTTCTCACTTAATCGGATTTCAAGAATCGCTCTATTTATTTCTTAAATGTTACAAAGCTCTCCCATGTACAAGAATGAATCCCACACTTTTGAACCACGCTCTACCTTCGTACCTACACTCTCAATCTCATGCTATGTGACTGGCTGAAAATCATTGATGCCAAATCAAAAATAATTCCCTAGTTACTCAACTAGTATAGTCGGTAAGTCGGGGTCGAACCCAAGAGACACTTGTATCCTAAGTTTTATTATTATCAACTCAAAGAAGTAACAAAGGGGGGATTTTGTGAATTAAAACTAAAACTAAGAATTGAAACAAACAAAGCAATAAATCAAACAAGCAAAAGATTGGATTTTTATCAATTAGGGAAAAGCAATCCTATTCAAGTATCCACTTTTCTTCCTCAAGTTATTGATCCTAGATTCAAACAAGTTATTCCTTTTAGTTATTCCTAACTTGATCAGAATTATAACATGGCAACAAGACATGCAAACTTAATATCCAAGTTACTCATGAAACGATCATAAATAATATGAATACTAGCAATAAGAACAAGGATAAACAGGATACATGCAATTGAATTCCAACGAGTCAAACAATTAACATGCATTCAAATCTCTTCTCAATTGTTTTAGTCCAACGAGTCCTAAACCAATTGAGTTGCTACAAAGATTAGGCTTTGCTACGAGAAAACCTAGATCTAGCAATAGATAATATTAATTCCAACAAGTTGGCCAGGCAAGCAGAAATCAACACAATCAATAATAATTATGCACAAGAGAATTGAAATAACCCTGTAGAAATAAACCTGAATAGACGAATCTCACAACAACTTGAGTCTGAAAAGCTTCAACTCGAATAAAATCAAGAGAGTTTAGTTCTCCATAAGAGAGAAAAACACAAAGTCTCCAAAGTAGGTCTAAGAGAGGTGTCAAACAAAGGCTGAAAAGTAAACCTAAAATAGTCTCGAACAAGTCGAAAATTAAAAAGAAAAAAAATATAAAAATAAACTAAATAAATCTAATCACGCGTCAGATTCCAGCAGGGCCGCGATCGCTGCCCAAACCAGGTCGCGATCGCTGCCTGACTTGCAAACCGCGATCAACCGGCGACCTCTGGCAACCGCGATCGCCACCCATACACGGCCGCGATCGCGGCCTTCTTGTCATCGCGGTCCTCAATGGCGATCTTGTCTTCCTCGGCGACGTCCACCGCGACCGCCCCTAAGAGTGGCGGCGATCGCGGTCTTCAGCTTCTTCGAAGTCTTCAACTTCTTGCTAACTCTGAATTCTGGCCTTCAAATCTGTTCTTCAATAACGCTCAAACTAGGCCTAAATACTACACAAATATGTACTAAAAAGTCCTAGTTATGCTGTACAATACACAACATATCAAATTCCCCCATACTTAGACCTTGCTCGTCCTCGAGTAAGCTCAAAATAAAATCAAGCATGACAAATCAACAAAGGTCTACAAACATCAATGGGAGAAAATGACCTAAAACTAAAAAGCACTCAAAATAATCTCACAACCCGGACCCATGTAGAGAAATAATGAGCAAAAACATGAAAGCTCAGATCACACACCTCACAGATACAAGATATAGCGCTCAACCTCCAAAAAGTATAGAGCAACCTAGGATCTATCCAATATCTAAAATGTAATCCCCAGACCCCAAAGTAGAATATGATCCTAAACACTCTGATTTTTCCACTCATTCTACTTAGGTGCCCTTTCGGGTTTTCACTTAATCACTCTTTTCATTTTTCTTAGGTGTGCTCACAAATACTCACATCTCTCATTAACCTCGTATTACCCCAGCCTAATGCTGGTCCGGGTTACCTGCTTATTACCTAAGCCGCCCTTTCGGGTTTTCAGCTCATCCCAGGATTTTATATGCCTTTTTTCATTTTTATGGCTTTTTTTTTAATTTTTTTAATTTTGTAACTTTTTTTTAAACGAAAATGCAGAAACTAAAATGCATCTGTACATATATACAACAGTGTGTACTCCCTCCCCCATACTTAAACCTTTCATTGCCTTCAATGAAATAAAGACAAATCAGATAAAAATAAAGGACAGGAAAACAGAAGACTCACTGTGGTGGACCTGGCGGATGATACTGTGACCAGTCAGGAAAACCTGGCCACATCTGGCTGAAAAACTGATGGTGCTGCCCCTGCACCCGCTGCATGTCCTGAACGGTGGATGCAATAGCACTTTGCTGAGCTGCCAACTCTCTCTGCTGCGTCACAATCTCTCTCTGAGTGGACACTATCTCATTTTGGGACATAGTTCGTCCCATCTCCCAAAACATCCTGTTCTGCCAATCAGAATCAGAATGTCCACCCCATCCAACTCTACCCGCAGCAGCATCCCAAGGAGAAGTATCTCCAAAACCTCCATATCCACCTCTATAAGCAGCAGCTCCACCATCACCGTAGCCAGTATATCCACCTGTCGTCCAACTCGATGTACTAGCTGGTGCTATACCAGAACTAGCACCCCAGCCAGCAGACGATGTACCAACATCACCACCACGCACAAAACCAGCACCACCATAACCAGGAACACGGCCACCATCTCTAGCATCTCCTCCATCGTCTCTATCATCACCATCATCATCATCATCGTGATCCTCATGATCCCCCTGATCCTCCATCTCTACATCAGGCGCAGGCTCCTCCTGCTGAACTCCGCCTCCACCAGCAAAATCAGATCTAATGTACAAATAAGCTAAAGCAGGGCCAGTAGGCATAGCTCTAGGAAGACGCAAATAATCCTCAGCTGGAGAACCGAGAGTCCAGATATACCCCTGCTCAGCTGATCCCTTCAAGCAATGAGCCCTCTTCAGCTGGTTCTCATTAAACTTATACTCTATACTATCAGGCCGTCCAAACTTATCCTCACTCGCAAACTCTCTGGCAAGCAAAGTAATCATCCCTCCTATAGCAATCTTGCCAGTATCCTTCTTCAGGATCTTCTTGACACTCCCAATAAATAACTCAACCCAGTCAGGAACTACAGCCTTCATAGGCATCAAGCACCAGATCATGCTCATGTCAAAGCGAGATGCCTTGTTTACCTCCCCTAGTCCCAGAAAACTCATGGACAACACCTTATGACATAATCGAATACAAGGATGGGTAATGCAATAGTTATACTCCCCCTTCTTAGGCAAGAACCCAAACCCTGTAATCGCCTCCCAAAAATCATTAAGGCCTGACTCTCTACTAACTGCCTCCCAGTTCTCAATAGGCACACCAGTAATCCCAAAAATTCCTTTTAACCCCTCTCTGTCTATATAATAAGGCTCATCCAAAATATTAAATTTGAACAAACCCTCATCATCCTGAAATGTAGACACAAACTCTAGCACAATGTTCCTATAGGTAGGGGCATTCAGATCAATAAAACCCCCTAATCCACCACTCATCAGAAACGTCCTAGTACAGTCATACATGCCTAGTGACCTAAGCATCTCAACATCAAAGAATTTAGTACTAGTAAATTTCCTCTTAGCCAGAGAATCCCATTTTTTCTTCTGTGCAGGAGTTAACTTCTTAACAGGATACGCCATCTATTAAACGCAGCTATTCAGATCAACAGTAGAGGCGAAGAGGCAACTTACAGAAACCGAAAATCGGATACTGCTGAGGGCCCGCGATCGCCACAAGAATGAGGCGCGATCGCCTTCTGGGTGGAGGCCGCGATCGCGGAATTCAAGGGGCCGCGATCGCGGTTCTGGGCGATCGACGAATCCGAGGTGGGCGATGCAATCTCCGGTACCGCAGTTCTCTTCTCTTCCGAGCCGCGGTCGCCTCTTCGCTCTGCCTTCAACAACCCGTCAATGGACCAAGAGGGGTAGCTATGGTGGATTGGAAGGTATGGGGAAATTTTTTTTTTTTGGATTTTTTGTAGATTTGATTTTTGAGGAGAAATAGAGAGGTAAGAGAGATTTTTTTAACGGATTTGGGTTGAGGACGAAGTGAGGATTGTAGATCCGGGTTTTTTATTGAGTTTGGAAAAAAAATTTGAGGAGGGTAATAGAGCTTGAAGAGAGTTTTAATGGAGGGTAGTAATGGAGGAAGAAGAAGTGAATAATAGAGGAGGAAGGAGGAAGAAGAAGGTGGTACGAAGAGGGGTGGGGCCGGCGGTGGGAGTGGCCCCACTGCCTCGTGTAATTTTTTTTTTCGCGGCCTTTGCAATGTACCGTCAATTCCTTTTTCGAAAAATGCCCTGTAATCGCCCCTTTCGAGGGGCGATCGCGGTTTGTCCTCAGTAATGTTCTTTCGAACCTAGTACCTGCGTGTTAGCCTCACGAGATTGAAAACAAAAACAAAACAAAAAAAATAGAAAAAATTAAAAAGAAAAACTTACCTCGGGTTGCCTCCCGAGCAGCGCCTTTGTTTAATGTCGTTGGCTCGACATTGGTGCCTTTTTTAGTTGGCAATTGGGGTTGGATCATGAAGACCCATTTCTTCTAGCACTTCATGGCTGACTCCCTCATGGTATTTCTTTAATCTTTGACCATTAACTTTAAACACATTTTGGGAGTCCCCATCCAATAATTCCACAGCCCCATGTGGAAAAACTTGAGTAATTGTATACGGTCCTGCCCATATAGAACAGAGTTTTCCTGGGAAGAGTGTGAGACGAGACTGAAACAGAAGGACCTTATCTCCAACCTTGAATTCCTTCCTGAGGATGTTCTTATCATGCCAAGCTTTGGTTTTGTTCTTGTAGTTCACGACATTATCATAAGCATCCAATCTCAACTCTTCCAACTCCTGCAATTGTAATTTTCTGCACTCTCCATCTTCTTTAAGGTTGAAATTGCACTTTTGGACCGCCCAATAAGCTTTATGCTCAAGCTCAACTGGCAAGTGACAGCCTTTGCCATAAACCAATCTAAAGGGGGACATCCCGATGGGTATCTTATAAGCAGTACGATAGGCCCATAAAGCATCATTGAGTCTCAAACTCCAATCTTTCCTGTTAGGCGCCATTGTCTTCTCCAGAATTGATTTTATCTCCCTATTGGACACTTCAGCTTGTCCATTGGTTTGGGGATGATAGATTGTAGAGATCTTCTGGGTGACATGGTACTTCTTCAATAGAGCATTCACAGTCTTGTTGCAAAAATGAGTACCCCTGTCACTGATCAGAGCTTTTGGAATCCCAAATCTGGAAAAAAATGTTGTCCTTAAGGAAACCTGCAACTTCTTTTGAATCATCAGTTCTGGTGGCCTTTGCTTCCACCCATTTGGAAACATAGTCCACCGCAAGTAAAATATACAGATTACCATAAGAAGAGGGGAAGGGTCCCATAAAATCAATGCCCCAAACATCAAAAACTTCACAAAAGATCATACGAGATTGAGGCATCTCATATCTCTTAGAAATATTACCCACCCTCTGACAACGATCACATGATTTACAGAAAGCATATGCATCCCTAAAAATATGAGGCCAATAAAAACCAGCTTCTAAGACCTTCCTAGCAGTTTTATTAGTCCCAAAGTGACCCCCACATGCATAGGAATGACAAAAAGATAGTATAGATTGTACCTCAGAATCCGGGACACACCGTCGGATTACCTGATCTGTGCAGTGCTTTCATAAATAAGGATCATCCCAGACATAAAATCGGGATTCTTGACGCACCTTGTCCTTCTGAGCCTTGGTAAAAGTAGGAGGAAACTCCCCTGACACGAGGTAGTTGACTAGATTTGCGTACCATGGCCTGAACGAGTGAATCCCACAGGCAAATTCCTCCAGGCGCGATTCGTCGCCGCGGTCGCCACCAGGGCCGCGATCGCCCCTCTTTTTGGCCGCGATCGCGGTTGTCTCAGCCGCGGTCGCCCCTTGTTTTGGCGGCGATCGCGGTTCGGCATCAGTACCGACTCCAAAAAGCATGTCATTGGGAAATCGTCCTTGAATTTGTTTCTGCCCTTCTGACTTGTCTTCCACATGTACAAGCCGGCTCAGATGTTCAGCTACAAGATTTTCGGCTCCCTTTTTATCCCGTATCTCAATGTCAAACTCACTCAGCAAGAGGATCCATCTTATCAATCTCGGCTTAGCCTCCTTCTTCGTCATTAAATAACGAAGTGCTGCATGGTCTGAATAAACTATCACCTTTGTACCCAGCAGATACTGTCTGAACTTCTCCAAGGCGAACACTACAACAAGCATTTCCTTCTCAGTGGTTGAGTAGTTCCTTTGGGCATCGTTTAGAGTCATGGAAGCATAATGTATGACATGGGATGCTCTAGCTTCCTTTTGACCCAAAACAGCCCCAACAGCGTATTCACTTGCATCACACATGATCTCAAAAGGTTGAGACCAATCCGGGGCTTGAATAATTGGGGCACTTATTAGGCGTGTTTTCAACTCATCAAACGCCTTTTTGCATGCCTCATTGAACTCATAAGGCACATCCTTCTTCAGCAAATCACAATGGGGCTGAGATCTTGGAAAAATCTTTAATAAACCTGCGATAGAACCCTGCATGGCCTAGAAAAGAACGCACTTCACGCACATTAGTAGGATAAGGCAAAGACTGAATGATATCAATCTTTGCCTTATCGACCTCAATACCCCTGGATGACACTATGTGACCATAAAATGGATACTTCTCAGAGTTTAGAACCAAATTGGTGTCTACACATCTTTGAAGGACTAAAGAGAGGTGGTTTAAGCAGGCATCAAAGTCGTCTCCATGTACTGTAAAGTCATCCATAAAAACCTCTATAAAATTTTCAATGTACTCAGAAAAGATGCTTACCATACACCGTTGGAACGTACCGGGTGCGTTACACAATCCGAATGGCATTCTGCGGTATGCAAAAGTGCCAAAGGGACATGTAAATGTCGTTTTCTCCTGGTCCTCCGGTGCAATCGCAATCTGAAAGTACCCTGAATAGCCATCTAAAAAGCAATAATAGGAACGACCGGCAAGTCGCTCGAGCATTTGATGAATGAATGGCAAAGGAAAGTGATCTTTTCTGGTTACCGCATTCAGCTTACGGTAATCAATACAGACTCTCCAACCTGTCTGAACTCGTGTGGGGACTAGTTCCCCATGCACATTCTCTACCACTGTAATGCCTCCCTTTTTGGGCACAACTTGGGTCGGACTAACCCACTGACTATCAGATATGGGATAGATCATACCTGCCTGTAGGAGCTTCAGTACCTCCTTTTTGACTACCTCCATCATAGGTGGGTTGAGCCGTCTCTGTGGCTGTCTGGATGGCTTGGCACCATCTTCTAGGAGGATCCTATGCATACATGTAGAGGGACTGATCCCTTTAATGTCAGCAATAGTCCAACCTAGAGCTGTCTTGTGCTCTTTCAGTACCTGCACCAATTTTTCTTCTTGCTCCTTGGAAAGTTTGTTAGAAATAATGACAGGCAAAGTGTCACCATCTCCAAGAAAGGCATATTTTAAATGCTCAGGGAGGTGTTTAAGCTCAACTTCAGGTGCCTGTACTACAGAAGGAAGCAACTTCTCGCTTGGGAGAGTTAGTGGTATGGGCCCAATGGCCAAAGCATCAACAGGAGATTCACAACAAGCACTCAGATCAGCAAGGATTTCATGATATCTATCAGACAAATCATAATCCATGCATGAAGTTGTGACATCATTCTCTAACACATATTGTAATTCATCACCATAAGTAGCATCAAAGACATCTTGCACAATGGGATCAATCACATCAATAGAACAAAGAGAATGGTCATCCTGGGGGTATTTTATAGCATTGTCCATACTATATTCAAATTTCTCCCCATCAAACTCCATAGTTAGGACACCTTTACACATATCAATTTTTGTTCTAGCAGTTTTCATGAACGGACGTCCTAACAAAATGGGTGCAGCATGCACATCATGATCCATATCAAGAACATAAAAATCAGCAGGGAATATCAAATTATCAACCATGACAAGGACATCTTCAACAAGCCCTTTCGGGTAGACTGTGGACCTATCAGCTAATTGAACAATAACACCAGTTTCATGCAAAGGTCCTAAGCCTAGTGAAGTATAAACAGAATAAGGCATAACATTAATAGAAGCACCTAAATCAAGCATGGCTTTATCTATTTTAGTGTCTCCTATTATGCAGGGAATGCTGAACATGCCTGGATCACTGCACTTCTTAGGCATTCGCCTTTGAAATACAGCTGAGACATGTTCACTAACCTTAACTTTCTGTTTCCCTTTTAATTTTTGGTTCCTCTTGATAGTGCACAACTCTTTCAGAAATTTAGCAAATCTAGGAACGCTTTTAATCAGATTGAGCAAAGGGATATTTACCTCACACTTGGAAAACGTCTCAAAGATCTCCTTGTCGTTCTCTGGCTTCCTTGTGTCTTTCAGTGCTTCAGGAAAGGCAGGAGGTGGCTTCTGGGAAACCATGGAAGGGAAATCTGGGCGAATATATTGATTGTTGGAAACTGGAGCCTGGCCGCGATCGCCATCAGAAAGCCGCGATCGCGGTTCTTCAGAATTTCGGGAATAACCGCCACCGCGATCGCTGCCCGATGTGGACGCGATTACGTCTTCAATTTTCTCAAATCCCGAGGCCTCAGTTAAGGGACCGTGATCGCCGATGGTGGGGGCCGCGATCGCGACCTCTTCAGCCGCGATCGCCTCTGGTTTTGGCGGCGATCGCGGTTCTTCAAATCTTCCGTCAATCTTCGACAATTCTTTTCCACTTCGTAAAGTAATCGCACTCACATTCTCCCTAGGATTGATGGGTTGGGCTGGCAATTTTCCAGAATCTTTGGCCTCCAATTTACTCACTGCATTAGCCAGCCTTGATACTGGCTTGAGTAGTCTGTCCCATCTGTTCCACTGTAATAGCTAGCCTTGCAATCAACTCTTCAGCGTTGGATGAGTTATTTTGGCTCTGAACTGGAGGTCTAGGGACATAAGGTTGCCCGGGTTGCTGATTTCCTCCTTGCTGATTATATTGAGGCTGATTCCGATTCCCATATCTCAGATTTGGATGGTGTGCCCAGCCTAGATTGTATGTATTAGAATAGGGATCAAAACGAGGTCTAGGAGGTCCATAGCCTCCTACATCATTAACCTCAGCCTGAGGCTCCTAGAGTTGTGGACAGGCATCAGTAGGGTGAAGTGTATCAACACAGACTTCACACGCCTTCAGTTGTTGAGGGGTTCCTTGCAGCATGAACCTCTTCATCATATCTTTCAATTCCGCCATCTCAGATTTTATAACAGAAGAGGAGTCCATATCATTGACTCCCTTAACACCAGTTCTTTTGTTGAATTGCCTTGAGTTCTCAGATAGCTCAGAAAAGAGCTCAAGGGCATCTGTTGGTGTCTTATTCATCAAGCTTCCACCACAAGCTGCATTCACCATTCTGCGCTCTTCATCTAATAATCCACCAAAGAAATACAGTACCAGATCTTGATTTGAATACCCATGATACGGACAACTAGCACACAGTCTCTTGAATCGCTCATGATAATCATACAAACTCTCTCCAGCATGTTGCTCAATATTGCTCAGGCTCTTCTTCAGACTGTTCTGTTTGGTGGCAGGAAACTATTTCTCTAAGAATGTCGCTTTCATCTTAGTCCAGGTATTTATGGAGCCTGGAGAAAGATAGTAGAGCCACTCATTAGCTGAATCCTTTAGAGAGAAAGGAAACACCCTCAGCTTGATCTGGTCCTCAGTTACATCAGCAGGCTTCATACTTGAGCAGACCTGATCAAATTCAGCAAGATGCTTGTTTGGATCTTCTCCACCATGCCCATGGAATTGGGGTAAGAGATGGATCAACCCTGATTTCAATTCAAGCTTGACACCATCATTCAGCGCAGGGAACTGAACAGCCAGGGGCTGTTGTTGAAAGTTTGGAGCAGTCAGATGCTTCAAAGTCTGATCTCCCATTGTCTCAGTTTCAGCAGTATTCAAGTCGAAAGGCAATGCACGGAGTAGTTCCTGAGCTTCACGTCTCAACCTGGAAAGGGTCCTTTCAATCTCTGAATCAAGAGGCAAAATAGAAGAATTAGTAGCACGAGTGTGGACCATAAACTAGGGTCCACACTAGAGTTGGTAACAATAAAAACTTAGAATTCAACAAAAGTGTACCCGGCAACGGCGCCAAAATTTGACTGGCTGAAAATCGTTGATGCCAAATCAAAAATAATTCCCTAGTTACTCAACTAGTATAGTCGGTAAGTCGGGGTCGAACCCAAGAAACACTTGTATCCTAAGTTTTATTATTATCAACTCAAAGAAGTAACAAAGGGGGGATTTTGTGAATTAAAACTAAAACTAAGAATTGAAACAAACAAAGCAATAAATCAAACAAGCAAAAGATTGGATTTTTATCAATTAGGGAAAAGCAATCCTATTCAAGTATCCACTTTTCTTCCTCAAGTTATTGATCCTAGATTCAAACAAGTTATTCCTTTTAGTTATTCCTAAACTGATCAGAATTATAACATGGCAACGAGACATGCAAACTTAATATCCAAGTTACTCATGAAACGATCATAAATAATATGAATACTAGCAATAAGAACACGGATAAACAGGATACATGCAATTGAATTCCAACGAGTCAAACAATTAACATGCATTTAAATCTCTTCTCAATTGTTTTAGTCCAACGAGTCCTAAACCAATTGAGTTGCTACAAAGATTAGGCTTTGCTACGAGAAAACCTAGATCTAGCAATAGATAATATTAATTCCAACAAGTTGGCCAGGCAAGCAGAAATCAACACAATCAATAATAATTATGCACAAGAGAATTGAAATAACCCTGTAGAAATAAACCTGAATAGACGAATCTCACAACAACTTGAGTCTGAAAAGCTTCAACTCGAATAAAATCAAGAGAGTTTAGTTCTCCATAAGAGAGAAAAACACAAAGTCTCCAAAGTAGGTCTAAGAGAGGTGTCAAACAAAGGCTGAAAAGTAAACCTAAAATAGTCTCGAACAAGTCGAAAATTAAAAAGAAAAAAAATATAAAAATAAACTAAATAAATCTAATCACGCGTCAGATTCCAGCAGGGCCGCGATCGCTGCCCAAACCAGGCCGCGATCGCTGCCTGACTTGCAAACCGCGATCAACCGGCGACCTCTGGCAACCACGATCGCCACCCATACACGGCCGCGATCGCGGCCTTCGTGTCATCGCGGTCCTCAATGGCGATCTTGTCTTCCTCAGCGACGTCCACCGCGACCGCCCCTAAGAGTGGCGGCGATCGCGGTCTTCAGCTTCTTCGAAGTCTTCAACTTCTTGCTAACTCTGAATTCTGGCCTCCAAATCTGTTCTTCAATAACGCTCAAACTAGGCCTAAAATACTACACAAATATGTACTAAAAAGTCCTAGTTATGCTGTACAAAACACAGCATATCACTATGCCTAAGAACGCTCGACCACACCTCTTGCACGAATCCCATGCACAAGTTCTCATTTTCTTTCACACAAGATTACAAGTTATGCTCAAAAGTCTTACCTTCTATCCTAAACACTGAAGTATTTAAGCTAGGGTAAGAGAGATCTCGTGTGTATCATTTCCCATTTGATTAGGCAAGTGCAACACACTCAATCTTTACAAATCTTTCCTAACATAACATGCACGCACACATAAAATATTCTAGGAGAATCAAATCATCTTCTTCTGATTTTTTGCACTCTTTTGTGATGATCTTCTCCATAAATAAACGCCCCAGCTGTCTGCAAATAATCGCACATGATTTGTGCGTTCCTTCCTTAAATAGTTTTCCTGTCAACTGGTCATGTCAGTGACTTTGTCGAGTCGCCGACTCGACTTGCAACTTCGAAGTCACTGACTTCTTGGAACCATCAAAACTTAAATATTCTAACAGAGGTGGATTAAGGGGACCCCGTCCCTTGTGTCCATTATTTTGCAGGTTTTAGGTTGAAGAGGAGCTTGGAACGGAAGGTGTTAGGCCCTAAAATATCGGGCTAATTCCGTTGTGGGGCCACGAAGATATTAAGAGATCAGAAGGAATTAAATATATCATTAACCATTAATGAAGCATTAAAATGTATTGAGGAAATCAATGAGCAGAAAAGAGCTATTGTAGCGCATTAACTAGATGGTGAAAATCACGGATGCATTAAATGCTTAACACGTTAATGACTTAGCGAAAATTACGGAAGCAGTAAATGGTCAAAGTAGCCGTTGGAAGGCATTAATAACA
This sequence comes from Fallopia convolvulus, assembly GCA_964016875.1. Lineage (NCBI taxonomy): Eukaryota > Viridiplantae > Streptophyta > Magnoliopsida > Caryophyllales > Polygonaceae > Fallopia > Fallopia convolvulus. Next base: position 48,020,881 of record OZ024729.1, read on the forward strand.
TGGTGAGATTCTTGGGATTGACACTCATAAATGACTAGAAGGAGGCCTATAAAAAGGGAAGAGAACATCAACAAAGGGAGGCTCTCTCTACTAGAAAACCAATCTACATACAATTGTATTTTTATTCTTCGATTATTCATTCTAGACCTCAAGAAATGTATTTCTTTCCATCTTCTCTCTGGTGTACCCCTCAATTATTCTCCAACGTTTGAATGGAATCATAGTGAAGTTTATTCTCGTTATTTTATATTTTTGCCTATTTATTTCGATATCTATTGTTCTATCAATTAACGTGTCAACAACTTACAATTGTAATCCATTATTTATTTTCATATTGATAAATTTCATATTCAAATTCTGTTATTCATTTGTCTATTTTGCATATTCTATTCTCGTATCATAAAGTGTTAACATGTTTAAATTGGTGATTGACTAGAGTTGCCACATTGTAGCAGATAACATGTTTATGTGTTAATTCTACCCAAAACAATTGGCGCCCACCGTGGGGCCTTTAGCCAAAAATTTAATCAAACACATTACTACCACCCTCCTACCAAAATGACCAACAAACAACCAAATTTCCAATAATAGTCCCTTTGGCGGACATGGAATCCAAGAAGCTAACCTCGTCACTCTTAATCAGCCACAAATCATACCTCTTTCTATTCCCACCGATATTCAAACCGACACATCCACCGGCCAAAATCTTAAGCCAAATGACCCTAACGCGATACAGGTGTTGCGGGTCGCATCTGACTTGGTTGTCATAGCTAAACTCAAGGCCTCTATGCTTACCTTGCAAAAGGATTTGGAAAAGCGAAAGGAGGCACATAACTGATTTACAGAAGTTTATGAAAGACAAATTGAATCTCTAACTCATGAAAGAAATTTGCTTCAATTGCAGGTTCAATCACAGATGTAATCAGGTCCAAGTCGGCCACGGGTTTCGGGATTGAAGGATGGTGTTGCGTGGTGATTGGATCTTGATGACCCTAATCACGTCACACTGATTAACGGAATATAAGTAACAAGTCGTTGCGCTGTCCAAGAGGACACCGAAGTCGTTGCTCTAAGATAGCGGCCTAAAGCCCTTAAGGATCGGTTTAATCAAGTTCCATTGGCACCTCAACTAATAGCTGCGGAAAGGCAACATGGTTATGCCGACTCCCCCTTTATCCTGGATAATGCGAGAGTCGACATTCCATGAAAGTATAATGTTCTCGACGTACCTAAATACTAAAAAACAACTTACCCAAACCAGCATGTTACGACTTTCAAACAAGTGATGAACATTAGCACCGTCCCATTCAAAATGAAGGAAGTTGTAATGTGTCATTGGTTTGGAAGTATTTCATCCTTTGCTGAACAGGTTGACAAGTTTAGACTCAAGTTTGCAAGTAGTTGACACACCAAGGAATGTTCCAGCGACTTATATCGTTTGGTGCAAAAATCTGGAGAATCTTTGAAGAAGTTTCTAACTAGGTACAATGAGGAACTCGTCATCATTGAAGGATGTTATGCCGTAACGTCGGTAGAAGCATTTCGAAGAGGGATTTCCGTAGGTAACCCCAAACTTTATCATGAATTAACTAAGTATCCTTGCTCCAACTTTGATGAAGTACATGCAAAGGCATTGGCGCACATTAGACTAGAAGAGGATGACCTCTTTGTCACTAACACAACGAAAGTACTACGATCAAATTGGAGGCATGAGAAGCACGAGTCAAGGTACAATCCATACCCTTGATAAAGGACACGTCATTCGAGTAAGTAGAAGAACTCGGGAACGCGTTTCAGAGGTGGTTTTTATCGTTGTACTCATAAGGGAATAAAATACAGGCAAAGGCATTAGCGCACATTCGACTAGAAGAGGATGACCTCTTTGTCACTAACACAACGAAAGTACTACGATCAAATCGGAGGCATGTGAAGCACGAGTCAAGGTACAATCCATACCCTTGATAAAGGACATGTCATTCGAGTAAGTAAAAGAACTTGGGAACGCGTTTCAGAGGTGGTTTTTATCGTTGTATTCACAAGGGAATAAAATGCAAACAAGTTGTCAATCTACTATGTAACCAAAACTTTACTTGATGCCGAAACTAGGTATTCTTCTATAAAAAAATTGGTATGCGCACTAGTTATGAATTCTGTCCCGTCACATCTTTACTTTGAAAATCATTCTATAAAGTGCGCAATAACTTTCCTATGAAGAGTATAATGGCAATACCAGAATTATAAGGACACCTTACAAAATAATTTTATGGTTGACTTCATTCCTATCCAACCTGATGACACCTTACCGGAAGCAATGCAAGTAGACAACAAGTTACAATTAGGAAGATGGTCACTACATACAAATGGCACATCAAATCAAGGAGGCATTGGATTGGGGGTGGCATTGAGCTCACCACTAGAAGTAACCCGAGTAGTGCGATGTACTTTGCAAGTAACAAACAACGAAAGTGGAACACGAGGCACTTATTTTAGAAAAACAAGATGTAATAAACTTAAAGATTTATCACTTCTAAGTCGTCATGACCTAGTAACATAAACTTCAGGTCAAAGGTACTTCACCATTCCTTTTTATATATTTCAATACATTCTTTACATACTACATATCGGCCTCTATCGCCAGCACTTACAACATCGACCTCTGTCGCCATCACTTACAACATCGGCCTCTGTCGCCAACACTTGTAACATCGGCCTTAGTAGCCATTACCCATCGAACAAAAACTAGCAAGGGACGGCTTCTGACGTTACATGCCAAAACATAGGCCCCTCGTTACAATCAGGCTAATGTGCACACAAGACTGGTCAAAGATGCTAAGGTGGAGGACACTTAAGGCGCTCTAGAGCAAGGGGAGTCCTTAAGCTCAAATGACATGTAATAGTGTACATAGATATTACATTTGTCATTTGTGTCATCACAATACATATACAAAAACTCCCTTAGCATTCTTACAAACACGTGCTTCTACACTAAACCGGGTACACATTCTAACCAACGAGTCATCTTGATTACCAACCTGTCTTGCGAAGCCTTCATTTGACAAACAAATGAATGAAGCACACATAATAGAGTACCAAAAACAAGACAAATGTGCAAAACACGCCCCATGGGCACAATCCAAAAGCGTATCAGAAAACGTTTAAGAGCCTAACACAAGCCTTCACAAACCAACAAAGACAACATGAGGGGACTATCAATATGACGGTTCCCAACGCAAGTTCAAACCCGCACCAAAATATATGAAAGGAATTTTGAGCGGGTTTGGGGGCATTGTTAGGCCCTAAAATATCTGGATAATTTAGATGTGGGGCCACGAAAATATAAAGAGATCGGAAGAAATTAAAGATATCATTAATCATTAATGAAGCTGATGTGACTCTGCTAAAGCCGTCACATCGTGAAATAGTGAGGCTTGCGTGTCTTGTTAGAAGACCACGACTTGTGTGGTTCATTGCTTGGATTTCCTAAGGCAAATGTCAGTTTTGCCCTTAGGTCTTTCTTTATAAGCCACTAGGGCTCTAGTTTCCTAGTTAGACAAGATTGAAGCCAAACCATGCCAACCCTTGTATCCTTCATTTAGGAACGTTTTTACCTTGTTCTTTTCAACAAAATTTCAGTTTTAGATCCTTTGGATTGTGAGTCACATCAATCCAAATCCGAAAGTAGATCGTGGTGAGTCATATCCTCGATTGATCTTCATAGTTCAAGCTCGATTCAAGGTGAGTCATATCCTTGAGTTTTGCTTGTCCATATCCAATCCTCAATTCTCCATCACCATCCAATTTTGCTTCACCTTTCATCCTCAAAATCTGCTCCTCCATCAAACTCGGATCCATAAACCCCATCAAAAACTCCATAAAACCAAGTCGAAATTCAATCCCGGTGGATTCTGCAACACCTCATTAAAAGAGGCATAACTTTTGAAACACAAATGCTTTTGTTCTCAATTTTTGAGGGATTAAATAAGACTTTTAGATCTATCTCTGGGCTTTGGAATCACCTAATTCTGAGTTTGGACGACAGAGATCTGCCCTTGTGAATCCAGAATAGAAGTTCTTCCATCAAGATTGCTCGGGTCTTCCTCGGATTGCCTTGCACCGCTTGCAACATCAAGATCCTTCATCAGAAGCATTAAACTTCATGGAGGAAATCAAGGAGAAGAAAAGAGTTGTTCGAACGCATTAACTGCATGGCAAAAATCGTGGACGCATTAAATGCTTAACGTGTTAACGACTTAGCGAAAATTACAGAAATAGTAAATGGTTAAAGTAGCCGTTGTAAGGTATTAATAACAGGGCGATGACCAGAAGGAGGTCTATAAAAGGGGAAGAGAACATCAACAAGGGGGGCCCTCTCTACTAGAAAACCGATCTACATACAATTGTGTTTTTATTCTTCGATTATTCATTCTAGACCTTAAGAGATATATTTCTTCTCATCTTCTCTCTTGTGTACCCCTCAATTGTTCTCCAACGTTTGAATGGAATCATAGTGAAGTTTATTCTTGTTATTTTATAGTTTTGACTATTTATTTCGATATCTATTGTTCTATTAATTAACGTGTCAATAACTTCTGATTATAATCCATTATTTGTTTGCATATTGATATATTTGATATTCAAATTATGTTATGCATTTGGCTATTTTGCATATTCGATTCTCGTATCATAACGTGTTAACGTGTTTAAATTGGTGATTGACTAGAGTTCTCTCATTATACCAGATAACGCGTTTACGTGTTAATTCTGCCCCAAAACAGAAGGTGAAGAGGAGAGTCAAGATGAGCGTTCAATCAATGCATTAAAGGAGAATTTTTATGCACTAATACTAATAAATTAGTAATAACTTACAAAAATATGTTTCTTAGATAATAATATGTTTACATTTCTTACAATGAAAGTGTTAGATACATGAGATGTGACAATTTCAATCACTCCCTGCCAAAACAAAAGCCTTTTGTGGTGTAAAACTATTTGTTGAAATATTTTCGTTTGTAACTCCTCAAGTTTAAAGGTTAGATCCATCTTGATTGTCAATGCTAATGCAGATGTCTTCCTTAAGTATTTGTTTCATGCTGCTAATATGGCCAACTTGTTTCAATTGTAACTAAACTAATGCTATGTTCTTATATTTTCTCTTGTGCAGAATAGCGCATAACAAAGCAGTGCCCATTACACCAACATATCAACTGATCCTTTCTGAATGCCCAAGTACTACCATATATTTTAAATATTGTATGAATAATGGTCAGGCATGACCTCGTCGCGCCTCGACTTGTTCCTTCCTTTTCTGCATGAGTTCTTATGTACATGTTTTTTAAACCCTAATTTCTCCATTGCTTTGTAATCTTTTTTAAATGTTGTGCTCCATTAAAATTCTTATATGTTTACAGGAAATCGAATCTTAATTGCATGGTAGATGGACATAGTGAGTGGGTAAGAAATAACTACCATATTATTATTTTCTCTATCATCATCGCCATAAATATATTTTTATTTATTACACTTTTATTATCTTTTATCTATTTTCTTATAAAATTAAATATGGTGGTTATGCAAATTAATGAGAGATTCTATCTTTAATAAAAGATAGAATTTTACTTGGAGAAAGGGGTAAGATATTGCTTGCTTGGTTTTAATGTAGTTGGTCAGCCCAAAAGATAGAATTTTTGCCCCCCAAGCTCTCCTTCTTCCATTATAAATATACGTCTTCACCGTGTAGAGAAGCATATTGAAAACACCTTCAACCGTGACCCGGCCCCTCTTGTAGACACGATTGTTCATCACACAGACCGTCAGGGATCCGAGTCAAGCAACGAAATTGTTAGTCGTGGTACTTTGCAGTCTGAACCTACTGGATTTGATCAAGCTTGGGATTCAGCGACGAGTGTCGCTGAAACCGAGAATAGCCAAAGGGCGTCTCGAAAAATAAAAAAAATCCGCCTAGGGATTTGTTCAAACCCAAGGCAAAACCATGATCGTGAATCAGGTGCGCGCCCGATAGCCCAAAGTTGAAACTTGATCGTGAATCAACGATCAACCACCATCAAAGAAAAGAAAACCTAACAAGGGAAAAGTTGTAACTTTTTGGAGTGGACCCGGGATTGGACGCGTGCAAGGACCGGAATCGACCGCCAGGAAGACCGCGATCGCGGCCCGATAAGCCGCGACCGTGACACCCAAAACCGCGGTCGCGGGTCTCCCGGAAATCGGAGATACACGAAAGTCATTGGATCGGACCGGACATGCTTGGAATCCAATAATAAATTTGTTGACGGACTATAAAAGAGATTCTTGGAAGAAGACGATCACAAGAAGAAGTTCTTTTTTCGTTGGGGCAAACCCGACAGGCTTTCAACAATCACATACCTATTGTGGGGTAATCGTGACCTCTTCACATAGCGCCCATATTACTTGCCTGGAAGACTCGGATCTTACTTGTCATAGGCAGAACGTCCTCCTAAATGTAAAGTTGATCGTAAAAGCAAGCGAAACGATCCTCTATCTAGCAAACAGAAGCCTTAATCGCTGAAATAAGGAGATTAAAGGCAACCAACGTTATTCAAGAGGTTTGATGTCTAGCTTGGTGCGTCGTCAAACACCGTCATGATCAAGAAGAATAGGAGAGTCTGAGCGGACTTTACCAATCACAATAGAGCATATCAAAAGACTTGTTCTCGCACTCAAAGGTCAACCAATTAGTGGATTCCAAGTCAATCCACAAGCGGAGTTCTTAGAGGATGTAACAAAGCGATCAATCCATGCAATCATGATGTTGGAATCGACCTCTGGCAACCAAGAAATGAGATTTCTTGACCCTAAAGAAACAACGAACCGCAAACCCTAAATCGCCAACAAGTTTTGGCCCCACCACGATCGCGGCCTCGTCATCCGCAACCACGGACGCCGCCAGGGATTTAATGTCCACCGCTCACGAAACGATGGGGCAAAATCTGATATTCGCTCGGAGAATAATCAAGACTCGAAGGGTGATCAAGCAAAACTCCGATATTCGCTCGGATGATCTGACCCCAGAACGTAGCGAGCAAGACAACTTGCTCAAAGATGATCAAATCTGTGACCCGACCTCACCCTCAAAGCATGGTTGTTCTTCGTGCAAGTCAGCGAGGTTTGGATCAAGTGACGGAATCAATGATTATAGCACTACACAATTTGATGAAATTGGTCATCTTTGGGAATATGGGATGCGTATCGTTGAACCCAAAAACAATCAAGGTAGTGGGGCATCGACCACCACCAAGAATGAAGACGAGATTGTGCTTACAACACACTCTAATTTCCGCTTTAAGAGAAAACAAGCGAATTCTAGGCAAGCATGATAGAATAGATTCTCGCCGCTATCAAGCCCTAGAAAAATTCAAGAAAAGCACCCCATCAGTGAATCGATGATCGAAAGGACCATTTGACGGCTCGTTAGCATTATCGGATTCGCCGATAACCGCCACAGTCTCGAGCCGGTAAACACTGATGAGAATATCAAAGGAATACAAGACGACTACTTGAAACAAACATCAAAATCGCGAAATATCTCGAACTAGCAAAGACCGCGATCGAGGCCAGCGAAGCTACGGTCGCGGCCAGGAATTCCGCAGTCGCGGTCCTAGATTCCGCGACCATGGATAGCCCCAGAAGCGAGGATCGCCTTAGTTAACAAAAACTGCGGGCATGGGTTGCGTGATCACGGATCACCCTAGAGGGCCTCAAATCGAGTTAAATCCTTGAAATCATATGACGCAAGTCGCAATCAAGGATCCAAAAACTGAGTGCTAGAGCATTATGAAGCCAAAGATGCTCAAATATGATAGAAGAGTTCAAGTTGTTCAAGATTGAACAATGATCAAGCGATGAATGAGTCCATCGATGCATTGGCAACGTTAGCCGCTCATGCAAGAAGCTTACTCAACGACCTCGATGCGCATCGAGGTATGGGGATGTCCAACAATTGGCATCTAAATCAAAATTGTGAGCAATAACGTGCTTGCAACCGTGACCGTGATCACAGGAAGCGAAACTGCGTAGGATCTTGAATGGCAAACACCCGATACGCAACTTGGATGAGAACGTTTAACCCTCGGATATTGTCGGGGCACGGGAAGTTCTCTTAAGGGCTCATGGATTTTGGCTATTGCCAGAAAGGATTTTACAACATCGTTCTTTTTCCATGCCAAACTTAAGATGTGTACCCCCAAGCAAGGTAGAGCCTCTTTTATATGAGATTCACGAAGGTATACACGAAATGTACGTCGGAGATTGCATTTCGTCCCTCCAAGCTCGTTTGCAAAAATATTGATGGCCTTTCATGTGAAAAGTGCCTCGAGAAAACCAATAAAAGAATCGTTGCACTCCTTCCGACCACCTCGTCTTCGCCGAGGATCGTCGAGTCCCTACCGCTATACGAAAGGAACCATGTTAAGAAACAACCTTGTATCGTCGAGGGTAGCCGAACATGACGTAACACTACGCGTTAGAATCCATACTTGTCGGGTCAACAACCATGTACTTCGATAGATCTCTAGAGGCGTACGTGGCCCGTGTATGTCATTGTTCGGCCCACATCGAAAGGAACCATGTTAAGAAAGCTACATCGCAAGGTCGGAGAGTTTAATTGTTGAAAAGTCTTGACGAGAATGTCGTCACTGGGACTTGGGATATCACCCTTTTACATAAATTCCACCCCTAGAAGCAAAACCGCGTGCGCGGATTTCTGCCGCGACCGCAGAATTGTCGACCGCGACCACGACCTCTTCTGGCCGCGATCGTGGAATTGCCGTTAGCGAATTCTGCGGGGGGCTCCTCACGTCGGTGTTGGGTTGAGAATAAAGTTGGTAGGACAAGCACCTCGTTTTTCTGTTCTTTGTTTTCTAAAAAAAAATCCCCGATCGGGAACCTTTTCGACGTTCTATTCTCCCTTCTGTGTTTTGCTTGTCCTAATAAGTCTACCTTAAATCTAGCTCAACAAATGAAACGCTTAAGAGTGAGCAAGATGCCCATGATATTCGCTCATGGGTGTCTATGATATCCGCTCATTGATGTACGAACACGCACGCACGCATGAACCCCATGATATTCGCTCATGGTCAAACTCGCACACACGTTAGGGGAACCCAATCGACGAATCTGCATGGCTACTTCAAATAGGACACCTCTGTACCCTACGTCCTAGTACATGTGGGAAACGTGTACAAAGACGTAGGTGGGGCAATTGTGGGCGGGTAAAAAACAACTACCATATTATTATTTTCTCTATCATCGCCATAAAGGAATTTTTATTTATTACGCTTTTATTATCTTTTATCTATTTTCTTATAAATTAAATATGGTGGTTATGCAAATTAATGAGATATTATATCTTTAATAAAAGATAGAATTTTACTTGGAGAAAGGGGTAAGATATTGCTTGCTTGGGCTTTAAGGCAGTTGGCCAGCCCAAAAGATAGAATTTTCTGCCACCCTACGCTATTCTTCTTCCATGATAAATACACATCTTCGCCGTGTAGAGAAAGCATATTGAAAACACCCATTCTAGCATTGGACAGGCTAATATTCGCTTAGCTCGACTGTTGAAGGAGATTCATACTAGTTGTGATGGTTTCCCACACACTCGCAAGAATACGAGATCTATCGTAGTATTAGATCAGGATCGAATCACGGGAATTACTTCTGCTTTACCGAATTCTAGAAACCAATTCCTAAGCCAAAATATATCGATTGTTGTGTAATTCTAACTATGAAAACAAGCAAAATAAGTAAATTATGATAATGAAAAGTATATGAGAAAGCAAAGTTCCAAGGTAAGGAATCCCCACAAGTTTGATCCACAGAGTTTGAATCTCACTTCTACCTAAAACTGAGTTGAATATTTTGTTATGAAGGTTATTGTCTAATGTCATAAAATAAATTTTCTCAAAGTATAACTCAACGTACTTCTATCAAATTAAGAACCCACTCTCGTGACAAAACAAAAATGATAGAAACCCTTTAAGCACATAGAAATCTAGATGGTAAGCCAAACTTGCCCCACTCTCGTGATACATCAAACTTGACTCAAATACCTAGAAGTTCTATGACAATTAACCACATGAGAAACTAATCTCAAGTTCAATTCTAGTTTTTCCAAATAGATAGAACCACCTCTCGATGCGTTCTCTCTATTTTGTTTACTCACTTAGACTACCACCTCTCGATGCTCAACCTAAACAAGTCTCTAAGAAGTTTAAACCTATTAGATTAAGCCCCTAGAATCAAATCATATTAGTTTCCAACTCAATTCAAGCAAAAGATATTAAATCTAATCCGCTTCACATCGTTGGGATCAACTAAACCCTAACTATAGAGTTTAGCCATGCATAATGAAATTCATGATCAAATCAATAAACTTAAACATGGAATAGAAATAAGAACAATAACTAAAAGAGAAACTTACTAGAGATTCAATTGAAAGAAAACAAAGTAGATCCAAGAGTGCAAATTCTTCAAATTAAAAGAGCGTAAACTAAAAACCCTAGAAAATTCCCTTTTCTCTCTTTGAAACTAGAATAATAATAATGTATAATAATATCTCTAACTTGTCTTCCAAGAAGTTAAAAATAAGAAATACTCTAAAGATATCCAAAAACCCGTCACGGAATAAAACAAGGGGAGTCACGGTAGTGACTATTTTCTGTCATGACCGCGAAAGCACTTCGCAGCCCTTCACGGGTGGCTTCATGACCGTGAAAGCGCCCGTGACTCCTACACTTAGCCTCTAGAACCTCCTTCGACCGTGAAACTCCATTCATGACCGTGAAACATGCCCGTGACTCCTAGACTTGGCTAGTTTCTTGTCCTTATAGCTTCTCAAAGGTCTTCTAAACTTCTTTCCGTTGCTCCACAAGATCCACCATCATTCTCTTGATTTGAACTTCTTCTTCAATGTCCAAAAACACCCACAAAACACCTGTAAAAACAAAACACACTTGTGTAGACCTCTATACTACGAATAATCCAAAAATCAACACAAAAAGACCAAAACCTAAGCTAGAAAAGGAGAAATCTAATCCTAAATGCTCATGCAAACTACTTAAAATCATATGACATCAAAATACCCCATACTTGGACTTTGCTTTTCCCCAAGCAAAACTCAAAACTCAACCACAAGTGCAAGAAAGAAATAATTGCCTCAACTTGTTCAAAATCGCATGGTTCATGCTAATTGAAAGATCAAAGATAAGTGCCATCATTGCATATCATTGTGATCAAATAAGACAAGCCCTTCTTAGTCCCTAAACCTCACAAGGATAATGTGTTTCACTCACTCTCAATGTGTTTAAGGGTAATCAATATCGCTCAAATCTTAACTTTGCAAACAATCTACCATATGCTTGCATCAGAGTCCTAAATCTCCACCACTTGGGACAATGCACATGACATAAATCAAGAGGACTTTTATTAGGTTGTAATGAGGCCAAGGTAAGGGGAAAAGGTAGGGATTTATTTCTTCATGTGGTGCTAAATACGGGAAAGAGAAATCTAACCAAATTGAACAACACACCAAGCTTAACTTTTCTTACATTCTTCTTTTTCACTACCTTTTCACAACCGAACGTCAACTCCATTAACAACCTTATTTATTGAAAATAATTTTTTCTTTTTTGTCATTTCTTTTCTCTTTTTTTTCTTTAGTTACTACTTGCTTTATTTCCAACAATCATCTTCAACACCAAAATCATACAACTTCTTCAAGCTCAACTCACACTTAGCACACTTCAATAGAAATCCTAATTCCTGCATGGGTAAAATGGATAAAAATAGGCTCAGGATGCTTTGTGGAGCTTCAAAAATAGGTCATAAACAGGCTAGAGCATGGCTTGAAACATAGGAAATTATATGTAAAGGTGGTCAAGGATAAGTGGGCTAACAAAACAAATGCTTCTATCATTTCTATGTCATGAACAAAAGTCATATATGTGGCCTTGAAAAAGGTTATAACGCAAGTTCTAGAGATTAAGTAATCAAAGCAAGAATCACACATAAAGAATGCAAGAGGACACATTTATGAAGTCCATTAGGCCAAAAATCTCACAAGGCTTTTTATCTAGGAACCTATTCAAGCTAAGATCTCATCAATAACTCCATGCTAGGCAATTCATCCAAGAACAATCAATGCATTTTTCGAAAAATTGAAAGCTTAGCATCATAGGCAATCATTCAATCATTTTGGCATCATTCTTAAGCAAGGATATTCATCAAATCATCTTAACAAGTTTTTTTTATGACTCAAACTAAACAAAACATGCAAAACTAAAGAACAAACATGCAAGAAAAAAACATGCTATGCAAGACTAACTAAAGTGAATATGCCCCATACTTAAACCCTATATTGTCCCCAATATAGATATTAAAGAAGAGGAAGAACGAAACTCACCCGACAACTCCTAGCATGATGGTGGGAAGAGCCTACTGAGGTGATGGTGGGGGCCAAGGAAACAGAGATGTAGGGTCATAGAATCCGCCCATGGTATGATAGTACATGTGGTTGAGATGCAGTTGGGTTTTGAAATTGAGGTTGAGATGTTGAAGAAGCATTATTTCCATACCTCAGATATGGATGATTCCTCCACCCTGGAATGTAGGTGGGCGAATAAGGATTGTTCTTTGATATTTGTGTTTTTAGTCTAGTTTTTGGTATGTTTCTTAGATTGTTTAGGTTTAGTTTTAGTAGTTTTTAGAGTTAGTTTTGTGCGTTTTTGGATAAGTTTGCATATTTTTTGAAAAGTATGGAAGCTACTCCGTTTTGTGTCTTTTTGTAGGTTTTGAGCAGGAAAGAATGCATTTTAAGCTGAATTGGATTTCTATGGTGGAGGTCGGAAGAATATGAGGATAAAGAAGTCAAATTTCAAGCTTTTAAGTGAAGAAGAGTTGAAGAAAGCCAAATCCCAAGCTCGTTAACAAACCTATGAAGGGTCGTTAACGAGGCATAAAGATAGAATTTTTGGATGGATTTTGTGATTCCTACCGATCCTGTGCAGAGGTCGTTAACGAAGGCTCCGTGTCGGTAGGGTTTTAAATGATTTTGGGGTTGTTATATCTTATATCTTATATCTTGTTATCTTTTTAGAGTAAGTTTTTATCTTTTAGGTTTTTAATAGATAGCTTTCTTAGTATAAATACCCTTCTTTCTAGCCTAGAAGGGGGGTGAACGATTTTTGGAGGACGATTTTATTTTTAGGAGAGCCGAATTGACGAGGTCGAGTAGAAGGACTGCGAGCCCAGGTCGATCGAGAGAGAGAAGTTTGGGTCGTTAGTCAGTTTTCTATTCGGTATTTTTGTGTTTTCGGTTTCTTCAGGATATTGTAAGACAATATTTCTCTTATTAATTTTAAGTAGTTTTGTTTTGATTTCAATGTTTTCTCTTGTTGAAGTTGTTTGCTTTATTAATATGAGTAGTGAGTAGTTTTCTTATCTAGGGTCGGAGTTGAAACCCGGCATAGTTATGCATGTTTGATGAGTGAGTTGATGTTTTGAATGCCTTTTATCTATTTTAGATTGCTTGTTGTGCTTATGCTTAGACGATAGTTGAGGTAATTTGAGTTTGCAATTTGATCGAAAGAGAAAGTTGTTAACTTGAAGGTTGATATTGTTCGATTACGAAAGTTTCGAGCTTTGGATCCAAAACAAGTGATTGAGTGAATTAATTTATGAGAATTAATTGATTTGCTTGCTAGTCAGCGAAAGTTGATGAATTTATCTATTTAAGAGCATGATCTTTATCTTCTTATGAGTTTTTATGCATGGCAATGTCGTGGTAACCCTTGTCCTAGGTTTTTATTTTTTATTTGAGTTTGCATTCGTTACATTCGTTATCGAGTTAGTTGCCTCGGTACCGAACCTGCGTTTAGATCGTTAGTGTGTGTTCGTAGTGTTATCCAGGTTCATTAACGACGTTAACGAGGTTCGTCGTAGGGTGTTTTGTTTTATTTTGCTTTGTTTTAGTTTTATTAGTTGATAGACAAACAACCGTGCTTCCCGTGGAACGATCCTGACTGCCCTATACTCAGCAGGGTCTTGACTTATAAATTTATTTGTTGTCAAGAATACCCTCTCAACATTCTTCGGGTTCGGATATGGAGCCCGAAAGCTATCTTTAACATAATTAGCTTCTTCAGTAGGAACTTCCATAGGTTGGGTGTTGGATCGACGTGCGTTAGTAAGAGCTTGGGAACTTACAGTTAGGTTGTTCCCAAGGTAACGGAAGTAAGACAATCGCAAGTAAAACAGAATATAAAAGACACAGTTCCTTTATAGAGGAACCCCACAACAACCAACTAGTTGTGTGGGTAAACCACTACCTCTGCTTGGAGGATTTTGAATGATCTACTTATTTTATTGATTGTTCCCTAGTTACACAGCAAAGACTTACACTTCTCTGTTCCTAGCAATTCTTCCTAACTCTAGTAACACTAGTAAGCCTTCTCGACCTTGTTCCTAAGAGCAAAACTCAACTAAACATAAGAAAAATCGAACCTTACACCTTGAGCTCACAATTCCCTAACTCCAGGGAACTTGGATTCACCGTCGTCGAGATCGCACACTCGCCGCCGGGGACTTCTCTTCACTTTGTTTCTCTTATCTCTTTGTATGTGGATATTTGTTCTGTGAGAAGTGCTTATTCCAATGACTATTCATTTGGGTTTATACTTATTTGTACTTGGGATGCAATCTTCACTTTCATGTTGTCAAAAATGCCCTTTGTCTTGCACGCCAAGTTTGCAATCTTCACATGTGACTTGATTTGAACTTAGTCAACTTCAAATGTCAATCGGACCGTTGGATCGTTCGATTCAGTCTGTTCCTAAGATTGAACCTTTGTTTTATCTGAGACAGGATCCCGTGTTTCACGCTGAACGGTCTTGTCTTCACATGTCAGTTCCCATACGATGGGAACTATTTTCTCTAGAGTTCCTTTGATAGGAACTTGCTATCATAAATTCTTGTGTTCCTTTTGCATTGCCTTCTTGGAGATTCTTTGTCAGACCTAGTGTTCCCTTGAAATAATTCAATGTAACACGTTAGTTCCCATATGGTGTTTGTCATTATCAAAACTAGAGACATGTATCTTTGTTCGGATGTTTGGAACCAGAGTTCCCAACACCGTCCCAACAATTTCCCCCTTTTGATGATGACAACTCCATTACAAAGTAAGCAAGTATTTCATTGTGTAAAAAAAATGACATGCATCTGAGGTCCTAAGTGTGATCCTAGAGAGCTACTTCTATGAAACATTAAGTTCTTACTTAGCATTTTATGCATTAGTCCCCCCTTAAACAAAGCATATTCTGTGATAACTCTTAACACGACTCATCTCACACATTTTGTCCTTCCCCCTTTTGGCATCATCGAAAATAGAAAGCATAGTAAGAAGGTAAGGAATACGCAATCATACTAAAAGCCATTGATATTACTTAAGCAAAAGATGTACAACATTGGAACTAGTTACATTATGTGGAGAAAATAAGGCTAAGGAGTAAAAGGGAAAGATCGTGGGGCCTTGGGAAGCAAGTGATCACGAACCTGAGTCATGACCAACAAGATGTGCTGGAGAGTTGCCGCCATGTTCTCGAGAGTTGCATCCATGTGCATTATCACTTGGGCCGTCATCGAAGGGCAGAGTCTCTTGATCCTCGGATTGCTCAAAATGACGCATCTTCTGGACCACTAAAAGGTCCAATTCCCTTCCGATGGTCACGTATTCCTTGGTGGCTTCATAGAGGCCTTCCTTGACCATGAGCTTTTTGACCAGGTCAATATATGGCAGGGAATGAGAGGTGGAGGCCATGCACTTTTCCATATGCCCGAAGATGATGCAGGGGAGGTTGATGGGCATTTTGTGGAGGAAGTGGTAGAGAAGGATAGCGTCCTGGATGTTGAGTTGATGATGCTTCTCTTGTCGAGGGATCACAACCATTATAATAAACTGGTGAGCCAGTTTGTCGATGAGGGAGAGGTTGTGAGTAGGGGTCCCCGTTTTCGGAACACGACCTTCATAGACGTCATTGTAGATCACGTCCTTGTTAAATTCGCCCTAGTTCTTGATGGGAATAGAGTCCATGCCCTTGACAGGGACATTAAGCTGGTGGCGAATCGAGGAGGTGATGAAGGCGTAATCGTCACCTTGGAGGGAGAGAGTTCCCTTGGTGACCTCGTCATGAATGACGAAGTTGTTGTAGAAGAGGCGCACCTGTGCAGGGTCGACGGTCACAACAGCGTCGCACACCTGTTCCCATTCCGAGGCCTTGATGAGTTCCCAGAGTTCCCCGAGCCCTTGTTCCATGAGTTGGGACTCAGTGAGGATGAGTGGAGGAATGAGCTTGCGATCCTCAGTGATGGGAACCTTTTTTGGAGCTACACCCTTGCCCTTTTTGGTCTTGGTCGCTTTTGTGGCGGCTTTCCTCTTATTGGGAGGAGCGGGAGCAGACTTCAGCAGAAGGAGAGGCTCCTTTTCCGTAGGAGCACGCTCCGACACCACCATTTGGCGTCCTTCTTGTTGATCCTTAGCCAAAGCCTGGGCGTGTTCCTTGTCAAGCCCTTCAGCATCGAGAACCACAGTGGCTCCATCGCCATCCGAGGTCCCTTCTTCATCGGAGGACAGGCCCATGTCCTCATCATCTTCGTCCTCGAGACGGCCTTTACTTGTGCCAGCAACATCAGCTTGTGCTGGGATCCCTTCTTTGTGGGCGTCCTCTGCCTCGTCTTTCACGCCCTCATCGTGAGTACCTATTTCTCTTGGGTGCTTGGAAGAGGGAGGCTGGTGAATGACTACCTCGAGCTTAGTCTCAAGGGCATCAAGGCAATCATTTTCTTCAGCGGTTCCCATGACAATGGGAGCCGTCATTGCAGCTTTGCGGCGCGCAACCTCAGCAATGGGCAGAGAGTCCTTGTCCGAGTCGAGGGTGATTTGTTGCTTAGCCGGGGAGGGGGGGAGGAGCTTTAAGTGGTGGAGGGTGGAGGGGATTTTTGAAGGGACGGAGAGGGGACCGGAGGAGGAGAGGGGGGTTTTGCTTTGGGGGAGGTGGGTGGTGTAGGGTTGGTGGTTAGAGAGGGTGGTCTTGGGTTGATGGGTGTGGGGTTCCCATCAACAGTAGGAAGAGAGGAGGAAGGAGAAGTTGAGGGATCTCTAGGACATGAGGTCCCAGAGACAGGATTAGGGTTAGAAGGAGGATCTTGGGATTGAGTGGTCCAAGAATCGGAAGGGGGAGGAAGAGAGGAGATTCGAGAGGGAGGTGGAGGAGGGGCGGTGGAGGAGGGGTTTAGGAGATTGTCGATGGAGAAGAGAGAGGTCTTTTTCTTCTTCTTCTTCGAAGGCTCAAAAGAGGAAGATTTGTGGTCTTTGCATTTTTTTATTTGGATTTCGGTGGTTCAGGGCCGAAATTGTCGAGGATGACAGTCCCAGATGAGGAGGAGATTAGTTGTGATTGAGTGGAAGAGGAAGGAGGAGGTAGTTGAGAAGTAGTGGTAGAGGATGGGGGAGAGAGAGAGAGAGGGGGGGGGGGGACACGAGGCGGTGGTGCCGAAAGGGAAGGTGGTGGCCCCAAGATCTCGTATTCGAGAGACAAGACGTCGGTTCGCTCTTTATGAACGTGGGGAAGAACATATTCATGGAGGCATTTGTAGAGGGTTTGGCAAAGGGTGGGGTCTTTTTCATTGTCTGCCTCTCTGAGCATGGTGATGAAGAGGGATTTTGAGCTTGTCTCAATCCACTCACGGATACGGTGGTCGGGATGGACAGGTGCCATGAGAAAATAGAGAAGAGAAAGGTTTGGAGTTTTGTTGGATTAGGAAATGAGAGGGATTTCAGAGATTTCGGGTTGTAGAGGGCCAAGGTTGAAGAAGGTCCCAAAAATGGCGAAGTTTGGTCTTTTAAGTGGGAAGAAGAAGTGGGAAGAAGATAGGGGTAAAAGGGCAAAGGTCTTTTTCAACTTCAACCATCGGCCAATGAGAGCGGAGTACCGTTTCGACTTCTTTAGCATGCTTCGAGACACGTGTCATCAATTCCATGGGAAGTCACATCAAGCGTTTCCAATACTTGGCCCTCGACGCTTCGAATTCTGACACATTTTCCCATTCTCTGAGTGACGTTCCAACTTTCCAAAAGTACTAGTGTTTTACTGCTCGTGATCATTTTGCAGGCCAGTTCCCATGATCTTTGAAGGGTCAGTCTTGAGTGGAGCGTTCAGGGGAACTCACACTCAAAATCTTTTGTGAGGCTAGGTAACTTAAAAGGGAACGAGACAATTACAACTCGATAATGTGACAAGTAGTTGGGCTCATGGGAAGCGTTTGTCTTGTTCACGGTTAAGGGTCGGTTTTATGATCAACCATCATAGTGGCTTGTAATGGGAGTTTAGGAAACTGTGGTTGATCATTTTGGACCAAAAGGAATGAAGTTCCAACTTGTACACCAAAAGCTTGAGAATAGTAATATGGCAAAATGAAAGCAATTATTCCTAGTGTTCGCTATCATGCATTTCAAGATAAACTAGCCAAGCATCGAGGGAATAACAAACAGGGACTTGTTTAGTTTAGACTTATCATCCCTAGAAGCATCTGGAGCCACTGGTAGGGACATCTGTCTAAAGCTTTAGTGAGAATGTCCGCAATTTGCTCTTATTTTCTACAGTGTTCCATAGAAATGTTCCCATGTTCCACATTATCACGCAAGAAATGATGCCTAATGTCTATATGCTTGGTACGTGAATGATGCACATGATTCTTAGAAATGTTAATGGCACTTATGTTACCGCATCTTATGGGAACTGGGCCAAAAGACATACCGTAATCCTGAAGTTGGTACTTAAGCCATAGAACCTGGGAACATCATGAGACGGCAACCACATATTCCGCTTCTGTTGTGGAGAGTGCCACGGAGTTTTGCTTCTTTGATCTCCATGATACTAGGCATGACCCTAGGAACTGGGTCATTCCAGAGGTGCTCTTTCGATCAACCAAGTGTCCAGCGAAGTCTGCATCTGAGTATGCAACGAGCTCAAGGGAACTGTTCCTTGGATACCAAAGGCACAAGTTTTCGTTCCTCTTAAGGTACCTGAAAATTCTCTTCACCTCTTTTAGGTGTGATTCCTTAGGGTTAGCTTGAAAACGTGCACATAGGCACACGAAGAACATGATGTTGGGTCTACTAGCAGTTAAGTAAAGAAGAGACCCAATCATACCTCGAAAGTTCCTTTGATCTACACTTATACATGTTTCATCTGCGTTGAGCCTTGAGTTTGGTGAGATGGGAGTGTCGATGGGCCTGGAGTTTACCATCCCATACTTCATTAGCATCTCTCTAATGTATTTTTGTTGATGGATCCTTGTTCCTTCCTTGGTTTGAGATATTTGAAGTCCCGAGAAGAACGTGAGTTCCCCTATGAGGCTCATCTCAAACTCGCTACTCATCAAATTCTTAAACTTCTCAACAAGGAGCTCATTAGTAGCACCAAACACAATATCATCAACATACACTTGGCCAATTAAAATATCTTTTAAATATCTCTTAATAAAAAGGGTTTTGTCTATGGAACCACGAAGGTATCCATGAGACAAGAGAAATTGGGCAAACCTGTCGCACCACGCCTTGGGAGCTTGCTTGAGACCGTACAGGGCCCTCTCCAAGAACTAGACATGGTTTGGGAAATGCTCATCTTCGAAACCAGGTGGTTGTGCCATATAAACTTCTTCCTTGAGGTGCCCGTTTAGGAACGTTGTCTTGACGTCCATTTGATACAACTTGAAGCCTTTGTGGGCGGCGTAGTCTATGAGGAGTGGAATGGCTTCAATCCTTGCAACCGGTGCAAAGGTTTCGTCATAGTCGATTCCTTCTTCTTGCCCATATCCTTGGGCAACTAGACGGGCCTTGTTCCTAGCCACTACCCCAGTGTCGTCAAGCTTGTTTTTGAAGACCCATCCAGTTCTTATGATGTTCTTGTTTTTGGGCCTAGGAAGCAGTTTCCACACCTTGTTTCTCTCGAATAGGTGGAGTTCCTCTTGCATGGCTTGGATCCAGTCTGGATCCTTTAGAGCTTCCTTGATATTCTTATGTTCCACTAGTGAGACGAAGGTGTTGAAGGCACAAAAGTTGTTGAGGGAAGAACGAATTTACACACCTTTGTCATAGGGAGTGATGATGTTGTCGATGAGATCATCCTTCCTTTGGTGGTAGTTCCTTGTTTGAATGTGTGTGACGTCAAGTTGTTCTCTTATTTCTTCTTCGTCTTCAATTTGAGTTTCTTCTTCGTGGGAACAGTTGTTCTCAACTTCTTCACTAAGTGTTTCCTCGAGATTTTCTTCATTGTTCCCTCGTTCTTTCTCCTGGACACTAGATTCTGGTATGGTTTCATCTTTGGGAACTAAAGAGTTGGATTGATATGCATCTTGAGGTTCTTCTGTTGTGGAGGGAACTTCAAAGGAGTCTTGATCAACGTGATGTTGACCTCCTTCATTGTTGTTTGTTTGTGAGACAGTGTTCCCACTTGGATAGTCTTCATCTCTTTTCCTTGGCTCGTCATCATCATCGTCTTCTTCTTGTCTGACTAGTTTGAACAGAGTTCCCTTTCCTTGGGGCTCTGTTCCCACCTTTACAGATTGTTCATTGAAGACGACATGAATGCTTTCCTCGATCTTCTTGGTCCTCTTGTTGTACACCCTATACGCTTTGCTTTGAGAGGAGTATCCTAGGAAAATCCCTTCGTCGCTCCTAGGATCAAACTTCCTAAGGTTGTCTTTGCCGTTGTTGTGAACAAAGCATTTGCCGTTGTTGTGAACAAAGCATTTGCAGCCTAGGATCAAACTTCCTAAGCTTTCTTCCCTTAATCAACTCATAAGATGTCTTTTTGATCATGGGACGAATCATGGCTCGGTTCAGAATGTATGTAGCTGTGGAGATTGCCTTGGCCTAGAAGCTTTCGGGAACTCCACTCTCAAGCATCATGGTGCGAGCCATGTCTTCCAGAGTTTTGTTCTTTCTTTCCACAACTCCATTTTGTTGGGGTGTGCATGGGGCCGAGAAGTTGTGAGAAACGCCATTGTTGTCACATAACTTTAGGAACTCTGAGTTCTTGAACTCAGTTCCATGATCAGATCTGAGAGACTTGAGCTTCAATCCCATGCTAACTTCTATTCTCTTGATAAAGGGCTCAAACTCCTAGAATGCATCTGATTTGGATCTCAAGAAAATAACCCATGTAAATGTTGAAAAATCATCAATTAACACATACATGTACCTTTTCCCACCGTAACTGGCCATTTGCATGGGACCACAGAGATCCATTTGAATTAGTTCCAAGGGCCTTGTTGTGCTCACCACCTTCATTAGTTTAAAGGAGCTTCTGGTTTGCTTGCCACGAACACATGCTTCGCAAAGCATGGCTCCCTCAATGTTGATTCGTGGGAGCCCAATGACCAAGTCCTGTAGATATAGCTTCAAAATCTGATTTATGCCTGCGTGACCAAGCCTTTTGTACCATAGTTCTGTATCATCATGGGAACTTGCGAGGCACAACTTCCTTGGTGGTTCAAAGTCCGTGTCCACCACATAGACATTGTTGGACCTCCTCCCTCTTAGAATGATTTTGTTGGTTTTCTTGTTGATGACCAGGCATTCTTCTAAGTCGAAAGTCACAACGTTGTTCCCTTGATCACATATTTGAGACACAATCAAGAGGTTGTATTCCAGATCCTTTACCAAGTTGACATTGCTGATCTTGATTGACTTGTTGAGTAGTACTTCACCTGTTCCTATGATTTCTCCTTTATTTTTATTGCCAAAGGATACATGACCCCCTTCGGATTTTGTGTGCAGTGAGGTGAGATTGTCTTTGTTCCCAGTCATATGATTTGAACAGCCACTATCAATGACCCAAGTGATGTCCCCCCCCCCCCCCGTCACTGCCACCTACAACGTGATGCGTCCCTCGTACGGAATGCGACGGATCGACATGGTGTTTGAGTATTAGGTCTCGAAAACGGGTGGCGGAAGGCTTGGAGGGATTCGAATCTATATTGGATTGATCGAACCTTGTTGAATCACGAGAACAATTGCAAGTAAAAACGAGAGCTTTGATCGATTGAATGGGGCGGCGCAATTGGCACGAGGGAAGAATTAGGAGAAAACCCCTACTATATTAATCCCAAGTGTGCGCTCCTCGAAAATAACATCATAAGCCTGCTTATATAGAGGCGACATGGCTAAACCTAGAAGAAAAACCCTAAAAGTTGTGGCGCGCCTAGGGCTAGTGCGCAGACTAGGCCCAACGGCGCTATACGGGGGTCCATCGGCGCAAGGCCCAATAAACCCTTACTTATTATGTAAAAACTCTAATAGTAATGTTCTAAAGTGGAAAACAATGCAAAAATACTATAAAAAGGATAGGTCGTTTGTGACCGTGCTCGCACTGTCGTGACAAGGCTGGCGCGGCGCTGGCGAGGCTAAGACACAGCGCTGGCGAGGCTGGCGATGCGTCACGGCGCTGGCATGAGCGCTGGCGAGGACGCTGGCGAGGACGCTGGAGCATGGGTCATGAGAACCTCAAGTTGTGATCCATGGCACGGCGCTAGGCTTGAGTCCGATGGTGCCGAGGTGGTAGAGGTTGGCATTGTTGGCTCAAGTTGAGGTTCCTCGACGCTGAGGACGCACAAGGCTATGTGCGTCGGCGCGGCGAGGGACGCGTCGTGGCCTGCGGTGAGGCGCGCCACGAGTGACTGTGTCGCGGCCTGGATTGCTCGAGTCCTGACACGTGTGACGGGGCCATCTGAGCGAAGTGTGAAAGCGTCGTCCTCCTGGCTAGCATCCATGATGGGGGTCGCATCACAAGGAGAGTTATTTTTTGGTGACCCAGGCAAGATGACTCTTGCCTTGTCCCTTACAAGGAAAGACGGTTTCAAACATAACATAATCAGCAATATTGATACCACGAGAGTTCCTAGAGTCATAGGTGAAGTTCCTATGTTGGTTTCCACGAGTGGGACTTCTAGCAGGTTTGTTAGCCTTTTGGTTTTGCCTGTTCCAATAATCGTGGTTCCTCTGAGCTTACTCTTGAAAACAAGTGTTGATTTGGAGTTGTTTTGACGCCATTTTCTTGTGATGCATCGTTTGGGAGCTACGGTGATCGGATGAAGCTGAATTTGGTATCATTGGAAAGCTAACTCGAAGAGCTACAATTCTTGTTTTTACGGCGAGTTAATTTTAACTCTAAGTGGGTCAAAACACCTCCGAAGTTGACACTAGAATGATGTCAGAAGAATCGCGCTCGCGGATTCGTTGAGCATCCGCGGCCGAGGAGGTCTACTTGATCCGCGCCCGCGGATTGCCCGCGGATGTTCAACGAATCCGCGAGCGCGGTTTGAATCCGCGGGCGCGGTTCTTATGACAACATTCAGCTTCATCCGATCACCGTAGCTCCTGAACGATGCGTTGCAAGAAAATGGCGTCAAAACAACTCCAAATCAACACTTGTCTTCAAAACTCTTGCAATTCTTCAAATCGTGTCTTCGGTCTTCATATTACAATTATGCTCAAAACTAACCTAAACACACTCAAATCATACCTAAAATACAAGAGTTAACCTATACTAAAGAGAGCATATCAATCAATCTTGGAAAATAGGGCGGCGCCATGGAACTCGTCAAGCATGTCATCGAGCCGTGGAATTGGATGTCTGTACTTCACCGTAATCTGGTTAATGGCTCTTCAGTCGACGCACATACGCCACGAACCATCTTTCTTCGGCACAAGGATCACCGGCACGGCGCAAGGGCTCAAAGACTCTCGGACAAAGCCCTTGTCCAAAAGTTCTTGAACCTGTCGTTGTAGCTCCTCGGTTTCCTTTGGTGAAGTCCTATATGCTGCTCGATTTGGAAGGGACGCACCAGGCATGAGATCGATCTTGTGTTCGATCCCACGGATTGGAGGCAAACCCTTCGGAAGCTCCTCCGACATGACGTCTTCGTATTCCCTCAAAAGAGAAACAATACAAGACGGAAGTGTATCATCCACAGATTTAGATATAGAAAGTAAAGGATAAAGGATGAAACAAGAAAGACTCCCCTGGATAGATTTTTCAACGTCTCAACGTCGGGCTAAGAGAAGACGATCCTGGCACGTTCCGAGCAAAGGGGGCTCGACGTCTTCAATGGTGCGGGGCGATTCTGGGGCGTCCTTTTGGAAAGAGGTAGCTCCTGAATTTGGAGTGACATTGTCCTTGGAAACGCCGTTGAATGCATCCCGTAGCTCCTGGTAGCCAAGTTTTCTCGCTGCAACAGCGTGCTGCGCGACGCTAGGGGACACTGGCGGCGGCCCTTTGCTTAAATTCACATCCTTGGGGCGTTTTTTCTTCAATTATGTTGGAAACTCAATTTTAAGAGGTTTTCCAGCAGAAACGCTTGTAGAACCTGCAGAAAGTTGTTGGAGCCCCTGTTCGGAGAAATTCGCGGCGTTCGGCGCGTTGCCGAGGCCCCGGGAAGGAAACTGTCGGCTCGGCTCCATGTTCTGTCGGCACGGTCCATCTGGATCATCTTGAATATTGTTTTTCGGGGGTTTGGCACCTGGAACGCCGCTGGAAATTGCATTCGTTGTTGGGGACGCCGAAGGCGTCGTTCTCGGCGTGGGAGTGTCGCTGTCGCTAGCCTTTTGCCTCTGCCTTTCGGCTTCATCATGTAGAGCTTCACTAGGCGACATTGGTAAGAGAGTCACGCGCTTCCCGTGGTAATTGAACATGTAAGTGTTCAAATACCCGTCGTGAAGCACGCGACGGTCGTATTGCCATGGGCGCCCCAACAAGAGGTGTGTGGCGTCCATTAGCGTTACGTCACAAAGAATGGAATCAAAATAAGCACCAATTGAAAAGGAAAAGATAACTTGCCTGTCAACCCAATCGCCGCCGTCATTGGAGATCCATTGTAGCTTGAATGGTTGCGGATGTGGCGTCGTTGGCAAGTTGAAATGATCGACCACTTTCTTGGACAAGAAATTCGAGCAACTTCCCGAGTCTATTATCACGCTTAAAGACACGTTGTTGACCAAACAACGGGTATGGAAAAGTTGTTCCCGTTGATCGGTTTTAGGTGCCTCTCGCATGCTAAGGGCTCGGCGAGTCACTAGGTGTAGCTTGGACACGCCGATGGCCTCCGATGGATCACATTCTAGCTCGGTGGTGTCGTCACTTGGTGGTTCGGTTTCCTCCTCATCTTCACTCTCATATGGCTCTCCTTGAGCCATAAATAACACCTTTTTCTGATTTGGACAGTTCTGTTGAATATGGCCCGTCCTCCGCACTTGTAGCAAGCCATGTCACGGGCACGATCCTCATTAGGCTCGGCGCTGCGTGGTGCGGCTGGTGTCTGGCGCGGCTTTGGCCTTTGTCTTGGAACCTGTCGTAGCACTTGGCATAGAAGGAAAAACTCGATTAGTAGAAAAACCGGATTGACTAGAGTTAGAGGCATACCTTTGATTCGACCAACCAGACTTGGCTCGCATTTCCTGTTTATGAATTTGCATGGCGGTGTGAACCAAGTTGTTTAGATCCTTGATTGGTAGAATTTCCAAGCGATCTTGAATGGACTGCCTTAATCCCGAAATGAACCTCGTTCTCATAACCGAGGGAGAGACACTCATGCCAGCCTTGAAGAACATGTCTTCAAGTTTGGCAAAGTACTCTTCCGGCGTCATGGAACCTTATGTAATGCGCATGATCTCTATGTGCATCTTGTCTTTGTAATTTGTCGGGATGTATCTCTTTTTCAAAATATAAACGAGTTGATGCCACTCTCGAATTAGGGGCTTGCCTTGTCGAATCCTTTCGGACTCGAATCGGTTCCACCAAGTCCGAGCGGCACCATGGAAGTGCAATGTCACAACTTCCATTTTCTCGTCATCTTCATAACCTAAGTGACGGAGCGTGTGCTCCGTGCCCTACAACCACTCGATAAACACATCAGGATCATAAGAACCGTAAAAAGGTTCGAATTTTACCTTTATATCGTGGCAGTTGTGATGAGGATCCCTTGCGTCTCAACGATCGTGGTCGCGTCGGGGGCTGTTGCGCCGAGGCGAACACGCGCGTCAATCTCTGCGGTGCCGAGGGTGGCCTCGGTGTGGATCATCGTCACCATCGTCAGGGTCATCCCCATCATCGGGCCTTCGAAGACGCCGAGCGTCGTGATCCCTATCGCGTCGTCCCTTGGAGCCATGCTTGTGTCCCGAGCCATAGACTCGGTCATACTCTCTTCGGTTCTTGGCTAGGCGCGGAGGTGCGATCCAATCCGATGGCCGGCTGTCGAGTTCTTCCGGATCCTGCACATTTGGATGCTCAAAAGACGACTCGTTAGAGTAATCACTAAACTCTTCATAATCATTGTCAAAATCCGAGAATGGACTTCGAGCACTTTGATGCTCGAGGTCATCCTCAACTTTGTATGCGTCGGCGTCGTAATACTTGGCCCTGTGCTTCCACTTTGGGGTTTCGTAAATATACGTTGGCGACTTCTTCTTTTTGTTCTTTTTCTTTGGATCCCCACTTGTGTGTTGGCGTCTATACTCCTCGGAGTCATACTCCTCACCGGAATATACGTCGTACACTTGTGTGTCCCGATAGTCTCGCGCCATTTGATAGCGATCTGCGATCCGGGGACCACCATCGTGCTTATCATAGTGGCGACTTTCTTTTATCGACTCCATCCGGTTGATATTACCGAATTGAGACGACGGCTGAGCATGTTGCTTCCCTTTGGCACGAGCCTTGGCGACATCATCCGCGGACACCCCCGGGTTAGCGTGGATCTCCGAGGCGAGGGCATGGGCCCCCGGCACCGTGTGCTTCGATTGGGGCTGGCTCTCGGCTAAGAGCTTCTCGAGCTCTTGTATGCGCGCCAATGCTTTCGGAGAAAAATTCTGACTTGGATTCGGCAATTGTGGATTATTGTTGTTGTTGTTGTCAACATCACCCGAATCCGAAACGGTACCTATTGTAACACCAGTTATCGCATTAAGAAGTTCACAAGAACAAGACAATGAGTTTACGGTTCGCTTAAGTCAAGCCGACCCTTTATGTTCAAACCACACGAACAAGGATTGGCTAGGCTCAGGTCACTCAACTCAATCTACCAATAAGGGCTTCGAAAACAACAAAGTATGCAAAGCAAGACACAAATTTAGGCAAGTCAAGACCGAACACCACAAGCAAAGAGGTTGCGACTATTATTGCCGAAAATTTAGGACCACAAGTTGGATCGATCTTGCCTTATTTTGGCTTGTGATCGCCCAATTAATTTATTTCTTTTTTTTGTTTTTTTTTTACAATCGACTACCTTACCTTATTTTGGCTATGATAGTCGGAGCAAGTTTCTTTTTTTTTTAACAACACGACTCTAGGCTTTCTCCTCTAGAGCAAATAATCAACAATAAATCAACACAAGCAACAAGCAAGAGCAAGATAGAAATCGGCAAAACAATACCTAATGTGCATGCAACTAGCAAGACAATGAGTAATTTCCACCAAAATCAATAGATCTAGCGAGTTTAGGGCAAGGTTGATTTTTTTTTATCAATTTACGAGTGCAAGAAAAAAAATTTGGGACCCTAGATGGCGGTTTGCGAAGTGGAGGATGAGATCTAAGGTTAGATGCAGCGGAATGATCGTGTGCGAATGAACGAAAGAGGGTTAAACGAGACTTACTCAAAACCTGACTCTAATACTAGTTGATGCTTCCCTCGTACGGAATGCGACGGATCGACGTCGTATTAGGTCTCGAAAATGCGTGGCGGAAGGCTTGGAGGGATTCGAATCAATATTGGATTGATCGAACCTTGTTGAATCACGAGAACAATTGCAAGTAAAAACGAGAGCTTTGATCAATTGAATGGGGCGGCGCAATTGGCACGAGGGAAGAATTAGGAGCAAAACCTCTACTATATTAATCCCAAGTGTGCGCTCCTCGAAAATAACATCATAAGCCTGCTTATATAGAGGCGGCATGGCTAAACCTAGAAGAAAAACCCTAAAAGTTGTGGCGCGCCTAGGGTTAGTGCGCAGACTAGGACCAGTGGCGCTATACGGGGGTCCATCGGTGCAAGGCCCAATAAACCCTTACTTATTACGTAAAAACTCTAATAGTAATGTTCTAAAGTGGAAAACAATGCAAAAATACTATAAAAAGGATAGGTCGTCCGTGACCGTGCTCGCAGTGTCGCGATAAGGCTGGCGCGGCGCTGGCGAAGCTAAGACACGGCGCTGGCGAGGCTGGCGATGCGTCACGGCGCTGGCGTGAGCGCTGGAGAGGATACTGGCGCGGACGCTGGAGCGTGGGTCACGAGAACCTCAAGTTGCGATCCATGGCACGGCGCTAGGCTTGAGTCCGATGGTGCCGAGGTGGTGGAGGTTGGCATTGTTGGCTCAACTTGAGGTTCCTCGACGCCGAGGACGCACAAGGTTGTGTGCGTCGGCGCGGCGAGGGACGCGTCGTGGCCTGCGGTGAGGCGCGCCACGAGTGACTGTGTCGCGGCCTGGATTGCTCGAGTCCTGGCACGTGTGACGGGGCCATCTGAGCGAAGTGTGAAAGCTTCGTCCTCCTGGCTAGCATCCATGACGGGGGTCGCATCACAAGGAGAGTTAGTTTTTGGTGACCCAGGCAAGATGACTCTTGCCTGGTCCCTTACAAGGAAAGACGGTTTCAAACATAACATAATCAGCAATATTGATACCACGAGAGTTCCTAGAGTCATAGGTGAAGTTCCTATGTTGGTTCCCACGAGTGGGACCTCTAGCAAGTTTGTTAGCCTTTTGGTTTTGCCTGTTCCAATAATCGTGGTTCCTCTGAGCTTGAGCTTTTCTTTTGGGACAGCTTTCCTTGTAGTGCCCATGCGCACCACAATTCCAGTAGGTTTTGTAGTATTCTCCTAGCTAGTACTTAGGATGGGGTCTTTGTATCCTGTTCCTATCCATGGTTTCCTTGTTGTAAACCCTTGACCCGTTTCCCTTAGCTATTTCGACATAGAGTTTATGCCCAGTGTTCCCAGTGTAGTAGTCCTTCTCTCCACTCACCCCACTTTCCAAGACACATATTTTCTCCTCTAGATGGGCATTCTTTTGTTTTTCACATTGGAGTTCTAGGGCCCTACACTCATTTATCTCATGTTCGTTTAGAGGAGACTTCCCATTCTTTGGGCACTCAGACTTATACCAAATCCCATGTTTGGCAGGGACAAATTTGGTTTGGGAACTTGAGGTTTCAGGACTCTCATTTCCCTTGCTCAGCTTTTGTAGGAACTCATTTTTATCACTCTCTAGGGTCTTAATCTCATCCTTGAGGACCACTATGTGGGACAGGTAGGACTGAAGCTTATCAATCAGTTTCACACAATTGGAACAGGATTCAAGGCTAACTAACTCTGCATTTGTGTGTTCCGATTCATCTAGCTTCTTTTGCAATTTTACATTATCCTTAACAAGACTAGAGAGTAATTTCAATAACTCAGGTTTTTCATAGTTAGATAAGGAC
The DNA here is from genome assembly GCA_964016875.1 of Fallopia convolvulus. Taxonomy (NCBI): domain Eukaryota; kingdom Viridiplantae; phylum Streptophyta; class Magnoliopsida; order Caryophyllales; family Polygonaceae; genus Fallopia; species Fallopia convolvulus. Next base: position 48,050,443 of record OZ024729.1, read on the forward strand.
TCAAGAATAGTCTCAGTGGTTACCTCACTGGGTTGTTCCCCAGTGGTCTCCCCTATGGCCATTGCACACATATCTCGGTGTGCCCAAGATTCGGGATCTTCATCCTCGTCATCACTTCAGGTGGTGATGTAGGCCTTCTTCCCTTGTTTTATGTCGTCAGTTCCCTGTGGGCGGTCTTTTGCGAAGTGCCCCTTCTTATAGCACTTGTAACAGGTGACGTCAGTGAGGTCCTTTTCCGTGGGCTTTCTTTGGGAATTCTGACCTCTTTGCGAGTTCCCATATCCCTTTTTGAACTTTCCTTTGTTGTAGAAGGATTGAAGGGTCTTTGTGACAAGGACGAGTTCCTCGTCTTCTTCTTCTTCAGAGTCCTCGTGTTGCTCCTGAACAGATTTGAGCATGTTTTCCAATTTTAGGGCAATTCCTTTGTGTGCCCTTTCTTGCTCCTTGTCATCTTGTTTCCTTTTCTCATGTCTAACCAGCTTCCCAAAGACATGGTAAAGCATGAGATTCATGTTCTCAGGATTTTCTTTGAACATGGTCCTCTCGTTGGCCCATTCACTAGTTAGGCCGTTGAAGAGCTGTTGGACTTTCATCTTGTCGGTGATCTCCTCCTTTGTTATCCCAAGTCCAATGAGCTTGGTACATAGGGCTGCAAAGCGAGACTGGTAGTTGTGGACTGATTCTCCCATCTCCATTCGGAAGTTGAAGAACTCCCTTCTAGAATTCATTCGGAGGTCCTCTATGAGGTCAGAGTTCCCAATGTGCATCTGTTGGATGGCTTCCCACATCTCCTTTGTCGTTTCCATATTTGCTACTCTGTCACAATCTTATACCGACATGGCGTTCTTGAGGTACTGTTTGGCTTTGAAGTTTGCTTCCATGCACTTCCATTCGTTTTGTCCCCATTTGGTGAAGTCATTGCGAATGGTTGGGTCTACCTCGAAGTTCCCTACTTCGATGACACACCAAGCTTGAAAGTCATGGCTCCGCATGCAATCCATTATATTGCGTTGCCAGTTTTCGAACCTTCCAGTGATAAGCCTTGGAGGCTTGTTGTTCCCATGTCCAACTTGAGTGAGTTCCTCAGACATCCTGTAACTTGTGATACTAACACAGAAATCTAGAGCGAACCTGCTCTGATACCAATTGTTGGATCGACATGCATTAGTAAGAGAATGGGAACTAGCGGTTAGGTTGTTCCCAAGGCAACGGAAGTAAGACAATCGCAAGTAAAACAGAATATAAAAGACACAGTTCTTTTATAGAGGAACCCCACAACAACCAACTAGTTGTTGGTGATTTGTGTCAAGTCATCAAATCCCTATTAGAGCATGTTGAGGTTATTGAGTCATATTGGTAATGTCGATTGGAGTATTGACATATATGATTTTCCATGATGGTTTAATAATTGTCATAAGATCCAAAAGTGAGTCTCACACCAACACCGAGACAAAAGGACCTCGTGTGCATCGTCGCTTGGTAAGGACGCGCCTTGTGGTTGGCGACGCTCAGAGTTGGCACGGTGCAAGCGCGGGGCTCGGCTAGGACCTCGGATTTGAGGTTCGAGACTCGGCATAGGTTGGGGCGCGCCTCGTGTATGAACTGGAGGTTCAAGACACGGCTGCAAGGGCGCGCCTAGGGTGGTGCGATGACGCGGAGTAGCTAGAGATGCACCTACGAGGTTGCGATGGAGCACTTGGCGCGCCTAGGGCATTGGCCTATGACGCCGATCACTAGTTGTGAGGCTAAGGTATGTATTTGAGCTTTGTAATTAAGTCTATTAGCTTTGTGCATATTCTAATGTGAATTAGGAAGCTTCTCTAAGCTTGGTAGATGCTTTAAGCAAGAACCAAAGCTTAAGTTTAGCTTGGCACATAGCTATGTATGCTAGAAAGGAGTTTGTAAGCTTCATACTAGCTTAGAGTAAGCTCTATGAGCTTGGACGAGCTCTAGACTCATTGTTTAAGCTTTATAAGAAGCTCATGTAGCTAGGAACTAGCTCATGAAAGCTCAATCTAGCTCACACTAGCTCAAGTTAGCTCAACTAGCTAGAAATTCAGCTCAACCTAGCTCACACTAGCTCAAACCAGCTCAACTAGCTATATGATAGCTCATGGAGCTAAGGGGTAGTGACACTACCTAGGTGACCTAGCTAGGTACCTAGCTATGCTAGCTAGGTGGTGGGCCTTGTGGGCCGGCCCAAGGGGTGCGCCCATGGGCTGTTGGCCGCAAGCATGCACGCATGGCATGGGCTTGGTGCCTTGCCATTTGGGCCGTGCATGTGGGCTTTTGGATTGGATTTTGGGCTTCCTTTTTGGGCCTTTATATGCTGGAATTAAAAGGCATTTGGAGTCCAAGGGGGATGTATGTGGACGCCCCAAATGATGACAAGGAGAGAGGGAAAGGAAGTTACAACCAATTCCCTAAAATCACTCTCATCCACACACTTATGCAACCGATTGTAACCGCCATCCATGGCAGTTTTTGGGCAAGTTTCTCACGCCTATTTAAGGGCAAGATGTTGGCTTTTTTGGACAAGAAAAACGTGAGAGAAAACCAGAAACTTGTCCATAAGAATTCGGTGAAGAAAACACACTACAAGTCGAGTAAGACTAGTCGTGTTTGAGTGCAAATACACGAGTGGTTCAAGGAAGAGTGTGGCATCATGGATCAATGTTCATCATCAAGGAAGAAACCTCAAGAGGCGTGGCATGGGCAGTATTTTCAAGTGAAGAACGAACCCCAAACGTCGATAGAAGATGAATTCGTTCAAGTGAAGATCGAAGAGGAATCAATAGACTCGAATAAGGTACGCTTGTTCTCAATGGTTGTGTCTTGCCAACACTTCCATTGGTTCGTTTGTTACGTTTTATCTCACAACGGTATTGCTAAACCCTTGGCATGGAATAGGGGCAATATATGTTGAAGGAAAGCAGGATCTCATCCCGTGACTCGTAGCTTTATCCAAGACACTTAATACAAAGTAGGGGTCGATGGTGATTGCCTTCATGACCTACACCCACGAGACTACCCTTCAATGGGTCTACTCGTTATGCCTTGATTGTCCTATGGATCTACAAGGGTCGACTTTCCTTCAACTTAAACAAAGTAAACATACTTAAATGATTGCATGCAAACCCTAAAAACCCAACACTAGTTGTGTGGGTAAACCTCTACCTCCTTTTGGAGGATTTTGAACGATCTACTTATTTTATTGATTGTTCCCTAGTTACACAGGCAAGACTTACACTTCTCTGTTCCTAGCAATTCTTCCTAACACTAGTAACACTAGTAAGCCTTCTCGACCTTGTTCCAAAGCGAACAATTCAACTAAACATAAGACAAATCGAACCTTACACCTTGAGCTCACAGTTCCCTAACTCCATGGAACTTGGATTCACCGTCGACGAGATCGCACACTCGCCACCGGGGACTTCTCTTCACTTTGTTTCTCTTATCTCTTTGTATGTGGATATTTGTTCTAGGAGAAGTGCTTATTCCAAGCACTATTCATTTGGCTTTATACTTATTTGAAGTTGGGTTGCAATCTTCACTTTCATGTTGTCCAAAATGCCCTTTGTCTTGCACGCCAAGTTTGCAATCTTCACATGTGACTTGATTTGAACTTAGTCAACCTCAAATGTTAATCGGACCGTTGGATCGTTTGCTTCAGTCTGTTCCTCAAACTGAGCCTTTGTTTTGTCTGAGACAGGATCCCGTGTTTCACGTTGAACGGTCTTGTCTTCACATGTGAGTTCCCATGCGATGGGAACTATTCTCTCCATAGTTCCTTTGATAGGAACTTGCTATCATATATTCATGTTTTCCTTTAGCATTGCCTTCTTGGAGATTCTTTGTCAGACCTTGTGTTCCCTTGAAATACTTGAATGTAACACGTTAGTTCCCATATGGCGTTTGTCATTATCAAAACGTGAGACTGGTATCTTTGTTCGGATGTTTGGAACCCGAGTTCCCAACATTGGGCCATATAAAGTTGACATGTAAGAGCAATATGGTTAGGTACACAACACATTTGGCACACAACCTTTGGAATTGACAGTTATGTTGGGCTTGCTTTTGACATGTTCATCTCACCAACTTGTTTCTTCAGTTGTGCAATCTCATGAATAAGAGCACTATTTTGAGCCTCCTTGTGAACACTAGAATCAACCTTATATAATCTCATACTCTTCTTAGCAATAGAGGAAGAAGAAGAACGGGCATTGGAAAACCGTTGAGCATGGAGGGCAGTCTTCTCAATTAGAGCCCAAGCATCATCAATTGGCATCTCCATGAAATTGCCCGATGAAGATGTATCAATATGCAGTCTTGTAGCATCATCAATGGCACTGTAGAAGATTTGGAGAAGCACATACTTAGAGAACCCATGATGAGGACATTGAATAAGGAGGTCCTTGAACCTCTCCCATGCTTCAAAATAAGTTTCACCGGGAGCCATGCAAAATGAGCTTATTTGAGCTCTCATCTCAAAAGTCTTTTTGGGAGGAAAGAATTTGGCCATAAAAGCCTCATAGAGCTCGTCCCATGGGGTGATAGAGTTCGTCGGAAGATAACGGTACCACGTCTTCGCCTTGCCCGTTAGAGAGAAGTGGAAGGCAAGTAGGCACATAGCTTCCTTAGGCACATTTTGAATATGCACTGTGTTCATTAGCTCCAAGAAGGTTTCAATGTGTTGGTGGGGATTTTCCAAAGGCAGAACCCCAAACTAACTTGCTTGAATCATGCTGATCAAGCCAGACTTTAACTCAAAGTGATGAGTTGTAACTTGTGGAAACATGACCCTAGAGATTGGGTCGCGATTGACGGGCATCATGTACTCGCCAAGAGTGGCGGGCTGTGTTGGAAGTCGAGCCCTCTCAACTTCAGCTCGCTGATCCGCTTCCAATCGCTCAGCCTCACGTTGAGTGAAGCCTTGCAAACGGGTAGTCATGTCAGCAATCGTCTGTTGTAGAGCTTTCATAGCTTCGTCACGGTTCACGATGTTATGTCTTTGAGCTTCTCGAGTTTCCCTTAATCTAGCGTGAAGAGATTGTTCAAGATCGGGATCGGGATCGGGATCGTGTAGTGGGGTGCTAGAACTTCTCCCTTTGCACATACACTAGACGAAACACCTAAAACCAAAGACAAAAAGAAACAAATCAAAAAAGAAAAGGGGACTTAGATGAACTAGTCCGTTAGAACCAACTAAAATCATCAATAATCCCCAAAAAAGGCGCCAAAACTTGTTATGATGGTTTCCCACACACTCGCAAGAATACGAGATCTATCGTAGTATTAGATCAGGATCGAATCACGGGGATTATTTCTGCTTTACCTAATTCTAGAAACCAATTCCTAAGCCAAAATATATCGATTTTTGTGTAATTCTAACTATGAAAACAAGCAAAACAAGTAAATTATGATAATAAAAAGTATATAAGAAAGCAAAGTTCCAAGGTAAGGAATCCCCATAACTTTGATCCACGGAGTTTGAATCTCACTTTTACCTAAACTGAGTTGGATATTTTGTTATGAAGGTTATTGTCTAATGTCATAAATTAACTTTTCTCAAAGTATAACTCAACGTACTTCTATCAAATTAAGAACGCACTCTCGTGATAAAATAAAATCGATAGAAACCCTTTAAGCACTTAGAAATTTAAATGGTAAACCAAACTTGCCCCACTCTCGTGATGCATCAAACTTGACTCAAATACCTAGAAGTTCTATGGCAATTAACCACATGAGAAACTAATCACAAATTCAATTCTAGTTTTTCCAAATAGATAGAACCACCTCTCGATACGTTCTCTCTATTTTGTTTACTCACTTAGACTACCACCTCTCGATGCGCAACCTAAACAAGACTCTAACAAGTTTAAACCTATTAGATTAAGCCCCAAGAATCAAATCATATTAGTTTCCAACTCAATTCGAGCAAAAGATATTAAATCTAATCCGCTTCACATCGTTCGGATCAACCAAACCCTAGAACTATAGAGTTTAGCCTTGCATAATGAAATTTATGATCAAATCAATAAACTTAAACATGGAATAGAAATAAGAACAATAATTGAAAGAGAAACTTACTAGAGATTCAATTGAAATAAAAGAAAGTAGATCCAAGAGTGCAAATTCTCCAAATTGAAAGAGTGTAAACTAAAAACCCTAGAAAATTCCCTTTTCTCTCTTTGAAACTAGAATAATAATAATGCATAATAATATCTCTAACTTGTCTTCCAAGAAGTTAAAAATAAGAAATAAACTAAAGATATCCAACCCTACAAACAAACTCGGGCCCAAAACAAAGCCCAAAAACCAGTCACGGAATAAAACAAGGGGAGTCACGGTACTGACTATTTTCTGTCACGATCGTGAAAGCACTTCGTAGCCCTTCACGGGTGGCTTCACGACCATGAAAGCGCCTGTGACTCCAACACTTATCCTCTAGAACCTCCTTCGACCGTGAAACTCCATTCATGACCGCGAAACATGCCCGTGACTCCTACACTTGGCTAGTTTCTTGTCCTTATAGCTTCTCATAGGTCTTCTAAACTTCTTTCCGTTGCTCCACAAGATCCACCATCATTCTCTTGATTTCAACTTCTTCTTTAAAGTCCAAAAATACCTATAAAAACAAAACACACTTGTATAGACCTCCATACTACAAATAATAAAAAAATCAACACAAAAAAATCAAAACCTAAGCTAGAAAAGGAGAAATCTAATCCTAAATGCTCATGCAAACTACTTAAAACCAGATGACATCAGCACTCGTTGAATCTCTAGATTTCTTGTATATTCCTCGACGCTCAATCGATAAATGCTCTTTTGACTTAGGCATTAGAGGTGGATTAGGGGGTTTCCGCCCCTTGTGTCTATTGTTTTGCAGGTTACAGGTTAAGAGAATCAGTTGGAACAGATGAGGAAGAAGAGCATTCAATTAGTGCATTAAAGACATAATCTGTGTATACTAACAGGCATAATCTACGTTTCATGGTGAATGAGGAACGAAGTCGTTTTCAAAGGTACTAATACTAAATCAATTATGTATGTGAATAGAGTTATAGAGGAATGCAAGTTTAAAATTTTTATCAAGTTGATGTGAGTACAAAGACGTGGCCAAAGCCCTGAAGAATCGTCTTCAACTATTAAAATTTTGGCTTATAAATTTTCTCCCTCTATTTTTAGACTGATGAACAGTTTAATAAAGGCCTTGTTTCACTTTCACCATAAAATCTTTTTCTACTTAAAATTCACTTTTAAGACTCTTGAAATCCGTACAACTCTCTCTGCTTTTTACGTTTTTCGAGACACTAAAAATCGCTTTCACCCAAAACCCATTTCTACCCACAAGTGAAACAACCCCAAAACTAAACTGTGACAATTGAACAGAATTTGCCTTGGTGTTTGCAATCTGTTTTAGGTATGTACGTATTTAACTCCTTGATACTATGCCGGGATGAGTAGTTAGCTCCTTAATTTGTGGAGCTGGTTTTTTCTTGTATAGTTATTTTGGCGGTTACTCTTATGATCGAGATATTAAAATGTTGTGAAACTCCCTCTTATATACTTGGGTTGATGAATAGATTGCTTTTGCAACTCTGTAATGATTTACCTTTGCATTGCAGTGGCCTTTAATTATTTTAGCAAGATTGTGCTTAAGAAGACTTGGTCTAACCATATTAAATTTTTTGGTAATTGCTTATTCGAAATCTATGTTTCCTTACATTCTCCTCGTACAATAATGCACGGGCCCTAACACTAGTAGAGTAGAAGTATAAAAAGAAGACTTGATAGTACGCTTATTAAAGGAAAAGGAAGAAAACGTTGCATAGATCATTGATTCATGGTTATAGTACTAATACATACGAAGTGGCACATAACTAACTTTAATTTATAAGCTCGGTAACATGCAAGCCTCGATAGGATGCTTATTTAATTGATTTATAAGCTTTTTACACGCTCTCTCTTAACTATTTCAATTCATTCCAAGTTAATTGCCCTTCTCCTCGGTTGGAGGGTAGTAGCCCCCACCATGCCCATATCTATATCCATGCCCATATCCACCTCCATGTCCGTATCCATTTCCCGGTGGGTGGTGGCTATATTCTCCACCATACGGGCGTGAGGGGTAGTAATCACTTTTCCCAAGGTCGACGTTCTTCTCTGGTGGGTGGTGGCCGCCATGTCCGTAGCCACCACCGCCATATCCATAGCCACCACCGTGTCCATAGCTACCCCCGTATCCGTATCCGTATCCCTTGGAAGCCTCCTCCGATTCTGCAAATATAGTTATTACGTACTTTCAAATCTAATCACCAAACTTGTTAATTACATGCATTAAATATATACTACCTCCGTTTCGCAATATTGGTCTTTTTTAGCTTAAAACCTTGTTTCATAATGTAAGTCTATTTTCAATTAATTAATACTAAAACTTGCCAAAAATAACATTTAGTTAATGTATTTCTAATTCCAATGTACTTATAAATACTAAAAAATGTCACCCATTTGGTGATATTATATGATTTAATCTCATATTAATTTTGTACATAAAAATAAAATCTCATTAATTCTATTTTAAGCTTGTCTTAATATATGTGCAAAGTTCTAAAAACTCCTAAATTGCGAACAAGGAGATATATATATATATATATATATATATATATATATATATATATATATATATATATATATATATATATATATATATATATATATATCATTAAAATATTAAATCCGCTGATCAATATATACTCGTGTTTTTGCCTCTCAAATCCACCCGAATTTTGTAAATTGGAGATCTAGGAGTTGTACTGCGCGCGAGTTTGATTTTGTTTTGATCTATGAAGCTACCAACTAACTTGTTTGTTAACTAAAAAGACAAGTCTGGTAATTATGGAGAATATAATTAAAACCATTGGAATAATCCTGCATATATACTATATATACACATATATAAAAGTAAGTTCAAGTAAATTGATTATTAATTACTAAATATGATACCGTGTGCATAGTTAATATTTATGATTTTATATAACTATATTTATAGTTTTTAGTTGCATATTCTTTCTTCTAAATTACACAGTATTCATATTTATAAGTAGTATATTTATATTTTTATATTTTTATATTATTATATTTATGAAGTTTTCTTAATTTTTCATCTTTTTATCATGATTGTAGAGTCGTTTAATCATATTTTAAGTTACATATTTTTAAAAGTGGGTAAAAAGAATGAATATACAACTCAAAAATATGAATACAATCAAACAAAATCATGTAGATACAACTTAAAAGTATAAATACAAACTAAATGCACGGTATCATAGTAATAATAGACTACTAGTTTTACCCGTCGTACCATATACGACTACGATTCGATATTTTATAAATATTATAAATAGAATATTGATAAATAAATAAAAATATAATATAAACTTTAATATAAGTAATTTATTTTATATTCTTCCTATTTTATTACTTTTCATGTACGTAAATTTAGAGTTTATCAAATATTCCAATACCTATTAAATATTTTATTATCCATTTTTATTAATTTTAAAAACTTTAACGATTTATTCAATAATTTTTTATAAAATAAAATCACTATATTTGTATAAATAAATTCATCAAAAGATATATGATAAAATATTTATATTTATTTTTAAATATTTAAATATTTAAATATTTTATTTTTAATTTTATATACTTGTATAAGGAAGCTTTCAAAAAATATTATTATACTAAATAGATATTTTTTTGATGTTAGAGATAAATTTAAATAGTTATAAAGAATTTAATAGAAAGAAGTTATAAAAATAGAAATAAAAATTAATTTTTTAAATATAAGGTGGGGCTAGAATCGTTCTAGTGACTTGAAAAAATAAAAATTTAATATATAGTTATAGATATTACATATTTTTTATTTTTAAACATTATAAGTATTTATCATTAATTTTTTTATTATAAAAGAAAAAATATATCTATAAATAATTTCGTGAAAATACATCATGCTAAAAAGTAAAAGATATTTATACTTATTTTAAAATATTTTAAATTTATTATCTTTAATTTTAAATATTTGTATAAGGAAGTTTTCAAAAGATATTGTTATACTAAATAGATATTTGTTTGATGTTAAAGATAGATTTAAATAGTTAAAGAAGAATATAATAGGGTAAAGTTAAAATATTAGAAATAAAAATAAATTTTATAAATATGAGGTGGGGCCAGAATCGTTCTAGTAGCTCGAAAAGGGACAGCTTTAATATATAGTTATAGATTCTTGTGGGACTTTAAGTTCAAGTAAGAACCCTGTATATTATCATATATATATATATATATATATATATATATATATATATATATATATATATATATATATTATCTTATTATATATCATACGTATGTATATATGATCATTTATCTTGCGTAACTAACTACTAGTATATGTAGTTAAAGAATATTTGTATTTTTGACGAAATTTTAACAAAACATATTATTCAAACTCAATGTCTTAATTTTGTCACCACTTCTTAACCAGTCCGGATCGTCTGCTACTTATGCTACTATAAATGTTGTTGCACCAATAGTAAGGATCCATGTGCCAATTCATTTAATTATTTTTAATTTAACTAAATTGCCAAAAATTAATTGAAAGAGATAAGTAATTAAATTATCCTCTTTCTCAATTCATTTAATAGCGTCTTCTGACCGAGTCTCCAACACTCCTCCCTCCGTCGAGTCATCGACCACGCTACAGATCTCCTCCTCTCCGACCTCACCTCTTCGGTGCCCTTTCCTCCGCCTCCTCTCCCTCCCTCCCTCCGCTCCAACTCCTCCTACGCCCCCTCCCTCCCCTCTTCAACCTCACCTCCCTCCAATCCCTAATTCTCGCCTCCAAATCCTTCTCCGACTCCATTCCTGTCGCCGACCTCCCTCTCAGGCGAACTCTCCACAAACTTCTCAAACCTCTCCCGTCTTCTCGAACCTCTCCAATTCCTCAATCTCTCTTTCCTATAGTTCATTGGAATCATTGCTTGATTTTGAGGGTGTTAATCTGTAATTGTAGAAACTAATATCTCCTAATTTGTGTTGATGTTGAACGATAGAATCTATTGAAGGACTGTTGAACTAATGTTTGGGCAAGAATAAAGCAATAAAATTAATGGAGGCTTAATTAGAAATTATTGAATGTTGAACGCATGTTTGGGCAAGAATAAATCAAATCTCGGTCGCCGACAAATTGAATCGTGTATTTCAATGGGTACAAATCCCTTCTCTTCAATTGTTCAGTACTCGGTACAAAAGAATACCCTAAAAATCTGCTTTTGAATGGATAATAATGGAAAATAATAATACTGGTGTAATTACTCATCACTATTATTTAATTTCTGGTAATTTAATTAAATGAATTGACACATGTACACTTACTATTGGTGTAACAGCATTTGTAGTAGCATAAGAAGTAGAGGATCCGGACTGCTTTTTAATGGTCACTTTTTTAGCATGGACTGAATTGGATTGAAAATCTTGGTGTGCTAAATTTATTTTAATAGACTATATTTATGTTATAAATACTTTGATAGATTGGATTTACTTTATAAAACCCATAATTCAAAACTTTAATACGGTAAATTTACTGAATCGAATAAAAAAAATTAAAATAATTTCCACTTTGCTCTAGCCCATCTCCAATTAGGTGTCTTCTTTTAGCCAACAAATAAAAAGAAACCAGTGTTAATTTCGTACCATGTACGGATAATAACAGAAAATATAATAATTTTTAACGATTTTTCTATCCTATGCAGAGTTAGAATAAGGATCTAGGTTTAATAACTAAAAACCTCAGTCCCAAATTATATGATAATATATATAATGTTCTAATGCTATCTTTGAGGATGATGATCAATATAGATGATGCTATAAATAGAGATAAAGCATGAAAAAATGTGGAGGTTATAGATAATGGGAGAGCGGATATATATATATTTAAGGAAAGTGGAAAAGTGGTTATATGCTTAATTTGACCCAAATTAAAATTAATTACTATAATTTTTATCAATAATTGTCATGTGGCACAAATTTTTACACTAACATGGGTTTTGCTAGGGAATAAAAAAAGTAAAAAGATAATTTTAAAAATAGTTCTCACAGCTAAATCTTAGTTCTTGTTACCTAGAAATCTCTTGATTTATTAATTCCTAAAAATCACTTATAATTTAGATTAAAATCTGTCCAGCAAAATGAGACGTCTTTCCATTTGGAGGGAGTATATACTATTCCCTCCGTTCAGAAATACATAATGTTTTAGGATTTCTCTAAAATTAAGAAGGTATATGATTTGACTTAAATACCCATAAATCTTGTAAAGATCTTTCATTTTCTATTTTTTATTTTTATTATTATTTTTTAATTAATGAGGGTAATATTGGAAAATATAGGTTAAATTATGTAAAATATCAAGTATTATTGAACGAGAAAAACAAGCTAAAACATCATGTATTTTTGAACGGATGGAGTAAATTAATTTGTATGATGTAGCTCACGTAATTGCTGCGTTTACAAAAAAGAAACTCACGTGTCTTTTCAGCCAGCTCACGTGCGGAAACTTGGGAGGAATTGAGAACAGAGGAGACTGCCAAGAGCAGGCCAAGGAGGAGGAAAGCCTTTGAGCAGCAAGCCATGTTTTTCTTCAGTGTGGTAATGAAGCAAACTCTATTGTAACTTTCTAATGGTGTTTGGTGTTAATTTTGGAGTAGCAAACCCTATTTATAGGATGAGATCGATTAGGTGCTTAGAATATTATAGTAATTTATTACACTCATAAAAAATAAACCACGCCACGTACACGTACGTGGGTAATAAATTACAATATAGTAAAGTGTTATTGGCTATTGTCAGTTTGTCACTGGCGGATACTCCTTCCGTCCTCTTTTGTTCGTTCTAAAGGACGGTTTTTGTGATTATTAAGGAAAATGTAAAGTGGTATTGGTAATTGAGAAAGTGGGTAAAAGGTGAAATTGATTGGAGGTATGTTTGTAATTTTATAGAGATAAAAGGTGTAGAGTAGTATTGGTAATTGGGAAAATGAGTAAAATATGATATTAGGTAGGAGAAGAGGAATAGTTGATGGGATATAAAGTTAAAAAGTGGGTAAAAAGTGATATTGGTTGAGGGTATTTTTGTAAGAAATGTATAGATGAAAAAGAAAATGGGGGAAAGTACGAAAAATATTTCGGGACGCCCGAAATGGAATATTGGATAAACAAAAGGGGACGGAGGGAGTATATAGTAAAGTTTTATTGGCTACTGTCACTAGCGGATAAAAAAAACTGTTGAAAGAGGGGCAAGATTACTTAACAAAATTCAAATGAGTTGTTACTTAATATGTTATTTACTTATAAGATGAAAAGATAAATGTATATCAAAACTCTAAAATGAAAAGATGAAGCAACTTAGTGAAAGTTTATAAACAGTGATGTTTTTATTATTATTTTCAATTAAGATTGATATCTTTCTAAATTCTCATAATATTTCTCATCAATATATAAATATTATTACTATATACTAAAGCGAAGGTTAAAAAACACATGTCACTTTTAGATTGGACCACACCACCCCATTTTCTAAACCCAATCTGATTGGTTAAAATTTAATTGGATATTTTTTATTTGTTAAAAATAATTATGGACCCTACATATAATAAAACTATTATTTATACCAATGTGAAATATTCTATAAGATTTAGATTTGACAATTTTTGGCAAAATAACCATTAGGCCATAAATATCAATGAAACGGTAAAACCCAAAAAAAACATCCATTTTTATCATTTCTCTCCCTTCCACATCATCCTACACTTTCTTAATTTCATTTCATGAAACCCATTTAAATATCAATGAAACCATGAAACTCACTTTTTTACTTTTTCCACTTTCCAATAATTATATATTTCTCTTTACATAATTATAAATATACCCTCAATTTATTAATTCTAAATATTTCTTTATCTAATTAAATATGTCGCATTAATTTTAACAAATGACAATTTGGCTAATTTAATGTATATATAACTAAGTTTAATTTTATAAAAAAAAAATTTTAATTAAAAATTATTAAAATATATATATAATTGGTGCAAATTAAATTGGATAAAAAAATATAAATTTGTGCGATTTTTAAGTTCAAACCATGAATTATTTTAAAAAGTGGTTAAATATGAATTTGTTTACTCTAAACCAACCCAAAAAACTAATTTAATTTAAAATAAATCAAATATATATATAATTGGTAACTATGGGTAGATAATAAAACAATTATGAATTGTAGTATAATTATTATTATTTATCATTGATTAAAAATTGGTTAAAAGAACCAATTACCAACTTAAGCTTAATCAAACAAAATTGGCCAAAAGTAGATGTCACATGGCACAATCTAATTGGTCAAAATTGGATAAAAGGAGGGGTGAAATCCTCACTCTTGGGTTTCAACTTTAGAAACCCAACCCCAATTTCACCTCTTTTTCTTTTTTTCTTTTGGTGAAACTCACATGAAATTTGGGGGGTGAAACTCCTAATCTTCTAAACCTGAAACACTTTTGAACAGATTCGTCATTAAGAATTTATATTACAACCACTCTATTTTTAATAATGAATTTTTAATTAATGATATTATGTAATTCAACCGCCTTGTGGCATTTCCAATTTTATGAACTCGTCTTATTTAATAATTTTTTTATCAATTTACTATGAGATTTGGATAAATTTTTATCTCTATCCATTATTTTTATCTTTGTTCGTGTTCATTATATTATAATGTGTAATTATCATCTAATCTTCTATCCATATATTAATAATGAGTTTTTATTAATATTTTTAATTACATATTTATATATTAATTAAATATTACAAGATCTTGCACATATTTATCATATATAATATATTACGCTATTTTCATCTCTATCTCCCTAATAGTTTTTCTTATCAATTCGGTAAATTGGATAAATTTTTATCTCTATATATTATATATAACAATAATTTTTTATCAATTTGGTATGAGATTGGATAAATTATCTCCCTAAATGTTTCTTCCGCAAGTGATAAGCTTGTGAGAAAAAAATCACTAGCTAAAAAACGTGTTTTACTAGTTGCAAAAGCTATGAAGTTGTTTAAGGATACTGAAGTCCCTATCTAGAGGCAAAAGCCATGGATTCAGTCGTCTTCATCAATGAAAAGACATCGTCTGGATAAGGGCAAAAAGGTTGCTTCGTATGAAAGTTTTGATGATGTGTTGCTAGTTGATATGATCCCTAGAAAGGGAATATTGATAAAAGAACCATTTGGTGTTGATTTGGACAAAAAGGTTGTAAGTGGGAAGAAGAGGAAATTGGATAGTGTTGCTCAAAAACAAGGTGTTGCAGTTTCTTCAAAGAAGTCAAAAGCGAAAGTGCCAGTGAGAGTTTTGAACCGTGAGTTCTTTGAATACCAAGAAGTCGCCAAAGTTGATTTGTGAAGTAATAAGTTGGATTTGAAGGGGGCAACAAGTTTGCTTCCCTTAAAGAGATGGGGTTTGAGTACCTTATACAGTGGAATGTATCGGATCTTAGAATGTGCTACCATGTTGCTAGTTATTTTGATGTTGCAGCATGTACACTCAAGATTGGTGATGGACAAGGGGTTAGAATAACTCATGAACTTGTGCAATATTACCTTGGTCTACCTCGTTGCCTGAGGACGATTTCTTTCCCAAAGACCGTCAAGCATATAGATGTGTACCATAGGTTAAAAGAACAGTTTGTGTTGGACACAATTGATGAGGGGACAGGGAAGAATAAACTGATGGATGCTGGTGCTATCAAAAATGGGAATTTAAGGAAGTTGATCAAGGATTTTGATAATGTTGAATTGGTGCTTGGTTTAAGAGGAACTTTGTTATATTGTTCTACACCCTTTGTATAGAGAGTATTCAGAATGGGGTGTAAACTTGAGGTTCTTGGATACTTTGGTAGACTTGAAGAAGATCAGTGAGTACGATCAGTGAGGAATCTAACAGAAGAACTGAAGAAGAAGAGAAGTTAAAAAAGGATCAAGAGGACAAGAGGAGAAGAGAAGAAGAAGAAAAGAGGAAGCGGGAAGAGGAAGAGTTGGAAGCCATAAGAAGGGAAGATAAATTAATACGAGAGGAGGAGAAGAGAAAGAAAGAGGAGGAAGAGAAGAGAAAAAGAGAAGAAGAAGAAAAGAAAAAGCAAGAAGAGGAGGAAGAGAAAAAGAAAAAGCAGTCGATGAAAAGAAGAGGCGGCTAGAAGAGGTTAAGAGGATGGAAGATGAGGAAGAGAAGAACGGGAACAAGGAAGAGGAAGAGAAGAAGAGATAAGCAGAGTTGGATGAAAAGAGAAGGGCAGATGAGGAAAAGAGGAAGGTAGAGGAGGAAGAGAAGAAGAGGATTGAAGAGGTTGAACAACAGAGAAGGCAAGAAGAGGTCAAGAGGAGGTAAGAGGAAAAGAAGAAGAGGAAAGAAGAAGAGGAAGGGAAGAGGAAGAAGGAATATGCTGAGGAAAAAAATAAGATTGATGAAGAGAATAGAAAGGAAGAGGAGAAAAGAAAGAAGAAACAGGAAAGAGATGCAGAAATACTGAGAATTGGATTGGATTTGGAAGAGGAAACAAGAGGAGATAAATAAAAAAAGGATGATGAAGCTAAGAAGAAACTTGCAGAGGAGATGAACAAGATTCAAGATGAGGGTTGTTCATTGATATTACTTATTTGTTCATTGATATTTCTTATTTGTTCGTTGATATTTCTTATTTGTTCATAAGTACTAGGACATTTGTTCATTGATTTTTTATCAAGTTTGTTCATGAATAATATGTGTTTTTACATTTGTAAATCAACAAGCAGAAGCATGAGTTTAGTTCCAGTTCAATAAACACTCATGTTGGTGGTAAACATATGGGTGAGGATGTACTTGATAAAAGAATATCTAAGCCTTTCGATTATGTGAAGTCACCTTACTTTGTGAAAGGAGCGTTGTTTTGATAGTAAAAGTATCTCCCGTTGCCATAAAACTATTCAATTGGCTGATGCAAGACATTCCAGAACAAAGCAAGTAACAATGCGTAGAATAGTAATTTTTCTTACACATTGCTCTTTTTTTTCGAGTTGGTTTTATTATTAAATTTGATCATTTTTTGTTTTATGTTTTTGATTTGTGTAGTGCTGAAGTTTTTAAGATGAAGCATGTTTCTGCCAAGAAAAAAGATTTTGTTTCAATGGCGCTAAAATCTGAAGTGGAATCAAATATCATTGATATTTGGAGTGCTTATCTCAATTTTGCAGAGCAGTGAAAAAGCGATTCAAAACCATTGAGGTTTTTTTTATGTCACTTGAGGATTTGGTATGAATATGTGAATTTAATAGTTTATTTTCACATTGTCTTATTTCATGACTTTTAAATTCTCAATTTAATTTATACTTATATTTGCAGGCATTTCCACTGAAAAAGGATTTTAGTGATGAGGATTACATAGAGTTTTTCTGTAATTCAGTTCATTATACTCTTGGTAAATTCAAGGGGATTGATGTGCGCAAGATTGGGCTCGTATCCATTTTTGTTCATTCATATTCTGTTATTTATTCATTAACACATCCATTTTAGTTTATTGATTATACTTTTATTTGTTCATGAGTACTACATATTTGTTCATAGGTATTAGCTATTTGTTCATTAATATTGACTTTTCACTATGTTGTTTTTTTAATGAATACGGCTTTTTAATGTTTGTTTTCCTCTGCATTTTTACAGTTTGTGTTTTCTATCTGTACCTCATCGCATTACTATTGCATTGCGTTGAATGTGAGAGTGCCAAAATTTCATATAATTGATAACTCCATGAAGAAAGTGGGCTTGAAGACGAAGTATGAGCACGTACCTTCTAAATTGGTGAGTTTTATTTCTTTTTAAAATTTATAATAGTTTGTTTCAGTATTAACATGTGTGTTTAATATTCAATTAGTTGTTTTGTTTCTTGTAGTTATTTTTTTAGAGAATGCTCTTTGTCGAGCTTATGAAGTCGCTCAAGATGGATGCAAGGGTTGCTTTTTTTAGGATGAGGATAAGGTGCCCTATGAATGACTTGAGATGGATTGGAGAGATAATACAAACAAGACAAATTGTGGAATTTTCTTGATGCGGCACATGAAAACATATTTTGGCAACGGCTTGTCGATTTGAGATTGTGGACTCAATAAACAAGATCAGCAGCAACTTGATGATTTGAGGATCAGGTACTGCAATGAATTGTTGATGAGTCCATTGAATGAACACAAGACAAAAAGTGAATAGCTTACTGAAGAATTTGTTCAGCCCAAATCAACAGTCGTCTCTCGTGCTACTCCTAAAAAGAAAGCAAAGACCAAGAAGTGATGTAGAAACTTTGTTTTTTTTAGTACAATGATCTGTGTTTGAGCAAAACATTTAGAATGGTTTGATTTTGTGTATGGTTTTTTAGAATAGAGTTTATGCTGTGTATGGTTGAATGCTACAGACATTTGATTTTTTGTGTATAGTGTGACACATCGACTTCAATGGAGTTATGGTTGATGGTTGATGGATAGGTTTTATTGTTGATGTGTATGTTGTTACGGTTCATGTGTATGGTGCTACGTTTTGCTCATTAATACTATTTATTTGTTCACCAAAATGAATACTATAGATTTATTCATATGTATTGTTAATTTGTTCATCAATATGTTTGATTTGTTCATTGATAAACAATATGTTTAAGCTCTATCCATACAACACTTTGTGGTGTTTTTTTTTGAAGAATTTTAAATTTGTTTCATTTATTTATATATTTTGTTCATCCTTAATGTATGATTTGTTCATGGATAATATCTATATGTACATGGAAAAATATTAATTGAAGAATAAAAGTGTTTGTTCATTAGATAATAAATTTATTCATTACTAACTTTTAATTGTTCATCAATAACAGAAATTTGTTCATTGATAATGCAACAATTATGAACACTATGTATTTCACCCCTAATGCAACAATTATGTATCAAAAATCAAATAATATTGAAAGAACTAATTGAAAACATAGGTGCATGTCCTACTGTTGTGTCCAAGCTTCTTGCATTTTGCACAAGTCATTTGCTCCTTTTTTGCATTCTTCATTGCCTTCTCTTTACCTCCCATAATACGTCGTTCTTTCTTTCTACCCTTTGTCACTGCTCGTTCAAGAGGGTGTACCTCAATAACACTCGGTATGTTTCCCAAGAATGTTTAAATTGAACTCTGCCTTGTTGATGTAGATGATTCCCCTCCCAATAAGCTTAGATAGGTTTTCTTTTTTCCTTCAAGAAACTTATTAACTCCTTGAGGTGTTCTGTGTTGTCCCTTATGGCATTAATGCAAGAATGTAACTCACCCAATAAATCAGCAATCAACAACTTTCTCTCATCCATAGCATCACATTGATCAACTATTTAACCTTTTATCTCAAAAGTAGGGGTTAGATTTGATTTCTTTGTCTATCTATTCTTGATGTATTTAGTGGACACCTTCTTCAAGTCAATGTTTTTTAATACCAAAAACATATGGCAACATGGAATCCCGATATTCATGAACTATTGCATGAGCAAATGAACTCTTCGTTTTATATTTCATGTTTCACAACATATACCCTCCCAAACTGCTCGTTGATGTGATATGTATGGATGTTGTCTTCCTTGACCAAATTGTTTCGACCACATTCAAATACAGAAGCAACAATTTCTGCTTGGACGTCATTGAAGACGTAGATGGTATAAACAGATGCACAATGTTTCTCCAAATCCAATAATGTCATTAGAGTTGGGAAGCTTGTTGAAGATTCAAAGTCTAACACTTGTTGATTGTGTCTTTGTGACTCAATTGCACTCTCAAACTTCATCATGAAAATAACTAGAGAAGATGTGGATCCAATGAAATGCGAGAAGAAGAAGTTCTGGCTCTTAGACCTTGAAGTTGTTCTAAGAAGTCCATCCATGTTTACATCATTGAAGAACGCCCCAAGTGACGTAGCTCAAACATCACCGGCAGCCAAGTGTTTGACTCAAGTCCAAATTCAGCAATAATGTTATGCCAAGTCTCCTCAAACTCCTTCCGGCTAATTTCATTGCTCCAAACAAGCTTGTTGAACTTGCTTTTGAATTGATACTTGTTATACACATCATTTGTAACCTTTGACGGTACCTTGAACATTATATACCACATGCAGAAACGATGCATAGCCTTGTCAAATACTTTTTCAATTGCAACTCTTACTGCATGATCTTGATCAGTGAGAATGACAAATGGTTCATGGCCCCTCATTGCATCATTGAAGTTTTTATATAGCCAAACATAAGACTCGATATCTTCTTTCAGAATCAACCCAAAGGCAAAAGTAATGGTCTTCTTGTTGTTGCCAATCCCTGTAAATGGTACAAATACCATTTCATACCTAAAGGCAAAGTATTAAAATTTGTTCTTCAATATATGTGATTTGTTCATCACTATAAGCAATTTGTTCATTGTAAATAGCATTTTGTTCATCACAATGGCAATATGGCAAATTTGTTCATCAATATACGAGATTTGTTCATCCATAGAAGCAATTTGTTCATCAAAATTAAAACTTTTTCATACCTGTTTGATTTGTATGTTGCGTCAGCAGAGACAACATCTCCAAAATATGAGAAGCTCTTCCTTGCAATAGGATTAGACCAGAATAATTTGGTTAATTGATGTTGTTCATCAACATCAGAAAAACGCGTCACATCTTTCTTTTTCTTGAACAAGTTGTCAATAAGCATTTGAGCATCACACCCAATCATGAAGGAATTAAGATCTCTTTTAAAATTCTTGAAATAAATGATAGTTGCACCAATTTTTGCATAAGAACTAACAAATTCCCTATAGACCTTGTATGACTTGCTTGTACCAACATTTGCTCGGATGCAATTCATGACGAAATCTTCATGGAAGGAAGTCAGTTTCCCATTGCTCTTTGCAAAGTGTTTTTGTCCATCTTCAAGCATAACATGGGTGTGACGTTCTTCAAATTTCTTAACAACATATCCATTTCTTCCAGAAAGTCTCATAGCAATTTTAGCAATGCAACCACACCTTTTGGTTAAACTTTTTCGCTTTTTCACTTTTCCTTGTTCTTCTTCATCATCTTCTTCTTCTTCTTCTTTACTATGATTTGATGAACCATTGGTAATCAACTTGAGATTAGATGCAGTAGGTGCAGTTTTTCTAGTTGATTCACCGTTGTTCTGTTTTGTTTTTTTAAACCCTGACCGGTTACACAACATGTATTTCCAAATTGTAGTGTTAGTCCCATATGAAGACTTTGTAATGGTGCCAAAACGAGCTTGAAAACCCAAGTTATAAACATCATCCGCTCTTTAGGTCTTAAGTTGTCATCACAAAATGGGATGTACTAATTTGTGTTGACAGGGGAGATCACGATCTTGTATTTCTTGTTATCTTCTATTTTTCCTTCATTATAGGGAAAAAACATGTAAATACGCATCAGGATCCACTACACATACAATTTTTTATCTTTTATTTTTCCTACAATATGTAATACAAATGAACAAATGTGTAATACTTATGAACAAATGTATAATACGTATGAACAAACTCATAATACTTATGAACAAAAATTGGATGAACAATTGTGTAATATCTCTGAACAAATGCGTGATATTTATGAACAAATGTGCGATACGTATGAACAAATTTGTAATATTACACATTTTGTTCATACTAATGGTTGTCTTCCCAAATAACTAATATCAATTTCCTCGAAACTATAAAATCGAGTTTGCTATTTCTTATGCGTAAACAGATTCAATTTTTGATGAGAAATATGATTAAAACTTCAAAATTGAGTTGTATTAGCCTGTATTAGGGAAAAAATCGGTGATTACCTAGATCCATTAAATGTATATAGTCAGATCTTCGTTGTAACTTTGAGGAAATCATAGATCTAAACAAAGCTCCTTCGAAAAGCTCTCTTTTCTCTGTGAAAAGAGAAATTTCGGTTAAATCGAAGCTCGAAATAGTGAATTATTTTAATTTAGAAGAGGAAATATCGAGAATGTGCATTCATACAGCAAGATGCCAAGATTAGAGTAGAAAATTCGAACATAGATACCACAATCGTAATTCTGTGTTTTTAATCCAGTTTAGAAGCGTAATTTTTGCTGAGAAAAAAAAAAGAGATTTTGGTTTTAATTTGGAAAGCGGATCAAAAGTTGTCTTTTTTTTGGGTTTTGCTTGGGCGACAAGTAGCTTTGGTAGAGGCTGAAGTACACGCACATTTCTTCTTCTTTTTTTGAATTATTTGGACGTGCGAATAATTCAAGCTAGATGGACGGTGGAGATCCATTCTCTCCTTCGCACCCAGGCGCCCATTCGCAGGTGAACCTAACTCTAGAAATTTTATCACCTTCTTCAAGAAGTAATATTTTCTATCATTACCCACTTCACGGAGTAATGAGAATTATTATTTCATCTCTTCAAGGATGATTATAAATTGACTCTACTAGGACAAATATTTTATATGCATCCACTTCAGGGGATGACAAATTTTCTTTTAACTTACAAAAAATAATAGTGTACATAAACAATAACATAAATAATTAAATTTAGAAATGTAAATTAATAAATAAATGAAAATAAAACATGTCAACCAATGTTATCAGGATCGAGATTTTAGGATCGGATCAGAGAAGGGGTTGTGGATCGGATCGTAAAATCGGATCGTAGGATCGTAAGATCCTATAAAATTAATTAAAATTTAATATAAATGAGAAAAAGATTTTAAAATTACGGATTTAAAGTGCAAAAAAGGTTAAATTTTTCTAGAACTAAGTATTGATAATTGACACTCTATACATCAGGCCTTAAAAAACGAAATTTTCTAAAATAAAGTAATCGATAATTGTTATGACACAAAAAAATTAATTTAGCCATTTGGGGCATCCACGTTTGGACATTAATTAAGGTTTAAGTAAACTAAATATTAATTATTTGTTCATCTAATTCTAAATATCTTATAAAATTCATAGTTAGTACTTAGTAGTTAATATTATTAAGTAGGCAACCCTACCACGTGAACCACAAGAAGTTACATCTAAATATCTTATAAAATTATAGTTAGTAGTTTTAATCCATAAAATTATAGTTAGTAGTTAAAATCCATAGATATTATTAGTTAATAAAAAGCTTATAACCGTAAAATATAGGAAATGAATATTTGAGCCATGAGTTTTTTCATACTAAATGGGTCTATTGGGCCTATAAAAAAGTTTTAAGGCTGAAATGAAGGATCTTACGATTGTATTATGGGATCGTAAGATTCAAGCGATTTTGAACGATTTTGTGCGATTTTGAAACGATTTTAACAATTTTCGATTTTAAGGTACGATCCGGATCATATTCTCTTATGGGATCTTTGGATCTTACGATTTTAAGATCCGGATCTCAATTTTAATAACATTGATGCCAACTTCCGGTGACTAATAACTAATATCTATTTATATAGGCCTTTTATTATTTATTCCAAGAGATTGTATTTGTCATTAGTCTAAACTTTATCATCTATTTTTTGAGATGAAAAAATTTTCCTTACAATTTGCAAAAAAATTGTGTCATCTACTTCAAGAGATGATTATATTTTCACCACCCACTTCAAGGAGTAGAAACTCTTATTGGTTCATCCACTTTTGGGATAGATTCAATTGTTTCGTCCACTTCGAGGGATGTACATTATCACTTCAGGGATAATATTACATTGTGAATTCAACTCTTCAAGAGAAAATAACTATGACATAATTTAATATAGATGAAAATAATATATAAATAAACAATATACAAACAATTAAATAAATAAGATAATAAAATAAATAAAATATTTCATTCACTTTAGAGAATGAGGATTATCACTTTATGTATAATTTTATTTGTAAATTCAACTCTTCAAGAGAAAATAATTATCGCTTCAGGGATAATTTTATTTGTAAAATTCAACTCTTCAGGAGGAAATAATTATTGCTTCAGGGATAATTTTTTCTGTAAGAGTTTGGTTCAAATAAAATAACTTTTTATCTTATAAAATAAGGATCGTTTAGAGCCCTTGGATCTTCTTGATCCAAGGGCTGGTATTCTCAGAAATTAGGGGCGCAGTGGCATTTTCATAATTTATCGAAAATTACAAAAGTGCATCGTTATGGTGAAAAACTGCAGTACTATATACCAAAAAGTGCATTACTAAACCCAAATATTTTGGGTGATTTAGTTCAATCAGAATCGAGTGAATTGGACGCTAAAGATGATGCACTTTTTTGGTTTAATAATGCACTTTTTGATCTTCGCAATGCACTTTTCCACCATAACGATGCACTTTTACATTGAGCCGAACATGGAGCGCTGCCATGTTGTCTTTGTTTTAGCTTGCACTTTTTCGACTTACTAATGCAGTTTTTGTATTTAGCAATGCACTTTTTCACGATAGCGATGCACTTTTGTAATTTTCAAGAAATTACCAAAATGTCACCGCGTCCCTAAAAGGGATAGAACATCAGCCCTTGGATCACCTCAATCCAAGGGCGATCCAAGGGCTCTAAATGCTCCTTATTTTATAGGGTAATGAGTTGTTTTATTTGACTCTTACTCTTATTTGTAAATTCAACTCTTCATAAGGAAATAATTATCGCTTCAGAATAATTTTATTTGTAAATTCAAATCTTTAGGAGGAAATAATTATTGTCTTTAGGAGGAAATAATTATCGCTTCAGGGATACAATGATGTTCCAATTACTCCAGGGAATGAAAATAATCACTTCAGGGATTATATATTGATGTTTCATTCTCTTCAGAGAATGAATATTATGAAAAATTATCACTTCGGAGATAATACTATCTTTATATGTTCATATAATTTGTCTCACCGGGGACAAATTCGTTTATAAATACATCTACTTCAAAGAATATATCATATTTCTATATTATTTATAAATAACAATTGACTTCATAATTGAATCAACGTAATTATGTAAATAAAATACAACGAGAAAAATAAAGTAAAGTGAACCGAAAACATATTGAACATAATTGAAACAATCGGAGAAAAATTTATTCATTAGCAAAGAATAATTAAAAAAGCATAATTAAAAAAGCATACTGAGACCGATCTAGAAC
Source organism: Fallopia convolvulus (assembly GCA_964016875.1). Classification (NCBI taxonomy): domain Eukaryota; kingdom Viridiplantae; phylum Streptophyta; class Magnoliopsida; order Caryophyllales; family Polygonaceae; genus Fallopia; species Fallopia convolvulus. Next base: position 48,075,691 of record OZ024729.1, read on the forward strand.
AAGCAAACCGAAAACATACATGGAAATGGAATGAAGCATACATGAATAAACCAATTCTTGAATAGAATAATTAACAGGGACCATGAGACCGGTCTAGAACAAAGTTAACAATCGATATGCAAATTTCTATGTAAATTTCAATACATAAGCGAGAGATAATCATGATTTATTAAAGCTAGTCTAAAAGTAATGGAAGGGTTAGTAAAAAAGAATCATGAGCAACACGAAATATAATAGTAATTGACAGAATACATAAATGACACCCTGTACTTGGGTCAATTGGTCACTTGGCCCCCTGTACTTTAGTCCTAACCGTTTGGCCCCCCATAGTTGCACATTGCGACCTATTGAATCCCTATTGAGCCACTTATCCCAGCTTTTTTTAGGAGTGTGGTGCCCGTGCGATCATGTGTTATATTGTGTTGCCACAATGGCGATGACATGGATGTCATAGATGACATGGATGACATGGCGATGACATAATGTGTTATATTATGTTGCCACAATGGCATCCATGTCATCGCCATTGTGGCACCATAATATAACACATCATCGCGCGTGCACTACACTCTTAAAAAAGCTGGGATAAGTGGCTCAATAGGGGTTCAATAGGTCGCAATGTGCAATTATAGGGGACCAAACGGTTAGGGCTAAACTACAAGGGGCCAAGTAACCAATTGACCCAAGTACAAGGGGCCGTTTATGTATTCTGCCAATAGTAATTAACATGGTCATGCGCTCTGTCAATGAGAAAAAGTTAAACGCATCGATACCTTCATAGCAAGAGCAATCTCGTGCTGATAATGTGTTATAATTATTTGAGAGAGATAGAAAAGACAACAAGATAAGAGAAAGAGCGTAGAATTTTCTGTATCTCTTATTAGGTTGCCGGGTTTTTATATAGAGAATACAAGATTTAATAAATAAGTCTAAATCTAAAATTTGCTATGTATATTTAAATATAATATTATTATAACAGTTGATTAATTTTTTACTTGTTTTGAATTTTTAAGTGTAATAAAAAAGAGTGAAAAATATTTAAGTGATTTGAAAATAATTAGTCTGTTATTTTAAAAAATTTAAATTAATTTTACATAAAAATGACAAATAAACTAATATTGTTATACTAGTTAGATGTCCGTAGAAATTATGTAATATTTCGAAGATACTAGTGTACAATTAGGAGAAAAAAAAATGCACTAATAAGCCATAGACTAATAAAAGATACTAGATGGAAATTGGTGACAAATAGTTTGGTATGGAGCGTACAGCGGACTTAGTGGGCATTAGACAAGGTGGGTTCTGGTGGAAAAATTCAAATTTCAAATGCGATGGCCGACCGATCGACGTGGTCTGCTTCTCGACTACTTGACTAAATTCCTATTAATGACCTTTGTTTCTTAGTTTTATTCGATTTTTCTAACCTGTGCCCTTAGGGCATAGGTTAAGAGCCTAAAAATGATAATATATTTTAGAATTGTATTTGTTTAGATTTAATTATTTTTTCAATAGGGTTTATTAGTTTCCTATTAGGATTTTAGTTCCTAAAATTAGTACTCTTATCCTATGCCCTTAGGGCATAGGATAGAAAAACCGAGTTTTATTTAAGTGGGGCCTTTTTAACCCATCTATAATAATTGTAAGTGTCCATCATCAAACTCAAATCCTATCCGTAACACATTTCCGTATGGTGGTGAGAAAATTAGTCTTCCATACTGGGCCGGAGCCATGTTGGGGCGGGTGGGGGCCATGGCCCCCAATCTAAATTTTTGTCCGTATATATGTTCCTCTTGTCAATAGCTTCGATTTGATATATTATAAGCTTAATTCTGACATTTGAGCAAAAAGTTATAAACGTTTGAAGGTTGGACGTATACAAACCACTTTTAACAAGTCATTTACTTAGTTAGAACGCTTTTATCTTGTGTTATACATCTTACTTTCATAATGTGATTGAACCCGAAAACTTTGAAATAAGGATTTTAGTTTGGGTTTTATTTTTTAATTACGAGTTTTTAATATTTATAGATTCAACTAATTTGTATTTTGAAACATTTTTGTTTTCTTAATCTAAATGTAGTGTGAAACATAATTCATAATTATGTAAGTTGTCATTATAAACTTTGGTTTTCTTAACGTAATTATATTTTGAAATATTTTAGTCCCTCGTCTATAAAATATGTTCTCTTTTTTGTCTAAATTTATATTTTTTATTGTTACATCTTTCTCGAAACGTACATTAGCTATGTTGGAAAATTTTGTCGGCCCCTACAATGATAATTTTTTGGCTACGCCCCAGCTTCCATAATTACCTCTAATCTGAAAAGAATTTGTTGGTAATTTTAGTGTCATCGACATTTGAGAAGTCACCGACGTCAGTTTTGGTGTGATCGAGATTAACGTCAACACGGGAACAGAGTTTACTACTCCCTCCCTCAGTCCCTATTTGTTTGTCCTAATGTACACAGTTCACGCATATTAAGAAAATATATAAAGTAGTATTGGTAAGTGGCAAAGCTAGATAATATAAAGAAAAGGTATAAAGTAGTAAAAGTAAGTGGGAAAGTTAGATAATATGAATAAAATGTATAAAGTAGTATTGGTAAATGGGAATAAATAGGGGTAGTTTTGTAATTTAATGAATGTAACAAGTTGAAAAAAGATTAAGAAGATGAGAAAGTTGGATAAAGAGAGTAAAAATGATATTGGATGGGGGTATAATTGTAAGAAAAATGTAGACGAAAAAGGAAAGAAAGAAAGTACGACAAACAAAAGGGGACGACAGAAATGGAAAGTAGACAAACAAATGGGAACAGAGAGAGTATAACACGGGCTATGGCGTGTGGAGTGCACGTTTGTGTAAGTGAACCTAATTTCTAGAAGGTTGAACAAGTTCAAAGCCTGTTAAATGTTGGGTACTTGAGATTGGGACTTGTATGTCGTCGACCTCTGTTAGGTCAACGACCTGAGTGACGGTTCTGGGGTAATCGCTTGATAATCGCCTTTGGATTAGTCAAACAATGTGCATGTAACTGTTTAGATGTTATCTACTCTGATTAGAGACTCCTTTAGAAATATAAAGGTAGTGGGAACACGTGGGGAGGTAGTGGACAGAAGTTATAACTGTTGGTAACCGCCATAACTGATGTCCATGTCACCCACTTCAGAAAAACTGCCAAAAACCATTTTTGACGTCCAAATGCTCAATTAAAGGCTTTATTGGGATATTGTGTCGAAGGTTGATGAATTGTCTCTCTAAAAACACTCTGAACAAGAAGCATCGGTTCATATACTAAACTCTAAAGTTTTGTCCTAGATCGCCAGCCACGACAAGGACAAGTAGGTTTGTCATATCTCAAATCGAATTTCAGGGATTCCCTTAGGCTGAATACGGTGTGAAATATCGGTTTAGGAAAGCTTCCATGCAATTCAAACCTATATGAAGTTACCATTACGTTCATTGATCGTTTCCCCTGGTGTGTTGAAGAAATCGTCGACTTGCCTGAAGTAGCCAACCTTGAAGAGTTCCCCAACTCAAAGAGTGCACAAAACCAACAGTCTAAACCGATATTTCAGATCAATGGCGTCCATTGGTGAGATGACCTCGAAGTTCCAAAAGCTGAAGAAGTTCGAGAGCATGGACTTTCGAAGATGGAAAAAGAAGATGCACTTCTTGTTGACGACCTTGAAGATGGTAGGCGTCCTCTCCACTCCCATGCCAGAGGTTGGCGACGACGAGGCCTTAGATGCTATAAGGCGTAAGTGCAAGTGGGAGAATGATTATTACATCTGTCGTGGTCACATTCTTAATGGTATGTCTAACTCACTTTTTGATGTTTACCAACATGGGACTCTCTTGAGTCGATATACATGGTCGAGGATGCTTCAAGTGTGAAATTTCTTGTTAGTAACTTCAATGACTACAAGATGGTTGATGCTAGGTCGGTGATGGAGCGGTTCAATGAACTTTTTCATGTCTTGGGGCGGTTTGCCCAACATAATTTGAAGATGGATGAAGCCATCTCGGTGTCAAGTACGGTTGTTTTTAGATGATATGGTTGTTTTTGAAAGTCGATGACCTGAGATTTTGAGTCAGTGCAAGACTCATAGGTTGCTGACTTAGGAGAAGAAGTCTTTTCAAGCTCAATAGCCTCATTTGAGCAAACTTTGTTATCATCGAGAAGGTTGGTTATATTACCTTGATTCTCTTCCACTTTTTCATTTAACTTAGTGACCGGAGTTCCAAGCCTTTCGATGATAGCAATTAACTATTCTCTAGTCATTTTAGCAAGAAGTGAAGAAAGTTCTGATTCATTCTAATAGCATATACTTGTAACCCTAACTTGCCATATAAGCAACCCTTTTGTACATGTATATATAACATATTCTATGAATGCAGAATCCCCAAAGGAGACTTTCACTAATAATGTCTCACATGGTATCACGAGCGTTTTCGACCTAACTGTAGCCCAACCCTTTCCCCGCGCCGCCGGCTCAATCTCTTTGGTGCCATCGCGTTTCTTCCTCGCCTAAAACCTACCGCCCACTCCAAGCGAGTGTGCGCTGCCCACCCTCCCCGTCCCTCCCATCGGCGTTGTTTGCCCTAAATTCTCCTCTGCCCTAATTGTCGTTCTCCATGGTAGGCGATGATTCACCAAAAGATAACCCGCCTAAGGATCCTCCACCGAAGGATCTCACTGATGGCGGCCTTATCAAGACTCTTGCTTCCGCCTCTGGCACGGTCGGCGGTGTCTCCAAGCTCAGTTTTCACTTTGCACTTACCGTCTCCAATGTCAAGAATTTAATCCCCCTTGTGCTCGATGCTTCCAACACCAAATATAATTCATGGGCCGAACTCTTCCGTGTCGCTGCGAGGGCACACAAGGTCCTTGATCACATTGACAACACCGTCGCTCGTCCCGATGATGTTTCGGATGATCTTTGAGATCAACTTGACGCTATAATCTTGCAATGGATTTACTCTACCATCTCTTGCGATCTCTTGTTCACGATCCTTGAACCTAATTCTACTGCTTTATCTGCTTGGAATCGATTGAAAGATATATTCCATTACAACAAGGCGTCACGCGCCGTCTATCTGCAACATGAATTTTCAAGGTGCCGACTTGAAGCTTTCGACTATGTCTCGGCCTATTATCAGCAATTGAAAGATCTCGCTGATCAACTCGCCAATGTTGATGCCAAAGTCTCGGGTCATCAGCTTGTGATTTAACTCATAGCCGGCCTTATGTCGGAATTTGACACCATCACTAGCTTCATCCATCTGACGAGTCCTCTCCCAGATTTTTCCAAGGCTCTCTCGATGGTTCTTTTAGAGGAGATGTGCCACCAACATCAGAAATCTATGGTCGGCGATCCAAAAGCCCTTAATGTCACCTCTGACAAGACTTCCGCTCCAACGTATGACACACCTGACTCTCAACGACCTGCGATGTCTGATCAATCATCCAACTGTGGCAATGGAAACGGGCGTGGTCGTGGCCGCGGTCATGGTCGTGGTCGCGGATGTAGTAATCAACAGCGTAGCCCATGCAGTTTCAACGGAATCCTCTCAGATGGGTTCAGGTTCTTGGCCACAATCAGCAACAGTGACCGACCTTTGCTTGGAACCAGCCCCCGTGCCCCTACCCTAACAATCCGGGGGTGGGAATCCTTGGCTCAGCACCTCGACAACAATTTCTGCATGCCAATGTTGAATATTCGGACCCCTACTATGGTTATACGGTGACGTTGTACCCCCCGGACAACTCGTGGTACATGGACACCGATGCCTCCTCTCATATGGCCAACAATCTAGGTATACTCTCGTCCATTACTTCTAAGAGTTCATTACATTCGGTTATAGTCGGCAATGGCACGAAAATTCCAACTTCGGGTCTATGAACTGCCCATCCACCTACCCTAAACCGACCACTATATCTCTAAAATGTTCTCATAACCCCCCAACATTATCAAAAACTTGGTGTATGTTCGAAAATTTTCACAAGATAATAATGTCTCTGTTGAATTTGACCCGTAAGGTTTTCTTGTGAAGGATCTTCAAACGGGCATCAATCGTTTGAGATGTAACGGTTCTGGCGAGCTCTATCCGGTCAAAGCCCAGTCTTCCACACCTTCATCTGTGTCCCTCTCTTCTGAGTCGTCCGTCCCATGGCACGCACGCCTAGGGCATCCCGGGCACCCTGTCTTCAATCAAATGCGTCGTTTGCTTCCTTCTCGAGTCAATAAGGAGACTTCGTCTTCTATTTGTTCTTCTTGTCAATTAGGAAAACATATTAGATTACCTTTTGTTTCATCTCAAACTCGCACTTTCTTTCCATTTGATATTATTCATAGTGACTTGTGGACGTCACCTATTGTTAGTTCTGAAGGGCATAAATATTATGTTTTATTTTTGGATGATTTTACGCACTTTCTTTAGGTTTTTTCCGATCAAATATAAGTCTCGAGTGTTCAACATTTTTGTTCGGTTCCATCGGTTCATCAAAACTCAATTTCGATGCAACATTAAAACCTTCCAATGTGATATGGGTAGAGAGTTCAATAGCAATCAATTTCACTCTTTATTCCACCAAACCGGACTGCGTTTAGGTTTTCATGTCCACACACTTCGTCTCAAAACGGAAAATATGAGCATAAGATTCGCACCATTAAAATATGCTCAGAACCATGCTCCTTCATTCATCTCTCCCACCTCGTTTCTGGCATTTTGTGCTTGACACCAAAGCCTATCTATTAAATATATTGCCATCGTCAACCATTCACAATAAAAGCCCAACTCAAGCTCTTTACAACACCACCCCAACGTACACTCATCTTCGGGTGTTTGGTTGTCTATGTTTTCCAAACTTATCTGCCATTTTCGCTAATAAATTGCAACCTCGTTCTATCCCTTGTGTATTTCTTGGTTATCCCAAAGATCTACATTTGCATGGATCTCAAGTCTCACAAAATCATCCTTTCCCGGCATGTCAGGTTTGACGAAAATGTGTTTCCCTTTGCCAACCAATCCTCTCCTCAAAATTCCCTCTATGATTTTCTTCAACATGACGATCCTATTTCTCTTCTCTTTACTCATCATTTTTCGAGCTCGCCAGCTCCTGTCACTTGGCCAAGTGCTCCGTCTACTCCTCCCAGTTTAACCGGGTCACTTCCACCGTCACCTACCCCTTTTGCCTCAGCCACGTCACCCTGGCCTTATACAGCCCTCAAACACCACCCCCAGTGGCCTCTCCTCCTCCTCAATCGGCCCCACCATCACATCCAATGATAACCCGATCCCGAGCCGGCATTCTCCAACCTCGCCAAATTTTTGACCTTAACACTACCGAATCCCGGGCCACATCTCTCTCTCCGATCCCCACCTCTCACAAAACAACCCTCTTAGACCTGAATTGGTCATCTGCCATGCATGACGAATACCGTGCTCTTTTAAGTAATGGTACCTGGGTCTTGGTCCCTCAGCCAACAAGGGCTAACGTGGTCCGTTGTATGTGGCTTTTCCGCCACAAGTTTCGTTCTGATGGGTCTCTTGAGAGGTATAAGGCTCGTTTGGTAGCTAATGGTCGCTCACATGAGGTTGGTATTGATTGTGACGAGACTTTTAGCCCGGTTGTTAAACCGGAAACTATTCGAACTTTGCTCCATCTTGTTGTTTCACGTGCCTGGCCGATTCATCAGCTAGATGTGAAAAATGCTTTTCTCCACGGGTCTCTTCAGGAAACGGTTTACATGTTTCAGCCCCCGGATTTCACTGATCCAACAAAACCAAGGCATGTTTGTTTATTGAAGAAATCTCTGTATGGCCTGAAAAAGGATCTCGGGGCCTGGTACCAGCGTTTTGCTTCTCATTTGGGACGACTTGGTTTTCAAATTAGCAAAAACGACACCTCTTTGTTCATTTCCAAGCATGGCTCTTCACTAGCTTAATTACCTGCTCTTATATGTTGATGATATCATTCTGACAGCCTCTTCTGATGCTTTACGGCTTGAGATTTTTCTCGTCTTAGTATGGAGTTTGCTATGACTGATTCAGGGCCCCTGTCATATTTTCTTGGTATCTCTGCTACTCGCACAGCCTTTGGTATGTTTCTTTCCCAAGAAAAATATGCTACTGAGATTTTTGATCGCGCTTCTATGGCCTCTTGTAATCCGGCTACTACGCCTATTGATCCGGGTTATAAGCTTGTTGCTGATGCTAGACCTCCGATTTTTGACCCCACTTTATATCGTAGTCTTGTCGATGCCCTTCAGTATCTTACTTTTACATGGCCTGATATTTCTTATGCGGTTCAACAAGTCTGCCTGTTTATGCATGACCCTAGGGAACGTCATTTTGCTGCTTTGAAATGCATTATTCGCTATGTACACGGGACTACTTCACTCGGCATTACCATTACAGCTGTTGCTCGGCCCTCGTTATTTGCTTACACCGACGCTGACTGGGTTGGGTGTCCTGACACTCGACGCTCTACTTCTGGCTATTGTGTCTTTCTCAATCACACTTTAGTCTCTTGGTCAACTAAGCGTCAACAGGTGTTCTCCCGTTCAAGTGGCGAGGCCAAGTATCGTGGCGTTGCAAACGTCGTCACTGAGTGTTGCTGGCTACGTAATTTGCTTCTCGAACTTCATTGTCCTTTGACTCGTGCTTCGCTAGTTTATACTGACAATATTTCTGCCACCTACTTGGCGATTAATCATGCCAAACATAAGCGGACTAAGCATATTGAGCTTGACATTCATTTTGTTCGAGAACAGGTTGCTTTGGGTCATGTTAGGATTCTCCATGTACCGTCCAAGTATCAATACACATACATTTTTACGAAAGGGTTGTCTAGACAATTATTTTTGGATTTTAGAGACAGTCTTACTGTTAGGGCTTCTCCAATTTCGATTGTGGGGGCGCAATAGCATATACTTGTAACCCTAACTTACCATACAAGCAACCCTTTTGTACATGTGTATATAAGAGCACTTTTATCAATTGGCATAGAGATGCTAGGATGCTCTTTTTATTAATAAAATATTGAAACTTGAAGAGCATTCAAGAGAATGGGTGCTCTTTTGGGTGGACAAGAGCACCGCTTCTCTTTTAATTTTAAGCATTTTTTTTAAAAAGCTGGTACTAAAACGCTGGAGAAGGCCCAGTGTGGCACCACGTGTCACCCTATGATTGGGCGGCGTGTGGTGCTTTTAATACATTTAAAATGTATTTTGGCATTTGTAAACTAAAAAAAAAAATTATCATAAGTCTAGATTTTTTTTCTCTACATTTAGACATCCATTTTGACTATATTTGACATACTTTTTAAAAAAATGTGTATTTTGGGTATCTTTAGCTCCAAAAATACTTAAATCTTGTTATGTTATGGTAGTTTCATGAAATTTAATTGCTTAAAATTTGTGGGTATCTTTTTTTAATCATTTATTTTATGAATTATGAAATTAATTAATATTTTATATTTATAAATATACATGAATAAGTATTTTGGTAATTGATAGTAAATGGTATATTTATAATTTTAAATGAAATGAAGGGGTATATTTGTCAATTGATTGATATGAAAAAAGTAACTTTTTGAGATGCTAGTTTTTGAATTGATAAAATGATAGAATGAATAGAGATGTTAGAATGATGTGGCGGAGAGAGAAAGAGAAAGAAATGGGAAAAGAGCATCCCATGAATAAACATGTTCTAACATATTATATGAATGGAGAATCCCCCAAGAGGACTTTCTCTAATAACGTCTCATACATTCATTTGTGCATATTTCTACCACTTTCAAAGGTAGGGACAAATTCTTTCTTCGATATCAAATTTGTGTTTTCTTGGAATTTCTTTTGGGAGAGCATACAAAGTCATGAATTTGACTACACACCATATTTGAAGGATCATTGAAATTTAGGGTTTTTGTTGAATTCTTCATCTGATGTCTCTTAATGATTTTAGTGATGCTGACTGAACGGCATGCCCCAAATTTTTGCCGTATCGTTATGTATTTTCTTAATCGCTTTTGGTGGGTGTCCAATATCATGGAAGTAAAAAAACCAAATTATTTTTCCCATTCCTTCAAGGATTCAAATGATACAGAAGATTGCTCGGTTAGTGTCTTACTTGTAAGTTGGTGTGGTTCTCTCGCCTTTTTCATGAGCAAGATGTCTACGACATTCTTCCTAGTCTAGTCAAATGTAATAACTATGCCATAATTCACATTGCATGCAATTCTGTGTGAATTAAAGGGGTTTTGATATTCGGACTGGAAATCAAATGGAAAGCCCCATCCCCCCATTTACTATGCATGTAGCCAACCACTATATAGAACATCATGTAGCAAATCTATGCTTCGCTTCTCTGTTTTTCTCTCCAATGAAGATTTTTATTTCCAGTTCGAATCTTCTGCTCCACAAACAATGTACCACCTAAGGTTATTAAAATCCCGATTCGATTCTGCGTATCTACGATTCTAACGATCCTATGATCCATGATACGTGAAACGATCCACGATCCTGAATAAGATCTTAAATGATTTAGAATACAATCTCGATCCGATCCCGATTTTACATATGATTTTAATCATCCTATAAACGATTCTAACGATCATATAAACAATTCTTATGATGTTAGTAAATGATAATTACGACTATATCTTATTGATAACTCCGGGTTAACCACTAGTTTATCCTACAACATTTTTAATAATCAAATTAATAATGTTTATCATTTTCTTACTTCATATATAACAAAATGTACAATTTATTAGATTATCGTTACATATTTTTAAGTTATAATGTAGGATCTTACAATTGAACGATCCGATCGAAAAGCCCTTAAACGATCCAACATAAGATCTTGATTCTAATAACCTTGTAACACCTACAACTTTATATTGGACCAAGTGTCCGCTTTTTTGTGATAAAAAAGATTGATTGGAAAATGAGGAAGGAGATGAAATGATTTTTATTTTATTCTTTTTTTTTTTTAAATAAAAGTGAATAAATGATCCAATGTTAAGGGAGAAGATTATTTCATTTCTTGCCTAGTGTGTGAGAAGATGATAAGGGTATACTAACAATGTTTGAGAAGATGACATGTGAATGATTAGTCGACAAGATACAATCTTCTACCATTCCAGCACATTCATCACAATATAGAGAAAACACTAAAAGAGGGTCTAACGTTTAAATTTTTGGTATCACAGTCATACTTGTCACATGGAAAAATATCAAATTTCCTAATTGTTATATGTCCTGAACTTTCCTGGATTGATGATGAAATCACCGATGCTTCTATATATTTGTAATTAGAGTCATCAATGAGAGATGAACATTTTCCGACACAAAGTGACAAGACTCATCCTCAAACGACATCATTTAGGGTCATTGCTTGAATGCTTGATGACTTTTGACATATAAAGCCGAAACAGAGAGGGTCCTTGTATTGCCAAAACTGAAAGCAGTATAAAATCTGCCTTAATGTCACAAGAACATCTACAGAAAGCATGAGAAAGGAACTCCAAATTTTCCAAGCCAATTGGCAAACTATGCTGTTTTTTGAGTTAAAACACTATCTGTAGAGCTGAATTAATCAATTGATTCAAGCTGTGCATACATACTTATAAACAGTTCACTGCACATCATCACAGGCTCTTCGAGTCTGTGTCTACATCAAATTCTAGCTCAGTTCTCCAGCCTCCCCTCCGGCTTGCCTCAAAACAAAACAAAAAGAAGAAAGGAAAGAAAGGAAAAGCACATTTCACCTAGATCGTGTTAGTCATGAAGAGAGTTAGTTAATGTACGTGCCCTTTGGATGACACGTGAATTCAGGGGCTTCCATCTCAATGCAGTCTCTTCATTTTTGGTAAAGTCAAATCTTATCAAAATCTCATCTTCATTTTCTGTTGTCTCTTGGAACAGAAATATGGCCTCCTCTCGCAATAGTTTTGTTGTTGAAAATCTGCTTGATTCCCACTTCAGCTCGGCTACTATATCTGGAGTCCAAGGTGGAAGGTGGACCTTCCAAGGGTTTGTTGTTGGTATCGTCATCTCGTGTTTCATTGGAAAGGTAATCAAAGGGTTTCTTGCAGATACAAGGTGTTGGGAATTCAAAGAAATCATCTCTGCCCCCCGTTCGGATATCATTAGGTTCTCCCATGAACCCTCTCTGGCATGACCGTACTTTCCTGGCAAATGTATCCCAGTCCATCTTATGTCTGGACATGAACAAGGAACTAAGTTTCTTTGCATTTGGTCTGATGGTTCTCCTGTGACCCATGTACCTCCTTTAAAATCATACAAATAAAACTAATCAGACAAAAGATATGTTGATTAACAAAAATTAATCTGCAATCATAGAATCATCAGACCACAGATTGACTTTAATGTTAGAAAAGGTATGTTCAGTAAAAAAATGTAAGAAATGGTATCCAGCTTACAACCAAGAAAACTACATTAATCAATAGTTTTAAAAACGGAAATCAGGTCTATCTTATTTTTCTTTGCCAAGTTCGCATTAGATCGTCCTACATTCACAAAATGTTGTTAATTGGATTGGGTAAGTTATGTTCAAGCAAGTTATCCTTCATTTATGGGAAGTTTATGGACTGACTAGTTTTGAATATTTGGGTAAAAAGGTTCTCAACTCTCAGCTTGAGTTTGTCAGTTTGGTGGTTTTATTCACTGAGCACGTTTGGGTGGGTTTATGACCTTGGGCTACCTAGTTTGGGTTATTTTAATATTTGGATTATTTCAGGCTTTGATTTGGATTATTTTGGGATAGATGTTCATATCTCCAGCAAAAGCTAATTATCTCAAGCCAGTTCAAATTGGGTTTTCAGTTTAATTCAAGATATATTAATTAGCAGACTCGCAATGACAAGAAAACAAAAACACTTTATTTAGTTCTTTCTCCAAACCCATACCTTATCTCACCCTTTTTCCTCAACCCCTATCACCGATTAGTTATCCAAATGGCTGTTTAAACTACACACACGAGATTGCTAAAACAAAAAGGGGGTGTAATTATAATCTCAGTGAAGCAAATGATAGCTAAAGAGAAATTTGGGAGTAGAGCCAAATGATAGTCTAAAGTGTATTTCAAATGCATCAAGTGCCATTTAGCATTATTATCAGAACAGTTGGAAGTCATTACCTTCGACCTGCAAGTATCTTTGCCATATTCCCATTGTTATTTGTGACAAATACATCACTTTCTTCAGCCACTATGTAGTCAATGGCAGCAAGGCGAGATGAGAAGGGAAGGAAAGTTTTCAATTCCTCACCGGCAAGGGTCTCTTTTGTATAGTAGTTCGGGAAAAGATCCTTAAGAGGCCTTAGAGTATCTTCCCCACCATAGATTTCGCCAGAGGCAACATAAATATAGGTATCATTTTTAAAACCAAGTGCTCGTAGCATTAAACCCACTTCATGAGGAGTAAGAGGGCATTTTCCTCGTTTTCGTTCTTCCAAAGGGCTCAGCACCTGTAAAAATGACAAAATGAGAAGTTGGATGACGTGGTGCCATAGTTAAGCAGAAATCATAACCTGAAGACTTGAATAAATAAATATATGGCGACATAAGGTATAAAGTGACTGGGAAAGTGTGAAGGTCAAGTAAATGATTATTGACGAACCCATCATAAGTATCTAGTGTCCTAAAAGACTGCCTAGATGGCCACCTAGTTAAGTGTTTTAAGAGATAGCCGAGGTGGTGCTCAGGCACTAGGTGGGCAGAGAGTGTCCTATTTTGTGGCTAATCGGTTGTCCTATGCGGGTTTGATTCCTGGTTGGGGTCTAGGCAGGTCTGGGCGGGAGGATAGGGGAGATGATGATGAAGAGTATGAGTTTGAGTTGGACAAGGAGAATGATGTTGAAGACTACAGAAATGAAGAGATAGAAGATTAGATTAGATTATATAAATTAGTATTTAGCGTATGGAGTTTATGGAATATTGATAGTATACAATGTGCTTATTTGAACTAGAATGTCATAATCATCATCATTGACCCAGTGAGGCTCCGCTACAGCGGAATCTGGGGGTTAAGATGGGGGTACCCCTGCCCAAGGGAAAGGGGGTACGCTCGATACACACAAGAAAAACAGAAACTCAGCGATGTGACAATAATAACTGAATTTAGTTAGAATGCACCAAAATTGACATAAGGACTAAATCCATCTCAAAGGCAGTGTATAATAGCCAATGAGCATGAGGATGCGCCTCATATTTGAACTAGAATGTGCGTAAATAAAATAGAATTTTTATAGTATACAATCCAATAACCAATGCCGTCTAGACCTTGCCCACCAAGACAACTAGGCGATAGGTGCCCCCTCGCTGCCAACCTTACGCCTAGTGTCTTTGAGAACACTGTTACTATCAGGCTATCAACAATTCATAAGCTCGTAATTGTAAGCAAATTATCTTCTTGTAGATTTGAGACCAAATAACTAAAGCACTATTTATCAACAAGTTTATTTTGAAAAATCAATTTGAAGAAAGCGTCTGTGTAGACTACATATCATGGACAGAGAGATTCAACTCAAAACTAAATATCAAATTGATCCTCATTAATAGGTTGATTAAGTTTTCACCAGATTCATTTTTCTCAAAATGTCACTAGCACAACTAGATGATCCTACAGGACAACTGATACATTTCAAAAAAAATGCAATCAGGTTGTATCCAGTTGTTGCAAATCAATAATGCAAAATCTTCAATGAAAAAGGAAATAGAGGAAAGAACACGAGAAGGAACCAGGGACTCACAGGTAAGGTAACCCATCTTTTCCTGATTTCAGCAAGATCCTGTCTCTCCTTTTCACCCCCACCATAATAGCACCCAGAGAAGGCTAGCATGTCAGGCTCATACCTATAACATTATCAATCTTATTATAATTGAAAGGACAGTGAAAACAATGCTAATTTTTGTGAGTGATCCGCTGATATTCATTAACTATTTCCTATATAAGCATACTATAATCTAACATTACTGGCAATCACTTTACTTACAAGTAAAGCAACTAATTATATGCCAACATAAAAGGTAAAGATGTCTGAACCTCTACGTTGCTGCAAGTTGCAACTAACAGGAGAAAAAATATTGATTGACAGAGAGAGGCAATGCCATAGTGTCTCTTTAAAAAGATTGCCGTAACCTAGTCAATATCAATCTTGCTCTTTTACAAAGGTAGGGTAGGATTATACAACACGTAAGCAATAGCATCGCACAGCACAAGATAGCTTGGACAATGAAAGATAAAGAAGTGAACAGGTAACAAATTGCTACGAACCTCAAGTGGACAACGATGAATCTCTTTGCCATCTTACGCATTTTCCACACAATTTTTTGGCCCATTTCATGGATAGGATAGGTAAATCTTAGAGCATGATAGTTGACCCGGCAACGCAACTTTTGCAGTTCTAAATCAAGGTCATTTGCAAGCCTGTAATCAAACTTGTATAGTTGCATAACCTGCAATCGTTTCAATTCTCAATCAGCTGCAAACAAACTAGAATAAGAAATATAAATTGTTGTCAGGGAATCTTCTGATCCATACAATGGACCCAGAGCATTACTTACAGATAACTTTCTACCTAGAAAGAGTAAAATTCAAATTGACGATCATACATTAAATGTATGCAGTGTCAAAAAAAAAATAACAGGCAAGGAGATATGGAATGTAAGAAACAAGCAAAATTTTAAAGCAGAATCCTAATCCCAAGAATGAGAAAGAGATGCATCCCACCCGTCTTCTCAAGAGTGTAGGTAGAACGAGATCTAGATAATCCTCTGGGGTTGATTTCCTTGGCACACGCATAGTATATGGGGGTTTTTCCATTGATCTCATAACTTTGTCTGGGACTCTCCTCACAATTTTGATATCTTTTGCAAGGTAAGATATGAACCAGTCAACATCAAAAATGTCCGCAAATTCACTGCATTTAAAATTTTAAACATATGAGAAGATATAATCATTTTACCAATTTAAAATCAAATAAACTGCACCCAAGCTGACAAACAGACCTTTTATCTTCCCAAAATGAATGATGATCCAGCTGAGGAATGACTAATGTAGCATTGAGTATCCGAGCAACTACTACAGCATCAGTAATCTGAGTAGATTACATAACCAGATGTTGAAGAAGAAACATTTTTAGAAAGAACACATGCAAAAAAATGAATTTGTCCCCATTTAATACAGGGTCTAATGCAGAGTCCAAGGAAGTTCTTTGAAGAGGCTTCCTTAACATGGACTCTTCAAAGCCCTTTCTCGGGCTCCGCATAACAGTCAATGTTGATGGACTGTATAGACATTTTTGAAAAAGATGACTGAGGACATGCACTCACTCCTGTTCTTTGTTGATTCAGCCCTCCACTAGTTGCAATAAGAAGGTATCCATTTGAAGATCGCTCAGGAACAGCAGCTGCGTTGAAAACATCAAGTTCTCAATGTAAATTTCAACTATATGGTTTCACTTAAAAAGGAGAATGACAAGGAACTGATGTCCTAAACTCATGATACTGAACTCTTGACAAACTATTTTGCAAGAGTAGACTTGGAAGAGAAGAGATCCAATGTCAACAAATATAAAACTTTTAGCATCTGGTATTCCAGGTGCTGAACAGATAGCCTCATTTATCCCAGCAATTTCACAATATTAATATAAGATCAGATCCACAAAATGCTGAGGCTTAATTACAGTATAGGAGCTTAAGGACTAAAAACCAGAAAAGGAATGATAAGGATATTCAGCAGAAGTTTCCATTCTTTGATCAAAAATTCAAAACAATGCCCTCATACATTAGAATTGAGAGCAGATGCTAATTTAGGAAGTAAAAAGCATTGTATTATTACTTACAAGCAAAATGGCGGCCCCTTTCACTGCAACCATAGTAGAATTTTGAATATTTGGATTTCCAAATATTTACATGTTCATGACGAAATCCACTCTGTAAATACAAATCATTTCGGCAGTTAGTTATATTGAAGCCGATATGTAAAGGAAAATTAAGGTACGTATGGTCTACAGTGCACTTTTGCAAGTCATCATATTAGAGCACTTTCTTATTTCGACTGTACAAAGATGGGGGGGGGGGGGACCCTTCTTTTGTTTTGACCTGTCTCTTCCCCTCAAAATCCCCCACTCAACAAAAATAGTTAAATATCACTTCAAACTTCATTATTAAAGTTCAGAAAGAAAATTACAAAAAAAAACCTTTTTATAACTTTTCAAAAGCTCTTTTTACCTTCTTTTAACATCAATAAAGAATTTACTTTCTTAGAAGTGCATTCTGCTTTGAAAAAGAGTGATGTAGAGCACACATTTGTATAATGATACACTGTAAGATTTTAAATCAAAAAAACTCAAAAATACAAAACTATCTAAGAAGATCTATTATTAGGAGACACTTGCATTTTCGTATATCCATAACTGTTTAGGCATCATAGACTACCATTATAACATATTGTCATATTCCCAACATTATATAATAACAAATAAGCTATTCATCCAAAGGAATAATGGAACCAGCATATATATGTCAGAATTAGAAAGCAAACAGATATTTAACTCAGCTACAGTTGAGTCTTCGCTAAGTTTGGATCAGCAATCATGGAAACACATTTGATCCCTCAGATATGAAACAGACCATAATAGGGGCTTCACATAAAACAATTTGAAGTTGAGATTCCAATCACAAATTAAGTATTAAATTTTTTTTCTTAAAGCATTAGCCTCGGTTGATGAAGAATTATTCCTGATTCAGCGTTCAACAAGGAATTGTTAGTGAAAGATGTCATTATATTGCTGGGTTATCTGATTGAAAATTCAGACACTCATCACATCAGCACTAGACCTTCATAGAAGTAAGTTCATAAGTTTTCAATTTTAATTCCATTTCATCAGATCAAACCCCAATGCACTTTAACCAGCACTACCTTGGCATAGTTCTCCCAAAAAGGGTAATGGACTTATAGAGAAATAAACAAACAGCCCAAAACCACGCAGTTCAAAAGCGACTGGAAATAAAGGAAAAATCACAGACAGAGAGTGGGAGAGATAGAAGAAATACCCATTTGTTATACAAGGAAGGCTTGATCCGCTGGGAATACCATTCAAGATTAGAAGCAACATGGCCAGTGAAAAGTGAAATCAAACCAACAGCAAAAAGCATAACCCCACAAAGGAACGACCATGATATTGGCTTCCTCTGAGAGGAGGAAGAAGAGGATCTCCAACAAGACAAAATGCGGAACTTGTAAAGACCCATGCAACCATAAACTTCACTTCCATCGATGCTCCAGACCAGCCCAAAACCCCATAGTGACAATGTTGCTGCTGATGACTTGTCAGGAGGAAAGCCCATCTATAAACTCACTAGAAGGGAACTTCATAATGTTCAACCATACACTCCAAATGCCTCAATTTCATGAACCTGCAACAACACCAAAAGCAGCAGCTGAGCAGTCATTCTTTTTTAAATCTGACTTGAAGGAGTGAGAAACTGAGAATAATATAACTCTGAAACTAAGCTACCTAACTGCTCCAATTTAGACTCAACTGCTATCAAATTATTCGTTTAACTCCAGATTTCAGCAGTAGACAGCTCTAGTTTACTGATCGCGTAATTCCCATGTAAGCAGCACGTAACAGGGGAAAAAATTACTAATGCACGGATTCACCAATAATTATAAAGAAAAACCCCATTAAATTCTTTCCAAAACAAATGTATGTCTCCTTAAGTCCGCATTTTAGAATCAGGAATCAGTTTGAAAATAACTCAATCGAGTGATTATTCAAACATGCTAGAACTCGAAACTCCAAAATGCCTGGCATTTACAAATAAAGATGCAGAAGCAAGGGCTTGTACTCAAAGTTGAGTAGATTAAATCCTCAACACACAAATCAAGACATAGAAAATTGAAATGCAAACCCTCTATAACCCTTAAATTCCATGAGGACTCAAAACAGCTACCGATTAGGGTTTTAACATCACCATAAAGAAAAAAAAAACAGTAATGTGAGGAGAGATAGGAAGGGACAGTGAGCGCAAACAGCGAAGTGCGGGCGAGAGAGAGGAAAATAAAAAGAACCTGCTTCACATCAAACCAGCAAGCAACTAAGGCCGGCCAAATTCCTCCGTTGGCGAGTGCAGCAACTAAGCAGAGACCTCTCTGGCTCGTAGATCTCGAGCCAAGAATGTCTTGTGAATCGCCCTCTCCAGTCCAGGTCAGTGCCGCTGTTAATGCCGACTGGAGTGGCGACCGACAGAGAGAGAGAGTGAGTGAAGGGAGGTCGAGAGAGAGAAGGTTGCGCGAGAGAGGCAAAGATCAAAAGAGGCTTTGGGATTGCAAGTGTAAAACCAGGTGGTAAGCCATCAAAGCTACACCGATTGATCGTTAAAAATAAAAATACACATAGAAGGTCGTCGAATAAAACAATAATAAAAAAATACACTCAGATTATCGAGTCTGGATGCTGCTTCATGTGATCACAATATATATTCATTACAGTATATTGTATTCGGTTTCTTCGGGTTTGACTGGTCTAATCACAACGTCTCCATTTAATTTGTGATCTAGTTCAAGAAGTACAACTGTACAACTAATAGTTCACTTTCTTTTTTTTGGTGAAGTAACTAGTTCACTTTCTTGTGTTTGGATAAAATACGTTATGAAAAATTTAACTTAAAAAAATGGCTATTCAATAAAAGACTAGTTTTGAAAAGGAAAATGAGAACTCAAAACCTAACCAAATAAACCATAGATCACGAGTTTCAATATTATCAGTAGACATATGGATCATAGACGGATTCAAAATGGCAATGTCACTACAAATATAGTAATTATTTATTTCGATTTTGCGTACAAATTAATATATATATATATATTACTATATATGTATAAATTATGGGAAAATATCTTGTGAGAAAGGGCGTCCATCTTAGAAATAGGAATAAATTTTGTCTGTTCTCCTAAAAAAATTAACATTGAAAATTAGACATTCATTAAAAAGGGGAAAAATGGCACGGATTATTTGCGTATTTATAGAAATATCCGTTAATGAGGGACGCATGTAACATGTGCATCGTATTTGCCTTGAATGTGCATCAAAATTTGTTGTTTGTGCATCGATTTTCGAACTTTTTCTATATTTTTAACCTTATTTATTTATGTTTATGTTTATAATAGTTAGCTAATTTTTTATGCACATAATGTTAGTTTTGATGCACGTGTTAAATAAGATGCATTTTCTAATTGTTTTGATCACGTATGATTAGTTTTGACTTTTAATGCACATGCATAAATACGACACATTGTTGCAGATCAACCTCCCATGGGGCATTCGCACTCTCTAGCCCTTACCACTGTTGTAGATCCCCAAGAGACGATCAATCGTCAGGTTCGGCTCGTCTTTTCCCAGGGTGTTCATCATATTATTAAGACCTCAAACTTGGAAGACAACTCTCGCGGCCATCGTATGAAGAGGAAGAGGATCAAGTGGGAGCTTTTACGCGATTTTCTTGGAAGAGAAGGTCTATTCGAGTCACCATCTACAGAGATGGTGTCAATGAGCCTGAGTTCCTTAATATTGGGTTGGACTAAATCCATGAGGCTGATGTTTTCTTGACACATAAGTGTGATCCGAAGTTTGTGGTCATTATTGCACAAACGGATCATCCCACTCCTCTAACAAAGACCCATATGATCTTGTTCCTTCTCTTTTGTTCTCCCTTCCTGCTCCCCCTCTCAAAAATGTATTTCATTTTGGAGTTTCCTTCTATACAACTTGTTTGCCTGAGTAATATAACAGATCTTTAGTTTGAATGTGTGTTCTTATATTTTGTTTCCTGTTTTCATGATCAACCTTTTCGATGATGCCAAAAGGGGGAAGGATAAAATGTGTGAGATCCATTATTTATAAGTTATCATAGTATGGCCTTTGCTAAGGGGGAACTATCTCACAAAATCTGCTAAGTAGGAACTACATAACCATAATAGTGGAACTCCCTGCAAAATGTTGTTACATTCAGGGGGGAACTAGCATGTATTGCATTGTTGAAATACTTGTCATTTTATTATGGGTTTGTCATCATCAAAAAGAGGGAAATTGTTAAATCGGTGTTAGGAACTCACATTCATTAAGACTGGAACAACGTCCTTAGTTTTGATAATGAAAAACACCATAGGAACTAACGCCCATTGCTAAGTATTTCTTAGTCTTACAGGTTGTGCGTCACTAAGCAAACACACGGAGAAATAAGTTCCCAAGACATGGGAACTGAGGCAATGAAAGTTCCCATGTCAAGGCCAAGGAACTCGATCAAAGATGCGACCAACCTCATAAGTGAACCAGAGTTCCCAAGGAGTAGGGAACTTAGTGATCCAAAGTTCACACGAGAAGGGAACTAAATAAGAAGAACATGATTCCCTCAAGTCAAGAGAGTTCCCAAGATAAGGGAACCGAGAAGACGAGAGTTCCCTTTGGATGGGAACTGGCGCATGTGTGAAAGCGACATCTCAGCACATTTCAAGGGATCTTGTCTCTACTGAACAAAAGAGCTTCTCAAGCTTCAAGTGGCTTCAGACTGTGCAGCAGGTTGAAGACGACCATCCAACGGTCCAATGTGATCCAAGAGTTGATGAGATTCGAATACAAATTAGAATCACATGTCAACCTTAAGGATCTCATCAGACTTGGAGAGCAAGGCAAAAGGGCATTTAAGACAAATGCCTCAAATGGATTAGGGTTGCATATCATGCATGTTTAAACCCTTCAACAATAACCTTATTCGACACTTTTCACAATCCAGAAATTTCAAAACGTAAAGAGTGAGAGCTAAGAGCATGTCGAAGAAGACGATTGCTTTGGTGAAAAGTCCCCGGTGGAGAGCTAATCTCGACAATGGTGAAAAAAGAAAGAAGGAGCTCCCAAGTCTAGGGGAACTGAGTTGTAAATATAGAGGTCGGAAGGTTTGAGTTTTTCTTTTCCTTTGATTGTGAGCGTTCACCACTGTTAGGGTTGAGAGAATACATTAGTGTTACCTAGGGGAAAGAGTCCTTGTAGGAACAGAGAAGTTTGTATTCGGCCTTGTAACCTGAAGGGGACTAAGCAATAAAGTAAAGGGAACTCATTCAAAATCCTCCAAGCAGAGGTAGAGGTTTACTCACATGATTAGTTGATCGTTGTGGGGTTCCTCTATAAGGAACTATCTCAATCTGTTTTATTTGCCTACTCACTTGTGTATTCCGTTGCATGTGGAAACTGGATAAAGTTCCCATAACCGTTTTAACTAACCTTCGATCCAACAATTGGTATCAAAGAAGACGCTCTAGATTTTGGTTAGTCTTTGCATGTAAAAGCAAAAATGTCTCAAGAACTCACAAAAATAGGACATAGGAACAACAAACCTCCCAAGCTCATCGTTGGACGCTTTGAGAACTAGCAGATCAAGATGAGAGATTGGATGAGAAGCCACGACTACCAAGCCTTTTTTATGACATTTGTAAATAAGGTATGGACATTTGTGAATGCCATCAAGGCCCTTTGATGACATATGTGAATGTCATCAAGGACCTTTGATAACATTTGTGATGACAAACGAATGTCATCAAGCCTTCATGACAGTTGAATGTCATCAAGCCTTCATGACAGCTAAATGTCATCAAGCCTTCATGACAGATGAAAAATGCCATCAAACATCATTGAATATAAAAAATGTCATTAAAATGACATTGTTCAACGACCAGTCAATGGGCAATGGCAATCAATGGTTAACGTCATCAAGTATTTGATGAAGGTTGAACATCATCAAGTCATTGATGATGTTTGAACATGAAGCTGACGGGCACTTTTATATCGCTGTAAAAGCATTGTCAAAGAAATATCCTAACTTCCTAACCTGAGTAAAGTGGAAGCAAGGGTCGAACCCACAAGGACTCGGATTACTCGTTTTCAAATAATATTAGTAAGTAAAAGGGGGATTTTTATGATTGCAAGTATAAATCTAAGTAAATAAAGCAAAACAAATAAACGATTAAAGATTCAAATATAGAGAAAAGCGTCCAACTAGTTTCGTATCCATTGCATACATGAGTTTTTGATCATTGATTATTCTTATTTCGATTTTCCTTGACTAATCAATTGTGAATTTATGAAATTCAAGCTTAAGGTGGTTATTAATATACACCGTTTTTAACAACCTTTTAACCAATTAACCTAGAAAACCTTCTATGTGAAATTGATCATGCAAATAAGTACAAAGCATTCAATAGAAACATAGTCCATGAACTCCAGCGTCTATTCATGAAGTTTTGTGATTGAATTCTCCGCCTTTGATTAATCTTATTTCACCGTCTATAAGTTTAATCAAAGGATTCATCCATGAATAACCAAATTCCACCGTCTATTTAATTATTCTAATTGTAATTCAACCTAGAAATAGAATAGGTGATCAAGCTATTATAATCCTAAGTGAATTTAATCAATCAAGCATGGAGAGATTCAACCTAGTCAAGGCAAATAGAAATAATTCAAATCTCACAAACAATCATGCATACAACTTCAACTAACTAGTTGGACATTAGAAATTTAGCTAGAATTAGACATTAAAGAAAAATTAAACTTACAAGAGTTCGATTTCTCTTCAATATTGTAAACTAGGGTTTTGTCTCCCACAAATCTCCAATTCAAAATAACGTAAAAAACAAAAGTAATAGATAGCATCCTCCTCCAAAGAAAACCCTAGGAAAAGTATTTATATCGTAGCTAAAAACATCCAAAAATACTAATAAAGTCGGACCAAAAGTTAACACGGAGGCCCGAGTCAGCGTCAGATCAACGCACCGAAGCGCGGCCAAAGGCACCCATAGCGCGGTCGCGCTCCACCTATCCTTGCCCGCGCTCCGGCCTCAGCAATTCTAGTGACACTTTAGAGGTTGTTTTGACACCCTTCGAGTTAGAATTTGGACTCGGAGTAAAAATATGAATTGTAGCTCTTCGAGTTAGCTTTCCAGTGATACCAAATTCAGCTTCATCCGACCACTATAAATCCCAAACGAAGCATTGCAAGATAGAGGTGTCAAAACAAGACTCCAATGCATGACCCAGATTTAAGCGCTCTTCTCACACAAGCTCTTGGGCCTTAGCTTTTTCAATCTTCACTTGTATCACTCTAAGCTTCATCAAACTCCACCATAGTCCCCTAAGTTCCTAGCTCCGGTCCTTAGCTTCATATCCACCATGCTTCACCTTCCAAACTGCAATAAAGCACAAAAACGCGTAGATTCCGAACCGAAATAAAACTTAAACTACAACTTAAAGCAAAATTCTAGCTAAACATGCATAAAACGGGAATAAAACATGCTCTTAAAACCTATATCTATATGCTTTATCAAATTCCCCCATGCTTGAACCTTGATTGTCCTCAAGCAAGACATAAAGTCAATCACACCACAAACAAGCAAGCCATGACATCCATTCATTTTCAAGAAACTCAAACTTAACCATGAAATCGTTGCGTACATTTAATGAAAGCTTCAAATCAAGATATTAATCCATTATAACCCTCACCAAGGTATAAGTGTTTGCACTCAATGCTCAAGTGTTTAAAAGGGTATGTGTTTTCGCTCAAAAATCATCTTTGAATGCCAACTACCATATGCTTGCATCAGTGTACTAAATCTCCACCACGGATGTTCAAATGCAAAACGTAAATCATGAGGTCTTTTTCAAGGTTGTAATGGGGCCAAGGTATAGACAAGTAGGCGAGGATCATTATATGGCCATATGGTGCTAAATTCGGGAACTAGAATCAACTAAAACCCAAATTACATTAACACTCACTCTCAAAACATCTTCCCAACTTGCTCTTCCTTTTCTTCCATTACTTACTTAAAACACTTCTTTCTTCTTTCTTTTGCTCTTCTTTTGTTTTTCTTTCCACAAACCCAATTGAGATTCATTCTTTTTCATTCTTCTCTCACAAGAACAACTTTTGCAATTTATACACAAAACTCATCTCAAACAACCATTCATACCAAACTTTCTTCAAAGGATTTTCAATAAATATTCCCAACATCCTTAACTCTTTTAACAATTTTTCACACTCCCTTCAATTACACCTTTTCAAACTTCTTTACAAATCCCAAGGTACAACATATAACCCACAAAATTCCCTAGTCAAATCCTAATTCCCGGATAAGGGTCAAGCTTATTCGGCTAGGAACAATTTTTGTGGAGCTAAAAATCAAGGCTAAGGCTCAAAACAACGGGCCTACAAAAACAAAGGTATAATGTATGGTAGATAAAGATATAAATGAGCTTAAGAAAATTTGCCTCAATCACTTTTACATCATGCATTCAAATCATATAATGTGGCCTCGAAAAAGAATCTAAATGCAAGTTCTAGAATTTAAACAATCAAAGAGATGCACTCAAGAAATTTCATGTAAAAATAGCATATAAAGGCTCAAAAAGATCTCACAAGGCAATATTTGGTTAGAACTTCATAAATAACTCAAATTCTCACTTTCATGTATACTCCTTCATAATTAAGCAATTCTTATTTTAGAACTTTCATCAATAACCAACAAGTCATGGGATATGAAATCATTCTCACTTAATAAACAAGTGGTTCCAAGGGGAAAAATGAATCCTAAAATGCAATCAAAACTCTTTTTTTAAATTTTCTAAATTTTTGAATTTTTATCGGATTTTTCAAACTTTTAATCAATGCATAACAATAAAATAAACATGCAAACGCAACTACATGAACTATACACAACTAAGCACTTATGACAAAATAAAGAATCCCCTTCCCCCATGCTTAAACTTTACTTTGTCCCCAAAGTAAAAGAAAAGATAAGAGAAAAAGAAAACTAACCTCATCACAAGAGCTTGACACACTCAAGAATCTACTCCTTTGGCGATGGTAGGTATCTCGGGTATGGATATGCAAGGCGTATTGACTTCCTCAAACCGCGTGTACCTATTTCCCGACTTTACCTAAAACTAAGAACAAAACGAACCAAAACAAAACAAAAACCGAACAAAACAAACTGAAAACAAAACTTATTCTAGAAAAAAAAACTCAAACTTAAAGCTTGGGTTGCCTCCCAAGAAGCGCTTGTTTAACGTCATTAGCTTGACGCATTGCATGAATTGACAAGATTAGACATTGTCAATGCCCTTAACAACCTGTCAAAAGTCTGTGAACACATCTCACAAGAAGATAAGTAGCACAAGGATAAATTTAAATTGATTAACCCATTTAAAAATCGCTTCAACTTATCAAACTTGTGAGACCAATTTTCATGAAATGGAATATGCTCAAAAAAATTCAACACAAGTAGTGATGTCAGAAAATACTTACAGTATGGGTCAAAGTACTTGTCACCATCACCATTTTCCTCAAAGATGAATTGTGAGTATTCTCTAGTAGCAACCTTAAACTCACTTGGTTCTATAGGCTTCTCCATGTCAATAGGGATTGAACTTGGCTCCTTGGTGCTCTCTTCAAGTTCAATTATAGGAATAAAATCACATTGAACATTAAAGTCATCCTCATAACCCAACTCAACTCTAGTGGATTCCTCCTCACCTTACACTTGGGTGTCTAACTCAAGGGCATTTGATTCCAATGCAACCTCTCCCATCATTGGATAGGGAATTGGTAGAGATAATTCGACTAGCATACATTGATTGGCTCATGTACCAAAAGAAGTCCCAACACTCTTTTGGTCCCATACACTGATGTTCGTGTTTTTAGTATAGTTTTTTAGTAGGTTTTCTTTGTTTATTAGGTTTAGTTTTGATAAAATTAGGTTTAGTTTTGTGTGTTTTTGGATGGTTTTGCATATTTTCATAGAAAGTATGGAAGCTACTCTATTTTGTGTATTTTGTAGGTTTTAGCAAGGAAAAGGTGCTATATGGAGCTGAATTTGGAGCGCTACAATGAAAGACAGAGGAATACAAGTATGGAGAAGTCAGAGTCCAGGTTTTACGAGATGAAGTGTGGAAGAAACCAAGCCCAGGATCGTTAACGAGGCTGTGAGGGCTCGTTAACGAGGCCACGTGATAGAAATTTCGAGGGTTGACTTTGTAACTCACCGATCCTGTGCGGGAAATTATTTCCGTGTCGGTAGAGTATCTTTTTATAATTTTTAGGGTTTTTATATTATGTATTTTAGGTCTTTATATCTTTCTAGATTTTATTTCTATCTTTCTAGATTTTATTTCTATCTTTTAGGAAAGTTTTTATCTTCTAGCCTTATTAGTTTTTAGCCTTTGTAGTATAAATAGCCCTTTTGTTTAGCCTAGAAGGGTGTGGATTTTTGGAGAGATCGACTTAGAGAGAAGAGGAAGAGCCGAGAGAGTCGAGAGAGGATCGGAGTCGAGTCGGAGGTCGGTGAACGAGAGTTACCGAGTTCGTTGATCGAGATTTTGGTTCGGTGCTTTGTATTTTTTTCGGTTTCTTCTGATTTTTTGTAAGACGATATTTCTTATTAATTTGAGTAGTGTTTTGTTTTCAATGATTTCTTTTGTTGAATTTATTTTCTTAGTTATGATTAGTGAGTAGTCTTCTTTTCTAGGATCGGGGTTAAGCCCGGCATAGTTAAGCATGTTTGATGAGTAAGATTGTGTGTTGAATGCCTTTTATCCATTATTGAGATTGTTTGTTGAGCTTATACCAAGATGAAAGTTGAGGTAATTTGAGTTTTTAACTTGATTGAAAGAGAAAGTTAGTAACTTGAAGGTTGATAATGTTTGAATACGAAAGTTTCGAGCTTTAGATCCAAAACAAGCAATTAAGTGAATTGGGTTACGTAGGTTAATTTACTTGATAGTCAACGAAAGTTGATGACTCTATCTATTTAAAGGCATGATCTATTCTTCTTACAAGTTTATATGCATGAGTATGTTGTGGTGTCCCTAGTCCTAGATCTTTGTTTTTTTTATTTGAATCATCTTAAGTGAATTTCGTTGCTGAGTTAGTTGGCTCGGTACCGAACTTATTTAGGTCGTTAGATTGAGTCTTTTGTGTACGGTGGTTCGTTAACGACCCTGACAACGTCGTTAACGAGGCTGCTCGTGAGTGTGTTTGTTTTATTTTGTTTGTTGTTTTTAGTAGTTGATAAACGAACAACCTTGCTTCCTGTGGAACGATCCTGACCTCCCTATAATCAGCGGGGTCTTGATTATAAATTTATTTGTTGTCAAGAAACCCTATTCAACATACACCAAAGCCTATAATTGCTCTAGGAGCTCTCGAGTCTAAGAATTCAAACAGTCTAGGATGCATTCACATAATTCTCTCTCACATGGATAATAACCCAGCAAAGTACCATATTTATGAATATGTTGTTGTAGTCTAGCAAAATACTCATGAAAATATTCATCCTATAGTTGTCTACATGCAAACATAGCCATGGATCAGTACCACGGGTGTTATGAACCGTAAGATAGGTTCACAGCACAAAAAAATAGTAATACTAAATAAACACAAAGAAATAGCCGAGTCCCCGGCAAAGGCGCCAAATTTGACGAGAACTTTTATGTCGCTGTAAAAGCACTGTCAAAGAAATATCCTAACTTCCTAACCCGAGTAAAGTGGAAGTAAGGGTCGAACCCACAAGGACTCGGATTACTCATGTTCAAATAATATTACTAAGTAAAAGGGGATTTTTATTATTGCAAGTATAAATCTAAGTAAATAAAGCAAAACAAATAAACGATTAAAGATTCAACTATAGAGAAAAGTGTCCAACTAGTTTCGTATCCATTGCATACATGAGTTTTGATCATTGATTATTCTTATTTTGATTTCCCTTGACTAATCTATTGTGAATTTATGAAATTCAAGCTTAAGGTGGTTATTAATATACACTGTCTTTAACAACCTTTTAACCAATTAACCTAGAAAACCTTCTATGTCAAATTGATCATGCAAATAAGTTCAAAGCATTCAATAGAAACATAGTCCATGAACTCCAGCGTCTATTCATGAAGTTTTGTGATTGAATTCTCCGCCTTTGATTAATCTTATTTCACCGTCTATAAGTTTAATCAAAGGATTCATCCATGAATAACCAAATTCCACCGTCTATTTAATTATTCTAGTTGTAATTCAACCTAGAAATAGAATAGGTGATCAAGCTATTATAATCCTAAGTGAATTTAATCAATCAAGCATGGAGAGATTCAATCTAGTCAAGGCAAATAGAAATAATTCAAATCTCACAAACAATCATGCATACAACTTCAACTAACTAGTTGGACATTAGAAATTTAGCTAGAATTAGACATTAAAGAAAAATTAAACTTACAAGAGTTCGATTTCTCTTCAATATTGTAAACTAGGGTTTTGTCTCCCACAAATCTCCAATTCAAAATAACGTAAAAAACAAAAGTAATAGATAGCATCCTCCTCCAAAGAAAACCCTAGGAAAAGTATTTATATCGTAGCTAAAAACATCCAAAAATACTAATAAAGTCGGCCCAAAAGATAACACGGAGGCCCAAGTCAGCGTCAGATCAACGCGCCGAAGCGCGGTCGCGCTCCACCTATCATTGCCCGCGCTCCAGCCTCAGCAATTCTAGTGACACTTTAGAGACTATTTTGACCCCCTTCGAGTTAGAATTTGGACTCTGAGTAAAAATATGAATTGTAGCCCTTCGAGTTAGCTTTCCATTGATACCAAATTCAGCTTCATCCGACCACTATAAATCCCAAACCAAGCATTGCAAGATAGAGGTGTCAAAACAAGACTCCAATGCATGACCCGGATTTAAGCGCTATTCTCACACAAGCTCTTGGGCCTTAGCTCTTTCAATCTTCACTTGTATCACTCTAAGCTTCATCAAACTCCCCCATAGTCCCCTAAGTTCCTAGCTCCGGTCCTTAGCTTCATATCCACCATGCTTCACCTTCCAACCTGCAATAAAGCACAAAAACGCGTAGATTCCGAACTAAACCGAACTAAAACTTAAACTACAACTTAAAGCGAAATTTTAGCTAAACATGCATAAAACGGGAATAAAACATGCTCTTAAAACCTATATCTATATGCTCTATCAGAAGCCATTGATGACGATTGAACTTCATTAAGCTTTTGATGACAGTTGAACCTCATTAAGCTATTAATGATGGTTGAATGTCATCAAGCCTTTGATGACGGTTGAACGCCAGAAATTTAATGATGGTTGAACGTCATCACTACGTGATGCCATTTATGATGACAATCGAATGTCATTAGGGAAAAAATATCACCAAGGCTCTTTGATGATGATTAGACTTCATCAAGGCTCTTTGATGATGATTGGATTACATCAAGGCCCTTTAATGACGGTTTAATCGGGTGATGACGAATGAAATGACAATTGTGATGACAAACGAACGTTACCAAGGCCCTTTGATGACGGATGAACTTCATCAGGGCTCTTTGATGGTGATTGGATTATATCAAGGCACTTTAATGACGGTTGAATCGAGTGACGACGAACGAAATGACATTTGTGATTGTTTTGGACAAAAAATGACCAATTATCACTTTAGTGTCCTTCATAGGGTTTGATAACCAAAGGGATACGATTGGATCGGGTTGACGGGAGAATCGATGAAAATGATTAACAAAAACAATAAATAAGTAATGAAACTAAATGCAAAATCAATACAAATGAAGAAAAAATGTTAATCTCCTTTATTAATCATAAACAAGCGATTACAAGCTTAGATTTGGGGTTTAGGACCCGTAGTCATGCGAAAACTGTTGGGAAGACAACGGTCAACTGCTAGCAGTCTTGCTCAAACGACAACGGTCTCCGAGAGCAATGTAAGTTATGAGAGCGTTTTGATTACAAGAAAGAGGGGAGTTATTGTGTACCAATGTCTATGAGTCATGGGTTGTTTTGTTCTATCAGTTATTCTCCTCTTACAAGACTGAGATAACTATTATAAATATTTACGAGCTAGAGAGAGATTAAAGGTAACCGTATCCTAAAAAATAGGCATGTGACCAGCCCCACCTTCATACTAGGGTTTGGGCTTATCCTTGCTAAAGAATAGGTCATGGACGTTGTGGGAGATATGGTCAAAGGCGGTTGTAACTGACTCGGAGATCTCGGGATCTCGTTGGCGCTACGGGATAGTCAGATGACGATGACGGTCTTCAAAATTAGGATTTTACCTATTTTACCAATAAAATTAATATAGCAAAACAAAAATAGGTAATCAAAATTAGGATTTTGTTTTTGGTTATTGTGGTAAATTTAAACTCTTTCAAATTTATATGTCTAATCATATACTCCCTCCGTATAAGTCTATTTGTCTTTTTAGACTTAAATGGTTGTCTAATTCTACTTGTCTTTTAAAGTATTTTATCCAAAATTTTCCAACTTTACCCTCAAATAACCCATATAATTAATTCCATACACACATCTCAAGGAATAAAGCATGTAGATTATAGGGGTAATGTGATAATACTAGGTCTTGTCTTAATATATGTGTAAAATGCTAAAAGGACAAGTAGACTTTTACGGAGGGAGTAATATTTTTCTTTTATCCAAAAGGCACAACAAACCTCAGTTTAGCAAACTAGTCTTTATACATAATGACCTTTTCATGTGAGTGCACATGATGATCTTACAATAATACAATGTTCACTTGGTGAATAAATCATAAACACTTTGTTTAGAATAATATGTACATTCACTTAGAGCAAGAACATCCATGAACCCCAAAACTTTTCACCTTTACCATTTCTCTCTCTTCCACACCATCCTAAAATCCCCAAATTTCATTTTACAAAACCTAGTTAAATATCCATGAACCCATGAACCTTTTTTTTCATTTTTTTCAATTCCCAATAACTATTCATTTCTCCATACTCAATTACAAATATATCCTTAATTTATTAATTTTATATATCTCTTTATTTAATTATACATGCCACATTAATCTTAAAAAATTACAATTTTGATTATTTTTTTATTTCGGAGTTATGAGGATTGTAAATTTGATTTAAATTTTAAAAAAAATATATTTTTGAATAAATATTTAATTAAGGGCATATTAAATCAAGGAAAAAATTTATAAACTAAATCAAGACAAACATACTTCACTAACTGAATAGAAATACAATAGAATCAAAATACATAATAATGAACAAAACGAAATAAATGAAACAACATACATCACATGAAATACATAATTTTCACCATCGATAATAAGCAAAACATCATTCATCATCATTTTGATCGTAATTAGCCCCGAATCTTTGCCTAACATGCTCCACTAAGTCCTCCTTAACTTGGTGGCGTGTAACCCGATTTCGGAGTTGATATTTATTTTTTATGAAGGTTCTCAAATTATCTTCCCTAGGTAAAAATGTTTCATCTGATCCTTGGTGTTCTCCTTACTTTAGAGGAACTCATTGGTCTCATACTCTATCTCTTTCATATTCTACAATCATATTGTGGATGATTATGCAGATTCATTATCTTTATAATATTCTCAATCTTTCACGATAATGTCAGGTTATGAATCATTGAAAATTTGGATTGCAACACTCCAAATGCCCTTTCGGCATCTTTGCGCCAAAACTCCTATTGTTGGGTAAATAGTTTTGCCTTGGGCCTTGAGGGAGCTTAATGGTTTGGACAAATATTGCCCATGGGGTATAAATACAACCAACAAGATAGTATCTCATGTTGTACTCGTGCCCATTGGATGTACAGTTTACATTTGGAGCAACACCCTGTAGAACATCATCAAAAACAAGAAACCGAATAAGAACATTAATATCATTGCACGCACCTGGGTACCGAAGAATGCATGCCGAATTCAAAGGTCGTATGATGCAACAACCTCTAGAATAATTGTTGGACCCTCATGATCTCCACGGTTATACATCCCAACTTTTCGGGAAATCCTCGAGACTCTCTTACGCTCAATAGGCATTGTACGTCCGCGGAGGTTGGTCACCTCAGGTACTCATCGCCGAAGAAAGTTATAATTCCATTAACAAAATGGTACAATCATTTCTTTGCTTAATGTCCGCACCAATACGAACATATTCATCACAAGCATTTGCAACAACTACATAAGCCAACACGCAGATTGTAGTGGTACATTTTTGTAATGCAGATAAACCAAGCCTACCAGTGATATCTCGCCTTTGTTGAAAGTAATCCAACTCAGTGAAGATTCGGTTAACAATGTGTATGAAGACGTGCTTGCGCATTCGAAACCTTCTTCGGAATTGCTCATCCGTGTATGTTGATGTCTTGTTGAAATAATTATTGTATAGTTTTGCATGACCTTCTTCCCTTCCTCTTTCGATGTGGGTTCGAC
This sequence comes from Fallopia convolvulus, assembly GCA_964016875.1. Lineage (NCBI taxonomy): Eukaryota > Viridiplantae > Streptophyta > Magnoliopsida > Caryophyllales > Polygonaceae > Fallopia > Fallopia convolvulus. Next base: position 48,109,058 of record OZ024729.1, read on the forward strand.
GGCGTCGGTTTCTCGAACCTTCTGTTTTTGCTTGTGCAGTGACCATACGAAATTGAAGATTGATTTAAAGTTGTTGATATGCTGCTTTATTTTAGAGCATAATGTAGGTGTTGCAGACTCTATGTTTCGTAGTTCCCACCGAAGATCCTGTATCTGTTGTTACTCAAGGAATAATGCATTGCGGAAGCCGTGGATTTCCTCTTCGGGGATGTAGTTCAAGATGATGACTCTTCAATAGATCAATCATATGCAATACTTGATATAGGTTTGAATCACGTAGAAACGCTTTCCGAAATCAATATTTCGCCCCCTACATAGCTTTGGGGAATCCATGAAATTTGAAGTGAGATAAGACAAACCCACCGATCTCTAACAAGCCTCATGAAAGAGATCGAACCTTAGAGTTCATGTAATAAGGGATATTAGACTCTATTTGAAGGTCAATCATGGAGAGAGACGTTCTCCACTAATTATGTGAACCAACGTGAACCAACCGACACCAATCTCCCAATAGCCTTTTATATAGGCAAAGGAAAGCAGTTTAAGGGAACGGTTAACAGCAGTTACCAGCGGTTACCAAGTGTCACGAAAGGTTATCATCAATAACCCATGTCACCCATTAGTTATTAATTCATTAAGGAAGTTACAATGCAGTTATACAACGGTTTACATTACTGTTATCAACAATTAAACACGTGCCGAAATTTTAGGCAGGCATCAGAGAACTACTGTTCCTACTCAGGTGAACCACTGTTTCCTCCAAGGGAACAACACCTATTGTTCATCCTCAATATTGTATATAGAATTCTTATCTTTAATGTTTCCCTCTAGACCTCAACTATGCTTACACGAACGCACACTTCGCACACCCAAACCCGTAACATAATAAAGTAAGATCTCATAGTGTGTATGAATTCCAATCATACACACTATGAATTCCTCATACACACTATGAATTCCAATCATACACCCAAACCCTCTAGACCTCAACTATTCTTTCCGTAGAAAACAATTGATGACGCTAAAATCACCAACACATGATCCCACCGAATGGCTCTATAAACCCTAACCCTCGCAACACTTTTTTCTGTCTTTCATAATCCAGGGGCTAAAGCAAACGATTCTCACTCTCTCATGTCCACACTCTTTCCTCCTTCCCTTGGCCAATTTTAGCTTCTATAAAATCCCCATTCCCTCCTTCCGTCGTCGTTTCTGATAGTTGATAGCTTACTGACGAAAAAATGGCTCGAATTCAACTCACAAACCCAAACGATTTGATCCCATCCCCTTCAATTTCCAACCCATTTCAAGGTAACAGGTTCCTTCCTCTCGCATCCCGGAAAATCTTTCCTACTAGAACGACTCGTCGAGGTCGCTTCATTTCTTGTTCCTTTTCACCAATGGAGACCGCTAAAATTAAGGTGGTGGGTGTTGGTGGCGGTGGCAACAATGCCGTTAATCGCATGATTGGAAGTGGTCTTCAGGTGGGTTTTATTCTCATTTTCTGCGAATTTAAACTTTTTCTCTATAACGGATAATGCTTTAATTCTTGTTTTTGTATTGATACTAATCTTGTGTGGGTTGAACTGCTGTAGTTGATATCTACTAGTCTAGTCAGTTGTGTCAAGAAGCTGAATTTTGCTTCATTTTAGTTGGAATTTTAGCCAATTTTGTGTGAGTAGGAGATAGGGTTAACCCAAGTTATTTTGGGTCTCATTTATGAAGATGTGCGAATTAGGGAAGTTGAACGGTCATCCGTATAAGTGACAATTCTGGGAATTGAGATGTTCGTTTCTGTTCCTGGTTTCTGCTAAGGCTTGTTGCTTCCTCTTTCTTCATTTGGGTGCAACGGGAAACAACACATTTTACTTAGCTGTTCACTATCCCATCGATTTTGAATTTGGCAATTGTGATGCATGATTGTTTCCCCGCATAAAGAGGGATTGCTGATTTTGTTTCCTCATGGATCTCTCTCAGGGTGTCGACTTTTATGCCATAAATACAGATTCTCAGGCACTCTTACAATCCGCTGCTGATACCCCGATTCAGATTGGAGAGCTTTTGACTCGGGGATTAGGTGCACAACTGTCACTGTTATCTGTTGCAAGTTTTATTCCGGCAAATTCTTTTGGAATTTGTTTTTGTTCATGAACAAATGCATCACTTTCTGCAAGAATGAGTGAAATAATATACATTCAGACCAGCAGAAATGGCATATCTATATCATGAAAGTGGAGGTTTATGCTCTGATTCTCGTTTGTTCTATGTATTTGATACAATACAGGTACTGGTGGGAATCCACAACTTGGAGAGCAAGCTGCTGAAGAATCAAGAGAATCTATTGCAAATGCTCTCAAGGGTTCAGATCTTGTTTTTATAACAGCAGGAATGGGTGGAGGGACGGGATCTGGCGCTGCTCCAGTGGTTGCTCAGATATCCAAAGACGCTGGCTATTTGACTGTTGGTGTTGTCACCTATCCTTTCAGCTTTGAAGGCCGTAAAAGGTCCCTCCAGGCAAGTTTGACTATGATTATAATTCATGATTGTGTGGGACGTTCTTCTTCTTTACAATTCTTTTTCTTACGTGTCTCATGAAAAGGGTCAACTCCATCTACTTGGAGAGTTCTCTGAATGAAGTTCTATGTGCAAATTGTGCAGCCATGAATTGTGATTCTCTGGGTTTTTTAACTCTTATTTTGAATTTTTGATATGTTTCATGATATGTTCTTGTTATTGACTTATTATATTTGCCATCCTATAAAATGAGCTTCAATTTCGTAATGCAAAATCCAAAATTTTCTGATCCTGGGTAAAGAAGTATTCTGTTCATTTGTTCTTCAGGCATTGGAGGCCATAGAAAAGTTGCAGAAAAATGTGGACACTCTCATAGTAATTCCTAATGACCGACTTCTGGATATTGCGGATGAGCAGACCCCTCTACAGGATGCTTTCCTCCTAGCTGATGATGTACTCCGCCAAGGAGTCCAGGGGATCTCTGATATAATCACAGTCAGTTTATCATTAAACATAAAACTTGATATTTATTATCAGGGTCTTCACTTTCCCTATGATTGTTTCTTTATAGCATCAAAAAGCATACTATTCATGTTTAACAGATACCGGGACTTGTGAATGTGGATTTTGCTGATGTCAAAGCAGTCATGAAGGATTCCGGTACTGCAATGCTTGGAGTAGGTGTTTCATCCAGCAAGAACCGAGCACAAGAAGCTGCCGAACAAGCAACTCTGGCTCCTCTTATTGGATCATCTATCCAATCCGCTACTGGTGTTGTATACAATATTACTGGAGGGAAGGACATAACCTTGCAAGAAGTTAACAGAGTATCACAGGTAATAGCTCTTTGATCTTCCATTAAAGGAATACTTTTTATTGTGGCTTTTGATAATGCCTTATTTTAGTTCTCTTGCATCAGGTGTGTGTCTTTTGGGTACCAAATACTAGTTGAAAAACTCCAACTATTTTCTCCAACTTGCATAAACGCTATTTTTTAGACACAACAACTATGAAAACTAGATTGTTAAAAAACTAATTTTTCAAGCAAATTTTAGGAGTTTTTGGTATTATATTTGACTATTTGTCATAAAATATATTTATTGAATTATTATTTTATAGTACTGGACACTTACCTAATTTAATTAGGTTTCTCATCAGAATTATCTATAACTAACAGTCTAGCACTAGTTTAGTATTCCAAACAGTGGTCATGTTAACCATCGTCCTACTCATTGGCTGTTTTATACAATGCCTTTGAGAGGGATATAGTTCCTATATCAATTTTGGTGCATTTTAACTAAATTCAGTTATTATGTCATAGTTGAATTTCAGTTTTCCTTTCCTTGGGTCTATCAGGCATATCCTCCTGACATGTTTAGAGTTTGTGTGCCCCCATCTTGACCTCCCAGATGTCGCTTTTGCGGGAATATACTGGGGTGATAATGATGATGATGAGTGGTCATGTTTTTTGTTTTAATAACTAATACCACTTTTGTAAGAACCTGGCAAACAGAAGTGACATGATATGTAAAACAAAACTCATCTCAGGTTGTTACAAGTCTGGCGGACCCGTCTGCTAACATAATATTTGGAGCTGTTGTGGATGACCGATACAATGGAGAGATCCATGTTACTATAATTGCCACGGGTTTCTCCCAGTCGTTTCAGAAGACGCTAATAAGTGACCCAAGAGCTGCAAAGCTTCTTGACAAGGTAGGAGTTGGCCATGAAATCAAGGGTTCATCTGGCTCTCTCATATCTCCTGCTCAATCCAACAATGTACCTCCTAGGCAGCAGCCACCAAGAAGGCTTTTCTTTTAATTTTTTTTTTCTAGATTCTTTTGTGCCCCAGTTTTCTGTTAGGTTTGGATTTGCTAGGAAACAAAGTGAAATTCATATCCATTACAATGAGGTGCTGTGTGAATCTTGCAGTAATTTTACTGGCTGGCATTCTTGTCAATTTCTTAAATGTTTTGGAAAGTAGTTTGAATGATTTCCAGCCAGATCAACTATGTGATGTGTGTTTACCTAATTCTGCACATCTCTAATTGTGCTTATCTTAAATGCCAAATTCTTACGTGTATCATTGAATGAAAGATTAGGAAGATGGGAACATTGGTTCAAAAATTTCTACTCGGCACCAAACGTCAAAAGTACCTTAAACTCAAAGGAAACGTGATTGAAATGAGATTAACAGATTTGGCTCTTGAAACACTAACAGTCATACCTGTTCATATTTTTTTTTGGTGAAGTCATACCCTTTCATATTAATACAGAGAAAATAAGGCTAGCAGAGGAAGAGGCAGCAAAAGTAAGACCTTGGAGAAACCGAACTTAAGTTATAATAATAAGCAACAGATAAGAGTTGGGATGCAAAAAACAAAATTACAAACATGGTCCTGTGGATTATTACAAGTACTTGATGAGTACCCATATGACAAGAACTAGAATGACTATCCCAACTACAGACAACATTAAGCACAAGCAGGAGCAATTAGCCTTGGTTCTTCTGTTGAGAATTCCAATGCTCCTTGCCACGCGCTGTTTCGATCAGCAAAAAAGATTAGTATATTTTGTTTTTTTACAAGAAGAAAATATGAACAGGTTCTTATTAAGAGATCCAAGTTAAGACCTCTTCTACACAATTGAGATTCTCTATACCAAAACTAGTTATAAGCCAAACAAAATTCATGAAGGTGGTGACTGAATGAAACCAAGCAAGAATACGCTGAACAACTAACAAATAACCCAACTTCGTGCAATGAAAGGACAGACACAATAGAAGGTTTTTATGGGTTGACATAAAATTAAGGATTTACCTGTAGCCTGGATCCTGTAACATCCACCTGGTAATCCAAGGTGTCCTACACACATGTTTGTAAAATCTTCTATCAAGAAAAGTATACAACAACATGGACTATCATAAGAAATCCATTCAGTAGGAATTTTTTTTTCACGGAAAGAAAGCCTATCATTGGAACTATAAACTGAATAAAACATACAATTAGTCTGGTGTGCAAGTCAAGCTCCTCATTCACAGCCAAAGCAATATGCTTTGTACTTATTACTGATTCCTCCAATTTCTCGAGTCCATCGTCTTGTTCTGCTCCAAATGAGAGACAGTATAAGAAAAGAACAAAAATCCCAAAATGAGCAAACAAAGGATACTTGCCTTTGATTATTGTCCGTTGAAGAGTAACAATGCCTTGATTATCCAAGCCGGCTGTCCTTGTCATGGCATCAACTGGTTTTATCTCGGGGCCAAGTAAACTGTCCCTGGCAAAATTTGACATGCTCAAAGCTGAAGCCATCTGCTTTGTTTTTGCTCTCAAATTTGAGATCATGTCCTTCCGGCGGTTCAACTCTTTGTCAGTTCTGCAAATAAGCAAACAAAGATCATCAAGTTCAGAAGTATATCAGTTTACAAATGAAGGCAGAAAGCGATGAAATTGGACTATTGTAAATTCAGGATCCTGCAAGACAAAAGCAGAGAAAAAAAAACTACATAACTATATGAAGGCAATATATGAACTTGGAAGAATTAATGCAGCATAACTGGTCAAAAGGTTGTAAAGTTAGTTTCCCGGAAATGAAGCATCCACCCAAAAATCCATCTTTCTACCTATTAGTTTGTTTGTTAGGATAAAATTGTGATACTAACAGGGGATGTTGATAGATGAGGATGTGCACAGCTTTGTAAATAACTAAAATTGAAGATCTATGAGATAAGCACAATCTTTGTAATCACATAAGCTAATTTACGGAACAGGCAGACTGATGACAAATCCAAGGCAAAAGAAGAGAAACCGACTATATATTCTCTTTCCCGAGATATAAAATATATGTCCTAAATCTAAATCAAAATTTCAGGTCATTCAAATGCTAAATTAAGACAACTGACTCAAACTACCTCCCTGCACCTGGCATCCAAAGGACCCTCTTAGATAATCCAATATATCATGCACAATCTAATTTCGTAACTAAACACATTATTAGCTTTTAAGCCACAGAAGCTCCTCAGACAGTTTCCCAACGTTAACCAGGCAGCCAAATGGGAAAACTCTTACCAGGGAATAAAGAATAATCAATTCACACACATCACCCTTTGTAGCAGATAGCTACAGAAAAAACAGTATAACTCTGCCATTACCCAATCATCATGCTAATTTTCAGAGAAATTGAATCCAGGATTAAAATAAATCAAGTAACCATCTGTAATCTGTTTCACTTCTAATCCTCTATAGTATCTTCCTTCACAACACAAACATTTGCATTTAGCAGGAACAATTGAAGATAGATGACAAGCAAGCCAAATTTGATAATGTGCCCATTTACATTTAGCAGAAATAACATGCATATAATGAGTTTAGCTTTCCTTCAGCATGAACAAAATTCTTCACAAGAAAATAGACTGGACTTGCAGTATTTTGGAGGTAAGTGGCTCTATATTACTCCTCTTGACACAATTTAAGTAGTTTTATAAAGTTAGGTTAAACCAAATCACGACAAAGATTGTGTTACTTTTGAGCTTAATTGAGTAAAAACTCAATGCACAAGGCCAATATAGTAGCCATACTCACATTGGTTGTTTGCTGGGGAGCTTAGACAAAAGAGCTTCCAAACTATCAAGCCTAGTCCCCAGGATCGTGATTTTTCTCCTTGCAGAAGAGAAGTGTCGTTGTGAATCTGATCCAGGAGGGCCTGATGCTGCCTTATCAGATAGCATCCCATTAATATCCTCAGCCAGTTTTGCAGCCTCGCTGTATTCCTTCATCCACGAGTCACCCGTGAATGATCCCATTGATCCCTTCAGCAGAAACAGTTTGTCAAGACCTCAATTCTGAAGATTTTAGCAGAAAGCCAAGTTCTTCAACCCTCAATTTCTTATGTGCCCTAATTTAGGAGAAAAAACACAAACTACTACTCCGTGTTTTTCCTTTCAAATTAGCGTAACTTAAGCTGAGCAGTATAGATTCTAGCCGAGAATATCTCTGAAATTAAACATTTGGCAATCGAAATCTTCAACCACGATCGGGAAGGAAAAGAAATATGGGAGTGTAAAAAACCACAGTAAAAGCAAAAAACATCAGTCCGAAATGGTCGTGGAATTAAAAAATCTTTCGGATCCAGCAAGAAGTAAAACAATAAAATACAGATGGAATTTTAAATTAGAGGAACATTTTCTATACCTCTTCTATTGGGCGACAATGGATTGAAAAATTCTCCCAGGGATACAGAGAAATCTAGATCGAGGACTCGAAGAAACGAATGAATGGAAAGAAAGTTCGTTTAATAATCGATTCAAGAACTGTTTCGAGTTTTTGCGATTGGAGGGATTCGGAGGCGACCAGAACACGTAGCGGTCGCCACCCTTACGTAGCCGGCGTTTTCTGCAATGTTCGCTTCTTGTCGTCGTTGTTTGATCAAACAAGGATGTGGGGCAATACGACGACGTTTTGGGGATTTGGTTGGTTTGACCGTTGGTGACTCTTGACTTAGTTTTTTTAGAGAGGTAAAAATTAGGGTTGGGAAAAAAAGTAACCGAAAAACCAAGCCGAAAACAAAAAAATAATCATTTTTTACCGCTAAACGAGCCGAATTTTTTTCATCGGTTACAGTTAATCAACTGATACTTTTAACGGTTCAGATATGGTTATTAATATTTTTACGGGCGGTTAACCGATTAATCGATAATTTTTTTTATTATGTAGTATATGTTTTAAAAAAGGAAATTATATATCTAATTACTATTTATAAATTCAAGAAATGTGATCTAATTTTGTTTCTAAATGTTTCTTATACTGCATCACAAGCTTCCTACTCAAACTGAGAGGTTAACTAGCGCTAACTAGCTTAGGTAGTCAAGGTGACCAAGAAGATTAATGATAATGCTTATGTTGTTGCTCTTCTTGAGTCCATGGCCATATCGAACACTTTCAACATGGCGGACATATATGAATACCATGTTGATGAAGTTCTAGATCAAGTAGAGCAGGGGTGGAGCTATTTGGGGCCGGTGGGGGGCCATGCCCCCCAATCCAAACTTTTTTCCGTATATATGTTACTCTTGTTAATAGCTTCAAGTTGATATATTATAAGCTCCATTCTGACATTTGAGCAAAAAGTTATGAACATTTGAAGATTGGACGTATACAAACCACTTCTAACAAGTCATTTACTTAGTTAGAATATTTTTATCTTTTGCTAAACTTCCTGCTTTCATAATGTGATTGAACCCGAAAACATTGAAACAATAAGTTATTGTTGGGATATCTCGAATCATACAATTCATTATTAGCATAAGGGCTTTAGTTTGGGTTTTATTTTTTAGTTACGAGCTTCTAATATTTATCGATTCAATTAATTTGTATTTTGAAACATTTTTCGTTTCTTAACCTAAATATATTCTGAAACATAATTCATAATTATATAAGTTTTCATTATAAACTCTTGTTCTCTTAATGTAATTATATTTTGAAATATTTTAGTCCCTCTATAAATATATGTTCTCTTCTTCGTCTAAATTTTTATTTTCTTATTTCTACGTCTTTCTCGAAACGTACATTAGTTATGCTGGAAAAATTTGTTGGTTGTTAGAAGATTAAGAGTTTTGATGGTTCCAAGAAGTCAGTGACTTCGAGGTTGCAAGTCGATTCGGCGACTCGGCGAAATTACTGACATAAACAGTTGGCAAGAAAACCTAGTTATGGAAGGAACGCACAGATTGTGTGTGGTTATTTGAAGACAGCTGGAGTGTTTATTTTAGGAGAAGATCATCACAAAAGAGTGCTAAAATCAGAAGAAAGATGATTTGATCTTCAAGAGAATATTTCATGTGCATGAATGTTATATTAGAAAAGATATGTAAAGATTGAGTGTATGTCACTTCCCTAATCGAATGGGATTTGATACACACAAGATCTCCTTCTTACTCTAGCTTAAATACCTCAGTGTTTAGGATAGTTGTAAGACTTTTGAGATAATTTGTTATCTTGTGAAAAAGAAAGAGTGAACTTGTGCGTAAGACTCATGCAAGTGTTGTAGTCGAGTGTTCTTAGGCATAGCGTGAGATTGAGAGTGTGAGTGCAAAGGTAGAGTATGGTTCAAGGGTGTGGGATTCATTCTTGTACACGGGAGAGCTTCGTAACACTCTAGAAATCAATAGAGCGAGTCTAAGGACTCTTGAAGTCCGACCAAGTGATAATCTTGGAAGGGAGTGGTTTTTCTCTAAGTAAACTAGTTGGTTTATAAGGAGTTTCCACTATACATCGCTTGTCATTTACAGTTTTGGTAACATCTTCCTTGTAAGTTTATTCCGCTGCTTTATAACTCAAAGTCGATGGAGTCGCCGACTCGTTTAAGTACTAACGATCCTACAATTGGTATCAGAGCGTAGGCTCTAGATTGTGTTTTAGTACTTTTCTTACAGGAAATGTCGTCCACCAATACTGCTGTGAGTGACTCTTTCTGGAAGCCTCTAATCCTCAAGGTCGGAGAGTACGACTGGTGGGTTGAAAAAATGAAGACCCACATCTGCTCTCTGGATGGTCAGTTGTGGAAGGTGATTGAGATCGGGCCGGAAACCTTCTTTGGCAAAGACGGAAAGACGGAAAAGACCACTGCTGAGTACGATAATGTCGACTTCAAGAAGTTGGAAAAAATTTGCTAGAGCAAAGAAGGTCCTTCATCATGCTCTCACGGACGGTGACCTTAAAAAGGTTATTGGATACAAGACTGCTAAGGACATCTAGGATGCTCTCAAAAGGCTTCATCATGGAAATGAGGATGTCAAGAAAGATAGGATCATAAGTTTCGAAAGAGAATATGAGAATCTCTTTCAAGGAAAGGGTGAGTCTCTCTGGGATTATCATTCCAGGTTCCAAACCATTGTTAACCAATTGCAATTCCTTGGAGAAAAGCTTCCTCAATGGAAGCAGACCAACAAACTGATATCTGGATTGAACAAAAGCTGGGACACCATCGCGGTGTCACTGCTTATGCAAAAAGAAACCAAGGAGCTGACCTTGGAGGATCTTGTTGGTCAACTCACCATGTATGGAGGCATCCAACAAAGGAGAGAAGAACGTCTTGACTCGGAGAAGGTCAAGAACATTGCTTTAAAAGTTGAAAGGGATTTCGACTTGGCTCAGGGAGACGATGACATTGAAGGAGTAGATGAGGATGTTGCTCTCATCTCTAAGGCTATGAAGAGGCTATGGAACCGCAACAAAGCTCATGTCAAGACTCTAGAGTCGAGCAAGGAAGGAAAAGACATGAAAGAAGTGATATGCTATCAATGTCAAGCTAAAGGACACTTTGCCAGCAATGTCCAAAAATAAAATACGGAGAAGCTGGCAAAGGAATGATGGCAACTTGGGATATGTCAGACGATGATGACGAGGTGTCGCCGACAAGAGGAAACTGTTGTATGACCATTGAAGACAAATCATCCCAGGAGGTAAATGACTCTGAACTCTCTTCTCTTCTTGCTAAAAAGTCTAGAGATCAGTTAGTTGCTATCACCGAAAAATTTGGAACTCAGGTCACTGAGTTAAGAGATAAATTGGAAGAAAATGAAGAAACTATTTCCAATCTTTTCGATGATAACAAGCTCTGGTCCTCTAAATCTATTGAACTGGAAAAGATATCTTTTCCTAAGTCAGTAACTTGTGAGTTTTGTTCTGACTCAAAAACCCAAGTCGTCGACTTGCAAAAGCAAGTTGAGGACTTGGAAAAACAAGTCACTAACCTAGAAGGATAAAGACTTATGCTTAGGCTCGGTCATGCTATGATATCCAAAGAACTAGAAGATTTGAAAGTTGTTGATGAGACTAGAAGAAAGAAATGGCTAGATGAGTTTGTTTCTGAAAAGACTCATGAGGTAAAAAATGAATACAAAAAGAAATTTGTGAAGGAGGTTGATAGGTTTGGGATTGGATATGCTCGTGCACCCAACACTTAAGGTACCAAACACACTCCGTTTTTGTCTAAAGGTAAAACCCTTGTGGGTAGTGACAATGCAAGTTGTTCTACTCATATGGTGGCCAAACAAGACAAATGGAAGCAATAGTGGTATCCTGATCAAAAGGTGCACAATATGTGGCAAAAACAAACTCAGAACTCGGCTCCCTCACAAATTGATTTTCAATCACGCATCAACAACAAACCCATCTATCCAGGCTATAACAAGTATGTTGGCCTAAAGTCTCACATGACATGTTGGTATTGCGGCAAGGCTGGTCATTACCAACATGATTGCCACAAAAAGGACAAAGATGAGAAAAATGCTAGGTCACGGACTCTGGATGACAGTTCCAACAAATCCGTTGTCGCCGATTACCTTCCAGGATCTGTGTGCGCTAGTTGTAATAAATGTTGTCCTAAAAATTACTTTGTTGCCAAACCCAGAGGAGTTAGACACCTTTGGGTTTGTAAGAACTAATTCTTTCAATGCAGCTTGAAATGGGTGAGAAGCAGCCCTGGTTTATTGATAGTGCGTGCTCAACTCATATGTCGAGGAACCCCAGGGATTTCATCTCACTTCAAGAATACAATGTCAAGAATACAATGGAAGTAAGATTACCTTCGACAACAATAGTAAAGGTGGTATTTCTGGTATTGGTACGGTAAGATTTTCTGATAAGTTGAGCATAGATAATGTGAATCTAGTTGATAATCTCAATTTCAAGTTGTTAAGTATTTCCCAAATCTGTGCTAATGGAAAATTTCAAGTTGTCTTTGATAAGAAGGGTTGTCAGGTTCAAGAAATCGACTCGGGGAAGATTCTTCTGAAATGGGTGTGTGAAAACATGATGAGGTATTTTCGTGGTCGTTTATACCTATCAAAGAATTCATAGCTTAACCAACTCAGTAGAGCGACAAGTAAGGGTCGATCCCACAAAGACTCTTGTATTTGTGTTATTACTTGTATGCCAAGTAACCAAAGGTTTTTTTTTTATGAATGATTATCTAAAATACTATGCAAGAATAAAAATAAATATGAATGCAAGGATGATTTAAATATATAAGAGACAAACGTGTTCAACTAGTTAGATCCATCATGATATTGCTTTGTTGATCATTGATTCTCTTCTCACTTGAATAATCTATTGTGGATAATGACCCTACTAAGGATTAAGACCCAAACTTCATATTTAGTTGATAGAACTACCAGTCTAACAACCCTAATTATATAACAACCTAGAAGACCTTCTAGATTCAATTAAATAACAACATGACGATTCAAGTTATCAATAGAAACAAACACTTAGAGCAACCAGACATCTAAGTAACTTGTGAATTTATTCCCTTCTTCAACCAACTAGTCCAACCGGTATTAACTGATTAAAGTATACTCTTGATCAAATTAACTCCGACCGGTAATTAATCAGATTCAGTTTTAACTAGAAATTCAATTAGGTTATCAATCTAACAAAACCCTAGTTTAGATTCAATTAAGCACATGGAATAATTTCTATTCAAGTTTGTTGAGAATCAATCAAACCTCACAACTATATACAAATCATGACTTCAATAACTAGCCAAACACAATAAATTTAGCAATTCATAATTACAAGAGTTTCAAAGTTGCTCTCTTGAGAGAAAAACCCTAACCTCCAAAAGTTTGATAAAAGTTATGAGAAAAACAAATTAACATAAGGTTATATATGTCTCCCAAAATATCCCTCAAAAACCCTATCTTTAAACCACTACTCGGAAGCTATAACCCAACTCAAGAGCTCGGCCCAAAACCTCGGCCCAATAATTGTTCGCGTAAAAACACCGATTGCTCGGTTTGACACAATGCTCGGCCGAGCAATGTGCAATCCCACACAATTGGCTTCAGATAAGATTGCTCGGTTTAGGTCCAAAATTGTGCGGCCGCACAATTAGTCATCCCGCACAATTGCCTCGGTTCAGCATTTAGGTGACACTTCTGAGGATATTTTGTCCTACTTAGATTTGGAATTTGGACTCGGAGTACAAACATGAATTGTAGCTCTTTGAACTAGCTTTCCAGTGATACCAAATTCAGCTTCAGACGACCACTATAGCTCCCAAAACAAGCTTTGCAACATAGAGGTGTCGAAACAAGAACTCCAATGCATAGCCCGGATGTAAGCGTTCTTTTCCCACAACTTCTTGGTCCTTAACTCTTCTAATCTTCACTTGTATCACTATAAGCTTCATCAAAATTGACCACAACCATTTAAGGTCCATTCCGTCCATGCTTGTTTACCTAAAGATCTGCAAAACCGAACAAAACAAGTGCAACTACCCGAAAACACTAGATCCTAGAAACTAACCTAAAACTAACTAAAACTAAGTAAAAATTATGCAAAACCAACATAAAACATGCATCTAAACTACATCTATATGCAAGCTATCAAATTCCCTCATGCTTAACCCTTGCTTGTCCTCAAGCAAGACATAAATCCAAAACACACCACATAAATGCAATCATACATCCATCTCAAGTCAAACAAGCATTTCACATAAAATTAAAAACCCAACCAAGACTTCCTAACATGCATTATCATAAGCGGAAAGTAAAGACCATTCATTCATTCTAGACCTCACCAAGGTTATTGTGTTTGCACTCAAACTCTCAAGTGTTTAAGGGACGTGTTTCACTCGAAATCAACCATGAAAACTAGACTACCATATGCTTGCATCAGAGTTCTAAATCTCCACCGCTAGGGATCAAACACATAACAAAAATCATGAGGTCTTTTTAAGGGTTGTAATGGGGCCAAGGTAAAGAGAAATTTGGAAGGGATCATATTTGGCTTCTGATGCTAAATCCGGGGTAAAGAACTAATCCTAAAACCAAACTTCAACACTTTCTTTTATTACTTCTCCCAAACTTTCTTTTTTCAACTCCATACACTCTCATTCAAGCACTTTGTTTCTTTTTTTTTTCTTCATTTTTTTCAACTCTTTTCTTTCACACTAATGAAGACTACTAACATTAAAGCTCAATTTTTCTTTTCTTTTACAACAAACTTTTCATCTCCACTTTTTTCACTTTCATGCTAGCGTTGTATTCCTCTTTTCTTCCTCTTTTTCAACTCCCCTATACTTATACATAACTCACACAAAAGCAAAAACATAACCTAAAGTCCTAAATCCCGGATGGGTCAAGCTTATTAGGCTAGGAAAATTTTGTGGAGCTATCAAAAATAGGCTTAAAGCTTAAAAGAAATGGAATTGTCAAAACATGGATCTTGTAAGGTAGGAATGAAAATAATAGGCTATAAGAAACATTGCCTCAATCATTTTAATGTCATGCATTCAATCATATAAAGCAGCCTTGAAAAAGAGTAGTAACGCAAGTTCTAGAGCTAGATAATCATGGTGATACACTCAAGAAATATAGAGAACAAATATATCATGAAAGGCCAAAAATCTCTCACAAGGCAAATTTTGTCTAGAACTTCAGAATGAATCAAATACTCAAGCTAAATACATGCTCCATCCTATAGTCAAAGTAATTAATCAATGATCATGCTCATATCATATCAAATTCAGCGAATCATGCAAATCACGGGTTAGGATTCATACTTAGCATAGAAAAACAAGTGGTATCAAACAATGGGGAAATAAGTACCTAAATGCAATATTTTTGTATTTTTTTTAATTTTTCTGATTTTTTTTTTAATTTTTCAGGATTTTAATCAATGCATGCAAAATTTTTAAATTAATCTAATGCAACTACATGCAATTCAAAAGTAATTCTCTTCCCCCATGCTTAAAACATACTTTGTCCCCAAAGTATAGTAAAAAGTAAAAGAAAAGAGAAAAACTCACTAGGATCTAGCTGTCAGCGTAGTGCGGTGGGAAATCCAATGGTGGTTGTGAAGCCTTCTTCGGGTTATCAATCTTTGGACCTGGGATAACTAAACACACACATAAACTACCTAAAAAGCAAAAGATTAAAATTGAAAAACAAAACTACTCTAAACCTTAGGTTGCCTCCCAAGAAGCGCTTATTTAACGTCATTAGCTTGACTCTTAGCATGATTTGACAAGATTAGACATTGTCAATGCCCTTAACAACCTATCAAACCCCTGTGCACACAACTCAGAAAAACATAAGTAACACCATGATAAATTAAAGATGCATAATATAATTTTCAAAGACCGTTTTAACTGATCAAACATGTGTGCCCAATTAGCATGAGATGGCAATTGCTCAAAAGAATTCAGCACAAGTGGTGGCTTTAGAAAATACTTACAGTATGAATTAAAGCATTTGTCAACAATACCACTTTTATCCAAGATGAATTCCATACATTCTCCATCTTCCACCTTGTGTTGTCGACTTGGTTCCTCATCTTGAAACTCCATAAGCTCCTGATGTGAGAAGGTGGGGAAATTGAAGCAAGGGATGTCAAGGCCTAACATGGTGCACCATGACAACGGGAACTTTAATAGATATATCATGTTGTTTTTCTCCCTCATGGTTGTCTATTTCATCAGCAAAGAAGTCATCATGGTCGACAAAATAATCTTCTTACAAAACCACAAAACCCTTAAGCAATTTACTCCACATGAGTGAAGATGACTCAGGCTCCCTAGGCTTTGTAAGAATCTCTATGCCTGCATAGACTTCCCTTGGCTCTATGGTAATCTGCTCAACTTGCCTTATAGGTGTGAATTCATGTTGGGCATCAAATTCATCTTCATAACTCACATCAAGTGTAATAGATTGCTCCTCAACTTGAATCTGAGTGTCTGACTCATGATCGTTTGATTCCAATGTGATTCCACCACTCCTTTCACACAACTCAAAAGGGCATGAAATTGTGGAATGAAAACTTGAAGAACAAGACTCACAGTGCTCCATGATTATAGCATCCGCCCCTTTGGAGATATCCTTGATTATATCCTCAAGAGACTTATCAACCGGATGGGGTAGTTGGGAAGATGACTCGACCAAAAAGCTCTGATGGCTCATGAAACATAAGAAATCCCAGCATTCCTCAGGTCCCACAAATAAAAGCCTCTCATTGCTCATGTAGTCAGCCAATCCCCTTGCCTCAAAAGTCATACCATGGATAACTCCCATGTTCACCTCTCTATCACTGTATCGTAATCCCCAAGCACCAAGTTCAAACACATGGTCTTGAAATCTTGAAAAATAGTCATGGAAATGTTCATCCTGGAGTTGTCTACAATCGAACAAAGCCATAGATCAGTAGCATAGGGTGTTATGAACCGTAAGATAGGTTCACAACACCAAGAATAGCACACAAAGTAAAACACAAATAGCGACAAGTCCCCGACAACGACGCCAAATTTGATGAGGTATTTTCGTGGTCGTTTATACCTATCAAAGAATCCTTAGCTTAACCAACTGAGTAGAGCGGCAAGTAAGGGTCGATCCCACAAAGACGTTTGTATTTGTGGTATTACTTGTATGCTAAGTAACCAAAGGTTTTTTTTTATGAATGATTATCTAAACTACAATGCAAGAATAAAAATAAATATGAATGCAAGGATGATTTAAATATATACGAGACAAACGTGTTCAACTAGTTAGATCCATCATGATATTGCTTTGTTGATCATTGATTCTCTTGATTCTATTCTCACTTGAATAATCTATTGTGGATAATGACCCTACTAAGGATTAAAACCCAAACTTCATATTTAGTTGATAGAACTACCAGTCTAACAATCCTAATTATATAACAACCTAGAAGACCTTCTAGATTCAATTAAATAACATCATGACGATTCAAGTTATCAATAGAAACAAACACTTAGAGCAACCAGACATCTAAGTAACTTGTGAATTTATTCCCTTCTTCAACCAACTAGTCCAACCAGTACTAACTGATTATAGTATACTATTGATCAAATTAACTCCGACCGGTAATTAATGAGATTCAGTTTTAACTAGAAATTCAATTAGGTGATCAATCTAACAAAACCCTAGTTTAGATTCAATTAAGCACATGGAATAATTTCTATTCAAGTTTGTTGAGAATCAATCAAACCTCACAACTATATACAAATCATGACTTCAATAACTAGCCAAACACAATAAATTTAGCAATTCATAATTAAATTAAAAACAAATTTACAAGAGTTTCAAAGTTGCTCTCTTGAGAGAAAAATCCTAGCCTCCAAAAGTTTGATAAAATTTATGAGAAAAACAAAATAACATAAGGTTTATATATGTCTCCCAAAATATCCCTCAAAAACCCTATCTTTAAACCACTACTCGGAAGATATAACCCAACTCAAGAGCTCGGCCCAAAACCTCGGCCCAATAATTGTTCGCGTGAAAACAACGATTGCTCGGTTTGACACAATGTTCAGTCGAGCAATGTGCAATCCCGCGCAATTGGCTTCAGATAAGATTGCTCGGTTTAGGTCCAAAATTGTGCGGCCGCGCAATTAGTCATCCCGCGCAATTGCCTCGGTTCAGCATTTAGGTGACACTTCAGAGGTTGTTTTGACCTACTTAGAGTTGGAATTTGGACTCAGAGTAAAACATGAATTGTAGCTCTTTGAATTAGCTTTCCAGTGATACCCAATTCAGCTTCAGCCGACCACTATAGCTCCCAAAACAAGCTTTGCAAGATAGAGGTGTCGAAACAAGAACTCTAATGCATAGCCCGGATGTAAGCGTTCTTTTCCCACAACTTCTTGGTCCTTAACTCTTCTAATCTTCACTTGTATCACTATAAGCTTCATCAAACTTGACCACAATCATTTAAGGTCCATCCCGTCCATGCTTGTTTACCTAAAGATCTGCAAAACCAAACAAAACAAGCGCAACTACCCGAAAACACTAGATCCTAGAAACTAACCTAAAATTAACTAAAACTAAGTAAAAATTAAGCAAAACCAACATAAACCATGCATCTAAACTACACCTATATGCAAGCTATCAAAACACTCTCTGCAAATTGGACCCTTTTTTTGAACCCGAGGAAAAACTGCGTCTTAGAATAGTTATAGATGTCACCGACCTCTGGCACAAAAGATTTGGCCATGCAAGCTTTCAACTCCTTGAAAAACTTCATAAGAAAGAGCTGGTTAGAGGACTACCCATGATTGATCCGAACAAACATGAAGTTTGTGAGACTTATGTGAGAGGTAAGCAAGTGAAATCATCCTTCAAATCCAAGAAGGAGATCAGATCTTTGAAGAATTTGAAGCATGGGTGAAGGCTGTTGAGAAAAAACTTGGAGTTGCTCTTGTATCTGTCAGGTCAGATCATGGAACGGAATTTGACAACTATGAGTTTCTGGTATTCTGCAAGAAAAATGGCATAAGTCACAACTTCTCAGCGCCAAAAACTCCTCAACAAAATTGCGTAGTTGAGAGGAAGAATCGTGCCTTGGAGACCATGTCGCGGACCATGCTTATCTCTAGTGGTCTTCTAAGAAATTTCTGGGGTGAAGCCATTAAAGCATCTTGCTATGTGATGAATCGAGCCATGCTTCATCCACTTCTTGGAAAAACTCCTTATGAATTGCTTAGAGGAGTTAAACCTAGTGTCGCCCACTTACGCACTTTTGGATGCAAGTGCTATGTTACAATAATGGCAAGGACAGTCTGGGAAAATTTGATCCAAGGAGTGATGTTGGCACTTTTTTAGGTTACTCCCCTCATAGCAAAGCCTACAAAGTGTTCAAAAAGAGGACGAGGAAGATTGAAGAATGTGTTCATGTCGTGTTTAATGAGAACACAATGGGAGGCTTGATGATTGAGGATCATGATGATGGTGATCAAGGATACAATCTGGTTCAAGACGATCTACTTCCAGTTGCTGCAACAGATTCAGTAGTCTGTGACAATGTTGCCGTCACCGACTCAGACAAAACAGGGGAAGTAATCAAGATCAAAGATCAAGTGACAATGAGTCAGATGATGAGAAAACTCGTGAGAGAAGCTCAAGTCTAGAAAACTCTGAAGAAGATTCAAAGAATACGCCTCAGACACAAGTCGACGACTTAATAGATCTACAAGTCAGGAACTATCAATAGAAAAGTGTTTATCCTGTCACTAACATCCTCACCGATTTCTCAAAGGGTGTGCAAACCAGATCTTCTCTGAACAACTTATTTGCTTTCAATGCTTTCATCTCAATGTTGGAGCCTAAAAATGTTGATCAAGCGTTAAAAGATTCGGATTAGGTCAGTGCCATGCAAGAAGAGCTCCATCAGTTTGAGAGAAACAAAGTTTGACACTTAGTCCCAAGGCCAAAGGGAAGAACGGTGATTGGAACACGTTGGGTATTCAGGAATAAGATGGATGATGAAGGAAACGTGGTCAGAAACAAAGCAAGGCTGGTAATTAAGGGATACAATCAGCATGAGGGCATTGACTATGATGAGACGTTTGCTCCAGTGGCCCGTCTTGAGGCTATTCGATTGCTCCTTGCCTATTCTGCTCATCATGGGTTCACACTACAACAAATGGATGTCAAGACTGCATTCTTGACTGGATATTTAAAGGAAGAAGTGTATGTCGAACAGACTCCGGGTTTTGAAGATGTCGCCCACTCGGATCATGTCTACTAGCTGGACAAAGCTCTTTATGGATTGAAGCAAGCACCGCGTGCTTGGTATGATCGTTTGTCTCAGTTGTTGATTCAAAATGGTTATGTTCGAGGAGAAGTAGACAAGACGTTGTTCTTATTGAAGGAAGGAGCTCATACACTTGTTGTTCAAGTCTATGTCGATGACATCATCTTTGGTTCAACAGATAATAAACTGGTGAAAATTTTTACTAACCTCATGTCAAGTGAGTTTGAAATGAGTATGGTCGGTGAGCTCAAGTTCTTTTTAGGACTTCAAGTTGTACAAGATGAGGATGGGACATGAGTTCATCAACATAAATATCTTAGAGAATGTGTTAAGAAGTCCGGTCTTGAGAGTTCTAAACCTTTTGACACTCCCATGTCGCCGACTACCTCACTTGGAAAAGATGAAAAAGATCCAAAAATCAATGCTACAATGTACAGGGGTATGATCGGATAATTGCTCTATCTTACTGCGAGCAGGCCTGATATTGTGTTTGGAGTAGACCTGTCAAAACTTGACCCGACCCGAAAAACCGACCCGACCCGTTTGAAGTTTTTTGGGTTTAAACCCGACCCGAAAATCAATGGGTCAAGACTAACCCGAACCCGGTCGACCCGGAAAAAACTGGGTTGGGTCACCAACCCGTTGGGTTGACCCGACCAACCCACTAAAGTATTATTTCAATTAAAAATTCAATATTTTATTATAAATTTTGTATAAAATTATTATTTTATTATAATTAAATAATATTTTATATTATATAATATTAATTATTTTAATAAATTTAAGATAAAGGTTAACAAAATTGACGATCATGACCCGTTGGGTCAACCCGAACCCGTACCAAACCCGTACCAACCCGGTCCATATGAACCCGAAAATTTTATGACCCGACGACCCGTGACCTGTTTTGACCCGAACCCGATTGACCCGAATCCGAACCCGACCCGCCCGACCCATTTGACAGGTCTAGTTTGGAGTATGCCTATGTGCTAGATTTCAAGCTGATCCAAGAGAGTCCCACTTGAAAGATGTTAAGAGAATGATTCGATATCTTAAGGGGAATAATAATCTATGTTTATGGTATCTAAGAGGATTTGATTTTGAATTTGTCAGTTACACAGATGCAGATTTTACGGGGAATCGTGTTGATAGAAAAAGCACTTCAGGGATGGCTCAATTTCTTGGGCCTTGCCTTGTGTCATGGGGGTCTAGAAAGCAAAATTCTGTTGCTCTATCAACAACAAAAGTAGAGTATATTGCGGCTGCAGCGTGTTGTTCTCAACTCTTATAGATCAAGCAACAACTCAGTGACTATGGGGTGAAGTGTGGGTCAGTACCCATACTATGTGACAACACTAGTGCAATCAACATCTCAAAGAATCCGGTGCAACATTCAAAGACAAAGCATATTGAGATAAGGCACCATTTTCTTCGAGATTGTGTGGAAAAAGGCATGGTCACTATGGAATTCTGTAGAACAAGTGATCAAAGAGCAGACATCTTCACAAAGGCCTTAAATTGTGAACCCTTTGAACAACTCCGCA
Source organism: Fallopia convolvulus (assembly GCA_964016875.1). Classification (NCBI taxonomy): domain Eukaryota; kingdom Viridiplantae; phylum Streptophyta; class Magnoliopsida; order Caryophyllales; family Polygonaceae; genus Fallopia; species Fallopia convolvulus. The sequence goes on from OZ024729.1 coordinate 48,130,665, forward strand.
TGGAACTAGGTATGATCTCTCTTCAATGATCTATTTCCCCGCATGAATTCCCTCGATGATTGGCTAGAATTGATTGTTTTACATATGTTCTAAAGTCATGCTTTTATGGTATAAATCTTTGCATTCTTAATAGACATCATGTTTAGGAAACCCCATGCATTTGACTTGTCGGTGACTTTTACTACATTCAATATGTGTGCAACTTTTTTGAGCTCTTTGTTTTTATCCCAAAAGAATCAACCTGATGATCCTTACCCTCATTACAAGCCCAAATGATGGTTGATTCTAATGCTTGTCCTTGACCTATCATGCTTTGAGAGTCTCTATGAACCCGTTTTGATCCTTCTTTAAACGAAGACTTATCATCATGATCGACAAATCCACATATATGTCTTTTTTCATACTTGGTTTGCTTTGGCACTCCCTGTGCAACCCCAACACCAAGTAATTTCATTAGAGAAAGTCATGGATTGTGCAAAAGTCACGGACAGATGTGAAGAGCAGATTCTGTGTTATGGGTCATCGACTTGCTCAAGGTCAGTGACTGTGTGTTTTGGCACGTGAATGAGATCGTGGCTTAACCGGATCTTTTGACATTGGAAAGTTTTTTCAGAAAGGAAGAAAGAGAAGATCTGGACGATTTGACAACTTCCTTTATGTTTGAAGTCCCCTTCTTAAATATACTCCAACTGTCAAAGAAAAAGGTACACTCTAAAATCTCTCTCTCTCTCTCTCTCTCTCTCTCTCTCTCTCGTTCCTTGCTCTCTTTCGAACTCAAACCCTTAAACCTTCAATCCTCTTCCATGGCTTCTCCTTCCAACAACACCTCCAACCGCCCCGCTTCTCCCAAACCCCAAACCGAAAGCCCTGAATCGACGAGGAATAAAATCATTGCTCTCTTTGGGAACGATTTTCTTCGCTCGCTTATGTCTGGCCAACCATCTCCTTCAATAGCCCTTCAAACCACCATGGAAACCTCTACTTAAAAACCCTCTTCTCCGAAATCAACCCCCATATCTCCTATTCCACTTGAAAGTCCCCAAATTCCTCAATCCCCTTCACAAGAAAACCAAACCCTAACCTTCTCATCGGATTCTAGAACTCCGCGCCAAACGACACAACCGACGGTTGTTCCAGAAACCGGTGAAACTGCCTTACCCAAACCCAAGGATGGAGAGATGGAGGAAGAGAGAGTGAAAACTCCCAACTTGGAGTCGATGGAGTTTGAAGAAACAGAAACGGTTGTTGGGTTGTTCGAAGAAAAAGAAGAAAGGAAAGGCTCAGATGCTGCAATGGAGGGCATGCAAAAGCCTAATGAGGAAGAAGAGGTTTAACGGCTATCTCCAAAGGATCTGCCCAAGGAGGTGATGAGGTATTTTCAGTGGTCGTTATACCTATCAAAGTAACCTTAGATCTACCAAACTCAGTAGAGCGGCAAGTAAGGGTCGAACCCACAGAAACTCGTGTATTTGTGTTATTACTTGAGTGCCAAGTAACCAAAGGGGCTTTATGATTGAAAGTCTAACCTAATATGCAGAATAAAAGTAAATATGAATGCAAAAGATGATTTAAATCAATAAGAGACAAGTGTGTTCAACTAGTTAAATCCATCATGGCATTGCTTTATTGATCATCGATTCTCTTGATTCTCTTCTCACTTGAATAATCTATTGTGGATTATGACCCAAACTTTAGATTTAGTTGGTAGAACTATCAGTCTAACAACCCTAATCATCTAACAACCTAGAAGACCTTCTAGATTCAATTAAACAACATCATAACGATTCAAGTTATCAATAGAAACAAACACTTAGAGCAACCAGACATCTAAGTGACTTGTGAATTTATTCCCTTCTTTAACCAACTAGTCCAACCGGTACTAAATTGATTAAAGTATACTCTTGATCAAATTAACTCCGACCGGTAATTAATAAGATTCAATTATAACTAGAAATTCAATTAGGTAGCTAATCTAACAAAACCCTAGCTTAGATTCAATTAAGCACAAGGAATAAACTCTATTCAAGTTTGTTGAGAATCAAATCAAACCTCACAACAATATGCAAATCATTGATTTCAATAACTAGCCAAACACAAAGGAATTTAGCAATTCATAATTTAAAATAAAGAAAAACTTACAAAGGTTCAAGAGTTGCCTCTAGAGAAAAACCCTAGCCTCCAAAATTATATTCTAAGTTATGAAGAGAAACTAAAAACAAGGTTTAAATACCCTAAGATATCCAAAGATCAATAAACCCGAAATACAATAAAACACGTCGGTCAAGATCTATCTTAAGCCCATCTCGAAGCCCAAACACACGACCCAACTCTCTCCATTCGAAAGCAGACGGCGCGGTCTTCTCCTAGGGTGGCGCGGTCGCGCACCCTGTCATTATGCCCGCGCCATGGCCTCGGTTCAACATTCAGGTGACACTTCAGAGGCCGGTTTGACCCCCTTCGAGTTTGGAATTTTGACTCGGGATAAAATAGGAATTTTAGCTCTTTGAATTAGCTTTCCATTGATACCAAATTCAGCTTCATCTTACTACTATAGCTCCCAAACCAAGCATTGCAAGATAGACGTGTCAAAACAAGACTTTAATGCATAGCCCGGGTTTAAGCGTTCTTTTCACACAACCCCTTGGGCCTGCTCTTCTAATCTTCACTTGTCTCACTATAAGCTTCCTCAAACTCCACCATAGTCCTCTAATATCCATCCCGTCCGTGCTTGTTTACCTAAAGATCTGCAAAACCGAACAAAACAAGCGCAAAACCCGAATTTCCTAGAAAACCTAAAAACCTAAGAATTAGACTAAACTAAACTAAAACCATGAAAAATAAACATAAATATGCACCCTAAGCTACACCTATATGCAAGCTATCAGGAGGTCAGTGACACTCTCACTGTCACTGACATGATGTCTGTCTCCAAAAATCGCAGACCAGAAGTCTGAGAAACATGCCTCTCAAAAGGAGCCACTTGAAATATCTGATGAAGGTACTTACTTTGATCCTCATTCTCTTCCTGAAATATCTAAAAAGGTTGAGTCTGTTAAAAGGAATTTGGAGAAGGAACTCTTTGGTGATGAATATGAACTTCTGAAAGAAGAGATGAAATTGAAATACCCCCCTCATCTTCTCGCCCTAAGACTAGATTGGCCATTGCTAGAGCTTCGGCTTCAGCTTTGAAGGCTAAGAAGGCTAAGGGGTTGGCAACCCTCGATGCGGCTTCTAAGGGCGGTGACTCTTCTGTCTTTGAGAAGGTCACAAGAAGGAAGAGAGGGAGATCACCTCCTAAGTCTGCTGCTAGCTTAGGTAAGATGAAGAAGATTGGACATGTTGGTATTGACATGAAAACTAGGGAATTTACCAAGGATCTGCACTGGGAAGAAAACTTCTTGGTAGAATACAAGCTAACCAAGGTCAATGATTGGCTCAAAGAGCAAGGGTGGGCTAATCTGATGCAAGGAAAATGTGACTACAATCCGCAGATGATTAAGATGTTTTATGGGACATTAGAAATAGAGGATACTGGGAACATGACCTTAGGACATTACACTGTTGGGAAAAAGTACTCATTCACTAGTAAGGATGTGAGTGACCTTCTGGAATTGCCCCATGAAAGTTTTGCTGAGTACTACAAAGGTTCATGGCCTGAGGGAGTCGACAACCTAGAAATCATCAAGTCAGTCACTGACAATGATGATAATTTCGCTAGTCCCTACCTAGTCAACAAAATGGGAATTGCGAAGAAGGTCATGTTTAATTATCTCATCAGTAATCTGTTTCCAAGAGAACTCAAGAGGAATGCTGCGTGTATTCAGGATCTGCTTGTCATGGACAAGATCCTTAAGGGAGAAAAAGTGAATATGCCCAGGTTGATGATGTTGCACATGAAGCATGTACTTGACAGTCCGTAGCATGCTCTTCCATATTGCAATTTGATTTACATGCTCATGTCTGAACATAAGGTCTATGAGAACGGTGGTGAAGTCATTAACTCCAGATTCTTGAAGAATTAACTGCTAAGGAAATTTGGATGGAATCTAGTGGATGGCAAGTGGGTATAAAAAACTTATAAGGTCAGTGACAAGGATCAGAAGGAAGAGGGAATCTAGTCTGCTCAAGTGGCTGATGAATTGAAAGAGATTAAGGAGCAGAATATTATTCTCAAGGGGCTGATTGAGAGGCTTTAGAACATATGTGGCATTGTGCTTACGAAGATCAAGGCAATAGAGGACATGCTCAACGACTTTGGAGCCTGATGTCAGTGACTGTTGCACTTTCATGACTCTCTCTACCCCTCTCTTCTACCCTTACCGCACTATTCTCCCAGTTTAAAGACTTTTCGCTTTAGTTCAATTTGGTTGTACTGCATATTCTGGATTGTTTTGTGTTTGCACCGTACTCTTCTATGATTTGGTGGATGACTATCTATGCTTGTTTTGACATTATGTTTTAAGTTTCTATATTTGCCTCTAATTTATTTTCTTGTTTTAGCAATCTTTTTTATGATGCTAAAAGGGGGAATTAACTGGGGGAATAGATTCAAAGGGAGATCTAAAAACTGAAATCATGTGGATACTAAGCTTAGGGGGAACTTTTTATGGATTTTGCGTTTTGCTTTTTATACTATGATATTGCATGTATGCTGCAAAGATCTTATCAGGACAGGTTGTTTGTCACCATCAAAAAGGGGGAATTTGTTTGAAGATTAAGAGTTTTGATGGTTCCAGGAAGTCAGTGACTTCGAGTTTGCAAGTCGAGTCGGCGACTCGGCGAAATCACTGACATAAACAGCTGGCGAGAAAACCTATTTATGGAAGGAATGCACATATTGTGTGCGGTTATTTGAAGACAGCTGAAGTGTTTATTTTAAGAGAACATCATCACAAAAGAGTGCTAAAATCAAAAGAAAGACGATTTGATCTTCAAGAGAATATTTCATGTGCATGAATGTTATATTAGGAAAGATATGTAAAGATTGAGTGTATGTCACTTCCCTAATCGAATGGGATTTGATACACACGAGATCTCCTTCTTACTCTAGCTTAAATACCTCAGTGTTTAGGATAGTTGTAAGACTTTTGAGATAATTTGTTATCTTGTGAAAAAGAAAGAGTGAACTTGTGCGTGAGACTCGTGCAAGTGTTATAGTCGAGTGTTCTTAGGCATAGCGCGAGATTGAGAGCGTGAGTGCAAAGGTAGACCGTGGTTCAAGGGTGTGGGATTCATTCTTGTACACAGGAGAGCTTTGTAGCACTCAAGAAATCAATAGAGCGAGTCTAAGGACTCTTGAAATCCGACCAAGTGAGAAGTTTGGAAGGGAGTGGTTTTTCTCTAAGTAAACTAGTTGGTTTACAAGGAGTTTCCACTATACATCGCTTGTCATTTACAGTTTTGGTAACATCTTCCTTGTAAGTTTATTTCACTGCTTTATAACTCAAAGTCGACGACTTCGCAGGAGTCGCCGACTCGTTTAAGTACTAACGATCCTACATTGGCCCCTACAATGAGAAGTTTCTGGTTACGCCCATGCAGTAGAGAACTCGGGGTCGATTTCTTCCGAGGTGGAGGAGACTGATGTAGAAAGGTTTTCGGCATGTATAGAAAAAGATCTTGATCGTCGGAAATCGCGTTCTTGTCAAAAGTGATCTCGATCGTTTGATGTCCGATTGAGCCGCACCATGCCTTTCCAAACAGGGAATCCACTCAAAAGTCAAACTCTGCACTTTGCCCCGACCTAAGGGGCTTTTCGGGCACTTAAAATTGTTTCATCGCTTAGGGTTTTAGTATTTTCGGGCTTATTCTACAATTTTCGGATTTCTATCTTTTAGACTTTCTATCGTTTATCTTTTCTAGATTTTCTCTGTATATAGAATATTGTATGTAGCCTTTTTTTAAGGATATTGTATATATGCAACCTTGAGAGCACATCTATCTTATTTATTAATAATTCACAGTTTTTCTCTTTCAATCTGGTGGATTTGTACTTTTTTGTGTTTATGGTTTCATGTTTGCGATTCCTTGTTATTAAAGGAATCCACCTTTAGTGGTAAACCAAATGCGCGTGGCCCAGCTGACAAAGACCACGAATCAGGTAAACCGGCTTGTGCCGACCGGCTCGACCCAATGGCAAGAGGAATGGTGAACCTTGATTTTTCACCCAAATGAAGGGGCGGATGCAAGAATCGAACCTAGGAGCTCCCAACATTTCTCATACCTCTTACCATTAGGCCATCTCACGTGGGGCGCACACATTTTAATATAGAGTAATGATCACTGCATATGAAAAGGAAGGCAAATGGATGACTTTCAAGAAGCTTTACCTACAATAAATCCAAAAAATCATTTTACTTTGTAGTGAATTCAGGTGAGTACATAAATTGCTTTTGCAAGAAGACACATTCATATAAACGACTAAGCAATAGAATAGTACCTAGCTAGACCTATATATACTTGGATTTTGCCTGATAAATCCAAAACCTAAGTCGTTGTTGCCTTGATACAGTTTATAATTTCAGAACAATTTCTGGAAGTATGTTCCCTTCTTTAAACTCTTTAACGTTCTCTCTCATTTTAGAAAGGCTGCCTTGCTAGCTAGACGTAAACTATTCAAATATTGTGTCCATATTTAATTATCTGTGCGCGGCAAAACTTGTTATAAGAAAAATACAAATTGAAATTGCAATCAAAACTTGTAATATATTCTAATCATGAATTATAATGAAATACTTCTCCTTCAATTATTTTATTTAGGCGTATTGATGTTGTACCTAGTCATGTGCGACTCGCAATTAAATAGTTATCTGGGTAGGCGTGACATTGAAATTTATAATATCACTCATGTCACATTTGCTAACTTAATTCATTCGACATTGAAATAGTTATCTAGCGGATTAACAATGGAGTATCGATTAAGGAATCAAGTTTTATTGCTAAATGATTTAAACACACTAACACAATCTAGAAAGACGAGTCTAGCTAGTTTGATATATAGTTTTTTTTTTTTTTAATTTCCTAAGAATTAGATCTTCTTGTATTGAAATCTATAAATCCATCAGTGTATCCTGAAATGGAATTTAGGACTCCTATAATGTAACCCAATCGAGCCTTTATGGTTTATGAATAGAATAATGCAGTGATTTTGAGCTCGTTTAATGCGATGTACTCATTAATTATAAGTCTTTTATATACAAGTGATAAATATGGTTTATTGAACTAAAACTAATGAAAAATAAGTTATAATCCATCCGTCTAAGTCTACTTGTCCTTTTAGCACTTTACACAAGTATTAAGACGTTTTTTTGTCGCCCAAGCCTTTTTTTCTTGTAGTGCAAACACTATTTTTACTAAAATACTCCTATTAAATCATTAATACATATAATTAATTCTCATTCTTTTTTTATTTAAATCTAATTAGTTGAGGATAAAAATGGAAATTATTGGACGAAGGCCAAATAAAATTCCACAACCAATTAAGTCTAAAAGGCCAAATAGACTTAAACGGATGGAGTATTTTTTAATCAATGTATCAATATGAAAAAAATTGTACAATTTTGGTTTACTTGCGTACCCTCTATTTAATTTGAAGCAATTCAAATCTATTAAAAGTTTTTATTGAGATAAAATATCTCTAAAAGCGGTTTTCATTGGATGCCCTAATGAAAGAAAGGATAAAAGAACGTCTAATCAATCTTTTGACCGTTAATTTGGTCAAATAACGATATCACTAATCAAATCTACTTTTTTGCCTTTTAGAAGAACTAAAAACAAACGCATAATGGATTTTGAGCAAGTGGAGCAGGATAGGTTGCGCCGTTGATTGTAGAAGATCCGCACCGGAGTTCTGTAGTGTAGATTGTTTTATCATAGAAACACCTCCGTACTTAACTAATCGATCTTTACGGAACGTTCAATATAAGCTTAATCCCCAACACTAACACCAAAAGAAAACCAATGAATATATATATATGCATTAGTGAGAGTTGTTTTGAGAACTTTGCTCTATGTCAACAAATTAACAAAGTTTTTTCAACCAAAAAAAGTTAACAAAGTTTAAACAAATGCAAGCGAGTGAACCTTGTTTTAAAAATATATACTCCCTCTGTTAAACTAAACTTGTCGTTCTAGAGTTTAAATATCCTCAATCTTTTTAAGATTGATCTTTTATCTTATTTTGTAGATTTATGTAAATAAATTTAATTAGGAATATTATTCAAAAAATGGGTTAAAATAATTTAAATGACAACTTTTATTGAACATGAAAATCAAGATAGAATGACATTTTAACCCTATGGTCTAACGGAGCAAGTGTTAGCTTCACCCCTTAGGGTTGCCATTCATACATTGACAATATTTATAGTAAAAGACTTGCCAAGCAAGCTAGGGTAATATTTACAATATAATATATATCTACTATCACACCCCCGCAGTCGAAACTGGAGGAGGGCAAACAGTAAAACTGTCTTTAAGATCTAAAAATAACATCCTAGGCAACCCTTTTGTGAAAATATCAGCGTACTGATATGAAGAAGGAATGTGAAGGACTTGAATATGACCAATTGCAACCTTGTCCCGAACAAAGTGGATGTCCAACTCTATGTGTTTGGTGCGTTGGTGTTGTACATGATTAGCAGCAAGATACGTAGCAGACACATTATCAGTGTCCCAAACAATAGGCAAAGTGGGAGAGGAGGGGGAGACTAGCGGCGGAACATGACCGGCGACGTTAGGGTTTACTGTACGTGGAGGCTAGGTTAAAAGTTTGATACCATGTTAGCTTCATAAATTCTCTTTAGAATTGACATTCATTTATTGAGAGTATTTATAGTACAAGAATTGTCAAACAAACTAGGGTAATATTTAAGCATCGACTCTATCTAATCACAGATTCAAGCTTCACTATGGAACCTTTCCCTGCGTTTGATTAATGCACTAACCGACTCCACCCAAGAGTCCAAGACCTTTCTTAAAATAAATAAAATATTTGATCTTCTTATAGTTGTAAATATTTAATTAGTTTGCTCTTAAGAAACAAATTAATTTAGTTGATAATGGGAGAGTTAGTTGGTAGTTAAAATCATGTTCAAAAAGAAAAGAAAAGGGCCGCAAGAAAAAGCTTACCAAACAACCAGCCGCGTTTCACCGGCCAACTCCGAGTATCACGCCGCTGTCGAGATTTCGATCAGCATTTTTGTTCACTTTAAATGTTCTTTCGCAGAGAAGTCAAAACAAAATTAAAGGCAAAAATTCACTTATATTTACTTTTTATTGTTTGAATTGATTGAAGTAGTCAAGTAGACAATATAAAACATAGAATAATACATGTAAAAGGCAAAAATAACACGTCAAATTGGACGGAGCAAAAGCAAATAATAGAGCATCCTGTCTGTTTTGGATCCGTCAACTGCCATGGCCAATTTCATTTTTCTGGCGTTTTTCAATTCAAAAACTGTATAAGAGATTAACTTTCGTTTCGCAAGCTCAGTCCTAGAAAAGAAAGGATGGAATTGTATGAGCTTTTCAAAAAGAAATCCTTCAATTGGTTTAATTGTCGGCTGGAGTAGAGATTCATGCAGCTGCCCATTTGACTTGTTTAGAATGTATGAAAAGCAAAGAAATAGCTTAATTGTTTTTGGGAGATTTCTAAGAGCCCACAACGCCTCAAACTATAGAGTTTATCAAATTTGGTGTTGGGGTTCTAAGATGTGTTTTTTTTTTTCATTTTTTTAGGGAGAGTAAGGAAGCGGTTGACTTTTTAGTCAGAAAACATGTCAACGTTACTCATTACTGTTAAGTGGCATCGTTCTATCTTCAAGTTTCTTCTGCTCAAGATTCTAGTATTTGTAATTTTAGAGAGTTTATTTTTCAATATCCTATGTTGTTGCATGTTTTAAAAATCATCCGCTATGATAATTTAGGCTGACCTTGTTCCTTTAAGGTAGCCTAATGTTTGCATTGTAATGAGCTAGTAGCTCATTGTATAAAAAAACTATAGAGTTTATCCCGTGAGTACACAATTTTTTAATTATATTGGTGCATGTTTCTAGAAAATGAGGTGTAAAATTTCCACCCAACTCTCTCAAGAGGTGCATGAAGCCATCGTACATGGAGGGACACAAGATTTACTATTAGAGTGGGATAATTATCATTAAATTTTGAGAAATTCTGCGTGGTGACCACGAGGTTTGGTAAATTCCGTGTATTACACAACATTTTCTGAAATTCCACATGGTAACCTCGAGGCTTTACAAATTCCGTGTGGTAACCTTTTAGTATTATATAATGTAAAAAGTAATTGAAAATTATCCCAAAATTTTACTTAATTACATAAAACCCTCGTATATTTAGGTACTTATAAAAATTTACCTAATCTATCTTTTTTAGAAAAATCACTTAATTTTATTACTTTTAGAAAAATTGTAAAAATATGTCAAATTTACAAATAATTAATGATACTACATATTATTACTTTAAAAAACCACCCCATTTTTATTTTTATAAAAAGATCAACCCTTCTATCACCATTTTTAATTATCAAAAGCCCACACAATTTTGAAAAAAAATCCACCATTTTTTTTACTTCTTCAAAAAAATTAAATTTTTTATTATTAAAACGTAACATTTTAATGGAGATTTTTTTGAATAAATGGGTGTATCATTATAAAAATGTTGCTTTTAATAACTAGTATAAAATTAGATTTAAAAAATAGAAACATATAATGTCATGAAATTGTGTAAATAATGTAACTATGTAAGTATTTTATAATTTTTCTAAAAGGTTATAAAATTATGTGGTTTTCTAAAGTTATTTGTAAATTTCACATATTTTTATAATTTTGTAAAAGTAATAAAATTAGGTGACTTTAGTAAAAAGGATAGATTAAGTAATTTTCTTACGAATACCTAAATATACGAGGATTTTATGTAATTAAGTAAAATTTTGTGCTAATTTTCAATTACTTTTTATATTATATAATACTACAAGATTACCACACGAAATTTGTAAAACATCGAGGTTGCCATGCAGAATTTCAGAAAATGTTGTGTACCACGCGAAATTTGCGAAACCTTGTGGTAACCATGCGGAATTCCCCTAAAATTTTTTGGTGGGTTAAATTACCTTATTTTAACTAATTTAACACTAAATTTACCTTATTTTTATTATTTATTATTAAATTTACCTTATTTTTATTATTTTTAATTTTCTTAGGGCGGGCTGGAGCATACCGCAACCACCCTTGGGTCCATCCCTGGGCTCGTGTTGCCAAACCAAACGCATCATTTGAACTCAGAATGGAGCAAAACATAATGTTGTGCTATCAATCAGCTCCAAAAAAATTAGTGTGATTCACGTGTCGCGCGGGCGACACGTGGCGCACTCATTCATTTAATAAAAGGGGTGTTTTATAAGTTATCTATTTGGGCAATTTATACATTATAAAAAATTATACCATAATCCTATTTTTTTATCTATCCATAGACATTAATACTGCATATAATTGTATTTTTTAGGTTGATACGGGCATTCATTGGGATCGGCGGAAAATGGTCGTCCGAGGTCAGAATGACTATTGTTATACCTTTCCGAGTAGGGTCGTAGGGAACGCGCTCACGAGTCAAACTCATGACTTTTAAATTAAAACTTAATTAATCATTTTTCATAAACTAACGAGTATAATTTTTTTATTTAATAAAAATAAATATAGTTAATTAAAATATTTTATTAATTAACAAAATCATTTATAATAAGAGCATATATAATTTTAATTGGAGAAGAGGGTATATGTGTAATTGTATGTGGAGTGAGAGAAGTGTTGGAAATGATAAAAATATGAATTTATGGGGAATATGGATGCAGGTATAAATTAATATAAGATGTATGGATAATGTAGCAGATGGATAAATGAAAAAAGTGAAATACTGTAACAGATGCATAAATGCGGATGGTGTAACAATTGTGTCCTTTTTTCTGATAAGAAAAGAATTAGGAACAAATGTTATCTCTTTCAATTTGAATAGTAAAGAGTTAATGCTTCAAACACTAAAATTGATTTTTTTTCTTCCACGTTTTGCTATGTGCAAGTTAATGGTTCAACTTCCTTAAGAGTGTGTGCTAATGGTTCTTTACTGTTTGCTGGTTCAAGGCTGATTCAACAGGGGTCTGGGGTTGAGATTGCGGAGGCGGAAGCCTTGTTATGGGGAATGGAGCTCGCTGCTCATCATGGGGTGACTAAGGTGATCATGGAATCAGATTGCTTTTCTTTGGTGAATAGCTTAAAAAAGGGCAATTTGTGCAGGACGATGGTGGGAGTGATAGAATGATCACCAATCTCAAAAATCAGATTGCTTATCTTTTTCATATCGTTTAGCTTGATTCTGTCAAAATCTTTACAAATTTGGTAATAGAGTGTGCGATCTTCGGTCGTGGCTGATAGAACAAACATGAGAACGCTTGAAGAGAATCTCAAGAGAGTGGAATCTGAATTGTTGATGCTGAATAAATTCACTAATTTGATGACGGAGTTCATTTAAGGCACAAGTTGGCGATTGGAGGATAATCGAAGTCAGATGGATAATCTACTATAGAGCGTCAACGATATGAAAAAGTCAAATGAAGATAGATTTAGTAAGCTCGTGGAGATTATTGAAGAAAGGTTTAATTTGCTAGTTGTGATGGTCAGGAACATGGAGGAAACTCTGGAATGATACGAAGAGCGATCAAGATCTCCTATGTTGTAGGTAGAGAGATCAAAATCGTCGAGGATGACTGGAGAAGAAGGACAAGTCAATGCTAAGACGAGTTTGTAAAAATATGATACAAGATTGTCGAATTTGGGGGAATCCTCCAAGAATCTGGCGACTGGAGATCCGGGAAAGGACAATGGAAAGAGTACTTCTCTTAAATGCTCTCATAAAGATAACTTTTGTGTTTCGAAACTTAAATTTTCGTTGTCTAATGGAATAAAGTGGGGAGTTGGCTTAGGAAAGCATAGAAATATTTCAAGATTTTTGAGATTGGTGATCATCAAAAAGTTGAATTAGTTGCATTTTACATGAGATTGGTGATCATCATAAATCTGCGCAATGCTTAGTAACTTTAAACCAAGACCATTAACTAAACTAAAATTACTTACCTTAGAATTATCATTTAACCTAATTTTGTCATATTTGAATATTGCTCCTTTATTCTTGTTGTTGAAGGAAATGTTCCCTCCAACGTGTTTGTGAAGTAAGGTGAGGTTTTCGCTATATCTGGTCATGTGTCATGAGCAAGCACTATCAATAAACCACACATTGTTCCCCCTCACTTGCACCTAAAAAAGAATGAAGTTACGTTTTAACGATCTAGGCAAGTTTCCCTTTACTTGGTTGGATATGACTAAAAGCAAATTGTTCCTTAGGACTAGCAGCATAATACTCAAGAATGTTAATGATATTGGTATTTGTTTTGTTGTTCCAATTAGTCTTAGGTGTGAATTTCCTCTTATGGTTTCTTTTAGGTTGAGGCAAATCTATCCACTCATGAATTGCCTTAGATTGAGCTTGTCTTTTCTTGTGTTGTTCCCTATAATGACCATGAGCTCCATAGTGCCAACAAGTTTTGTAGTATTCTCCTATATAGTACTTGGGATGGGGACATTGAAGCCTACTACTCTCAACTCTTTCCTTGTTAAGGTCCTTAGGCTCAGTTCCTTTGGCTTGTTTCATATAGATTTTATGAGCCACACTACCTGCACCATAAAGTACTCTTTCTTCTTCCCCGTGGTTCCACTTTCTAGGACTCTAACCTTTTCTTCTAAATAAGTAACCTTATCCTTGGCACTTTGAATTGAAGTTAAGAGGATTTAGAGATGTTTATCTCTTCCTTATGTAGATACTTTTCTTTTCCCTTGGAACTTTCACCAGAATATCTCAACACGTGTTTTGGTTTTACAAAAACTACTTCCTTTCCTATCTCATCCTTGGTAAGGTAGAATTTTTGTAAACTTTCATTTGGAAGTTTATGGGAGGCATTTCCAAGGGCTTCTATTTCTAGTTTAGTAACAATGAGATCGAATCTAAAACCATCATTAATGGTTTTTAAGGAACCAAGCTCAATCTGAAGTTTGTCACAAGTGGTGTAGAGAACATCAGAGTTTTTATTGGATAGTTGTAACTCAGAACATTTTTCTTCAGATTTAATCAAATTATATTGTATAATAGAGTTCTCTAGGAACAACTTCTTAACCAATTTAACAAGATGAGATTTTTTCAAGAATTTCTAAAGTGTCAAGAAGAGATTTAAGACTAACCTCTTCAGTGGATGACTTGGTGCTTTCATCTTCGGATGTTTGAATAGCCATAGAACACATATTTAGGTTTGCCCAAGCTTTTGGTTCCTCATTAGAGTCACTCCAAGCGGCGATGTAGGCCTTCTTCTCACTTTTCCCTTCATCGTTACCTTGAGGACGGGTCTTGGCATAGTAAACCCTTTTGAAACACTTAAAGTAGGTAACATCAAATAGTTACTATCGTCATTGTTCCTATTGTCATCCTTGTTTTTCTTGAAATTGCTCTTGTTATAGAGGACTCTTATAGCTTTGGTGATAAGAGTGATTTCTTCATCTTCCTCATCCTCATCATCATCTTCAGTTTCTTCTTGGATTCAAATCTTAAAGGCAATACCTTTCTTTGCCTTGTCAACTTTCTTGTCCACTTCTCTTATAGCTTCATAGGACTTCAGTTTTACAAAGATCTCATGAAGCATGAGATCCTTGTTCACCGAATTTTCCTTAATGATTGTCCTATCATGTTTCCATTCGCCAGTAAGATCGTAGATAACTTGTCTCACTTTCTCTTTGTCAGAGATTTCAACCTTGGTAATAACAAGACCGTTGAGCTTGCTGCACAAGGTCTCAAATCGAGCTTGATAAGCTGACATAATTTCTCCATTCTCCATGTAAAAGTTGAATAAGTCTCTTTTAGCATCCATTTGGTGATTTTCCTTTAGATCGAAACTACCAACATGCATTTTTCCGATGGCGATCTACATCTGAATGGCCGTTTCTAAGTTTTGCCAACTTTGAGTTGTCTTTTTCGGTGAGGGCAATGTTAAGATACATCTTATCCTTGTAGTTGGCTACCATGCACTTCCACTAAATTGCATCGAACTTTGTGATGTCGTCTTTGATGTCCTCTTTGACCTCAAAGTTCTCGACTTTAACAACTTTTAAAGCCTGAAAGTCATTGCTTCGGATCCAATCCTTCATAGAGGAACCCGACTTTAACAACTTGTAGTTTGCCATCTTTTAAAACGACTAGCAATAAGATGAGGAGGTTTGTTGTTCCCCCAAACCAATCGAGTATATCTTAGAACTCATTGTCAATACCTGCGAATTACACACAATTAAGAGACTAGCTTTGATACCAATTGTAAGATCTACTTATGTTAGTAATGGACAAGGAACTATGTAAAGACAGTTTCTTGGAAGCCGGAAGTAAAGTAAACACAAGTAAATAGACATAGTTCCTTATAGAGGAACACCACTTCAACTAACAAGTCGGATGAGTAAACCTCTACCTTCCTTAAAAGGATTTTGAAATATCTCTTATTTTATTGATACTTTCTTCGTTACAATGGCAAGACTAGAACTTCTCTACACTAGAAACCTACTTGAGTTCCTAGAATACTAACTAGACTTCCTATAACCTCATAAACCAATTCAACTAACACGGTTTACCTTCCTTCTCAGTCGCTACCTCGTCGCAATTCCTTTGAATCAAGATTTCTTCTTCACCTTCGAGATCACGCTTTGTTCTCTCAAAAACTCTCTCAGATTATTCTCTATGTAAACACTTATAATTTTCTCCTAGAAAGCCTATGTATTTGCCTTGTTTTACTTTACCCACAAAAGTCTTTTCTACCCAAAAACTACTTTTAATAATCTTGAAATATGTGCAACTCTCTCTACTTTTCATATTTTTCAAGACACTAAAAATTACTTTTCACCCAAAAGACAATTTCTACAAGAAGTGATGCTCTTATAGATATGAGGTAGACCTGTCAAATGGGTCGGGCAGGTCGGGTTCGGGTTCGGGTCAATCGGGTTCGGGTCAAAACGGGTCTCGGGTCGTCGGGTCGTAAAATTTCCGGGTTCATATGGACCGGGTCGTTAGGGGTTTGGTACGGGTTCGGGTTGATCCAACGGGTCATTGTCGCCAATATTGTTAACCTTTTTCTTTATATTTATTAAAATAATTAATATTATATTATATAAAATATTATTTAATAATAATAAAATAATAATTTTAAATAAAATTTATAATAAAATATTAAATTTTTAATTGAAATAATACTTTATCGGGTTGGCCGGGTCAACCCAACCCAGTTTTTTTCGGGTCGACTGGGTTCGGGTTACTCTTGACCCATTGATATTCGGGTCGGGTTTGAACCCTAAAAACTTCGGTCGGGTCGGGTCGGTTTTTCGGGTCGGGTCAAGTTTTGACAGGTCTAATATGAGGGCATGGCTAAGAGCATGTGCTATCAAGAGGATTCACTCTCCTCTCTTCCTTTTTTTACCCATTTTTTATTAAAAAAGAGGATACTCTTGGATGTGGGTTTAAAGAAAGGATCCTCTCTTGAGAGAGGAATGAGGTGAAATCCTCTATGGGTAGAGGAATGTGCACATTGGCTTTTGTGCATTCCTCTCCATATTCACCCAATCAAAATTTGACATGTGTCTCTTATCTATCAACTACATTCATTTATTTTCATTACAATTTAGCATTAACAAATTACAAATAAAAATATTTTAAAGATGGTATTTTAAAAAACAAAAAATAAAAAAAAATAATTCTTACAATTTTTTTGTCTATAAAATAATCCTTACAAAAGTCAATGCAGTAGAGGACTTGGGGGCAACAGTTTTACTTTACCCACAAAAGTCTTTTCTACCGAAAAACTACTTTTAATAATCTTGAAATATGTGCAACTCTATCTACTTTTCATATTTTTCAAGACACTAAAAATTACTTTTCACCCAAAAGACAATTTCTACAAGAAGTGATGCTCTTATGGATATGAGGGCATGGCTAATGGTGAACTCCATAATCTCTATAAGCCCATCAAATACTATTATTTTACTATTTTTTCTTCTTCCACATCATTCATTATCTTTCATCCCTCTTTTCACAATCAACCCTTTCCAATTGTGAGCCCCACGAGCCCTTCATTTTACTTTTCTCATTTTCTAATAATTATTTATTTCTCCATACACAATTACAAATATACTTCCATTTTTATTATATATATCATTATTTATCTAAATAATTATATTTGTATACTAAATTTATTAAATTACACATTTAGTTACTTAGTTAAATTTTGTGGTATTATCTACCTAATACATTATAAAGGGCAGAATACATATACAGCCCCCTGACCTTTGATCAATTGGTCACTTTGACACCCCACCTTTGAAAATGTTCGATTGAGTAACTAAACTTGCACATTGTGACCTATTGAGCACCTGTTTGCTGATGTGGCCATTTGCGTGAGATGCACTCCCTTATAAGCGAGTAAGAGACTAAAAAAAGCTGATGTGGCAATTATACTAGCACTATTTTTTCTTTTTTTTCACTTTTCTTTTATGATTTGATTTTTGTAAAAAATAAAAAAATAAAGCAATTATTACTCAAAAACTAAATCCAAGAGCAGATCTGGGCAAAGTCTTCGGTTTCCCTTCTTCTTCCCCCATCGTCTTCTTCATTCATGGTCAAAGTCTCCTGTTTCCCTTTTTCTTCCTCCAAATCTGGCAATTTTCGGTTTCCCTTCTTCTTCCTCCATATCTGGGAATTTTCAGTGCCCAGCAACGACGACGTCCAAGAACAGATCTGTCGCCGGCTACTCCTCCAATTCCGCCGCCGTCCGCAGCCGGTTTCCTTCTTCGCAACAAACCCTGGGCTGAGATGAGGCGGGACGAACTTATCTCCCTTGGAGGTCACGGATTTCTTATCCGCCTTTTCCAGGCCCGGAAACTAATGAGACAAAGGAGAAGATAGCAACGGGCCTGAGCCGGTTTTGCCAAGCGGGCGGAGCGAAATCGAGTCCGATTTAAATCGGGCTTGGTGATCCATTGAGGGAGGCCGTGTTGGGGTCGCCGAATAGATCGGCGAAGGCTGAGATTGGATTCTGGGTTGGCGTTTGGGGGAAGGGCAGGAGTGGACGAGCATGCCATGGGAATGAGAGGAGGTTGAGGGGGAGAAGTTATGCTTTCCGACGTCAGAGGCGGAGTTGGTCTTGAGCTTCTTTTCGTAGATGTCGTTGAAGTAACCGGAGGCGTATTTGTTGGTTCTTTCTCCCGAGTTCGTCGTTCTGTCCTGTCCCGATTTCGTTGGCGGTGAAGATTTCTCCCAAGTTCGTCGTTTTGTCCTGTCCCGAGTTCGTCGGCAGTGAAGATTCTCCTGAGTTCACTGCTCTTGGACGTTGTCGTTGATTTGCTGCTCTTTTTCTTATTTAGCCTTTGATTTTAATGATGTGGCATCATTTTCTTATTAGTTTATTAATGATGTGGCATAGTTTTCTTAATTTTTTTATCTTTATTATCAAAATATATGACGTGGCACAATGACATGGCGCGCGTGTTGTGCACGTTATTTTTTTGGACGAAACAGGTGTTCAATAGGTCACAATATGCAAGTTTAGGTACTGAATTGAACATTTTCAAAGGTGGGGTGTCAAAGTGACCAATTGGTCAAAGGTCGGGGGCCGTATATGTATTCTGCCCATTATAAAGTAGAAACCATGTCTGTTGAAAAAATTGCGCCACATGGCATTACTTGAATAAAATAATGTCAAGCTTTTTAATAATAACTTTTATTATTCTTTCTATATATACATCTATTTTTTTATATTATAATAACTTGATCTATTTATATGTTGATATTTTCTATATTAATTTTGTGCATATCTTTTAACAAAACTTTATCTATATGCTAATATTTTTTATATTAATTTTATACATATTTTATATTTTAATAAATCTTGCACTCCAAGCATATCATTTTTTTATCTATATGTTGATAGTTTACAATATAATAAGTTATTTATAGAATATATGATATATTTTAGTATACATTAATATATCTACTTAAATTTTAAAAAATTAAATTAAAAAACTATTTTAATAAATATTTTAGGGAAATTCCTTGTAGTACCCTCGAGTTTTCGACTTTTCCTCTTGGTGACTAAAAAAAATTCTTATTCCTTTTGATGCCCTTTTGTTTTTAAAATTTTCTTTTTCATAGCCTAAACACATCCAAAACCAAAGTTCCATCTATTTTATTTTTGTTAATTTTTTAAAAAAAATGAAAAACACACATTTCTTTACCCCTCAACTGTCGAGGATGCTAGGGGAGAGGATGTTCGGTTGCAGTGCAACTTTCGGCACTCGTAGAGCTTGAATACTTGCTTATGCCGTCGCGTTGCCCGGAGCGACTTTGGTGGCGCCTATGAATCATGGGCGAATATGGGCGAATTCTCATCGGCCTCACGACCGAGGGTGTTAACGGTGAGGCTAATATCGACGTTCTTCTCGGCGATTTCGCTGGCATTGGATGGTGATGTGAACCCCGTTGGAGGATTCACGCAAGGATCTTGTCGTGGACTCGTATTGGGGTTCACATCAACTGGCATCAGAGCTGATGGATTGCGTAAGTCTTTCTCACCCTCTTACTCGTTTTTGCACGGATTTTTTTCTTTTCCATTCGTTTTTCATTAAGCTTCCGCCATCTCTACCATTGTTGACGGGCCTTCACTTGGGACAACAAATAAATTTATAAGTCAAGACCCCGCTGTGTATAGGGGAGTCTGGATCGTTCCACGAGAAGCAAGGTTGTTTGTTTATCGACTCCTAATTGCAAAAACCAAACAAAAACAAGAAAAACACTCACAAGCAGCCTCGTTAACGACGTTGTCAGGGTCGTCAACGAACCACCAGAAACAAATGACCAAAAATAACGACCTAAACCAGTTCGGTACCGAGGCTAAGAACTCAGTAACGAATATTACTTAAGAGAATTCAAATAAAAACAAAGATCTAGGACAAGGGTTACCACAACATAGTCATGCATATAAACTCGTAAGAAGATAAGATCATGCCTTTAAATGGATAGATTCATCAACTTTCATTGACTAGCATGCAAATTAATCTACTTTCATAAACTAATTCACTTGATTGCTTGTTTTGGATCTAAAGCTTGAAACCTTCGTATTCAAACAATATCAACCTTCAAGTCTATAACTTTCTCTTTCAATCAAGTCAAAAACTCAAATCACCTTGACTTTCATCTAGGTCTAAGCACAACAAACAATCTCAAAAATAGATAAAAGGCATTCAACACATAATCTTACTCATCAAACATGCATAACTATGCCGGGTTTAAACCCCGACCCTAGAAAAGAAGACTACTCACTACTCATAATTAAAAAACAAATAAATTCAACAAAAGAATATCATTAAACATAGAATTCTGAACACGTCCTTTTAAGATAGAGATACCTAAATATTTTTCCATTGAAGTAGTAATTTGTATATTTAAAGTAGCAGCTAAAGAAACAGCCATAGAGCGAGAAACATTTTTCGAAGTTTGAAAAGAACTTTTATTATAATTGATTGATAGTCCAGACAAAATACAAAACTTGTCCAAAAAAGATTTAATATACTGAATATTCTCCAAATTCGCATTTGCGAAAATGATAGTATCATCTGCAAAGCTTAAAAAAGGAATAATAGTTCCATTCCTAACTAACTAAATTCCAATTTTAGGAGAGGTCTTAGACGATCAGATTGCAAAGTACGCGCTAAATATTCTATAGCTAAGATAAAAATAAAAGGGGACATTGGGTCTCCTTGCCTAATTCCATATTGAGGAGTAAACTCAGGATCAGGTTCATTATTAACAAGAACAAAGGATGAAGATGTGGTAATGCACGTCATTATTGTATGAACCCAGTAAGAACTAAAGCCAAATTTTAATAATATTTGTCTGATAAAATTTCAATCTATTTTATCATATGCTTTTTCCATATCTATTTTAATTGTCATCCATCCCTGGCGACCTTTCTTCTTTTTATGGAAAGAATGGAAAATTTCATGGGCTATTAATATATTGTCTTGGATAAGTCTGCCTTGAACAAACGCTCCTTGTAGTGGATGAACTAGAGTTGGAAGGATATAAGATATTCTTGCAACAATTATTTTAGTAATTATTTTGTATATCGTGTTACACAGACTAATGGGCCTATAATGATTAATAGTTAATGGAGAATCAATTTTCGGTATTAATGTATAATAACTTGAAGCATATGACCAGAGTGGAAAAAGGAGCTGACAGCAGAGCAAACTGAATTCCCAACAATATGCCAATATTGTTGAAAGAATTCTGCTGTGAAACCATCTCGGCCAGGTGTTTTATCTGGAGCCAAATCTTTTACAGTTGTTTTTATTTCCGTTTGGGTAGGAACTTTACTAAAATGAAAGTTATCCTCTTGTGTAACTAGACAAGGTATAATGTTTAAATCATTTGCTTGAATAGAACACAAAGGATTAGCCAAAAATCTATTCTTAATTTCAATAAAGATAGACCGGGTGATTGCCTCTTGATCAGAAACAATCAACCCTTGAGAAGTAGTAAAGTTAACAATTTTCTGTTTAAATGATCTTATTTTAGAAACGGAATGAAAATATTTAGTATTTTTATCTAAATTTTGAAGGTGTTTGATTTTCGCACGTTGCTTCCAGAAAATATTTTGAAACTGGAGAAGAGCATTATATTTATTCAAATGTATTTGGAGTTTATTAAGTATTAGGCTAGAGTTTGGATTAATCAATAAATTATCTTGTAATTCATTTAACTGGGCTAGTGAAATTTTCAATTGTTCAAAATTATTATTAATATTAGTCTTGGCCCAATTTTTTGCATATTTTTTAAGTAAACGCATTTGGCAGAGACTTTAAACATATAAGAACCAGTTAAGTTATATCTCCATACCTTGAGAACAAGATTTTCAAATGCTGGTTTAGAAATCCAAGCATTCTCAAATCTAAACGGGAATTTTAAATGATTGATAGTTATTCAAATTGATCGAAATTAAACAATGGTCTGACGTTGTAAACGGATGATGCAAAGTTTTGATGGAAGGATAATGTGTAACTAAAGAATGATGAATTAAAATTCTATCTAATTTTTCAAAGGTATTATCCAAAGAATTAGAACTTTTTCTCCAAGTAAAAGGAAAACCCGAAGTAGGGATATCAATAAGTCCTAACCTTAACTTTAAATTTTGTAAACGTATGAAACGTGATTGCGTAGGAACTGCTCCCCCTAATTTTTCATTATCAAAATTAATTTCATTTAAGTCTCCATTAATAAGAAAAGGAAAACCGGAATGTAGTAAAAAAATTTGTAGAAAATCCCAATATTCGTGTTTATCTTCTTCCCTAGAGGGCGCATATACAAAAGCAATTAAGAACTTAATTGACTCATATTCATAATATAAGACTATAAGGTTTGTAACATTATAAAACTCAGTACAATGTTGTGAAAATGAATCATTTATCATTAAAATCCACATACCTCCTCGAGAACCTATGCTCGGGCTAAAAATAATTTTTTGGAAACCACATTTTGTCCAAGAGTTAATATAAGGTAATTGGTTTGTCTTAGTTTCCGATAAACACATGATATTTAATTTATTTGCTTTTCTAATAAACCCAATTTCTTCCCAGAAATTCGGCCTTCGGACACCTCTAACATTCCAATATGCGATACTCATAAAAAACCTTGTAAATTAAGAACATATAAATTGGTAAAAATTTTGAAGAAAATTGTGTTTAAAAGGAGGAAAAAGCAACCATTATAAGCTAAAAAGATTAGAAAAATTATACAAAAGTAAAATTTATATGGTAATAAAATATTAGATAATATTATGTGAACTAATCTTTTTGATAACATTGGGAATATACCAAAAAGAATGAAAGACACAGTATTAATTTGATAACGTATCAACCAAAAAATATATTGGAACAAAGAAAAAGTATGTTTAAACTGAAAAGAACAATTATATCTTATCATAAAAATTAACCCATGGATAATAATAGAGCAGCCTTGTAAACTATTTGCACTTGAAGTCCATAACCGCGATTTATTAGATCTATTATAAGACATAATATGATAATTTGAGAAAAAAAACAATTAAAAATTAGAAGGATACACTCATAGTAACAACATAATAAGCTTAATATTTCACATAAACATTCAACATATAAGATAATACAAAACCTTTCACCTTTGATGACAACAGCATTACCAACCTTCAAACATAAGACAAGTACTGAAACAACATAAGCAAGTGCTAAGAGTCTTTGAGACATTATCTTACAAACATTACCAAAACATAGATAAGCAAACTTCAAAAGATGGGAAGATAAACAATCCCATAACACACCAAACTTGAGAGAGACACTAATCATTAAACAACATTTGATTTGCGAGCCCTGGATCTTTTTGGTTTCTTGGAGGTAGAGGTCACCACATCTGCCTTATCTCCACTGTCATCTTCAATCTTCCTTTTTGGGGAATCGGTAGAACTTTCACCTGCTGACTTGATTTCAACCGAGTTAAGATTGTTTCTTAATAGACTGTTGGATGACTCAGTCCCATTCTCATTGTTCATACCAGTCAACCCCAGATAAGGCAACTGAGGGATAGGGATGACAGGAGCTAATCCTGTACCTAACCCAGCAGTAACCATGGGAGAGGCACAAACAAAAGGAGGTATCATCATAGTCTCAAGGAAAGGGACATTCATAGCAACAAAAGCATAAGCCATCTGCTCTCGGGTATGCATGGCAACAACAGGATCAATAAATAAAGTTGGATCCACAGCAGAATACATATCAAAACTTGCAGCATGATTCAAATGAGCAGCTGGAACTGGAGGAACTGGCATAGGAAAACCAGCTCCAAACCCAGACACACCAACATAAAAAACAGCAGGCACAGGAGGCACTATATTAGCAGCATACATGTTATTGACCACATTAGACCTTACAAAAGTCAATGCAGTAGAGGACTTAGGGGCAACAGACTTTCCAACCAAATTAGCATGCATTTTTGAACTTGTTTGCTGAATTAAATCAGCATCTGCAATATTTGTATCCACAGTAAGTTTAATCTTTCTAGGTTGGATATTGTTTAAGGGACACTCATCAAAGACATGGTCAGGTTCACCACATCAACCACAACCAGGGGAGACAGTTTCATACCAAACCTTAAGGGTAATCTCAGAATTATCATGAGCAAGGATCTTGACACAACCTTTGAGGGGGACAGAACACATCAGTGTTGATAAGCACTCTACAGAACTTCATCTTATTTTTTTGCATTTGAAAGCTCATCTAACCTTAAAAAGTCACCCACAAGGTTATCCTTTAGGATCAGGTTAAGAGCAGAAGGAGTAAAGAGGTAATATGGTAAAGAAGGAATCCTTGCCCATATATCAGCTTTAATAACTTCATTATTAGTAGGGTTGAACTCAGGATAAAAGGGATAAAGAGCAACCAGCTTACCCTGAACATGAAAAGGCCTTTTGATGTAAACTAAATCCCTGGACTCTCTATTAGCAAACTTGAAGAGAATCTAGAAATTAGAGAACTCTTGGAATAATATTTCCCCTTTAGCATACTCTTTCCAAGCCTCTCTCATCTTACCAATTACCAGAGTTGTAGCTACATGTTCCTCAACCATTTTGAAAAGCAAGGTAAAGTGCATGAGCTCATGCAGATACTTCTGCACAGATGGGATAGCAGTAGGATTGGGTAGAGGGAGGGTAGAGGAAAAAGTGTTTGGTTGTAAGATAGAGTTTGAAGGAACAAAAGCAATATCAGGAGATGGAGATATATTGTCATCAGATTGATGGGAGAGTGTTTCATGACAAGAGAGGGGACCAGTAGGACTAAATTGCTCAGGCATAACAAGAGTAGGATTGATCTGATTATGAGTAAACAAAGCATTAGGAGCAACCTGTTCAATTTCCATTGAAGATGGAAGAACAGGAAGGACTGGAAAGTTAACTAGGGCATCCTGGTAAGTCTGAGAGTCATACATTGAAAGGGATTGAGAGGTACTTGATATTGTAGGAAAGGAGAGGGCAGAAGGCAGTAAGCTGAAATGAATAGAAAAGGACACGGAAGTACTCTTAAATAGACATGTTGTTGTAGAGATAACTCCAACATTTAAAGTAATTAATAAAGAGTAAAAAAACACATGCAAAGAGAATATGACATGGAAAACAAGCAATATTAAATGGCAAGGGTAACCTAGGAGAGGGTAGAAGTGATTTAGTCTGTACCAGAAATAGAAAAATACATTAATTGAAGTAGAAGTAAACGAGGAACAGTAAAGCATGCATCTATCTCTAGCCACCAAGTGTAGTAAATAAGAGTAAGAGAGATATTCTCCACGGGTGCAATGATTACCAATTTAGAAAAGAGATATGCAATAAATGGTAGAAGCAGAAACAAGATTGAAAGAAAATCCTTCACATAATTTCTAAGATGTTCACCTCTCACAATAAAATTAAAGTTTAATCCATTATATTTATGATAATATATGTAAATCACTAGGTGGCACTTCATAAAGCAAAACAGCCAATAGTTTGACATGCAAAATAAGAAGTTTAAATTAAAAGAGAACTTAATTAAAAAGTCAACTCTTATCAAGTAATGATGACACCAAGTTTTTAAATGGTAAGTATGAAACAAATTGTAGTAGAGAACCAAGTTCATAACACATGTCAGAGTTAAAATTTGAGAAGCATTATTTGTAAAATAACCTGTATAGAAAAAATAATGCCTGAAAGAATAAAAGTGTAAATTATACCCTTCTGACCATAACTTTGTAGAATACCATATTAGAGTGTAAATTACACCAAATATATACCTGGGATGGAATACTCTATTCAGAACTTGATAAATTTGGCATAGAACAAGTTCATCATTATAGTATGTAAAGCTAGTAAAGCTCACCATGTGAAATGCTTCAACCCATAACAGATCAAGACGATCTAATGTAAGGAGCATAGTCACATAGTGAACAATAAAAGCTAGGGTAAGTTTACTAAATATACTAACATGTATAGTATAATGAGGCATCAAAAGATAAGCTGGATTCATACCAAAACTGGTAGGAAATCCAAGGCATTCTGAGTCGCCAGTCATTATAAAAAATTTGGCAGCACTTGGGACCCAAATTTACTAAACAAAGGTGTCTGATCATCATATGTGTAGTCAAATGAAACAAAGAATCCCCAACCAACTGAACATTATATATTATCCACAAGCATAATGTTATATTTCCATTAGACCTAAACAAAGATTGGGGTAAGTTAATGAAATTGAAAGCCAAATTAAATCTAAACCAGTGCTTATAAAATATTAGAAGTATATCACAAAGTATTAGACAATAACAGTAAAGCTTCAAGATTTCAATGGTGAATTGTCTGATCATCATATGTATATTTAATTGAACCAGCTCAACCTCAAAAGAAAAACCACTGTCTTTCAAGATCAGGAACCAGAACAAAACTTCATACATATGATGGAAAGTTTGAAGATAAGGTTTAGAGAGGTTGATATACCTGTATGTAAGCATTACCAAGAAGGAGAATCCCATAGCAGAGTGAACAGAAAATACCACAGCCATAAGACCCTTAAAGGCAACTCCCAACAGCTCACAAACCTCTCAGCATAACATCATGCAATCTTGCAACACAATATAGTCATAAGAGTATAATACTGGCAACCATTTCCACAGATATAAAGCATAAAAGGCAGAAGTTAAAATACTGTCCTGCATCCAAGATACCCATAAACGCTGTATAAGTCCACAACAACAGATTAAGAAACAACATATGTCATCTTTAGGATAGAAATCATAGTTAAATGATCCAATTAGAGCAATTGTAAAGTAAATTTTGAACAAACGATTCAATAAGATTTCATGAGGATAGTTTTCATTCTTTGCCATCATCAGATTCGACAACCTCTCAATCTTGAAAGACAAGGATGTCACACAAGAGAGAAATCGAAAAACACAATGAAAGCAAAGAAACATTTGAAGCAACAACCACAAATAACAGAAGAAAAAAACAAAAATAGAATAAGAAGGATTAACCACATAACCTGATAGAGATGAGATCCAACATCGAGTTTTGAACTTTTTCAAATCGTGACATAGAAAAAAACATTATTCCACAATCCAAATAATGCCCCTGAGTTTTTACCCGAGTTTGCCCCATGCCCTTTTTTCTGTTTTTCCTCCTACCTCCCTTAAATTTCTGTTTTAAAAAAAGGAAATAATGATTTTACAAATTAAAAAATGAAATCAGATTAACTATAAACAAAATTAAAAAAATCAAATGGGCCTTTCATTTTTTTTTGGTCAAAATTGATAGAGAAGCAGAGGGTTGAGAACCACGGCGAAGCCCATCCGAAGAACAGAAGGTCTAGGGCGAGCGGGCTCAATTTTTGGTGTTCTTGAGTTCAAATTAGGGTTTAAACTTGTATTTAGGAATTTAAGGTTTAATTTTAGGAGTAAAGAGGAAATTTTCACCGGTTAACAATATTCTCAAAGAGCAAGAGGAATTGGATCCTGAGGTTCCTACACCTCCAGAAATCAAGCACGTTTTGTTTACTCTCCTTTCCTCTCTCACCCATTGATCATCTCCATTTGATTTATTTTACAAATTTTGTCATGTCCCAATTAGGGAGAAAAGAGAATTAGAGGGAATAGGGAAGAATTGAGGGGAAAAGAAGGAAATTTGAGAGGAAGGAGAGTTTATAGAGAAGAGGGAGGAGCAGGAGAAATGAGATAGCAAAAGAGAAGAAGGAAGAGTTGATTAGGAAAAAGAGATTTGTATAATACTCTTTCTGTCCCATTTTGTTTGTCAAAAAGGACAGGGGCAAAAGAATTAAGAAACTCAAAATTGCAGCAGAAAGTACTGCACCCCATTAATTGCTTTTGACAATATAATACACTGTTTAACTTTTACAAAAAGGTGGATCCTCCACTTTTCTTTTGAACCAATCAAAAACAAGGGTTACATTTCTTTTATCCAATAGAAACTCAGCATTTACATCACACGGATCCCCCTTTTTTTTTGAGGATCCAACTGTTGTAAATATATCTTTACAAACTCAAACCCACCATTTACATCTTCACCAACCTCCTAAAACCAGAGAATTTATAGAGTTTTCAGAGAACAAAAAAAAAAAAAAAGCTTTTGTCACTTTTTCTACATCACTGCTTGACATTATAATGGCTTCAACATTTAATCTCAATGAAGCCCCACCTTTAGAGGATAAAGACATTAACTTTAGGGGATAAAATGCATTTAATCTCAATGAAGACCCAATTTTAGAAGATGAGGCAATCAATGATCAGGGAGAGACTACACATGATCATCAACATCATCTAGAAGCAGGGAAAAGCATACCATCAACAAGGCAACATCATCATTCCTATAGTACTAGGCTCAGCAGTGACAAAAAAATGCACATCTTGATGCAACTTCTACTCATGGCTAAAGGGGGAGTGCTTCCAAAGAATACAATGAAACAGGTTGCAAATCAGTTCAATGTCTCTTCAAGGATAATTGCAAGATTATGGAGCACATACAAGCAACAATAAGGAGCAAGTCAAAGGCCAAATGTCAATACAAATTACCACAAATGTGGAAGAAAGAAACTTCAAATTCAAAGTGATTTCATCACAAAAATAGGCATGTGGACAGGTCATGCATTCGGGATTCAATAGTCCAACTAGACATTTCAAAGAGTGTTTGTCACAGATTGGTGCAAAGAAAAACTATCAAGCCACGTACAAACTCACTTCACCCAGAGCTCAAGCTTTCAAACATGAAAACAAGGTTAGAGTGGGTATTGAACCTATTGCAAGGAAGTACACCAGAGACTAAGAGAGAATATTATTCAATGTTTGATTTTGTGCACATAGATGAAAAATGGTTTCATTTGAGCAAGAAGTCAAAAAGAGTGTATCTAGCACAAAATGAGAGGGGCAAATACAAAGTTCCAAGCTCAAGCAAGTTCATTCCCAAAGTCATGTTTACATCTGCAGTAGCTAGACCACGATTCAATTTAGAGGGATAATGCACATTCAATGGGAAAATAGGTATTTTTCCATTCACATACCAAGAACTAGCCAAGAGAAAATCCAAAAATAAAGAGAAGGGGACAATTGTAACAAAGTTGGTTGAATCAGTTAACAAAAATGTGACAAGCGAATGTTGATTGATCAAATTATTCCAACCATCAAGGAAAAAAGGCCACAAGATCCAGGACACAAGGTCATCTTCATACAACAAGACAATGCAAAGGGACATATTACACAGGAAGATGCAGAATGGCGGCAAGTGTATAAGCAAGAAGGATTTACATTCATTTTAATCCAACAACCTCCAACAGTCCAGATTTAAACATATTAGATCTTGGGTTTTTCAAGAGCATTCAGTCACTCATGAATAAGAAAATGCCCAAGGATATTGATTATATGCTAGAGGCCATACACAAAGCATTCTATGAGCTACAACCAACAACTTTAGCAAATGTATGGATGTCATTATAGTATGTCATGAATGAGATTATCAAGGTCAAAGGAAGCAATGACTATGATCTTCCTCATGTCAACAAGAATAGACTCAGAGCTTAGGGGAATCTACCAATCAAAGTCAAGGCACCAATATGGGCAGTTATACAAGCATGGGACATCATTCATGGCACAACAGAGCAAACAATAGATAATGCAACTCCACATCCTCAAGGTACTCAAGCTAGCCAGGGAAAAGAAGACAATCAAGTAGATGAACTAGATGACAGTCAATTCATGTAGGTTCATTTTAGAAATTTCTCCACTTTTTGTTGTAAATCTTAACCTTTTGTATATGGCTATACTTTTGTGTAAGTGTTCAATGCATATTAATCTCAGAATCTCTCATTATCCATCATAGAAACAATCATTTCTAAACTGTTTCTCAGATTTTGAAAGAGTTCATCACTGATTTTAAAAGAGTTCATCACAAAAAAAATAATATCAGAAGCTCTATTATCCATCATAGAAACAATTCCATCTAAACTGTTTCTTAGATTTTAAAAGAGTTCATCACTGATTTACAAAACAAAAGAAATCTCAGATGTTCATCATCGAAACAATTTAAATACACATAACCCTAACATACAAAGGCCTCATTCAAGCAAATGAAAGGTTGGTTGCCTATTGCATATAAAGGCAAGTGAACATTCAAAGACAATTGTTTCTCAAATTATAAAAGATTTCATCATTGATTACTATAGTCAAAGTAATCTCAAATGTCCGCATTCATCAATGAAACAATTAGTGTCATTCACTAAACCCTAACACACAATGACATCATCAAGCCAAATCAATGTCCGATTTCGTTTGCACATAAAAGGCAGGTGAAATTAATAAAATTGTTTCTTCGGGTTCGAAAGATTTCATCATTGATTATATGCCACAAAATGCAACTCAACATGAGCAAAGACAACATCAAGTACCAGTTTAAATACAGCTCAGTTTGAATGCAATTGCAACCATCGCAAGATCAAAGTCATCACAGTTCCCATCACACAGTCAACACAAGCATACAGGTCAACAAGGCAACATCACACAACAAGCTCAATCACATGATCAAAGCATCATAAGGGTCAAAACCGCCACATGATCCAAGCATACATGTAACAACATGCTTAAATGAACAAAACAACCAGCGCATGATCAAAACCAACTTAGGATCAAAAAGCATCAGAAGGCACATGTCATAAACATCACAAGATCAACCACATGATTTACACAAAGCCAAAGTCAAGAGAGATAGAGAGAAAGGGGACTTATCTGGTTCAATCAGCCTCATCTTCATCATTTTCACTTCCATCAGCCTCATGTTCATCATTTTCACTTCCATCATCCTCACCTTCATCATTTTCACTTCCATCAACCTTGGACTCTGATTCAAATGGGGACTCAGGAGGACAATCTTGTTCAATGCATTAATCATCAAGGGCTTCAAGGGCTTGGAGGTCGCCCTCAATGGAAGACTCAGAGCGCCTCGGACTGTAGGATTGGTTTCCCCCACATGCATTGCCCCACTCACAATAAGGGGCTTCAAAACACTTGTATGAATCCGAAGAAGCAGAAGGCCAATCTAGCCTAGCAGATGGGGACTCAACACTCATCGAGAGAGATCGAGAGTTTTTTTGTGAGATATGGAGAGATTGAAACCGAGCTCAAGCACCCCTCGGATATCTAGAGAATCGAGAGCCACAAACGGAGAAGCAAGATAACGAGAGAGATCTCTCCACTTTGTGATAAACAGAGAGCCACAAACACAACTTGAAGAGGGATTTGACGAGATCTACAGATTTTGAGAGAGCTTTGAGAGATTTTGAGACAGATTTCATAGATTTGAGAGATTTGATAGATCTAGGGTTTGAGGGAGAGGTGGAGAGCCACAAACACATATTCAAGGCCAAATGTGAGAGTTGTGGAGAATTGGTGAGAAATCAACAAGCCACGAACACAGATAGAAGACGAAATGTGAGAGAGTTTCGTCAATTTGTGAGAAAGCTAGAGGATTTGTAGGAGAAATGGAGAGGATTTGTAAGAGATTTTGAGAGATTTTGAGAGCGTAAGAAAGAGATAAGCAAGCGGCGCTGGAGATCTAGGGTTATCAAGCAAGCAATGGGGCAAAAGTAGGGTTTATTGGGTAAGCTAAAGCATGAACCCAATCCACAATTTCGCCCAAAATGGATCCAAACATGTACTTTCACCATCACTCAACCAAGAACCCAATCCAAAAACGTGAAACCAAAAATGTGTACCAATCCAAAAGTTTGCAATGGGTCAAATTAAAGTTGGATAAATTAGGTATTGTTTGATTCATTAAATTTGGGAATTTTTGGTTAATTAAAAATTTTGATTATTGTTTTCATTGATTAAATTTGGGTATTTTTGATTGAAAAATGTGGCAAAAATTAAAAATGGGTGTTGAAGATGATTGAATGTAACGGAAGATAATGAAAAAGGAAAGATGAATAATGTGGTAAATAATGAATGTCAGTGAGGGTAGTATTGTAAAAGATGTGATAAAAATTGAAAGAAGGGGATAGCAGGACAAACAAAATGGGACGATTAAAACGGAAAGTGGACAAACAATGGGGACGGATGTAGCATTTCCAACAGATACTTTCCAATTATATACTATAGTACCCCTTTATATATACTATAGTACTAAATCCATACATAGTAATAATGTTATGTGATTTGTTTTTCACCAGTTGACAATGTTATCAAATAGTGCACGTTAGAATTTGGGTTTTTATTTTGTAAAATCATTTTTATTTTTTTAAATAGAAATATAACGAAGTGCAAATAAAAGTCAGAGGCATTTTGCGGAATAATTTTTTTTCTAGATCACCATCCGGAAAAGTCCAAAACTTGGGAGTACCATCGGAATTTCCCTTAATTTTTTGATATTGTGAATGTTTGCAGGCTATAAATTAAAAATTGTGCAATTAATCCTCAAATTAATTAATAATACGAAGAGTAAATAAGAATTATCAAGATAGCCAACTTCGAATCAATGCTACAATCAATTGTCGATTTACAAAAACAGATCGTGAATCGAAAGTTGTATGCACACTAGTGTATTAGGGCTGTTGTTTTAATTTGGTGAAGGAAGATCTTGATCTTCCAATTGGTTTAATTTGGTGAAGGAAGATCTTGATCTTCCAATTGGTTGGAGTTAGAATTTAAAGTCATCTTCTCTTTGTTAGAAAAAAATAATGAAGAAAATGATAATCATTAATCAATGCAAATAAAAGTCAAAAAACAAGGATGATATTAACTTTGGAAGAGAAATGGTCTATGGTGCAATTTGTGAAAAAATAAATAATAATATTTAAAAATTGAAGCATTAAATTGTAAAACAAAATACAAATTTGTCAATTACAAAAATGTTAATCAACTAAATAAAAGCAAAGTTTAAGAATGGTAGTTAATTAATATTTAGAAAATAAGTATTTTTAAAATTAATATTTACAAAATCAAGTATTGAAATGTTTGTCCAATTAAAAAAAGTGATAATCAATGCAAATAAAATTCAAAGTTTTAGGTTAGTTAGAGGAAGATATTTTAGAAGAAAAAGAGTCTACAAAATTCTATAGAAGAGGAACAAATTTTGAAAGAAAAGTTTACATTATTTTCTAGAAGAGGAAGAGATTTTTAAAAAGGGTCTATATTATTTTGTTTCATTTATTGTTGGAACAATGTTCAGGATGGTTCCGTACCTCGTTTTGATTATTGACAAACAATGTGGATTTCATGTTTGATTTGTCTAGGAGTTTTAAGTTCTAAGTGACAAACAGGAATTATGAAAGAAAAATAGGGTTTATGCTTGAACAGAGAGGAAGTATATCAAAAAAACCATGATAGAGTCAATTATTTTGTAGAATATTCAAGGGCAATAATGAGCATCTAGAAGCAATCTTCAATTAAACAAAGAGAGATCGGAAAAACTAAAGATTAGGTTCTAAGTTATCCTTTATCAAGTTCATAAAAATAGATAAAAGATAGTTTTATTTTAGTAAAGGTATGTATTAGAATTGATGATAGATTGTGTCTCATGGATGGAAAATATATCTTTGACAAAGATAGAATATTAGAGCATCCCCAACACTAGTCTTTTTACCATATTATGGGGGAGATCAACATAAAGAAATATTAAAAAAAAAAGACAATTGAAAGGGTCGAGAAAAAAAATTGAAATTTGATCTTTGTTAAACGGGATCATGGTTTACTTGTAGCCTATAGCACCTTGCCACGTGGTAGGTAATTTGCCAGCTGCAATTGCTCATCCACTTTGCTTCAAGTGAGACCAATTTTATTTTAATTTAAAATTAAAAGCCCATTTGACTTATTTTTTTATGAGACTAATTTTACATACATTTAAATTATTTTATAAATTTTTCAAATTTGTCTTTTATTTAATTATAATATTAATAAGATATTTTCAAAATTTTACACAAAGTTGGACGGGAGCCTAGCAACTAACTTGGCTCCGACACCCTTATTCAAGACAAAGCTCATGCACTGAATAAGAACATTATAATTAAATTAAAATTATATAATTAAATTAAAATTTTGGGTTATTTTCGAATAAAAGCAAATATTTATATATTTTTTACATTAATTATTAATTTAGCTTAAATAAATTATATCAAAAATCAATATTTAATTTTATCTACCTATAAACACCAATTTTTTATATATATTTGATTCTTTGTTGAATTAATTACGAATAATGTGTGTTTATCCATTATTTTGCATCTACCTATGGTTTTGGTTTTAATTTACAACTAGTTGAGTTCCCCTGATACTCACGAGGTGATTTTACTAAAGATTATATAATAATCTGATATTAATATAAAATTTAAAATACTTGTATATAATATAGAAATAAAATTATGTAATTTATAAAAAAAACTTTAAGATCGTGCCACAAATTTTAATATATTTAAAAATTATTTTCATTTTTATGAGATTTTGCCCCATATTTTGATTAAAAATTTTAAAAATTTAATTTCTCTTGAATTGAATATTTTTTTAAAAAAAATTATTTTTTATGAAGGTATTAATATGCATAAACAATCAGTTTTGATAAAATATTTATTAAAATTATGTATTTGATTTCTTATCTTTTACTTTGTAATGAGTATAATAATATTTTTAAATATGGAGAACATTAATATAAAGATTGGTATAGAAGATAATGTAGAACAAAAATATAATGCTATAACTTAAAGATAATTGTAGGATATCTAGTAAGGATAATATAACTTATTAAAATATTGGAAAATTCCTTTTGGTGCCCTCGAGATTTCGACTTTTCCTTTTGGTATCCAAAAAAATTCTTATTCCTTTTGGTGCCCTCTTGTTTTTAAAGTTTTCCTTTATGTAACCTAAACACACCAAAAACAAAACTTCCATCCAGTTTTTTGTTAAGAATATTAAAAAAATATAAAAAATTCTACATATTAGTCTCCTCCGACCCCCCCCCCAAAATCCAGCCTCTCTGGCAAGCCGCTGACCACTCCCACAACCGTCGACCGCAACCACCGCCACCTCCCCCCGACCCTTCTTCCTCTAAAAGCTTCATCATCCCGCTGATCAAAACCACACCGAAAATTAGTTCTGGTTAATTCCCAATTATAAGCCCTAATTTGATAGTTCGATTTGTACAAGACTCTTGTTAGAACTCTAAATTTAATCTCAATTCATCAAATTCAATTGGAGGGAGGTTGTGCAGAGCATCTATTCATCAATGCAATTCCTTTCTGTCATAAATCTCCAAGCTAAAATCCCTAAGCATTTGCACCTTCGGACCATCTTCATAGGCGCCTCCAAGATTGCTCGAGGCCATCGTTGAACCCTTCACCTTCATCGGCCTCGCGTCGTCGCGCCGTTCCTATCTGATGTGAACCCCGTTGGAGGATTCACGCAGGGATCTTGTCGTGGATTTGTATTGGATCTTTTCACGAAGCGAACCGATAGGTTTTGAGACCGAAGTCTAGACTTTGAGATGAGAGCCTAGGTTGAATTAGGCGTGAAGAATATGGGATTGGGAAAAGAATTAGGGTGACGCCTTAAAAATAACTAAGCATTTGCACCTTCGGACCATCTTCATAGGCGCCTCCAAGATTGCTCGAGGCCATCGTTGAACCCTTCACCTTCATCGGCCTCGCGTCGTCGCGCCGTTCCTATCTGATGTGAACCCCGTTGGAGGATTCACGCAGGGATCTTGTCGTGGATTTGTATTGGATCTTTTCACGAAGCGAACCGATAGGTTTTGAGACCGAAGTCTAGACTTTGAGATGAGAGCCTAGGTTGAATTAGGCGTGAAGAATATGGGATTGGGAAAAGAATTAGGGTGACGCCTTAAAAATAACTTCTGGAGAAATCTAGATAGCAATTCAGTATATTAAACAAAGCGTAAAAAAACAAGGAGAGGGCGTGCCTCTTTATATAGAGGAGAGGCATGCATGAAACCATAGCAAAACCCTAGTGGCATGGGCGGCACAAGGGGGAGGCATGCAAGCGGCCCAGAGTGCAAGCCGAAGCCCAAAACTCTTATAAAAGTAGAAATGACATAAATAGTAATGTTCGGAAAGAAAATGATACTAAAAATGGCATTAAAGATAGATGGTCACGGTGGCCATGTCGCGAGTGTCGCGACAAGGCCGTGACAAGGCGTCTATGCGCCAACGCAAGGCATGTCGCGACACACTAGGTGTGGCACGACACGGCCAAGGCACGCGGAGCACACAAGGCATGTCGTGACACACTAGGTGTGGCACGACACGCCGAGGTGCGCGGCGTACGCGAACCTCATGTCGCGACGTCGGGTTGGTCCAGCGCGGACATGCAGGCTGGTACCGAGGCATGGGACTCGGTACCGGGCGTGGCTGGCATGGAGCTGGACGCGAGGTCCTCGGTACCGTGGTGCGAGGCGTCGACGTTGAGGAGCGGTGCGGATCCGATGATGGTGAGGCACTTGAAGAGGGGCGCGCCGGCGGATTTGATGTGGCTTGCATAGGCACGCGCGATAGGGGACGCCGTGGCTCGAGCTATGGCACGGGTATGGGCTCGAGTAATGGGTCCGTCGGAGTGCACAGACAAATCTTCCTCTTCTTGGCTCGTCGTCAGTGAGGGGGTCACATCACCCTCCCCCCTTGGATGGAAACGTCCTCGTTTCCTCGTCATGATACTCTGGATCTATGTATGGAGAGAGATTCGAGACATTAAAGGAAGCGTGAACGTTGTATTTACCCGGGAGGTTGAGGACGTAAGAGTTGTTCTTGATGCGCCGAAGGACCTTGAAGGGTCCATCTCCTCTAGGATGCAACTTCGTCTTCCGAGTGTCGGGAAAATGATCCTTGCTAAGGTGAAGCCACACCAAATCTCCGGGCTCAAAGATCAACGTGCGTTGCCCCTTGTTGCGTTGAGCGGCGTATTGATGTAAGCGCTTCAGCAGCTACGATTTGGTGCGCTCATGTAGGTGGCGCACATGGTCGGCGCGGTTGGCCGCTTCGACGTGCTCGCCCGGCTTGTACGACAGTGTCACCAAATCCATGGGCGTGCAAGGGTTACACCCATAGACCACCTCGAAAGGCGTCATCTTCGTCGCAGAGTGAAAGGACTTGTTATATGCAAACTCAACATGGCAAAGTAAGTCCTCCCACCGACGTGGGTTTGCCTTGAGCATCGTCCAAAGAAGAGTGCCCAAGGTCCGATTGGTCACCTTAGTGTGACCATCGGTCTGGGGGTCATAAGCAGTTTAAAATAGGAGTCATGTACCTAACTTCCCCCAAAGCGTTCTCCAGAAATGGCTAAAGAATTTGATATCCCTATCTCTAACAATTGTTTTAGGAATACCGTGGAGCTTTACCACATGTTGCAATAATAAATTCGTGATTTCCAGCGCGTCATTTGTTCCCTTACATGCAATAAAGTGAGCCATCTTGAAGAATCGGTCCACGACTACAAAAATGGAATCTTTGCCACGCCTCGACGTTGGGAGGCCCGTGATAAAATCCATGGAAAGATCTTCCCATGGGGCGTCCGGTATCGGTAGAGGCGTGTAAAACCCATTTGGTTGAGACCGAGATTTGGCAATATGACATGGAACATAACCCTGACAGTACTTGTTCACATCTCGTGCCATGTGTGGCCAGAAGAAATGCTCACGGAGTGCTGTCAATGTTTTGGCTATGCTAAAGTGCCCACGGCCGTCATGAGCTTCTTTGAGCAACAAATGCCTAATCGAAGAGGCCGGAATGCAAAGCTTTCCAGCACGGTATAGATACCCATTGTCCAAAAAATAAGACTCATGGACGTGAGAGCGCTCGAGGTCTTTAATGATTGAAAAAAAGTACGGATCTAAGGTGTACAGTTCTGTAATCAAAGCAAACTCCAGCAACTTAAAATGAAGCTGGGTTAAAAGTATATACCTGCGTGAGAGAGCGTCGGCGACGACGTTCTCTTTGCCCTTTTTGTGCGCAACGACGTAAGGAAACCTTTCCATAAACTCGACCCAGCGTGCGTGGCACCTATTTAAAGTCGTTTGACTCTTAATATAGACCAAGGTCACGTGATCCGTATGAATTACGAACTCGCTTGGCCAAAGATAGTGTTGCCACGTCTTCAGGACCCGAATAAGAGTGTAGAGCTCTTTATCATAGGTCGGATAATTTAAAGTAGCCCCATCTAGCTTTTTGATAAAATAAGAGATAGGCCTTTGCTCTTGAAGGAGTACGCCGCCAATACCATAATCGAAAGCGTCACACTCGATCTCGAAGCGCTTTAAAAAGTCCGGCAATTGCATGACCGGGGCTCGGCACAAAGCATCTTTTAAGGCCTCGAAAGCGGCCTCATGATGCGGCATCCACTTTATTGTGGATGCCTTCTTGTTCAAAGAGTGGAGTGGCCCGGCGATAGAATTGAAGTCCTTGACAAATCGCCTATAAAACCCGACGAGTCTAAAAAAGGAACGAACCATAGTGGGGATCGTGGGAGTTGGCCACTCTCGGATGGCCTGGATTTTTTCAGAATCCACCCGTAGGCCATCCTTGGATACGACGAAGCCAAGAAAACTCATCGTATCCGAGCAAAAAACACACTTGTCCAAATTTACATACAGAGAATGTTCGCGGAGGCAATCTAACACCTGCCTAAGGTGCCTCGCGTGAGATTCCAAAGTCCTACTATAAACTAAAATGTCGTCAAAATACACGACGACAAAACGTCCCAAAAATTTACGTAAAACAAAGTTCATTAAACGCATAAAAGTAGAAGGAGCGTTAGTGATTCCAAAAGGCATCACCAACCACTCATAAAGACCGTGTTTGGTCTTAAACACCGTCTTCCACTCGTCCCCTTATTGCATTCGAATCTGATGGTAGCCGCTCCGCGAATCAATCTTGGAGAAAAGAACGGCACCATGTAATTCGTCGAGCATGTCGTCCAAACAGGGA
Source organism: Fallopia convolvulus (assembly GCA_964016875.1). Classification (NCBI taxonomy): domain Eukaryota; kingdom Viridiplantae; phylum Streptophyta; class Magnoliopsida; order Caryophyllales; family Polygonaceae; genus Fallopia; species Fallopia convolvulus. The sequence continues at coordinate 48,169,832 of OZ024729.1, forward strand.
ATCGGGTGACGTTACTTGATGGTGATATGGTTGATGGCACGACATTCCACGCACATCCTCCAAGAGCCATCTTTCTTCGGCACCAAGATAATCGGAACCGTACACGGGCAAAGGGACTCTCGAACATAGCCCTTGTCCAAAAGAGATTGGACTTGGCGGTGTAGCTCTTGAGTCTCCTTAGGAGATGCCCTATATGCAGCTCGGTTTGGCAATGAAGCGCCGAGAATGAGATCTATCCGATGCTCGATCCCCCAAATAGGTGGCAGGTGTAAGGGATCTCGGCATGCATAATGTCCACAAACTCCTGTAAAAGAGAAGAGATAGAGGGGGTAGCTCATGTGTCTTATCAATGGTAATTTAAAGCAAAGGACACAAAAGCAAGCAAGAAAAACTCCCCTCGATGGTTTTGATGACGTCGCGACGCCGACAAAGAAGCAAATGATCTTAGACCGTGCCGAGCAAAGGAGGCTTGGCGTCTTCGACGCTGCGGGACGTGGCATGGGCACCAAGTGGCTGGCCAGCAGAACCATGCCAATGGTGCAGGTTTGGCCCAGGCACACCGCTGTACAGGCTCGGTATCGAGCCAACGACGTGCGGTATCGATGTAGGCGCGCTGTAGCGTTGGCAATCAGCGTTATGGGCTCGTCCTATACATTTGCTTGGCGTTTCTGGTTCGAAACCTAGTGTTGGCCAGAATCTTGTCAGAAAAATCAAAAGCGCCGACAGACAAGCCGGTGGCCTCGTATGGCACTGGTGCGACCGGTGCGGTCTCCCTAGCCTTTGCTTGTTGCCTCTCGGCTTCATCATGTAAGGCTTTACTTGGAGACATTGGTAAGATAGTCACACATTTACCATGGTAATTGAACATGTAAGTGTTCAACCGGCCATCGTAAATCACGTGACGGCTAAACTGCCATGTACGGCCAAGAACGAGATGTGTGGCGTCCATGTTAGTGACATCAAATAAAACAGAATCCGAGTAGATGCCAATGGAAAAAGAAAGACGTACCTGTTTATTGATCCAATGATTGCCCTCGTTAGAGATCCAAGCGAGTTTGTAAGGCCTCGAATGCTCCAATTGTGGCAAGTTGAAATGATTAACGACTGTCCTTGACAAAAAATTTCCACAACTACCGAAATCTATGATGACGCTCAAGGAGACATTTTGTACTAAACAATGAGTACGAAAAATATTTTCCCGTTGATCGGTTGGCACGACCTCCTTGACGCTAAGTGCTCGGCATGTCACGAGCAAAAGCTTATCGACGGTGGCGGCAATGTCCGAGGGCGCGCAATACGCTTTCTTCAATTGGCGCCTCGTCCTCTTCTTCCGACTCAGCCTCGTCAACGCTTTCATACGTCGTCGTTTGAGCCGAAAACAACACGCGCTTCGTGTTTGGACAATCCCGTTTCAAGTGGCCCCGCCCACCACATTGATAGCACTCGATGTCTCGAGTCCTTGTTTATGGGGTAGGGACGGCCTTGTCACGGCTTTGGCCAACCGAAGGGCCCTTGGAGTCCGTTCCGGGGGTACCTACCTTGGGCTTAGAAAAACAAGGAGAGGAAATCGGTTTAGTACAATAAACGGAAGGACTAGAGTTAGAGCCATACCTTTGAAAATTGGACGATTTCGGCCTCTTAAACTGTGTGTACAACTCCATGGCCATGTGTATTGACCGTCCCAAGTCCTTAATTGGTAAGACAACCAAACGATCACGAATCCATTGGTGAAGTCCCGCCACAAAGCAAGACCGCAACGCCCCTGCTGAAGCGCTTATGCCGGCTTTGAAGAATAAATCTTCTTAGTCGGCAAAGAACTCCTCCGGAGTCATGGATCCTTGACGTGCGTCTTGGATCAAAATCCGGACTTTCTCCTTGTAGTCGGGGGTATGAATTTCCGCTTCATTATGAAGACAAGTTGGTGCCACTCGGTAATGGCAACTTTACCCTTTCGCGCCCGATCCGCTTCGAATCGGTTCCACCACATACGAGCAGCCCCCTTGAAATGAAGGGTCACCACCTCGACTTTCTCGTGATCCTCGTAATGGCAATGTTTGAGGAAATGTTCGGTACCTTGCAACCAAGAAATAAATTCGTCAAGATTGTAATTACCGAAAAAATCCTCAAATTTTACCTTGATGTCACGGCGTGACACGTGCGTCGGACGTTCGTTGTCGGCGCGACGATTGGCACGCGAAGGAGGTGTGCAATGGTGTCGGTTGCCTCGGGGAGGCCCTCGGCCTGACCTGTAACCATCATCGATAGGCTCGTCACCTCCATCACGTCGAGGGAGCCGCCTATCCTCGTTGTCTCGATCATGGCGACGCCTATCCCCTTGGCACCGAGGCCGATCGCGGTTGTCACGGCGTTCAAGCCGATCATACTCTGCGCAGTTCTCGGGCAATTTGAGTCTCGGAATCCAATCCCGATCCCGATCTATTCACTCCTCCGAATCATGGACCGGAGGGTGGTCAAACTCTTCCTCGAAATCTTCCTCGTACTCCGTCATAGAGTCCTCGGAATCCGAGCATGGTGTTGTCGGACTTTGACACGATCCTTGTTTTTTGTTTTATCAGGCGTCGGGGTGACCGCCTTTTTCTTTTTCTTTGCCTGTTGACGTCGCCACTCCTCGGAGTCATACTACTCATCGGAATGAACGTCATGAACCTCCTATACGTCGAGGCCTTGATGATTCGGCCGACTCTCCTTCATGGATTCCAACCTCTGGATTCCATGTTGGCTAGACGGTTCAACCATCAAGTCCTTGGCCTTTTCCTGTGTCGTAGCTCTCGGTACCGAGACGCCGTGTGGATCGTCACGGATGGGGGTTGTTGATCGATGAACCTTGAAAGGAGGCGCTCCATGTTAGGGAAGCACGCTTCCAAGGCTGTGAAGCTTGCGACGCGCACAACGCCCATTTGCAATGCGCCGAGCGTCGGTAGAAGCGCCTGTTGGTGCGCCAGTGGGGTGTTGTTCCCTCCTTGTTGTTGATTGTTGTTATTGTTGTTTTGCTCCTCGGAATCCATGCTACCGTCTCCTATCACGACCATAGACATGAACAAGTCAAAAGTTCAAAAAACAACAAACAAAAGAAGCCAAGAGACTTTATCAGACTCACCACCCAAGTACCCTTAATTGTACGAAAGAAGGGGCTTGAAAAGGTTGGGGAGGCTTAAGTTCTCGACTTACACAAGCAAGGCACAAGCAAAAGCACGAACAAGCAAGCACACAAAGCAAGCAAGAAAGGCAAGAGAGAGAGAGGCGTCGACTAGGGTTAGCCTTGGTACGTAAGAGAGAGAAGGAAGAAAAATATGAGATCTCGGCCTTAGAGGATTAGGCGAGATTGTGTCTTAACAAAAAAGAAACAAATAAGATATGCAATCAAAGAAGATATGCAAATAAAAATAAAAAGATATGGCAATATGAGAGAGAGAGAGGGCCGAAATTTTTATGGGACACTTGCCTTATTTTGGCTTGTGTATCCCACGAGATCTTTGGAGATCTTTTTTTTATAATTGGAAAGATATTACCTTATTTTGGCTATTATCCTCCAAATATTTTTTTAAATTAAAAAATCGGCAACTAACAAGATCTTGTGAATTTTATCCTACAAGATTCTTGCTCTCAATAAACACAACGAGATATGGCCAAATCGGAACCAAATCTCGGACAAACACAATAATGGACGACGCACACCAACTCAATGGATCCAAAAATTCAAGCATGAAGTAAGCAATGACTCGATACTCAAGCAAATGAACCGAAAGCAAGTGCAAGTTGTAAGGTAAAAGGCGATTTTTTGTGATTTTTTTTGAAACAAAACAATGGAACCAATGGATGATGGTTGATGTTCGTGTTTTTGGTATAGTTTTTAGTATGTTTTCTTAGTTTATTAGGACTAGTTTTGATAAGTTTAGGGTTAGTTTTGTGTATTTTTGGATAGTTTTGCATATTTTGTGAAAAGTATGGAAGCTACTCCGTTTTGTGTATTTTTGTAGGTTTTAGCAAGGAAACGGTGTTGTTTGGAGCTGAATTTGGAGTGCTATGATGAAGGACGGAGGAATACAAGATGAAGAAGTCGAAGTCTAAAGTTTTTAGAGAAGAGGTGTTGAAGAAGCCAAGCCCAGGCTCGTTAACGAGGCTGTGAGGTCTCGTTAACGAGGCTACGAGATAGAGCTTTCGAGAGTTTGATTTTGTGACTCATCGATCCTGTGCGGGAATTTATTTCCGTGTCGGTAGAGTATTTTTTATGAATTTTAGGGTTATTATATTAAGTATTTTAGGTCTTGTTATCTTTCTAGATTTTATTTCTAACTTTTAGGGTTTTATTTCTATCTTTTTAGGAAGTTTTTATCTTTTAGCCTTTTCTGTTTATAGCCTTATTAGTATAAATAGCCTTCTTATTAGCCTAGAAAAAGGAGGACGAAATTAGGGAAGCGAAGTTATAGAGAGAGGAGGAAGAGCCGAAGGAGAGAGAGACGGATCGGAGTCGAGATCGAGAGCTCGGTTGACGAAAGTTACCGAGGTCGTTAGTCGTGGTTTCAGTTCGGTATTTTGTATTTTTTTGGTTTCTTCTGAATTTCTGTAAGACGATATTTATTATTAATTTGAGTAGTGTTTTGTTTGCAATGATTTCTTTTGTTGAATTTATTTGTTTTTTAATTATGAGTAGTGAGTAGTCTTCTTTTCTAGGGTCGGGGTTTAAACCCGGCATAGTTATGCATGTTTGATGAGTAAGATTATGTGTTGAATGCCTTTTATCTATTTTTGAGATTGTTTGTTGTGCTTAGACCTAGATGAAAGTCAAGGTGATTTGATTTTTTGACTTGATTGAAAGAGAAAGTTATAGACTTGAAGGTTGATATTGTTTGAATACGAAAGTTTCAAGCTTTAGATCCAAAACAAACAATCAAGTGAATTAGTTTATGAAAGTAGATTAATTTGCATGCTAGTCAATGAAAGTTGATGAATCTATCTATTTAAAGGCATGATCTTATCTTCTTACGAGTTTATATGCATGACTATGTTGTGGTAACCCTTGTCCTAGATCTTTGTTTTTATTTGAATTCTCTTAAGTAATATTCGTTACTGAGTTCTTAGCCTCGGTACCGAACTGGTTTAGGTCGTTATTTTTGGACATTTGTTTGCGGTGGTTCGTTAACGACCCTGACAACGTCGTTAACGAGGCTGCTTGTGAGTGTTTTGCTTGTTTTTGTTTGGTTTTTACAATTAGGAGTCGATAAACAAACAACCTTGCTTCTCGTGGAACGATCCAGACTCCCCTATACTCAGCGGGGTCTTGACTTATAAATTTATTTGTTGTCCCAAGTGAAGGCCCGTCAACAATGGTAGAGATGACGGAAGCTTAATGAAAAACGAATGGAAAAGAAAAAAATCCGTGCGAAAACGAGTAAGAGGGTGAGAAAGACTTACGCAATCCATCAGCTCTGATGCCAGTTGATGTGAACCCCAATACGAGTCCACGACAAGATCCTTGCGTGAATCCTCCAACGGGGTTCACATCACCATCCAATGCCAGCGAAATCGCCGAGAAGAACGTCGATATTAGCCTCACCGTTAACACCCTCGACTGTGAGGCCGATGAGAAAGCGCCCATATTCGCCCATGATTCATAGGCGCCACCAAAGTCGCTCCGGGCAACGCGGCGGCATTAGAGAGGATTCAAGCTCTACGAGTGCCGAAAGTTGCACTGCAACCGAACATCCTCTCCCCTAGCATCCTCGACAATTGAGGGGTAAAGAAATGTGTGTTTTTCATTTTTTTTTAAAAATTAACAAAAATAAAATAGATGGAACTTTGGTTTTGGATGTGTTTAGGCTATGAAAAGGAAAATTTTAAAAACAAAAGCGCATCAAAAGGAATAAGAAATTTTTTTGATCACCAAGAGTAAAAGTCGAAAATTCGAGGGTACTAAAAGGAATTTCCCTAAAATATTTATTAAAATAGTTTTTTAATTTAATTTTTTAAAATTAAAGTAGATATATCAATATATACTAAAATATATCATATATTCTATAAATAACTTATTATATTGTAAACTATCAACATATAGATAAAAAAATGATATGCTTGAAGTGCAAGATTTATTAAAATATAAAATATGTATAAAATTAATATAAAAAATATTAGCATATAGATAAAGTTTTGTTAAAAGATATGCACAAAATTAATATAGAAAATATCAACATATAAATAGATCAAGTTATTATAATATAAAAAATTAGATGTATATAAAGAAAGAATAATAAAAGTTATTATTAAAAAGCTTGACATTATTTTATTCAAGTAATGCCATGTGGCGCAATTTTTCCAACAGACATGGTTTCTACTTTATAATGGGCAGAATACATATACGGCCCCCGACCTTTGACCAATTGGTCACTTTGACACCCCACCTTTGAAAATGTTCAATTGAGTACCTAAACTTGCATATTGTGACCTATTGAACACCTGTTTCGTCCAAAAAACTTACGTGCACAACACGCGCCCCATGTCATTGTGCCACGTCATATATTTTGATAATAAAGATAAAAAAATTAAGAAAACTATGCCACATCATTAATAAACTAATAAGAAAATGATGCCACATCATTAAAATCAAAGGCTAAATAAGAAAAAGAGAAGCAAATCAACGACGACGTCCAAGAGCAGTGAACTCAGGAGAATCTTCACCGCCGACGAAATCGGGACAGGACATGTAATAACTGCGGTTTTTGAGGATATTTTTGAATTTTTCTCGGATATCCTTTTATCCTTTTTGGTTCGTTTTTACGCTTAATCCAATATTTTTATTGGAATTTAAGTCCTAGAAAATTTTTGTTGATATCCTAAAATCATAAAGAAATGATTTTATGGATCGGTGGGAATTCTAGGATTTTTCAGTGGAAAAAGAATATTTATTGGATAAGCCGTCTTTTTAATTATGTACAGGAAAGGATTTAAAATGCGAAACGGAAGCCTTAAAAATTAAATGTAGCATGATAAAATCATGGAAAATTGATTTTATTGGTCTACATAATTTACGGGACGTTTTTCGTTTAGTAAGTTTTTCTATCCGAGGTACATAATTTTACCGCTTTAACGCGAGTCCCGTTCCGAGACGGATTTTGAATTTTATAAGTATATCTTCTTTACTTAGAATTGAAGGATTTGAGAGAGTTAGAAGGGGGGGGGGGGCTCGTGCTTATCCACCATCATACATATCTTTTTGCCTCGTCAAAGTGAGATTGAAAGCGAGAGACGGAACGAACGACCGGCTCGGGCGGAAGAATTCGAATCACACCGCCGGCTATCTCCCACCACCACCTCACCTCCACCTCTCACCTTCTTCTTCCATGTGTAAGCTGGCTGCAAGGGGGAGCTGGACCAGCCGGGGAATCGGGTCGGAACGCCGGACTCGGGGAGAAAGAATTCCTTCACCGCCGGTTGTCTTCATGCTCGTCAAGCGACGTCGCCGGCGTTGAGATGAAAAGATGGTAAGGCAATATTACATGGTGGTGAGTAAGAATGTGATTTGTCTTCCATCTTGATCACATGGTAAGGCAATATTACATGTCTTATTCCTATGAGAATGCAGTAAAGGATTATGTTTATTTTATCTCCCCATGCTGATCACATGGTGGAATAAGATCACATAATTCCTTGAGTTTTAAAAGAATGATTTCTAGTATGATTTGGAAATCATATAAGTTTCGCAATTAGATGAGTTTTGCAAGTGTAGTTGGTTGAGATGAAAAGATGCAAGCTTTCTTTTGCATTATAATAATTTTTATATCTAGTATCTTGTAAAACTATTTTGAGTTAATACGTCCTTGGTACCCTATACAATTTAAGGAGTATGGTCAAATTTTCCAAAACAGTTCGATTATAAGTAAAGAAATTTGGTAAGATTCTTTACAAATCTGTGTTGGTCTCTGAAGAGCATGGAGTAACTCCGTACTTCTCTAAAGGTTTGGAATTGTTTTCAGTCAACGATTACTGGAATTCTCTAAGCAGTTTGCTAGTAGTTCATCTTGGTTGACGTCATGACCTAAGAAAGTCATTACCTTTTTAGCGGAATTGTCCTAGAAAGTAAGTTGATATGGGCTCTTGCATGGAACCCTTTCTAAGGAATGATATTGTAGTAATCCTTTCTTTGGAATAAAGGATGTACTAATAATTTCTCCATTAGTTGTTATTTGTTTTCATGTTGTCTTGAAAACTTAAATCTTCTTGAGATAAGATAGTCAAGTGAGAACTTTAAGCAGAACCCCAATGGGTCTGGAGTTTGGATATGTAAATTAGTATTGATATTCAATCTCAGCCTGATAAGTTGTTGGATATAGAGAGTGGACACGTGAGGATATGTTTTTAATCCTAAGAGTTAGGTTGCTCAACAAGTCAGAATGTTAAGTGAAGTCTAAACAGTTCTTTGATGAAAAAGACTGAAAATTGTCAATGGAGACAATTTTGTTGGAAATTATTAGACTAAAGGTATTATTGTCCAATATGTTGGTATAGTAATGCATAAGAGTGTAGTTTGGAGTAGTTGAGAGAGATAACTACTTTTGAATGTCAGTATTCCCAAGCTGAGTTTTGGTTGAGAAAAGGATATAAAGGATTGACAAGATAGGTTATTATCTTGTCATGTGTTGGATAAATCTCACATTCTTGGTTAAAGTAATACTGAGATTTTATCTCAAAAAGGAAATTGGGTAAGGATTTTAAGTAATCCTTGTAAAGGAAATAATTTAAGAAGGACTAAAGGTTTACTTTGGATGACAACAAGGTTGTGTAAATACCCTAAGATTTTTATTCAAAATCTGTTGATCAGATCAAGGAAAAGTAGTATGGGAAAGTAATATTATTTAAGATCAATGGAGAAGATCAAGAAGGTAAGACACCGAGATTTGTTATTCAAGCTTATGGATTGCTTGTTTCCAAAACTGTTCATGAGTATCTGTTGTTGATGAGCTTTGAAAGCTTATTTCAAAGGAGGCATAGTTATTTGCTTAGTTAGTTCATCCTGGAACAAGTAAATGTATAAGGATTTAAGATAAAGCTTTTGATGGACTGACATGAAGTGAAATGTCACAGAGTTTGTTTTGATATGTTTAGTTTATCTGGAAGTTCTGATTGAGCATAGAAGACCAGATGAAATGTTATAGTCTTTTCCTGTTTCAGAATGGAAGTGGAAAGATGTTACAATGGATTCTTGTCATTAGTCATTCAGGACTTAATGAAAGAAGAATGCAATATGAAGATTGTTAAGAAACTCATGTAGAGTGTTCTTTTTAATGCGTTTAAGCTGACTTAAAGAGTATAGAAGTTAGCTGAGGTGTTCATGCTTGAAGTTTTTGATCTTCATAAAACTCCAAAGACTATTATCTCTGATTGAGATGGATGGTTCATGCCAAAGTTTGAAAGTGAATTAAATTGAATTTTAGTGTTGGTTTCCCTCATCAAAGTGATGAACAATGCAAGGAAACAAATTCAAACTTCTGAGGACATGTATTATGGATTCCACACGAGTTGGAATGATAGTTTGAGTTTGAGTGACTTCACATACAAGAATTTTGATCACACAATAAAGAAATGACTCTTTTGAGGCTTTGTAAAGCCGAAAGTGTTGGATGTCAATTTGTTGGAATGACAATGCTGACAAGGTTCTTCATGGGCCAGATTTGGCTAAGAGAACAACAACTGATATTGCACTAACGTTCAAGGGTGTTAACTGCTCAAATCAACAACAGTTGTGTGTTGTTTTAATTTGAGAGCATGTTGGGTTCATTGTAAAGAACGACGTTTTTGCTCTAGTATCCGCCTTGAAAGGCATATTCTGCTGGGGAATGCGAGACAACGTAAATGCTCGCTATGTTGAATCTTTCGAAATACTGGAAAGAACTGGTAAGTTTTGTTTATTGGTTGGCATTGCCACCATCAGTGCATTCTATCCATAATGTTTCCTTGATGGTATGCGTTCGATATATCTCATGTACTCAACAATAATTAGATAGATATTCAACCAAATGACACCTGTGAAGAAAGGTCAGGTTGAATCGTGAATAAGAAAAATACCTTTGATTAGGTTACCTTGGCCTAAAAATGGAAGTGAAGAAAAGACTTCCAGAACCAGACAGGAAATACTGAGTCATTTTCCAAAGTCAGTGAATGTTGTAAAGAAGGAGCTTGGTAACTAAGCAATAGTTGATTGTGCTTGGTGCAGAAGTAACAGTATGTTTTTAAGGGGGTACTACAAACTTCTGTATAGGTTTGTAGTGGTTGTGTGTGTATGTTTGTGCTATCCTTCTTTGTGATCTGAGTTCTCCTTGGTTTCGAGGACGAAACCATTTTTAAGGGGGTACTAATGTAATAACTGCGGTTTTTGAGGATATTTTTTGAATTTTTCTCGGATATCCTTTTAACCTTTTTGGTTCGTTTTTACTCTTAATCCAATATTTTTATTGGAATTTAAGTCCTAGAAAATTTTTGGTGATATCCTAAAATCATAAAGAAATGATTTTATGGATCGGTGGGAATTCTAGGATTTTTCAGTGGAAAAAAAATATTTATTGGATAAGCCGTCTTTTTAATTATGTACCGGAAAGGATTTAAAATGCGAAACGGAAGCCTTAAAAATTAAATGTAGCATGATAAAATCATGGAAAATTAATTTTATTGGTCTACATAATTTACGGGACGTTTTTCGTATAGTAAGTTTTTCTATCCGAGGTACATAATTTTACCGCTTTAACGCGAGTCCTGTTCCGAGACGGATTTTGAATTTTATAAGTATATCTTCTTTACTTAGTATTGAAGGATTTGAGAGAGTTAGAAGGGGGGGCTCGTGCTTATCCACCATCATACATATCTTTTTCCCTCGCCAAAGTGAGATTGAAAGCGAGAGACGGAACGAACGACCGACTCGGGCGGAAGAAATCGAATCACACCGTCGGCTATCTCCCACCACCACCTCACCTCCACCTCTCACCTTCTTCTTCCATGTGTAAGCTGGCTGCAAGGGGGAGCTGGACCAGCCGGGGAATCGGGTCGGAACGCCGGACTCGGGGAGAAAGAATTCCTTCACCGTCGGCTGTCTTCATGCTCGTCAAGCGACGTCGCCGGCGTTCAGCAGCCCTCCGACCACCAACCACCATGGGAGCCGCTGTCGGGCAACGCCCAGCCACCCTCGGGCTCGGGGATCGAGCCAAACGAGCCATGGGCTCGAGTGAAGGTATATACGATCGAAATTAATTAGCGGGTTAGTTGCGGAGCCACCGTAAGGGCCTTTCGGTTCCGCTTTGCTAATTAAATTTATGGTTTTTATAGTCTTGACGTTGATACGGTTCCACAGGTTCGAACCGCTCGTGAAACGGACGTCCGGATCTTCCGTTATAGCGATTACAAGTTTTGGATACCGATTGGCAGGTAAAGGACTTCGGATAATTACTCGGGATTCGTTGTTAATCCGTTTGATCCGAGATTTGATCATCTTTAAGAACTATTGCTAATGAACAATTTTTATTTAGAAAATTATTCCAAAAGTGAAGCGGATAATTAGTTATAATTCCGCCAAGATGGCTCCTTGAAGCATGATAACTAAGGATTCACTATATATCGATATTCGGAAATTATATCGTTTATCGATTAGGAAGTTTTAGGAGTTGAGAATACAACTAAGAGGTGTTTTTGTGAGCTCGTTGCTGAAAATCCTTTTGTTATATTTGTCAGAGGGTGATTTAGATTACAGTTGGAATTTGCTAAAGACGTTGAGCACGCCTTCTAAGGCAAGTGGACGATTATCTCTTGTGTTATTGTTATTAAATGAGGAATTGGATCCCATTTAATATTTGCGTTGGGAACAACTTGTATGGTTAATAAAATATGATAGGTTGTTATATTTGTTAGAAATATGACCATGTTGTTATTCAGTTTTGCGGTAGAACTGGATTTAGGTCCGTTATGGGTGACCTTGTATGCTGTCTCACGCTGAGACTTTGTTGTGATTAAGATAGTTCAGGGAGTGGTTTTATACCCTCTCTTTAAAACAATACTACATTAGGAGGGGCCTAATCCTAATGGCGAGTCATGACTCTCTTCCCCTACTCTTCGTGTGAGAGGGTTGATAGGCACTCTAGCTAAGTGCAGGTTCACCACGGTGTAGTGTAGACGACCTGGTAATAGGCCTCTGGGATCTCTACCTAACCATATGCAAAATGAAAGATCAAGGATAGCTTAAGTCTTGTGATCTTGGTGTTGAGATGATTATGGATGAAACAGGCCCTCTAATCTCTACAACATCGGGACTCGTGCTATTCGGGTTGTTCAAGGATGAAATAAGCCCTCTGACCTCGGTAGCATTGTGTTCCATCGGCAGTAGTTCGGACCGATTAAAAGCCACCAACTTGTTGTGAAAAGTTTTGAAAGTAATATAAGATAAGTGCGTTAGGCACATTAATATACCTGAATGGTTCGTCCAGTCGGAAAGTCATTCTTGCTCCCGGTTATGAATGATTCTTAATCAAACTTTGATTAAGTTAATCTGAATAGTCGATGGAGGCTTTTCAAAATGTTATGTGATTAATATGAGTTTCCAACAATTGTTTATGCTTCTTAAAGAAACCACAAGCGGTGGTGTTCTCTCTCTTGATTATGCGAGTCTCCTTCTTATTCTCTACAAGACTGCTAACTGTTGGATCAAATCCGAGTCTATTCGGATTTGGATGTCAATATGTTTAGTTACAAACATAAGAACCAAGTTAGATTCTCCGCTTGCTAGTCTATCATTAGACTAACCCGTCCATTTTCTTTTCTTTTATATGGTCGGCTGGTGTCCACCGTTGTATACGATACATCAGGTTCTTCTTGGAAGTTGATTCAAGAGGCGGATTCAGATGTTTGAAGCTCCAGAAGTTGAAGAAAGGTTTTCAATGGCTATACTTGAGTGAAGATCATGGTTGAATTACTTCAAAGCGAAGCTGAGTTTCAGAAATAAGAACTTAATGAAGACTTGATGAAGACCTTGTCTAAATAAAAGGTTGTTCTATTTATTTACTAATTCTTTTAAGTTAAGGCTTGTATAAGACCTTTTATTCTCTTTTCCGCTGTAAAGTTTTATTTAAATTTTGTTAGGTTTTAAATGGTTTCATTTACCTTGTTTTAGTTTGTTCAGTCGGTTTAAAGCCTTGGGTAGCTTCGGTTTAGTCTTAATCGGGGTTACTGGCGGTAATACCTCCAGGGTAGGAAGGGGGTGTTACAGGACAGAACGACGAACTCGGGAGAAAGAACCAACAAATACGCCTCCGGTTACTTCAACGACATCTACGACAAGAAGCTCAAGACCAACTCCGCCTCCGACGTCGGAAAGCATAACTTCTCCCCCTCAACCTCCTCTCGTTCCCATGGCATGCTCGTCCACTCCTGCCCTTCCCCCAAACACCAACCCAGAATCCAATCTCAGCCTCCGCCGATCTATTCGGCGACCCCAACACGGCCTCCCTCAATGGATCATCAAGCCCGATTTAAATCGGACTCGATTTCGCTCCGCCCGCTTGGCAAAACCGGCTCAGGCCCGTTGCTATCTTCTCCTCCGTCTCATTAGTTTCTGGGCCTGGAAAAGGCGGATAAGGAATTCGTGACCTCCAAGGGCGATAAGTTCGTCCCGCCTCATCTCCGCCCAGGGTTTGTTGCGAAGAAGGAAACCGGCTGCGGACGGCGGCGGAATTGGAGGAGTAGCCGGCGACAGATCTGTTCTTGGACGTCGTCGTTGCTGGGCACTGAAAATTCCCAGATATAGAGGAAGAAGAAGGGAAACCGAAAATTGCCAGATTTGGAGGAAGAAAAAGGGAAATAGGAGACTTTGACCATGAATGAAGAAGACGATGGGGGAAGAAGAAGAGAAACCGAAGACTTTGCCAAGATCTGCTCTTGGATTTAGTTTTTGAGTAATAATTGCTTTATTTTTTTATTTTTTACAAAAATCAATTCATAAAAGAAAAGTGAAAAAAAAAGAAAAAATAGTGCTAGTATAATTGCCACATCAGCTTTTTTTGGTCTCTTACTCGCTTATAAGGGAGTGCATCTCACGCAAATGGCCACATCAGCAAACAGGTGCTCAATAGGTCACAATGTGCAAGTTTAGTTACTCAATCGAACATTTTCAAAGGTGGGGTGTCAAAGTGACCAATTGGTCAAAGGTCAGGGGGCTGTATATGTATTCTGCCCTTTATAATGTATTAGGTAGATAATACCACAAAATTTAACTAAGTAACTAAATGTGTAATTTAATAAATTTAGTATACAAATATAATTATTTAGATAAATAATGATATATATAATAAAAATGGAAGTATATTTGTAATTGTGTATGGAGAAATAAATAATTATTAGAAAATGAGAAAACTAAAATGAAGGGCTCGTGGGGCTCACAATTGGAAAGGGTTGATTGTGAAAAGAGGGATGAAAGATAATGAATGATGTGGAAGAAGAAAAAATAGTAAAATAATAGTATTTGATGGGCTTATAGAGATTATGGAGTTCACCATTAGCCATGCCCTCATATCCATAAGAGCATCACTTCTTGTAGAAATTGTCTTTTGGGTGAAAAGTAATTTTTAGTGTCTTGAAAAATATGAAAAGTAGAGAGAGTTGCACATATTTCAAGATTATTAAAAGTAGTTTTTGGGTAGAAAAGACTTTTGTGGGTAAAGTAAAACAAGGCAAATACATAGGCTTTCTAGGAGAAAATTATAAGTGTTTACATAGAGAATAATCTGAGAGAGTTTTTGAGAGAACAAAGCGTGATCTCGAAGGTGAAGAAGAAATCTTGATTCAAAGGAATTGCGACGAGGTAGCGACTGAGAAGGAAGGTAAACCGTGTTAGTTGAATTGGTTTATGAGGTTATAGGAAGTCTAGTTAGTATTCTAGGAACTCAAGTAGGTTTCTAGTGTAGAGAAGTTCTAGTCTTGCCATTGTAACGAAGAAAGTATCAATAAAATAAGAGATATTTCAAAATCCTTTTAAGGAAGGTAGAGGTTTACTCATCCGACTTGTTGGTTGAAGTGGTGTTCCTCTATAAGGAACTATGTCTATTTACTTGTGTTTACTTTACTTCCGGCTTCCAAGAAACTGTCTTTACATAGTTCCTTGTCCATTACTAACATAAGTAGATCTTACAATTGGTATCAAAGGATCCAGGGCTCGCAAATCAAATGTTGTTTAATGATTAGTGTCTCTCTCAAGTTTGGTGTGTTATGGGATTGTTTATCTTCCCATCTTTTGAAGTTTGCTTATCTATGTTTTGGTAATGTTTGTAAGATAATGTCTCAAAGACTCTTAGCACTTGCTTATGTTGTTTCAGTACTTGTCTTATGTTTGAAGGTTGGTAATGTTGTTGTCATCAAAGGTGAAAGGTTTTGGATTATCTTGTATGTTGAATGTTTATGTGAAATATTAAGCTTATTATGTTGTTACTATGAGTGTATCCTTCTAATTTTTAATTGTTTTTTTTTCTCAAATTATCATATTATGTCCTATAATAGATCTAATAAATCGCGGTTATGGACTTCAAGTGCAAATAGTTTACAAGGCTGCTCTATTATTATCCATGGGTTAATTTTTATGATAAGATATAATTGTTCTTTTCAGTTTAAACATACTTTTTCTTTGTTCCAATATATTTTTTGGTTGATACGTTATCAAATTAATACTGTGTCTTTCATTCTTTTTGGTATATTCTCAATGTTATCAAAAAGATTAGTTCACATAATATTATCTAATATTTTATTACCATATAAATTTTACTTTTGTATAATTTTTCTAATCTTTTTAGCTTATAATGGTTGCTTTTTCCTCCTTTTTAACTCAATTTTCTTCAAAATTTTTACCAATTTATATGTTCTTAATTTACAAGGTTTTTTATGAGTATCGCATATTGGAATGTTAGAGGTGTCCGAAGGCCGAATTTCTGGGAAGAAATTGGGTTTATTAGAAAAGCAAATAAATTAAATATCATGTGTTTATCGGAAACTAAGACAGACCAATTACCTTATATTAACTCTTGGACAAAATGTGGTTTCCAAAAAATTATTTTTAGCCCGAGCATAGGTTCTCGAGGAGGTATGTGGATTTTAATGACAAATGATTCATTTTCACAACATTGTACTGAGTTTTATAATGTTACAAACCTTGTAGTCTTATATTATGAATATGAGTCAATTAAGTTCTTAATTGCTTTTGTATATGCGCCCTCTAGGGAAGAAGATAAACACGAATATTGGGATTTTCTACAAATTTTTTTACTACATTCCGGTTTTCCTTTTCTTATTATTGGAGACTTAAATGAAATTAATTTTGATAATGAAAAATTAGGGGGAGCAGTTCCTATGCAATCACGTTTCATATGTTTACAAAATTTAAAGTTAAGGTTAGGACTTATTGATATCCCTACTTCGGGTTTTCCTTTTACTTGGAGAAAAAGTTCTAATTCTTTGGATAATACCTTTGAAAAATTAGATAGAATTTTAATTCATCATTCTTTAGTTACACGTTATCCTTCCATCAAAACTTTGCATCATCCGTTTACCACGTTAGACCATTGTTTAATTTCGATCAATTTGAATAACTATCAATCATTTAAAATTCCCGTTTAGATTTGAGAATGCTTGGATTTCTAAACCAGCATTTGAAAATCTTGTTCTCAAGGTATGGAGATATAACTTAACTAGTTCTTATATGTTTAAAGCCTCTTCCAAAATGCGTTTACTTAAAAAATATGCAAAAAGCTAGGCCAAGACTAATATTAATAATAATTTTGAACAATTGAAAATTTCACTAGCCCAGTTAAATGAATTACAAGATAATTTATTGATTAATCCAAACTCTAGCCTCATACTTAATAAACTCCAAATACATTTGAATAAATATAATGCTCTTCTTCAGTTTCAAAATATTTTCTGGAAGCAACGTGCGAAAATCAAATACCTTCAAAATTTAGATAAAAATACTAAATATTTTCATTCCGTTTCTAAAATAAGATCATTTAAACAAAAAATTGTTAACTTTACTACTTCTCAAGGGTTGATTGTTTCTGATCAAGAGGCAATCACCCGGTCTATCTTTATTGAAATTAAGAATAGATTTTTGGCTAATCCTTTGTGTTCTATTCAAGCAAATGATTTAAACATTATACCTTGTCTAGTTACACAAGAGGATAACTTTCATTTTAGTAAAGTTCCTACCCAAATGGAAATAAAAACAGCTGTAAAAGATTTGGCTCCAGATAAAACACCTGGCCCAGATGGTTTCACAGCAGAATTCTTTCAACAATATTGGCATATTGTTGGGAATTCAGTTTGCTCTGCTGTCAGCTCCTTTTTCCACTCTGGTCATATGCTTCAAGTTATTATACATTAATACCGAAAATTGATTCTCCATTAACTATTAATCATTATAGGCCCATTAGTTTGTGTAACACGATATACAAAATAATTACTAAAATAATTGTTGCAAGAATATGTTATATCCTTCCAACTCTAGTTCATCCACTACAAGGAGTGTTTGTTCAAGGCAGACTTATCCAAGACAATATATTAATAGCCCATGAAATTTTCCATTCTTTCCATAAAAAGAAGAAAGGTCGCTAGGGATGGATGGCAATTAAAATAGATATGGAAAAAGCATATGATAAAATAGATTGGAATTTTATCAGACAAATATTATTAAAATTTGGCTTTAGTTCTTATTGGGTTCATACAATAATGACGTGCATTACCACATCTTCATCCTTTGTTCTTGTTAATAATGAACCTGGTCCTGAGTTTACTCCTCAATGTGGAATTAGGCAAGGAGACCCAATGTCCCCTTTTATTTTTATCTTAGCTATGGAATATTTAGCGTGTACTTTGCAATCTGAATCGTCTAAGACCTCTCCTAAAATTGGAATTCAGTTAGTTAGGAATGGAATTATTATTCCTTTTTTAAGCTTTGCAGATGATACTATCATTTTCGCAAATGCGAATTTGGAGAATATTCAGTATATTAAATCTTTTTTGGACAAGTTTTGTATTTTGTCTGGACTATCAATCAATTATAATAAAAGTTCTTTTCAAACTTCGAAAATGTTTCTCGCTCTATGGCTGTTTCTTTAGCTGCTACTTTAAATATACAAATTACTACTTCAATGGAAAAATATTTAGGTATCTCTATCTTAAAAGGACGTGTTCAGAATTCTATGTTTAATGATATTAAAGACAAACTTAAACAGCAACTAACTCAGTGGAAAGCTAACTCTATCTCCCATGTGTGAAGGACTGTCTTAATTCAATCCAACCTTTTAGGCAAGATTAGTTATTTAATGCAAAGCTTCTTCCTACCGAAAGGTATATGCGATGAAATTGATAAAATTAATAGAAACTTTTTTTTGAATAAATATTTATCTAATCATCATCCTTTAATTAGTTGGGAAAAGATTTGCTCCCCAAAGAAAAATGGGGGAGTGGGTTTAAGAATTGCTTATAATAATAATGCTGCTCTTCAAATGAAATCATTATGGAAAATTATTAGTAGTCCTCAGAATAATAGGGCTGAAAATAGTTAATGAAAAGTATTTACGAACTCAACATATTCTTAATTATACACCCAAAGCTACATCATGGCAATTTGGAAGATTACTACACATCAAGGAGGTGTTTTCTAAAGGTATTAAATGGTTAGTTGGAAATGGACAAAATATTCTATTTTGGTCAGATAGTTGGGTAGGAAATTCTAATTTAATGGAGTACTTTGACAATGGTAATATTCATTTAAAAGTATGTTCTTTTATTTTACCAAATCAAACATGGAATATAGTAGCACTCTCTACATTACTGCCTCCTTGGATAATTTCAAATATTTCTTCTATTTTTCTGCCTCTTACTGACGTGCAGGATTCCATAATTTGGAGCCCGTCGTCGGATGGTTCTTTTACAATTAAATCAGCATCTGAATGAATAACATCTCTAAGAAATTTGCCTAGAACGGGTTTCTCTTGGATTTGGAGACTGCGAGTTCCTCCTAAAATTCAGAATTTCATATAGAAAGCGTGCTCGGATTGTCTGCCTACAACTGATAGAATTAATAAATATTATAACTCGGTCTATGCCACTTGTTCTTTATGTGAATCTGCACCTGAATCTCTTCATCATTTATTTTTCTTGTGTCCTTTTACTCAAAAATTGATGTCCAGCTTAGAAGTTAAATTAAACCATAATTTTCTAATTGCTAATATAACGAGTTCTTTTATGACTGATTTATTTGAAACGTTAAAATTAAATTCTAACTCGGAGATATTAGGTTTTCTTTGGTGGTATATTTGGAATCATAGAAATGCAATAATTTTCAAGAAAAAGAATGTGAATTCTAATTTAAGTCTCGTTGAGTTAGCTTTTAGAGAATTATTCTTATGGGTTTTAGCTAACTGTAAAACCTCTGGTAAGAAATTAAATTCTAACAATAATCTTCGAAAGAGAAGGAAAAATGCAGTTTGGAAAAAAACACCTCCCCAATGGTTTAAATTAAATAGTGATGCATCTAAACAATCTAATTCTGACACTTATATAAGTACTATCATTAGAGATAGTAATAGTAGTGTTCATAAAATAGATCGTAAGAAAATTTTGCCTGTTTCTATTATTCAAGCAGAATCAATTGCAATGATTGAAGGGATTAAAATGGCGTTATCACTTAATATTTCACATTTGATAATAGAAGGGGATAATTTAACACTTATTAATTCTTTACATAACACTTAAGATCCCTTGGGAAATTAAACACTTAGTTAAGGAAATTAGAACTCTAGTGGTTGGGTTTCAGGAGGTGTTTTTTTTTCAAGTTTTAGGGAATGTAATGCTGGGGCAGACTTCCTTGCAAGAAGACATGTCAATATTGGACATTGTCGACATATCCTACAAGACTCAAGTTCAAGTTCCAGTACTAGCAATTCTAGAACTTTTGTTTTTTGTTATCCTTTATTGTTACAATTCTTAAAGATCATCCGTTGTGATGATTTAGGTTGGCCTTGTTCTTTTAAGATAGCCTAATGTTTGCCTGTAATGAGCTTGAAAAAAAAAATCCTTTGAACCATTTGAGTGTCAACTAGGAAGCAAATTACTGTAGAATTCATTGTCATAATGATGAAATTAAATATTGTTCTCCTTATGCGAATTAAATGTTTCTTAATAATGATGACATTTTTCTTGGTGTGGTATCCGTTTAAAGCAACCCCAACAGCTTTCCCAAATTCTTAAAAATTGAATTTTTGGGGAAGCATGGGCATGTTTTTAGACCAACAATTTTCCCATCTTGTTCTCTATAATGGGGAAAGAGGCAAAAATATTAGGTCTATTCCCTAAATTTAGGGAATGAGACAATTCTCTATAATAGAGATAGAGGCTAAAAATGATTTTTAATTGGCTTGATTAATAAATAAATAAATTATTATACAACAATAAATGCTGCATTCTCTAAAATAGAGAAGATGTTGGACTTAGAGCAAATATTTTTTAGAGAAAATGGCTTTTATTTCCCCAATTTGAAAAAATATTTGGAGAATCTATGTCATTGGCTTGATTAATAAATAAATAAATTATTATTTATTTAGAGAAAATGGCTTTTATTTCAAATATTTTAGAGAAAAATATTTCCCCAATTTGAAAAAATGGCAAATATTTTTTAGAGAAAATGGCTTTTATTTTTTCATACTAGTTTGATGGTAAAGGGTGTTTCATCCTTTACCATCAAACTAGTAAAACACAATCAATTGACGTTATAATTAATGATATGTAATTATGGTTTTGATTAATCAGTGTCATATAATTTCAATTAGACATTTTACCACATGTAATTATTTTCATAATCAATCTCAATTAAGCACATATCTTATACGTATTACGTATATGATATATATAAACTATATAAACATAAGTATAAAACAATTATTTTCATAATCAATCTCAATTAAGCACATATCTTATACGTGTTACGTATATGATAAATATGAGTTCGGTTCACGTGCGAATGGGCGTCCAGGTGCGAAATAAGAAAGAACAGGAGTCGTTGGATCAAAAAAAATCAAAGACGCTGATCATTTCACTTAAAAAGGGGAAAAAAAGGGCACGAGCGAATTATTGGCGAATTATTCGCGTATTTTTGTAAAAAAACGGAAATAGGACACGCGCCCAGATTGTTCATCAGTATTGTGGATTTGTTCATCAATAATGTGGATTTGTTCGTCAAAACGGTGATTTTGTTCATCGAAACTATGATTTTGTGCATAAATAAACTATTGCTTGTGCATAAAAAATCTATTGTTTGTACATAAAAAATGAACAAATGTGTATCAAAATTACATGCAATATGTTCATCAACATTGTGATTTTGTTCATAAAAAAACGAAAATATTTGTTCATCGGTTTGTGCATATTTGTTCATCGGTTTGTGCATGTTTGTTCATCGGTTTGTGCATATTTGTTCATTAGTAATATCAATTTGTTCACTGGTTTATGCATATTTGTTCATTGCCTTTTTCATATAATTGTTCATTACTAGATGCATATTTGTTCACTAGTAACCTCAATTTGTTCATTACTATATGCATATTTGTTCATTAATAACATCAATTTGTTCATAGCTAAATAAGGCACAAGCACACCTCTTCGATTTGTTGCTATCTCGTTCTCTTAGCATACACCATATTATTGCAAAGTCAAATTCTTTATCTCTATTATCTTTTGCATTCAAGTTTCTACATCAAACTTATCTTATTTTGGTACTATATTGAGCACTTCATTCATATTGACAAGTAAGCCTTAAAGCACATCATTCGTATTATACTTTGAATTCAAGATAGCCTTAAAGCACAAAATAAATGCAAAAAATGCACAAATAGATAGTCCTAAATGTACAAGTTGATGGTATTAATAGTACTAAATGTACAAGTTGATAGCATTGACACATAAAACATAAGTTTATTTCAATTCACAAATAAGGGTATAATAATGAATAAATAAGGTTATATCAATGAACAAATAGGGTATATCAATGAACAAATAATGGTATACCAATGAACAAAAAAGAAGTATACTAATGAACAAATAATAGTATACTAATGAACAAATAATGGTATATCAATGAACAAATAGGGGTATATCAATGAAAAAATACGACTATATCAATGAACAAATATGGGTATATCAAAACTAATTATATGTGCATAAAAAACTACATAATATTGTATTCCTACACATAAATAAGGTTAAAAAATAAAATTAAAAATTAAAAAAGTTCGAAATCAATGAACAATGTTATCAAAAACTCAATGCACAATTAGTTAGTATTGATGAACAATTGGTGAATATTGATGAACAAATCGCTATTTCTGATGAACAAACTAGGCGCGTCTCATAAAAACGTATTTTTCGAAAAATTCGTGAATAATTCGGGAAAAATTCGTCCGTGTCGTATTTTATTGAAAAATACGCGAATAATACGGGAAAAACTCGCCCGTGCCGTATTTTATTTTTTTTAATGAATGTTTAATCAGGAACGTTGGTTTTTTGGAATGAACGATCAAGATTTATTCTTATTTCTCACCCAGACGGTCATTCGCACGTGACTCTTTTTCGATATATATAAACTATATAAACATAAGTATAAAACAAAGAGTGCAATTTCAATGAGCTTTTACTTCAATCAACTTCGATGTGGGAAGGTTCCCACGATACAGTTTCACATGCATCTATATACATACCTACTAATCCATAGTCTTGACGACCGTTATGGCATTTAGAATTGGCAGAATATATAAACGGCCCCTTGTACTTGGGTCAATTGGTCACTTGACCCCATGTACTTTAGTCCTAACCGTTTGGCTCCCTATAGTTGCACATTGGGACCTATTAAATACCTCTTCGCTGACAATGTCGTTGAGTGTAAAGCACGCGCGCTGACATATCTTCCACATGTGTGCCACATAAGATCAAAATTTGTCACATAAGTCTAATTTATGCCACATAAGCCTAAAACTTGCCACATCATTTAAAATTAATTTTTCCTAGCAAAAAAAGGTGAAATATTTTTTTTATTAAAACAAAAAACAAAACAAATCTAGATTTGGATTTGGGATTTCTCAAATGGGGATTTTATTTCTCAAGTGAAATAGATCCAAGTTGATTGAACTGATTATTTTTTTAGGAAAGTTCATTAATTTGATAAACAACCCCGAGAAGGGGCAGAGAGAATCAAGACGGAACCGAACACGAGAGCAAGATCTCCAAATTGAAGTTTTTTCTCATCTAAATCGTCAAATTGGGGCCGAATCTGAGCAAGATTCCAAGGGAGTTGCAACGTAGGTAGAAGAAAGAAAAGTTGCAGGCTTGACAATGGTGTACATGGTAGAAAGAAAACATTCAAAGGTTGAAGAAAGGTAAAAAAGAAGAAAAAGATAAAAAGGATATTAGGAAAACAGGAATAAAGAGGGTTTTATTTTTTTTATTTTTTTATTAATATTAATGCCATGTCATATTTAATAGGAGTTTCACTCGTCTATTAGCGTTTGATATACACGCACATCGCCACATCAGCGATTAGGGGTTCAATAGGTCGCAATTTGCAACTATAGGGGGTCAAACGATTAGGGCTAAAGTAAAAGGGGTCAAGTGACCAATTGACCCAAGTATATTGGGCCGTTTATGTATTCTGCCATTTAGAATTGACAATTTGGCATATGTATATATGTACATGCATTGGGATGAGTAATAGTACGTAATTAATTAATGATAATGCCAGTTCATGAAACTGGCACCAAGAAATGCCAAGTCATGGATTTAAAGAGTAGTACTAGTGGTGATGCATGCTCATGATGACACACATATATATATATATATTATATATATATATATTAAAGACAAAATTGGATTATGCAAAAATTATAATGTTGGTGCTTGCAGGTACTGGAATGATTGTTTTGCAATTGGATGGCAAACAAATTGTTGGAGGCTTTTGTATTGTGCTTATAATTGGCTGTCTTGTAGGCTGCTGCATTATAAATTATACTAATACATGCATGCTTGAAAGTAACCCATGCATAGTATATCACATAGTATCATGTGATATATATGGTATTCATCCCCCCTCAAACAGTCAAGCCCTAACCCTTAGAGGACAAAAGCTCTTGATAGGCCTCTCGATAATTCACTTTCTTAATTAAAAAGCTTTCTTGTGGATACTTTTTACCACACTCTTTTATGTGGGTTTTACTTCTTCTTTGTTGTCTCCTGGCCTGTACGTACGTATATGGATGAAAGGAGACAGTAAAAATGGTTATGGTGACATAAAATCATTTGTACCTGCAAAAAATATAGATAATTGACATATACTGCAAATGTACACTAGGCAGAGTAAAAGATAAATTAAGTTTTTCGACCAAAAAAAAAGATAAATTAAGTTTACAAAATTAATTTTAATCAAATGTTAACTAGCTTAGTTTATTTCTTAAAGGGTGTGAGCTAATTATTGCAGAGATAATGGCCTACGATAAAAACTTGACCTGATCCAACTCAAAAACCGTTGTAAACCGTCCAAAATTTTTAGTGTTAAGACCGACCCGAAAATCATGGGTCATAAAAAGACCCAAATCCGCCTAACCCATCCCGATTGGGTTGAAACCCGAAACTTGTTGAGTTGACCCGAATTATTATTATTATTTTTTGATAAAAATGAGGCACAAGCTCATTACAAGGCAAATATTAAACCGCCCGAAAGGAACATGGCATGCCTAAATTATCACAACGGATAATCTTTAAAAAATACAACAACAGAGGATAATGAAACAACAACACCCAAAAATTACAAACACTAGGACTTGAGAGGCAGAAGCTAGCTCAGACAAATAAACAACTTGACGAAACTGAGGAATATTGACATGCCTTCTTGCTAAAAAAATCCGCCGACGAATTATATTTCCTAAAACAATGGGAAAAAAAAAAACATTAGTAAACCCGGACTGAATTTCCATCCTGAGTCACCAAGTGGTGGCTGAATCAGCGAACGAGCTCAGGTTTAGGCGTTGACGATGATCTTCATTGAGGAAAGGAAGATTTAGTTTGAACTAGAGGAACCAATGAACTGAGGAAGAGCGACAAATAGATTTGAATGGGGAGGTCTGATCGACAATAAGTCGACGACCAAATAGTACAACAACCTAGGAGGTCGGGATTCGGCGTGGAGACTCAAAGGCGGGAGGTTACTGGCTAGGGTTTTAGAGGTGTACGAGGTCAGGGTGGGAGATGCTCGCTTAGCGAGAATAGAGAAGAGCCTTCTCAAAAGTCTAAGATGGATCGCTTTAATGGGCTACTAGGCTACTAAGCTATATTTTTTTTGGTTGAAGGAGAGGCGGCACTCTCCGGCCCCTCAAGAGGGTGTTTTATTAATAACGAAAAAAGGGCTAAGTAGTCAGCAAACGAGGGATAGTCCGACCCCTAACATCATCAAGCAAAGAGTTAATAATCCCCTCTGGCGGGGCAGACAATACATGCAAGCCAACAGGAAAATAAAACGCAAGGGACGTGATGCAATCCACAACAACGTTAGCCTCGCGGTAGATATATCGGAATTGGATAGACCAATCCCTACTAATTAAGCCTTTGCATCTAGATACCGGGCTGAAAAGTGGGTGACTACGGGTAACCCTAGCGCCAATAAGGCGAATAACTAATTGTGAATCCGATTCCAACAACACTTTCCGATAACCCTTCTTCCAAGCCAGCTCGAGCCCATTGAGAACACCCCACAGCTCCGCCATAGGCACCGTGCACACTTCGATATGATGAAAAAAACCTCCAATCCAATCGCCTCTATCATTCTTCAGAACTCCTCCAGCCATAGTCACCGGCTACTAATCTATATTGGGCTCTTATTGTTTTTGGATTCTAAATGTCCAATATATTCGGTTAACCGAACCGAACCGTTTTGGAAACGAAACAGAAATTCGGGAAATTCTTGAAACGAAATTCGAACCGACTAGCATCGGTTTCGGTTCGATTCGGTTGGCTCGAGCTAAAATTTCGATTCTGGTCGAACCCTGCTAAACGCTAATAGAATATCGGATGGCTTGGGGGCAAGCGGTAAGCCGACTGATCCTAGGGGCGTGTGGCTTGGGCTTTTCTCCTCATAAATATGGTAAGCTTGGTTTTGAAAATACAAACAGTGTAATTAAGACTCTTACTGACTTAGACATCGAAGGTGGATTAGGGGGTAAAACCTTTTTTATCTATTGTTTTGCAAGTTAAAGTCAGGATCTTTAAAGATTTAGAAGGTTCGAACGCGACCCTTAGTAAATTTTTACACTAATATATATAGGAATCTTGAGCTTCGTCTTATTAGATCAACTTGTGATTGATAAATTGATTTCAGTTTCAATTTACTAATCTCCTACTCTTTGTTTTTTGAGCGAAACTAATAACCTACTCTAACACTAACATTTTTGCAAAATTTTTTAGAAGGGAAAAAAGATCAATCCGGCGTCAATCTTGGCCTGCTTTCTTGTTAAAATTGCATGTGAAGTGCATAGGCTAAATTTATTAAACACATCGGTTATTGTGTTTCCTACATACCCCATTTTTCAGCCTAACATAACACTTATTATAGGTTCTTTTCATAGCTTTATTATTTGTTTTTTTTCAAGATCATAGCTTTATTAATATTGTACTCTCCCCTACAAACATTTACCATATAAACACCATTTTTTATTTGAATAAAAAGTAGTATATTGAAAAGGATAGAGGGAAATAAAAACCCGTCCAAAAATGTCACAATACTTATTCTAGGTTGAAAGGGATCGATCTATTACAGTATAAACAATAGGGCGAGGAGCTCAGTCCAACGGTTATTCCTTGAGGAAAAACCCCGATCGAGCTGAGGTCACTGTTTCGACACCCATCGGTAACGAAGCCATAATATTAATTTTTCTAAAACTATTCACAGTTCTCACTCATCCATGGGTATTATATATAGGCTAGTCCAGATAGTACTTATGCTATCCTAAATCTTACCAAATAAAAAAAAATACTCCCTTGAGTCTTCGTATCCTTATTGGAGCGTCATTCCCTCTCATCCTAAATCTCTGATGACCAAAAAAACAGTATAAACAATACAAAAATAGCAAAACCAAGAACAAAACACTATTTTTCATCTTCAAAACAACCGAAGATTCCGTCTTGTCCAACACCAAAAAGGAGGAAACACAAGAAAAAATCAGCAAGAAAGAGGACCACGTACGTACTGCAATTTTTGACATTTTTAGCCCATACAAATTACAATTAGAAAGAAAGTTTTTTTTTTTTTGGTAAAAAAAAAGCGACTCTGAGAGTAACAACTCAATATTCCTTGTGGCAAAAGACTGACTCTTTCTTTATGTTTTTTAGTTTTCTTTTAAAAGAAATAAAAAATAATAATACATGTATCTAGCTCTATAAATACCTTCCAAGTTTCACACAATTCCTGTACCTCTTCTTCCAACCAAATCACAACACAAGTAAACTCTTCCCTTCCTTTGCAACAACACATCCCAAAAACCACAAAACCCACATTTTAAAAAAGGAATTCCAAAGCCTTAAAAATGGTGGAAATGCCATCCAAGGGCGAAGAAATGGCGGTGTCCAATTTGAAGCTTGAGAGGATGCTTAGCATGAAAGGAGGCAACGGCGAATCTAGTTATGCCAATAACTCCCAAGCCCAGGTACCCAATTAAATTATATTTGTGTACTGGATTAACAGTTATGTACGTTATAAAACTCTAATATTTTTACTAATTGAGTACAATCAAAATATTGCCAATATATGCTACTTTTGTTAATCACATAAGATTAATTATCATCATATACATATATATATAGAGGTTGATCACACTCATTAATTAAGCAAACAAAACATGTCAATTTGTTGTTTATTTGGAAGCTAGGCCAAACATGCAAGATCCATGATGCACCTTCTGAAGCAAACCCTAGACAGGATGCAACTCATCAACCCCTACAAAGAGTCGACGCCGTTCGTGGTGGTGGATCTCGGCTGCTCCTCCGGTTCCAACACCCTCTACGTGGTCGACGTCATCGTCAAGCACGTGAGGGAGAGGTACGAGGCCGCCGGGGCCCGCCCTCCCCCCGAGTTCTCCGCCTTCTTCTCCGACCTCCCCGGGAACGACTTCAACACCCTCTTCCACCTCCTCCCTCCTCTCCTCGAAGAAGCCACGTGTAACATGGAGGAGTGCCTGGCCGCCGAGTCGCACCGCAGCTACTTCGCCGCCGGAGTGCCCGGGTCCTTCTACCGGAGGCTTTTTCCCGCCAGATCTGTCCATGTGTTTCACTCTGCTTTCTCTTTGCATTGGCTCTCTCAGGTTTGCTTTAATTTCGGATCTTACAAAATTATTCTGTCTAGCTTTGTTCAACAACATGGAACGTGTAAGCAAGACAAAATTTTCAAATTTTGCTTCAGACTTTCTATTTATACACGGCTTAAAGAATACTACACTTAATTATATATGTAGGATTGACATAAGTTTAAAATTCAGCCCTTCTTTAGTTTATGTTATTTCGGCATAAGGTAATGGGTTTATCTCTATATATTCATATGTCTTCACGTCTATTTATTTTGTAATTGTTAATATAGTAGTACTTACTAGTCTTTAATCGCTGAATCCAAGGGTTTGTTTCTAAATAGAAAATGATAAGATTAGTTACTGTTACGTGTAGCTTTTACCTACTTAGCACAATTTATTAATATTTGATTATATAATAATGATAATGATGAAGATTATATTAGAATTTTACTGTACGTAAGTCCAAGTTAATCAACTTCTTTTTGTAAGGATCTGTGTCAACAGATATCGGCTTTGCTAAACTACTCAGAATAGTAGTCATTATTGTAAGGGGGAAAAACTACAAAGTCATGGTCAAACACCAGAATTGCCGACGGGTTGTGGAACTCAAGCTTGTCTATAGTACTCGAAAGGATTCGAGTGCCACCAAAATGACCATTGTCCATTTATTTTCACCTCAGCCGTTTATTTTATTTTATTTTCAAACTTCTGATCCTTAAAGTGAAAGTGACTCTTTATAATCAATCCCAAAGCTATGTCTTTCTTTTGCAGAATACATGGTACAAGTATAGTAGTCTTTATTTTTTTGAATTTTTTGTGCAGGTGCCGGAGAGTGTGTTGGACAAGAAGTCAGGTGCATACAACAAAGGAAGGGTGTTCATCCATGGAGCAAGTGAGAGCACAGCAAAAGCTTACAAGAAGCAATTCCAAGCAGACTTGGCTTCATTCCTCAGAGCCAGATCAGTGGAGATGAAGAGAGGTGGGGCCATGTTCCTAGTTTGCCTGGGCAGGACCTCTGTGGACCCCACCGACCAGGGCGGGGCTGGCCTCCTCTTCGGGACCCACTTTCAGGATTCCTGGAATGACCTCGTCCAAGAGGTAAAAACAGCTACCTACAAAATCAATACAACATGTTCAGTCAAACTTTCTGTGTGGATAGAATCATAACAATAACATGGCTTTGCCCCCTTTTCGAAGCTTTTTTCTTTCTGGGTTCGTGAGAGAATTTGACAATTGTCCAGAGGCCCCCCGCTCTCTGCATAACCCAGAAAATAGCAAATCAAATTTGAAACAAAAAGATAACTGACTTCTGCTCAGAAAAGGATGGGAATCTACCATGTCGGATTATGATGGGAAAAAAAACAGTATTTAGCCAAGATCCAACGAGATGACCTATTCCCAATATATTCCAATCATGCGAATACATTTCACTCGGTCATGATTGATCGATTCGTTTTCAAATTAAATCAAACTGTAATTGCATCATTTAATAAAATAATAAAAATTCAATCCAAGATCAAGATGATTAACCTTTCGGGTTTATTTTTTTGCAGGGACTAATTACGAGTGAGAAGCGCGACACATTCAACATTCCGGTGTATGCGTCAAGCTTGCAAGACTTCAAGGAAGTTGTTGAGGCGAACGGGTCATTCACCATAGATGATCTTCAAGTCTTCAAAGGAGGAAGCCCATTAGTAGTAAGCCAACCGGATAACCCAGTTGAGGTGGGCCGGGCTTTAGCCAACAGCTGCAAGAGTGTGGCGGGAGTCCTAGTCGACGCCCACATCGGGGAGCGGCTCAGTGAGGAGTTGTTCACGCGGGTCGAACGCCGAGGCACCAGCCATGCCAAGGAGTTAGTGGAGAACCTGCAGTTTTATCATATAGTGGCATCACTATCTTTTGCATAGAAAAAAAATTTGGCTTCATCTTTTCTTTTTCTGTCAACTTTTTAACCTTCTTTTCCAGCCTTTGTTTTGTTGCACAGTCCATAGAATAGTAGTAGACACACCAGAAAGGAGGAAAAAGACTTATCCTATGTGCTCCTTTTTAGTAGTCTATGTGGGTGTATTAAATTGGGTTTGTGGGTCTCATGATCTTTCTGTTATCTTACAGTATTAGCTAACAAGTAAAAGAACCTAGTTTTCTTTCTATACTTGCCCTCTCCTTTTCCCTCTTCACATAAGATAAATTAATTGGTTAGTTATTTCAGTTATATCCCAAAAAGTTAATTACTTTAACACTAATTGCAATCATGGAGGTAAAAAATCTCAATCACTTTCCTCAGGGTCAAAAGATGAAATATATTTACTTAAATTAAACAAACAGTATTCCCCAATCCCCATAACTTTATTCATTATAGTTGATCAAAAAGCGTTGAGTCCATAGCTTTCTTAAACAGGAATGTCAAACATTATTAAGACTATTCTCTATCTTTAAATCTTATCATCCCTTTTGATAAAGGAAAAAAAAACTATTCAAATCTCTGTGCAGATTCTTGCATTCAAACCCAGAAGAAAATATAGCATGCTCAAATACATAAAAAGTGGATATAGTGGATAGAATTTTCAGACATAATTATGTATGCAGTCATTTCAATGCACATGCCAGAGTGCTAAGCGTAACAGTGAACGTTCCGCAAGACGGGGTATCCGGTTGCAAGCAGGCAGAGCAAATCATCATGGTGTTCCATATGAAAAAAACGAAACAAGGATGCATTCAATCAAGCAAATGCTTTGAAAAGAAAAGGCAACTTCATCAGCATTATCTTTTACAGAAGGAGAAGAGATAAGGAACAATTGTCAGCCAAATGTTTCATTCATCATGTTTCATATGAGGAACCAACCAGCCAAAGACAGGAAACACAAGTGAAAAAAAAAACATAAGGAAATAAACCAAATTATGCCATAAAGCCTGTGATATCATGGTGTCTATAGATAATGTTACTCTGTTCAGTCAAATTCAGGTTGATAAATACACATCAATATGCAGTCCAGCAAAAGATAAGCAGGGGACCAAAATGAGCAGACTATGCTTATGGCTTTCTCTAGTATGGCCAAAGGACAAACCTACTGACCTGCAGATGAATTTCAAGGGATTCCCTGAATGCACAACTGCAAACATTTGTTGCCTTGTGTGCCTCATTAATTTTCTCACGCAGTGGCTGATAATTGCTGTCATGATGATACATATGATGAGAAACCAATGCAGGTTTTGTGGCAGTCCTGGTTGCACTCCTAGAATTGCACTTTGGAACTGATGGGTAATTCATGGCTGATTAAGTTGGGTGGTGGGAGTAGGAATAGTCCGAGACTTGGTAATGAGATGAATAATCTGGTGGGGTAGCAGGAAGGGTGCTCTTTGAAAGAATTGGATATGATTGGATGGTGGACTTTCCTCTTGAGGATAATTGGTCATTTGTTCTTGTGGGTAAGATGGCTGATGACAATGTAGAGACTAACTACAATTTTAAGACCTGCCTGTTGTAAGTAGAGAATGGTAATTGTTGGTCAGATTATCAGAAGGGAAAGAGGGGGATGTGGATGAAAAAATTGACAGAATGCTGTCGTTTCAATTTATCTCACATTGAGGGGAAACTAGTTGATTAGGTTCCTGTCCAGGATTGATATCACCTCTAGGCTTTCCCGGTTCTTAGTCCTTTAATGTTGAATAGCTAAATTTTACGCAAAGTATGTAAAACGAGGAGGGAAAAGAAAAGAAAAAACGTACATTTTGTGACCTCGGGGACAAATTCTCAGAGGTAGACAAGAACTTATTCATCCTCGAAAAGGGAGAAGAAAGGAATGTAGGCTACTAGGTTTAGAACCTTTCATATCCACTCAGAGAATCAGAAGATGTTGGAAAACTGTCTTCACTACCAGGAGTACCCGGTGCAGGCCTTCTACCAAGATGTTGGAAATCTGCAAATCTCTGTTTCTGCTCAAGCTGTTTAATGGAATCATACCATAAAAATCCAATTAATGTTTCTCTTGCAACATACATCAAACATTAAATAAATCTCTGCCCAAGAGAAACTGTGAATTAGCTTGTTCTAAGGGTCAGGAACTCGAATCTGGTAAAAGGTCACTGAATTGGTTAAGAATCTCAAAGAAGATGCTTGCAGCATAGAAGGTTTTGGCAGTATTTCTGAAGCATAACCAATGAATCAATAACTGAGAGAGTGTAGATATTAGAAGCAATTGTTTCACCATTTCTTCTTTTAGTTCACAGGAACTGGGTGATTGAAAGATTTTGTCTTGGTATTTAGGCTTAGAGGCCAAAGCTCAAATGCAATAAGACAGTAACATGTTAGGGAGAACCTTTAGCTTCAAAAAAATGAAGTTTATTAAATATAGATTAGATGTGATAACCTACAACCCAGCATAAGTTGAAGATAGATCTTTTATTCTAATATAGTCTTCAACCTTCTTCACTTTATCCATCATCCTCGACTTAGATTCAAGCCAACTTTATCCACGAGTATTTGTCATAGGCACTTAAAAGATTTTAATATAAAAAATTACTAGAGTTAACTCAACTTACAAAGACAATAAAATTAAGTGAAAAGAAGTTTTTGGAAACAAGTCCTATGCTCAAGTGAACTACAGTTATTACAAAATAAGATTACCAATGAGAATAAAGTTTGCCATATGCTTTCATGTGTGACACACATACATAAAAGCACAATAAGCCAAACATATAAGCCCATTGAGGTTCCAGCCCAAAACCAATTCACAATGAGTGGAGTAGCCCATGGACCTAATTAAAATTGTATTTAAGCTAGCATACAACATTATATCTTTGGGGCATACATCCTGTTAAAAGGCTCGTCAAGAATTACATACGTATATCTCTGTCTCGATGCATTTGATTATATGAGTTATGACTCTTTTGTTACCTCTTTTAGATCAATCAATTCAGCAATAAAACTTGCCAACAAACATATAGAGTACTAAAGTCACTTGTGGAAGGATATTATCTGATCTACCTTCTGAGCACAGTCACATACTCGCACTTTTAGGAAGTCTCATACAGTTCAAACACAAGGCCAGAAGAACAATATGTTTAGGTCTTGCATGTTTTTGCTACCTGCAGTCCAGATGAAGAAGATGATTCCCATTACTCCATTAGTACTAAAGATGTGTACTCTGTTAAAAGAGACAGTTAAAATAGTTATCATTTCCTAATATTAGCAATAATAAACTAATGCATTCCATCATTGTGGAAATCAATCACTGGATTCCAATTTATTAGGAAACCCATACTTCATATTTAAACTTGTGAAATAATCACCTACATAATCTTATTTGAAATATTGTACAAAACTCAAGTAAATGCTGTATTCACCTTAATGCAGGGTACAGAAAGTTCCTTCTTCTTTTTGTCCTGCATCAGTAGTCACAACCAGCTATTGATTATTGTAACTGCAAAGTGCAAACACACAGAGAACCTACTTATTCCGCCTCATTAAACATAATAAAAAAAAGGATAAAACATTAGGTCTGATCTCAACACACCAAATTAGCATTTCTAACTTTAAATTTGGCAAATCAAGCAATGACAACTTCAATCAAGGATCAAACCTTTTCAACCCTCGCTCCATCGAATACAAACAACCTGCTTGAACCAATTCAAAGAGACGAAAACAAAATCCAAATAAACGATCAGAAGAAGAAAAGAATGCCTAGGGTTTATCGGTGACGGTAGGATATGGAGTTGAACAGATGAAGAGGAAAGGCTTACAGTAGTATGCAACTAATACAGCTTCGCTGATCAATTCGCATTGCCATGGCTTCCTTGAATACTTCTTCTGCTCAAAACTCGGAGTTTACTAAGCGAGAAAAGCCATCACGCTGAGTGACATGCCAATGAATTTCGAACTTCCTTTATTGTACTCACTCGGTCCCATATTGTTTGTCGAAGTTGCACAAGTATTAAGCAAACTAGTTGTACCCGTCATACCACGACTACGATTCGGTATTTTATAGATTTTATAAATAGAATGTTAATAAATAAAAATATAATATAAGTAATTTATTGATTATAGAATGTATAATTTCTTTAATCAATATAAATGATTAAATTTAATGTTGAGAATGAAAATATATTATTAAGATAAAATAATTATATTTCTCATTTTTCTTGATGATATTTCATAGATATTTAATTAAAAAGAAGATAAAATGTAAATTAAAAAATTTATATATTCAAATATGAAAGAGATAAGAATTTAAAAAATAATAGTTAACTTAATAAATAAGATATAATAAAGTAAAATTAATTATATAAAATATTTAAAATTTAATTAATTTAGTTTAAGATGGGACCAGCAAACTCATTTTGTGTTTTGATAAAGTAAAGGTTAGATAAGATTATATATTATATTATTCATATTTTAAACTTTTCATGTACGTAAAGTTAGAGATTATCAAATATTTCAATATATCTATTAAATATTTTATTATCTATTTTATTATTTTAAACATTATAATATTTATCATTAATTTTTTATTATAAAATAAAATCAGTATATATCTATAAATAAATTCGTCAAAAGATATATGCTAACAGATTTATATTTATTTTAAAATATTTAAATACTTTATCTTTAATTTTAAATACTTGTATAAGGAAACTTTCAAAATATATTGTTATACTAAATAGATATTTGTTTGATGTTAGAGATAAATTTAAGTAATTAAAAAAGAATTTAATAGAAAGAAGTTATTATAATATAAATTGATATTATTTTTTTTATATATGAGGTGGGGCCAGAATCGTTCTGGTGGCTCGAAAAGGGATAGCTTTAATATATAGTTATAGATAAGATCGAGAAAAAAAGCAAATGAGAGAAGACTAAGAGAGGTTGTGATGACGATGGATAAAGAGTAGAAAAAGAAAAAAAAATTACCAAAATATTAAAGGGGGTAAATTTTTTATTAGATAACGTGGGTAAAAGGTGAGATTAGATAGGAGTAATATTGTAAGAAAATATTGATATAAAGAAAAGATAAAAAGGTGGACAAACTTATTTTAATATTTGACAAACTTTTATGGGACGGACGAAGTATTCCATTTCTTTTCCGTAACCACGTGAATATCCAAACAAGATGTGGAAATTCTACAATACAAAAACATTGTGTGAAGTATCAACCTAATACATTATAAAGCAGAAACCATGTCTGTTGAAAAAATTTCGTCACGTGGCATTCTTTGAATAAAATAATGTTACATTTTTAAATAATAAATATTATAATTACTTGTATCATTCTTTCTATATATCCAATTTTTATAGCAATAGAAAGCCGGAGGTAAAAAGAAAACGCTCCCGAAAGAAAGGAAAAGCAGACAACCGAACCGTTGAACGAGAAGGCACAAATCCGCCGCGAAGAGCTGGAGTTGGGGTCGGTACGTTTCGGACTGAATTGTTCTAGGCCAGGTCACTGGGTGCTCTAGGGCTTCTGAAGATCTTTCATCTCGGTGGAGGATTTGTACTACCCTTAGTTGTTGCTTCCCTTAGGTGACTTCTGTTTTGACCCACATAGCCGTTCACGACTGCCGTTTTTTAACTGCTTGTCGGCCTCTCAGACTACCAAATATGTTTGGTACTCTGAATTCTTAACTTTATCAAAAAAATTATAGTATAATAACTTGATCTATATGTTGATATTTTTTATGCATATATTTTTTTATCTAATAACAAGATTTGGGATCCAAGTATATAAATTTTTTTATCTATATGTTGATAATAACTTGATCTAATATTTTTTTATAGTAATTTTATACATAATATTTTTTTATCTTTTAACGAGTCTCGTATTTCAAGTATATAATATTTTATCTACATGTTGATAAAATATTGGTCACAATCTTAGAGATTTTTTATAAATTACATAATTTTATTACGATATTATATACATGTGTTTTAAATTTTACTCCCTCCGTCCCCTTTTTTCTTCCCATTTGAAAATTTGCACAATTTTTAAGAAAAGTGTTTAATGAGATAGAAAAGTTTTGTTAAGTGGGAGGAAAGTGTTGTAAAGAGGGAAAAGGATGTTGAAAAGTGGGAAAAAGGTGTTAGAAAATGTGAGGAAAATATTAAAAATGATAAAAGTGGTAAAAGGGATATGATTTATGGTAATTTTTTGGATTTTATGAGAATAATATTGTAATTTGTACAAATCTAAAAATGGAAAAAAGTAGCAAATGAGAATAACAAATTGGGACATCCAAAATGGAAAATGGTAAGAAGAAAAAGTGACAGAGGGAGTATATTAATATCATAATATTGTATAATATTTAGTAAAATTATCCCGCGAGTATCACTGGGATTCAACTAGTTATGCTTTTATAAGGAACTTCGGTAAATTAATGGGTCATATCTTAAGTTCTATAATTAAAGTACACACCCATATTTATTAATTAGTGTTTTGTTTCTATTTTTTGGTCCATAGAAAGGCATTTAGGCCATTAAAGGGAGGAGATTTGAACTCGCACCTCAATAGTATCGTATTTACCAATTAGACTGGTGAGGCTTGACTAGTATTCTAATTATAAAAGGAACTAAGGATTTTAGTGTTAGTTTGGTCTTATTATTAGGAGTTGTTAGTTATTGGTTGGTTATTTTCCGCATTAATTCCTTATTTCATTGAAATCTTGATAATTTTATTATTTGCACTTTTTTTGAGACCCTTCTCTTCCCGCAAAAGAGAGGGGAGCCCTTGATTCTAGATAAAACATTTTGCTAGTTTGGAGTCTATCGGCTTCTTACCGAGGCAGTGTTAGAGAAATAGCTCGATTTTGAGGTACCTTGTTTTCTCTACTCTTTCGTTTCTCTAGCTATTTAGCTCCAACAGTTACCTCTTTTCTTTTGTGAGAACTTGTTGCTTTCTTTTGTGAGAATTGTTAAATAGGTGTCTTCAACTCTTCATGTTTGATGCATCATCTCACGTTAGATATTTGACCTTAGATCTTAATATTAATCTTCAAGGAAATTTAGGAGATCCTTTATACTTGGCTAATTCTGATTATCCATGAGCACAACTAGTAAAACTTGTAAAAGTCTTATTTAATAGATCTAATTCTTTTGATGCGGTAGAGCAATAGAAATGGCAATAGTGGCAAAACAAAAAAAAAAAATGGGTTTCATATTCAAAAAGTGTACAAAAGCACGATATGAGGAGAATTCTATTGATTTTTTATAAATGGGTCAAGGTTGATTATGCAGTTAGATGTTGGATATTGAACTCTATAAACAAGGACATTTTTAGGGACTCGTGTATGTTTTATCTTCTAAACAATTACGGGATGAAATAACTGAATTAAAGATATAATGAACCAAATACGCGTAGATATATTAGCTTTGGATAAAATTGGGCAATGTTACTCAAGTTAATTCATCAATTATGGAATATTATAGGGATTTTTCTTTTGATATTTTTAGGGTTTGGTCTTTTCCTTTTGGTGCCTAAAAAAAAGTTATTCCTTTTGGTACCCGTGTAACCAAAAGTTGCCACTTTCGAATTTCCATCCAATATTCCGTGCAAAATATTTAAAAAAAAACCCTATTTCTTTTGCTGAGTTGGCAAAATCATTTATACCCAATTTGCTGAGATGGACTCTCACTTATTAACTCCCATAAAAAAATAAAAAACACTCTCCAGTAGAAGGCAGAGCGGCAAAATGGGAACCCCTGTTAGAGTTAAGATTTGTTGACTCAAGTTACTTTGACGGAGGTTGAAGTGGACTGTTTTCCGAGTTTGACTTTTGGACCCTCGACTTCGAACTGGCTTCTTGAAATGCATCTAGGGTCCGAAATGCTCATCAGCGGGAATCAGTGGTTGATTAGATTTTTTGGTTATTAGAGGAGTCATGGTATCCTCACCAATAATTTATGATATACCAAAAGTGCATTACTAAAACCAAATATTTTGGGCGATTAAGTTCAGTCGAAATCGAGTTAATTGGACGGACAGGGTGATGCACTCTTTTGGTTTAGTAATGCACTTTTTGGTATTTCGTAATGCAAGTTTTCCACCATAATGATACACTTTTATAGTGAATCGAACATGGAGCACATGCCCCACTGACTTCATTTTTGTTTGCACTTTTTCGACTTACTTGTGCACTTTGTGTATTTAGAAATTCACTTTTTCACGATAGCGATGCACTTTTGTAATTTTCAAAAAATTACCAAAATGCCACCGCGTCCCTAAAAGGGATAGAACATCACCCATTGGACTCTAAACGCTCCTTATTTTATAGGATAAGGAGTTGCTTTATTTGAACCTTACTCTATGAATTAGAATAGCTAGTTAAAGTCCCGTAAAATTCACGGGACAATTTTACTAAAAAATATAAAATGTTATGATATTAATATAAAATATAAAATACATGTATATAATAATATCATAATTAAAATTATGTAAGCTATAAAGATTATTCTTTTAGATTGTAACTCATATTTTAATTGAATATATTTAAATATTTTTCATTATTTGTTTAGTTCTTGCCTCAAATTTAGATTGAAATTATTAAAATATTAATTTCACTTAAATTGAATATTTTTAAATAGTTTTTTTTTCATTTTTTTTAAGACTCTAACATGCATAAAACACTTGATGTTATATAAAAATAAAAATATATTATGGTAGGCTATCTAGAAACCATAATATAATTTATTAAAATATTTTTTAAAGTTAATTTATTGAGGTTATGTTTTCGAGTTCTTATCTTTTATTTAGTATAAATAAGATAGCGCTTGTGATGTTACGTCACGAATCTTATGCCAAAAATAAAAATGTTCATATGGAAAATCTTTGTGAAAGGGCTCCCCACTAAGACCTCCTAGTACAACGACATGTAACTGTAACCTCAGAATTCCCCTTATGTAACCATCAATACGAGACTAATGAACTCTACTACTTAAAAGCCCATTTAATGTTTCAAATATTACATCAAATCGACCCGTCCTTGCCCATGAGAATTTGAGATGCACAGAACTCATCTACACCCTACTGCAAGCTATTCAATACTTGAGAAAGAATTTACCACCTAAAAAATTTTGTGAGCTAGTGATTGGTCGGTGGGGAATATGGTACAAGCGAAATCAAACAGTATTCAACAACACTATGGTCAGGACCTCAAGAAATATGGAGGAATTCATACGAAACTAGATAATATGGTGGAACTAAACAAAAAACGTGAATGAAAAGATAAGTGAAATTTGGAGTATGACAACCACCTGCTCATATAAACGAATGAAAAATGGGGTTAAACGTCACAATGGTTTTCGTCAAAATAAATTTTGATGGATCAAAGAGACCGGACGAAAAAAGCTACGACCGCTTATATTATATTAGATCAGTTTGGCAATGTCATATGTATGAATGTCCAGTCCTGTGAACATTGGAGTGTTGATCAAACAGAGGCTATGGGATTATAAGAGGTAGTTTGGGAGGCCAATAACAATATACTTTGGAAAACTAAAATAGAAGGAGATAGTTTAATAGTGATAAAATCCGAAAAATTGAAATAGATGGAGATAGTAAATAGTTTAATAGGGATAAACTCTGAAAAATAAAACATATTCCTCATGCAAAGCCTATACACTATGCGTGTCAACTCCTCCCCTTCAAATATGTATACTCAAAAGGCACTCTCACACTCGGATATGCAAAACGTTTTTTTGCATAGGAGAGAGGAGAATGGGAGAATTTAAAACTCTGTATGCCCTCTCTCTACTTGATACATACTTAATGCTTTGAAATAGATGATTCAACCCCTTTTGATCCAGAGTTGAATGCATTTCTACATCGATCTCTCAAATAGAACATAAAGTGCTTAGAACTATTTTCAATTGGACGAAGACATCTCCCTGATGCTATTCACATGTTCATAAATATTAATATTGGAAGACGTTATTTTCTAAAGAAAAGTATTGTAAATAAGTTTTTTTACTAAATTAATTATAAAATTCTAACAAATAATAATACTATATTTTCTTCTTAAATCCTAGAAACTAGAAGTTCTGATTTGAAATAATTAAATAAAGTATAAAGTAAAGGATATTAACTACTAGTATTACCTAATCGAGCATCACTCTTATATGATATAGGGGTAAGGATTCTGATTGTGGGGATCAAACTATCATTTGATACAAATCTTGACTCTACATGGCCATTGATATATTTCCTTAGAATAGATATAAACTGTGGATCCAAATTCATTCTAGTAAACTCAAACGGGCTATTGTCATCCTGTAAATAACTTTCTAATGTTTTGAAGGGTTGGTAAAAAAACAAGTGTGTTTAGTTTCTTCAAAAATGTAGGAAAAACTATCAATTGGCATGTAAATATGTGGATTTTGTATGGAGCCATTATAGGTTGGAAATAAGGTTGTTTTGCAAACTAGAATGGTAAAAT
This sequence comes from Fallopia convolvulus, assembly GCA_964016875.1. Lineage (NCBI taxonomy): Eukaryota > Viridiplantae > Streptophyta > Magnoliopsida > Caryophyllales > Polygonaceae > Fallopia > Fallopia convolvulus. The sequence continues at coordinate 48,210,658 of OZ024729.1, forward strand.
ATACTTTTCCTTTCATATCACTACTTTCATCTACTGATGGTGCGCGAAATAACCGCTAAATAATAAAGGGAAAATTAGCAAATATAATAAAAGGGATAACACATTGCGTTATGTGCACGCGTCTAAAAGCAATATATATGTGTCAAAAATGGGTTCAGCCCGATTGATTCGTGTGATTCAATATACATCAATTCCATGCATGTATACTCAACGTTGGCAATCAAGTCAACCAAATTGGCTAGTTATGATGTGTTTTGTTTGGTCCATTAATGAATGGCCACGTGACATGCATCATTTGTGTGCAAACATTAAATTGTTTCCCATATCGAGCTCGTTCGCAAATGGCAAGCAACAAAATGCTATATATAGCAAGACTATGATACAATCTTAAGGATCAAAACACCTCTCCGGGTTAGGAATCTTTTCCTGTACGATGTGCTTGATCTCCGAGTGAGATCGCGCTATTTACGGCATAAAGTCCAAATGGCTTTAATTGTAACGAGGATTACAAAACAATCAGCTGAAGGGCGGGAAGGAGGAATAATCTACGTAGGAAAACCATTTGGTTGTACGAAACCCGAGAGTTAGAATTTATTATAATCCCGTTTGTAGCGCGGTTTATTTCGGGCTTAAACACTGGCGCCGTCAGCGGAAAGTGCTCTCCCTATCCGACTTACTCTCGGGTAATAATAAAGTAAGTGCGTCCTCTTCCCTCTTTAGTTAGCCGCAGTCTTTGTTCGGCGCCATGGGGTTCGCCCCTGGCATGCGCGGGCTTAGCCGCAGTCTCTATGCGGTGCCACGGGGTTAGCCCTGGCGTGCGCGGGCTTAGACGCAGTCTCTGTGCGGCGCCACGGGGTTAGCCCACGCACTCTGTGCGGCGCCACGGGGTTAGCCCTGGCGTGCGCGGGCTTAGCCACAGTCTTTGTGCGGCGCCACGGGGTTAGCCCTGGCATGCGCGGGCTTAGCCGCAGTCTCTGTGCAGCGCCACGGGGTTCGCCCTTGCCGTGCGTTGGGCTGGCGACGACTCTCTTAAGGACGAGGTCCTGACAATCTAAAGGACGAGGTCTTGACAATCTAAAGGACAAGGTCCTGACAATCTAAAGGACGAGGTCCTGACAATCTAAAGGACGAGGTCCTGACAATCTAAAGGACGAGGTCCTGACAATCTAAAGGACGAGGTCCTGACAATCTAAAGGACAAGGTCCTGACAATCTAAAAGGACGAGGTCCTGACAATCTAAAGGACGAGGTCTTGACAATCTAAAGGACGAGGTCCTGACAATCTAAAAGACAAGGTCCTAACTATCTTGGGGACGAGGTCCCAAATCTCGTAAAGCGTGCGCAACTGGAGCGAGGCTCGGATTGATGACAACTCTCAAAAGGACGAGGTTCTAACTCTCTAAGCGAACGAGGTTCACTAACTCTCAAAAGGACGAGGTCCTAACTCTTTAAGTGAACGAGGTTCGCTAACTCTCAAAAGGACGAGGTCCTAACTCTTTAAGCGAACGAGTTTCGCTAACTCTCAAAAGGATGAGGTCCTAACTCTCTAAGTAAACGAGGTTCGCTAACTCTCAAAGGACGAGGTCCTAACTATCTTGGGGACGAGGTCCCAAATCTCGAAAAGCGTGTGCAACCCGAGCGAGGCTCGGGTTGACGACAACTCTCTATGGGACGAAATCCCAAATCTCGAAAAGCATGTGCAACCCGAGCGAGGCTTGGGTTTATGACAACTCTCTTGGGGACGAGGTCCCAAATCTCGAAAAGCGTGCGCAACCCAAGCGAGGTTGGGATGGCGACAACTCTCTTGTGGACGAGGTCCCAAATCTCGAAAAGCGTACGCAGCCCGAGCGAGGCTCGGGTTGGCGACAATTCTCTTGTGGGCGAGGTCTGCTAACTCTCCAGGGGACGAGGTTTGCTAACTCTCTAAAGGGGCGAGGTCCTAACTGCCTTAGCAATGTGCGCTCACCCTACTTGATCTCGTGTTTAGGTCAAATCGCATAAAAGCGATAAAAACAAGCGCTTGGAACTCAACTGGCGCACCTGTTTATTGTCTCATTGCCCTCGTGGAACGAGAACGCCGAGCCAAAGGGGTTGTGATGGTGCGCAAAATAACCGCTAAATAATAAAGGGGAAATTAGCAAATATAATAAAAAGGGATAACACATTGCGTTATGTGCACGCGTCTAAAAGCAATATATATTTGTCAAAAATGGGTTCAGCCCGATTGATTCGTGTGATTCAATATACATCGATTCCATGCATGTATACTCAACGTTGGCAATCAAGTCAACCAAATTGGCTAGTTATGATGTGTTTTGTTTGGTCCATTAATGAATGGCCACGTGACATGCATCATTTGTGTGCAAACATTAAATTGCTTCCCACATCGAGCTCGTTCGCAAATGGCAAGCAGCAAAATGCTATATATAGCAAGACTATGATACAATCTTAAGGATCGAAAAACCTCTCCGATTTAGGAATCTTTTCCTGTACCTAGATTCGATGTGTTTGATCTCCGAGTGAGATCGCACTATTTACGGTATAAAGTCCAAATGGCTTTAATTGTAACGAGGATTACAAAACAATCAGCTGAAGGGCGGGAAGGAGGAATAATCTACATATGAAAAACCGTTTGGTTGTACGAAACCCGAGAGTTAGTATTTATTATAATACCGTTTATAGCGCGGTTTATTTCGGGCATCAACATCTACTAATTCATATATGAGGAAATCTGGTCTATTATCTAATTCTATAGTGGGCATAAATCTTGAAGCCTTTACAAATCTCTTCGTGTGTGGCAATTTATAAGAGCATGCGCAATGGTGAGGACTTTCAATCCTCTCTCATTTTTCTTTCTCCTTTTCTCCTTTTAATTTAACCCATCATTTTCTCTATCATCTACATCACTTTTCACTTTTTCTTTTCTCTTTCTCTATTCCCCCCACAACAAAGGGTATCCTCTTTTACTTTATCTTTCCTACTTTAGCATATAGAAAGAGATAGTTTGGGAGGACAATAATAGGAGACTTCGGAAAATTAAAATAGAAGGAGATAGTTTAATAGTGATAAAATCCGAAAAATTGAGACTCCAGAAATTGAAATAGATGGAGATAGTTAATAGTTTAATAAGGATAAACTCTGGAAAATGAAACATATTCCTCATGCAAAGCTTATACACTATGCATGTCAACTCCTCCCCTCCAAATATGTATACTCAAAAGGCACTCTTACACTAGGATATGCAAAATGTTTTTCTTGCATAGGAGAGAGGAGAATGGGAGAATTTAAAAGTCTGTATGCCTTCTCTATACTTGATACATATTTAATGCTTTGAAATAGATGATTCAACCCCTTTTGATCCCGAGTTGAATGCATTTCTACATCCATCTCTCAAATACAACATAAAATGCTCAAAACTATATCCAACTGGACGAAGGCATCTCCGTAATGCTATTCACATGTTCATAAATATTAATATTGGAAGACGTTTTTTTTTCTAAAGAAAAGTAATGTGAATAATTTTTTTTATTCAATTAATTATAAAATGCTAACAAATAATAATAGTATATTTTCTTATTAAATCCTAGAAACTAGAAGTTTTGAATTGAAATAACTTATTTTAAGTATAAAGTAAAGGATATTAACTATTAGCATTACCTGATCGAGCATCACTCTTATATGATATAGGGTTAAGGATTGTGATTATGGGGATCAAACTGTCATCTGATACAACTCTTGACTCTACATAGCCATTGATATATTTCTTTAGAATAGATATAAACTTTGCATCCAAATTCATTCTAGTAAGTTCAAGCGGGCTATTGTCATCCTGTAAAATAATTTTTTAATATTTTGAAGGGTTGGTAAAAAAAACAGGTGTGTTTAGTTTCTTCAAAAGTGTAGGAAAAACTATCAATTGGCATGTAAATATGCGGATTTTGTATGGAGTCATTATAGGTTGGAAATAAAGTTGTTTTGCAAACTAGAATGGTAAAATATACTTTTCCTTTCATATCACTACTTTCATCTACTAAATCATATATGAGGAAATCTGGTCTATTATCTAATTTTGTAGTGGGCATAAATCTTGAAACCTTTACAAATCTCTTCGTGTGTGGTAATCTATAAGAGCATGTGCAATGGTGAGGACTTTCAATCCTCTCTAATTTTTCTTTCTCCTTTTCTCCTTTTAATTTAACCCATCATTTTCTCTATCATCCACATCACTTTTCATTTTATCTCTCCTCTTTCTCTATTTCCCCCACAACAAAGGATATCCTCTTTCACTCTATCTTTCTTACTTTAACATATATATCTATTACATATTTTATATTATTCAATATTTTTACAAAGTTAGTTAATCAAATGAATTAAATGATAAATTATATTTACTTAAATCATTTGGATTTAAGATAATATAGACTGATTATGAAAAAATAATCTTAATTGACATTAAGATAATTTCAAACAATATTATAAAGTACAAAAAAAATATAAAATAAAAATAGCGTTAAGCATAAATGATACAAAAATTGTTTGCATAGAAATTTATTCTAAATCTGAATCCGATGTCAAACCTTGAAACCTCTCCCATATGTTATCCACAAAATCGTTCCTTAGAGCCACATGTGAAATAGAGAGAAAAACTAATAGATGAGTTTGTGAAAAATGGACAATATTAGACTCTATTTTTGGACAAAAAAAAATTCTAAAAATTGACTAATTTATTTTTAAAAAAATATCACATTTAATTATTATTTTATTGAGAATTATTTAATGATAGGTTGGAATAATATATTTGAAGTTAGTTGAAAGTTGGTTATAATACATGTGTCAAATTGTGAATGAGTGAAAGTACCTCTTTGGGCTTGGAAGAAAAAAAAAGAGATATGTTGTTGTGTAATAGCTTCAATTGCTAGAAATGTGAAGTCTACCACAAAATTATGCACATACCATTTTAAAAAGCTTCAGCCTATAGTTTGCTTTCTCGAAATTCTTCTCTTTGACAACCTTCTCCATCTTAAAGTATAAATAGAAACTTGTAAGAATGAATCCATGGTCTGATGCCTCGTAATCCAATTAAACATTCTACATAAATCATAAAATTAATCAATCAATTCCACAAATTACCAAACCCCAACAAATAAATCCCCAAATTTTTGCAATTTCTACCCAATTAAACAAAACCCTAGATTTTCAATTTCTACAAAATCAAAGGGAAGGGATTAGACTTGAACCTCATGTGGTAACGAGCCGTGCAATATTTTGGCCGGTGGTTGAGACGTCCAGGGAAGCGCAGATTGGCCAGAGTTGGAGGGTGAAGCGGCGGTGCAACATGTTGCTTGACGAGGCTTTTGAGCGATTTCGCGACTACTGGTGGGCAGAAGAGGGAGGTGGCGTTCGTCTCGTATAAAAACGCGAGGTATCAATTCACTAGACTTGTCAAATGGGTCGGGTGCGTCGGGTTAGAGTTTGGGTTAATCGCGTTTGGGTCAAAATGGGTCTTGGGTCGTCGGGTCGTTAAATTCAAGGGTTCATATGGACCGAGTTGTTACGAGATTGGTAAGAGTTCAGGTTGATCCAACGTGTCAAGATCGTCAATTTTGTTAACCTTTATTTGTATGTTTATTAAAATAATTAATATTATTTAATAATAATAAAATAATAATTTTATACAAAATTTATAATAAAATATTTAATTTTTAATTGAAGTAATACTTTATCGGGTTGGTCGGGTCAACCCAATGGGTTAGTGACCCAACCTAGTTTTTTCCGGGTCGACTGGGTTCGGGTTACTCTTGACCCATTGATTTTCGGGTCGGGTTCCAACCAAAAAAACTTCGGGCGGGTCGGGTCGATTTTTCGGGTCAGGACAAGTTTTGACAAGTCTACAAGTCACACTCCTTTTTATTGCATAGGGGTACGTTTTTGAACATAATGAACATACAAATCAAACCTAGGGCTTAATTGGATTACAAATGATAATATTTTTCTTGTATTATATTATGAAATTTAATACAATTTTATATTAAATATAATATTCTAATATAAATTTAGGCATTATTATTTGTGATTCAAACAAGTCCTTTATAATTTCTTATGGAAGAGAAAAATTTAATAGCATGAAAAAGTATATATACAATAATTACGTACAACAACAAACCATCATTCAAAGCTATGATTTTTTTAGGGTCATATTAAGCATAACACGGTAAAAATAATAAGTGAACACAAAATTTACCTAAATTGTTAAGGGACCCTTAACCTAATTTATTATTTAAATCCTAGTTTTTTATTTTTTTGATACTCTATTCTTGTTTTCTCAAAATTTCACCTTTTACCCTTCTTCTTCCTCCTTTGGGGAAACTTAGATTGCCCACCAACAGTCACGACCGTAACTGCACCGCAATTTTGACGTCGACCGACCTCCCTCGCCCATCTTCTCCTTTGCACTGTCATCTTCCTCCCTTCAAATCTCACACAAGGTTAGGATTTTGTAGTGCCAAATCTCGTTATCGCATGATTTTGCCTCCAAACAGCAAACCCCACTTGCGCCGCTGCTATGCCGTATTTTTTATCGTTCGATTTATGGTTGTCGAAATTCGATTTGCCTGATTGTGTCAATCGTTGCTCTCATTTTTGATATGAGAAGGGCAGGCCATCAGAAGCACTAAGCTTCGTGCCGGGTTCAATGGGTGTAACTGCAGGGTTACAGGCGGCCATAGATGCATGGGCAATAATCTCTCTAGCATATTTTCCCTGTGTAAGGAACAAACCATCCGATGACCTCTGAGCAGAGACACCATGGAAAAAAGACAAGGGGCCCAAATCAGTCATGGCAAACTCACGACTCAAAAGGGAGATAATATCATGTCGAAGAGCATCAGTAGAGGTTGTAAGAATAATGCCGTCGACATACATAAGCAAGTAGACAGTCAACTCGCCTCGGCGCAAAATGAATAAGGATGAATCACAACGATTGCTAGTGAATCCCAGACGAAACAAGTGAGCGGAAAAGTGTTGATACCACACCCGAGGTGCCTATTTCAAGCCATAAAGCGATTTCCGAAGGCGACAGACATGCTTGGGACGTTGAGGATCAACAAATCCAGGGGGCTGAAACATGAACACGATTAGTGTACCGTGCAGAAATGCATTCTTGACATCTAATTGATGAATGGGCCAAGAGCGAGATACTGCTAAATGTAATACGATTCGAATAGTAGCTGGCTTAACTACCGAGTTGAATGTTTAATCACAATCAACACCAACCTCCTGAGAATAGCCATTAACCACCAACCGAGCCTTCTATCGTTCAAGAGGCCTATCAGACCGAAACTTGTGACGAAAAAGCCACATACACCGAACCACATTAGCCCAACTTGGGCGAGGGACCAACTCCCATGTTCCATTACTAATAAGAGCTCGATATTCGTCAGTCATGGCAGCAGACCAATAAGGTCAAGGAGAGCGGTCTTATGAGAAATGGGTAAAGGGGAGATGGTCGGTTTGGGTACAAATGTACAATAGTGTGGGCAAGGTCAAAAACGTGTCTTGGCTTGGAAATTCCATCCTTGGCACGAGTTGTTATTTGGTGTGTGTTTAGGGTAGGCGGGGTAGGGACTTTTGGCTATGGCGGGGGAATTGGTGGAACCGATAGTGGGGAGGTGGGTGGTGTGGTGAGCTGGTCAGAGAGCGGGGACACGGTGGGTGCTGATCGAGGGGTCGTGGTGAGCGACTCTGTAATACTCAAGAAAAATTAATATTTTAATGTTTCTCAAAATTCGTGTTGGGATTTCTTAGCTATTAAGTAATCTCGGGGAGACCTTTAAAAAATATATGCTTGGAAAAGCGTGCTTGACTTAAGTGATATTTGGATTTAAGTTGGTAATTTTGATGTGCCTCGAAAAATGTGTCTAGGTTACTTCGCTTATAAGTAAGCTAGGATAAGTTTGTTTAAGTTATGAAGAAAGTTCGTATACATAATAAAACGAGGTTTATCTAGTATCATCAAAAGGTGTGAAGCTTATCTAGTATCATCAAAAGGTGTGAAGTCTATCTAGCCTCATCTCCTTGCAAAGTGTGATGCTATCTAGTAGCATCAAAAGGCGTTTCAAAAGTCAATATTTGTAGGCAAGAAGCCTCCATAACCATTCTCTTCCGCCACCATTTGAACTCCCCTTTCTTCCATTCTTCTTCATCTCTCACGTCCCTCTTCATGTTTCCTCCATTTTCATGCTTCAAAAATCCAAATAAAATCACCTTGTTGAACTTTGGCCATCCTAGATTCTTATTAAGTTGATATCTTGCTCCATAGATAGTTAAAAGTTCAAGTTTCAAGCTTGGAGATAACTAAGCAACCATCTTGCCCTCTTTGTGGTGTAGGGAAATCATTCTGACAATTCCTTGTTCCATTCAAGAGTTGGAATTCCCAGTCAAGAGGTAAGTCGCCTAGACTTACTTAGTTATCAGTTTTGATGTGCGCTGGATATGTCGATCTGTTGTGTAGAGCTTTATTATGGGATTCATCCCCGTATCTTATTAAACGTCTATGTGTGAGTAAATCGATTTTCGATAATATACTATTAGATGATTAATATGTCGTATGTTATTCGATTTATGAAACTTGGCATCTACCGGTACGACGATGCCTATGGGATGATCGGTAAGGAGGGAGACATCCCTGGCTTAGTCGTATGGCAAGGAGATCCCCTTCAAAATTATAACAAAATGTTTTGGCGAGTGCTCCCAAGGAGGCTTGACCAGGGGTAAGAAGTTGAATGATGAGGGTGTGAGTGGTTCGGATAAATGGTGGAGGCCGCCGTCCACTACCCCGTGTAAGGCTGGAGGATGTCATGCTTGTAAGATAAATGATATTGCTGAATGAGAATTGATGAGTTGTGTTTGAACTATTATTGAGGTGGAAAGCGATTGAGGTGATACTAAAGTGAAATGATGTGCTATTATTATTATTATGTGTTGTATGACTATAACAATTATTATTACATGTTTTATGATTATAATTATTATTATTACGTGCTTTATGAATATAAGTTGTTGAGTGTGTTGTCTGCCTTCGTGAATATTGTATATGAAATGCTATATTATTACTATCCTGGTTATAATTTATTAAGCTGATTTTGCTGTTACATGTGGTGTTTACTATTTAGTGCATATTAGAATTGGTAGCTGACCCTACGGGGACTTGTTTTTTTAGTTTCAGGTAAAAACATGAGACTCGTGATGGAACCTCGGCAAAATGATGGTACAAGTCGTTGGAGGCCATGCCATTAGGATTGGGTTCGGTTGGATAAAATGGTGGTTACTCATCTTTTATATAATGTTTGCTTTTGTTGAGGAAAGGATAGTATGAGGTCACTAAAGTGTTCACAAGTAGTGTTGTAGTTTATGTTAATTGGGAATTCATGCATATTTCCATACATTGATTTTATAAATATAGGTTGGATGCTTTCTTTGTATTTTCTCGTCGTGCCCGAGTTGTAAGATCCGCGTGAACTCGTTGTCAGGTTATCTCATGTGGACCCATGTGTGGTCTACTACCGAGTAGTGCCCCATTGTAAAGACGGGGTGTTACAAATTGGTATCAGAGCGAGGTTGACAACAAGGGCACATGGAACTGACCAACAAGTGTGCTCGAGGTCCAACTTTAAAAAAAAAACGGGCCAGTAATTTTAATGCTTTCTAATGGGTTGTCATTTTGCATGTATGTGGGTAAATGACACGCAACGACTTCGCCGTCATCAACCAAGGATCTCATGTAAAATAGTAAGTTAAGTTGCTAACTTTAGGTAAAAGCAGATTCTAATTGTAAGAGTTTTGTTTTGGGATAGCTCCATAGACTATAGCTGAAGCAGACAAAGATGGTAAAAGAGGAATCATAGTCAAGACCATGGTAGGGCCAAGTTGAGGTTAAAACAGGGACTCATGTTGTTGAACCACATAATGTTCTTTTCTAGAAGAGTAATATGTTGGTGATATGTTTTCTCATGAATATTTGGTATTGGTCTAATAGGTGATCAAGTGAATGAATCCAATGTAAAAGGGTAAAAGAAGTTGTTAAAACAAGAGGGGTAAGGTAATTCTAGAGCGAATTCTTCTTAAGCACTTAAGATTCCAGACTAATGGTGGTCATATTTGAGTTAAGAATGAGGATTGAAGATGAATGATGTTCAACTTGAGAAAACTGGAGCATTGTTCTAGGAAATGAACTGAGGATGCAGAGTGGAGAATGGGAAGAGGAGTAGTTAAACTTCTTTGAAGTTGATCATAGGAAGAGTATGAGATATGATTAGGCAAAAGACTTGACAAGGCTGAGCTATACAGTGATTGCATAAATGGACAACATGATTGAGATAATCTGAGTGTCAACTTTGATGTCATATGCTGCAAAGTCGTTTTAAGGAAAAGTAGAAGAGGAAGGGCTCGGTATGGTCTAGGGCATGAACTAGCATTGGAAACATCTTTGTCAAAGTGGTTAACTAACAAGTTGAGACAACTTTATAGATATATCGATAAAGGAATGACATTGTGTGTGCTAATGTGGGGAGTGGAAGATGTAAAACTCTAGGATAAAGATGCTTCTATTGGAGGAAGAGTTTGTGGACCAGTAGTGGTGCCATAGTTTGAAGTACCACTAGATATTGTTATTGTTATTCGAGCCATCTGGGTGGGATTTCTCCTGAATTTGAGGGGCACGGGAGTTGTGCCTAATCAAAATGTTGTTGCAGAGCATCTGGGTTAGTTTGGGGAATTGCAGTGGCAACTGAGATCAAAGGTAGTAGATTGTATGTCAAAGAAATAGGGTCAAAGGAGTTAGGTTAGTACTAAATATGGAAAAGACTGCCAAGTTGTGCAGTGATGGATATATGGGGTACTAGTGATCTGCTTTTCAAGAGGACGAGGAAGGATTACGCATTTAGAATATACTTGATGTTTGTAAGTTGCGAATGTTATTCCGGGATTAGCTTTCAAGATTACCACCTTAGAGTTAGGCAAATTATTAGTAGTGAATTGAAATTGGGGATAAGACCAATATCAAAAGTTCTGAATCGTATAGTCCCGAGGAAGGATATTTTCTTATGATGTTGTATAGATTATTGAGAGTTGAACTAAGTGATTATTATGACCAAGAACTTATTGTCCTATAATGATGATTTGTTGGACCAATTGCAAGGAGCCGTGGTGTTTTAGAAGTGGATTTGAGATCAGGTTATCACTAGTTGAAGAAAAGACATTCCTAAGATGGCTTTTTTAGCAAGATATGAGCATTATAAATGGCTAGTGATGCCGTTTGGATTGGCTAATGCCCTTAAAGTAATTATGGAATGATGATCTAGGTGTTCATTGACCACTTGGTAAGGTTCATGGTGGTTTTTATTGATGACCTTCTGAATTACTCTCAGAAAAAAGGAGCACGTGGAGTATCTCAGACTAGTATAAGGAGTATTGAGACAGCAAGGATTGGTTGCCAAGTGATACAAGTAGGATTTCTAATAATCAGAAGTTACTTTACTAGGACATGTCATGTCCGCAGAAGGAGTTACAGTGGACCCCTTGATGATTGAAGTTAAGTTGCGAAAAAAGGGGGAATAATATAGTGATGGTTGAAGGGTAGAGCTCCATTGTGTGCTGATGCAAAGGGATAAAGTTAGTGTTTATGTTTCTAGACAGTCGAAACCAAACGAGTTGAATTGATTAAAGCATGATCTGGAATTAGTATTAGTGGTTCATGCTTAGAAGATTGGTGCCATTATTAGTAAGGAAATACATGCAAGGTGATGATATATTATAAAAGTTATATCTTTACACAGTATGAACTGAGTATGAGACAACAAAGATGGCTTGATTTGTAGAGGATTATAATTTAGAGATCCTTTATCATCCTAGAAAATAGGATGTAATCATTTATGCTCTTAGTAGGAAGACATTTCAAGAATGTATTTTAGTTTATGTGATTGTACAATCAGAGTCATAGAAAGAATTGATGAGGTATGGGATTAAGGTGCAGATTCAATGATATTAAAGTAAACTGAATTTTATGGATGTGTTAGTCAGCCTTACTAGAGAAAATAAGGTAGAAGTAGGAGATATGCATACTGATGCAAGATTTTAGATAGAGGTTGATTCGTGGAGATACATCCGATTCTTCATAATGGGCTGATGGTACTTTGAGATTTAATAGTCGAATTTGTGTGCCTTGAAACAAGGAATTAAGACACAAGATTTTACAGAAAGCATATGTTACACTATCCTCAATCAAACCTGGAGCAAGTATGATTTACTTGGATTTGAGACTACATTATTGGTGGAGCGACATGAAGCCGAAATGTATTTAGAATCGTGGCTAAGTGTTAAGTTGTTAGTAGGTGAAGGTCAAGCTCAAAGGTCAGGTAGACAGTTGCGATTATTTTCCATTCCAAAATGAAAGTGGGAAAATATCTCCATAAATTTTTGTCATTGGGCTAAAGAATAGCAAAGTTTAAGATGTTGTTTGGTTGTTGTGGATAGATGGACTAGGATTGTGTGTTTCTTGCCAATCAAAGGGGTTTGGCTAGTGTATAAGATAGTGGAAGTTTTTGAACCAGATTATAAGGTTGTTGGGGGTACCTAAAATGAATGTATTGTGTTGTGATAAATATTTTAGATGTTGGCAGTATTGGCATGAGGCAATGGAAAGGAGTTTGCATTTAAGTTCAGCATATCATCCGTAGACAGATTGTTAGATTATAAGAAGATTCATATTATAAAGGATATATTAAGATCGTATACATTGGATTGGTGATGTAAATGGTCTGATTACTTGGAAACTGGTAGAGCATGCTTAACATACTTGTTGGTTATCCCTGGTACAAATGGCACCGTATGAGGTTTTGTATGGCCACAAGTGTAGAACGTCATTGTATTAGGATGACCCATTAGATTAGATAGAGAAAGTGCTTAAGATTCAAGAGTGCATGATACTTGCACATAATTCTTCGCAATCTTATGCGAATAAGAGGGGACAACAATTAAAAATGTGAAGTAGAAGTACAAATGTAGTAAAAAGGGTTGCCTACTCGTGAAGTTAAAAGGTTTGGGATGAAAGGGAAGTTGAGTCCTCAGTACATCGAGTCATTTGAGATTCTCGAAAGGGTAAGTGAGGTGGCCTACAAGCTAGCATTGCCACCAACCTTGGATGGAAGCAATTGAGGGACACTCTGGTTATATCTAAGTGAGATTTAAATCTTCACATAAGATTCATGAGAGAATAATGGTTACTATACCCATGACTGAGGGTAAGGGAAACTTAAGTGGAGTTGAAATTTCCTCAGGACCACGAAGACCAAGAGTTTCCAAAGGAAGATGTAAGTAGGCTAGAGTTACAACAGTGAAACACAATGTTAGAAACTTTCACCAAATGTTTTAAAATGAGGAGAATAGCAATTCCAAATGAGGAAGGGAGGAATCAAGAAAGGGATCCAGTTTTGGCCGATCGTAGAGATGTATGGCTATGTTAGTAGGGCTATTAGAGATTTGCAAGTTTATTGATTGCGAGAGGGATATTATCTTGGATGTAAGGAGAAGTTAGCATGTTAATTTGAGTTGTGTGGTTCAATGTCAAGTGTACCGGTTAGTTGAGATAAGTCCTTCAAGAGTCTTGTAGTGTAGACTTTTCCTGGATAGCTAAGTCAAATGAGCATTGGAATATATACTAATGGAGAAAGTTGCAGAATAAGGAAATGTCGTTGGTATTGATTCCTTGGTCTCAACGAGGAGTTGAGAAGGCCACTTGGGAGCCTGACATGAGAATAAGATAAAGCTATCTAGAGTTGTAGTCGAGTTTAGTTAAGACCTTGGAGAGTGGAAGTCAGAAGTGTGTGAGAGCATAGCTTATGGATGGTAACTAACCATGTACTTTGTTTGACTTGACTTTGTGTGCTTGACTTGTTTGATAGTTGCTGCTTGTGGTGTACTAAGGGTATGACATGCGTGTTGTTTGACCCATGTGAAGGATTTTAAGTAGTGTTATGAGTTGTTTTTCTATATCTCAGGAAGTTTCGTTCCGAAACTTTCTTTAAGGGGGGTAGGATGTAATACTCAAGAAAATTTAATATTTTAATGTTTCTCGAAATTCGTGTTGGGATTTCTTAGCTATTAAGTAATCTCGGGGAGACCTTAAAAAAAATATGCTTGGAAAAGCGTGCTCGAATTAAGTGATATTTAGATGTAAGTTGGTAATTTTGATGTGTCTCGAAAAACATGTCTAGGTTACTTCGCTTATAAGTAAGCTCGGACAAGTTTGTTTCTTAGTTATGAAGAAAGTTCGTATACATAGTAAAACGAGGTTTATCTAGTATCATCAAAAGGTGTGAAGCTTATCTAGTACCCTCAAAAGGTGTGAAGCTTATCTAGTATCATCAAAAGGTATGAAGTCTGTCTAGCCTCATCTCCTTGGAAAGTGTGATGCCAAAAGGAGTTTCAAAAGTCAATATTTGTAGGCAAGAAGCCTCCATCTCGTTCCATTCTCTTCCTCCACCATTTGAACTCCCCTTTCTTCCATTCTTCTTCATCTCTCACGTCCCTCCCTATGTTTCCTCCATTTTCATGCTTCAAAAATCCAAATAAAATCACCTTGTTGAACTTTGGCCATCCTAAATACTTATTAAGTTGATATCTTGCTCCATAGATAGTTAAAAGTTCAAGTTTCAAGCTTGGATATAACTAAACAACCATCTTGCCCTCTTCGTGGTGTAGGGAAATCATTCCGACAAGTCCTTGTTCCATTCAAGAGTTGGAATTCCCAGTCAAGAGGTAAGTCGCCTAGACTTACTTAGTTATCAGTTTTGATGTGTGCTGGATATGTCGATCTGTTGTGTAGAGCTTGATTATGGGATTCATCCCCGAATCTTATTAAACGTCTATGTGTGAGTAAATCGATATTTCGATAATATACTACTAGACGATTAATATGTCGTATGTTATTCGATTTATGAAACTTGGCATCTACCGGTATGACGATGCCTATGGGATGATCGGTAAGGAGGGAGGGATCCCTGGCTTAGTCGTATGGCAAGGAGAGCCCCTTCAAAATTATAATAAAAGGTTTTGGTGAGTGCTCCCGAGGAGGCTTGACCAGGGGTAAGAAGTTGAATGATGAGGGTTTGAGTGGTTCGGATAAATGGTGGAGGCCGCCGTCCACTAACCCGTGTAAGGCTGGAGGATGCCATGCTTGTTAGATAAATGATATTGCTGAATGAGAATTGATGAGTTGTGTTTGAACTATTATTGAGGTGGAAAGCGATTGAGGTGATACTAAAGTGAAATGATGTGCTATTATTATTATGTGTTGTATGACTATAATAATTATTATTACATGTTTTATGATTATAATTATTATTATTACGTACTTTATGTATATAAGTTGTTGAGTGTGTTGTCTGCCTTCGTGAATATTGTATATGAAATGCTATATTATTACTATCCTGGTTATAATTTATTAAATTGATTTTGCTGCTACATGTGGTGTTTACTATTTAGTGCATATTAGAATTGGTAGCTAACCCTACGGGGACTTGTTTTTTTAGTTTCAGGTAAAAACATGAGACTCGTAATGGAACCTCGGCAAAATGATGGTACAAGTCGTTGGAGGCCGTGCCATAAGGATTGGGTTTGGTTGGATGAAATGGTGGTTACTCATCTTTTATATAATGTTTGCTTTTGTTGAGGAAAGGATAGTATGAGGTCAATAAAGTGTTCACAAGTAGTGTTGTAGTTTATGTTAATTGGGAATTCTTGCATGTTTTCCATACATTGATTTTATAAATATAGGTCGGATGCTTTCTTTGTAGTGCCCCATTGTAAAGACGGGGTGTTACAAACTCCACTTTAAGGTCAACGAAGTTTGTGTGAGGGGTCGTAGGGACACTAGCAGCCGGCAAGCCAAGGAAAAGAAATAACGGGGAGGTGGGGTCAGACTCGATACAAGTAGGCTGAGAGAAGGATGAGTGATAGCTTGCATATAGGTGTAGCTTATGATGCATATTTATGTTTATTTTGCATGGTTTTAGTTTTGTTTAGTCTAGTTGTAGGATCTTTAGTACGTCTAGGTTGTCGACCTCAACTAAGTCGTCAACCTTTAAGTAAATGCAGCGGAAATGAATTACAAGAAAACTTACTTGAACACGAAGTTTTTTATAGTGGAAACACTTGCTTGATTAACTCAATCAACCAAGTGTGAAAACCACCCCCTTCCAAGTTCTCGCTTGGAAGGATTAAAAGCCGTAGCTTGCTTTATTGATCTTTTGGACTAGTTACATAAACACCCTGGATTTAGACCTACTTCCCAAGCACTCTAGAACTCGTTGTGAACTAAGTAACTACAACCCGCACTCAATCTAACAAAAGCCTACGTCTTCCTCTCGAACTCTCGTTTCTTTCTTAAGCACAAAATGGAGTATGAGTTCGTGCTCTATCTAACCTAAAGCCTTAGATTAAATACACACAAACTAGGTTAGATAAGAGAGAATAATATCTTCCAATTCGGTTATGGCAAGATATTATTTCAATTATCTTTACAAAATTATCCTAAGCATATAAAAGGATTACAATCAATAATGGCTTAGGATAAAGGCATACACGACTTACATTATGATCTGCACAAGATCTTTCCTAAAACAAGTTTATACAATCCAAACTACCAAGATCTCACGCGTCTTCAAGATCTCCGAGATCTACCTTCAACACACGTCGACGACCTGACTGACGTTGGCGACTCTTTTCAAAGACCCGAGGTCGTTCACGTGACAGACGTTTGGAACCATCAAAATCAAAGCCTCCAGCTTTTCTAACACTAGTTCTTAGGTTTTCTAAAAAATTCGGGTTTTGAGCTTGTTTTGTTCGTTTTGCAGATCTTTAGGTAAACAAGCATGGACGGGACGGAGCTTAGGGGACTATGGTGGATTTTGATGAAGCTTAGAGTGATACAATTGAAGATTGGAAGAACCAAGTCCCAAGAGCTTGTGTGAAAAGAACGCTTAAATCCGGGCTATGCATTGGAGTTCTTATTTCGACACCTCTATCTTACAATAATTGGTTTGGGAGCTATAGTGGTCGGATGAAGCTGCATTTGGTATCACTGGAAAGCTAATTCAAAGAGATACAATTCATATTTTTACTCCGAGTCCAAATTCTAACTCAAAGGGGATCAAAACAGCCTATGAAGTGTCGCATGAATGCTGAACCGAAGGATGCCGCGGGCTAGGAAGGCATGTTGTGCGGTCGCGTCACCCTAGGAAGAGACCGCACCATCATTTTCTCTGCGGACGAGTTAGGTCGTGAATTTGGGCTTCGATATGGGCTTTTATGATATATTTTCTGACGTGTTGGGTGTAATTTCGGGATTTATGGGTCTTTGGATATCTTAGGGTATTTAATCCTTGGTTTTGGCTTTTCTTAGATAACTTGGATAATAATTTGGAGGCTATGGTTTCTTCTCAAGAGGCAACCTTTGAACCTTTTTGTAAGTTGTTCTTAATCTAATTATGCATTGCTAAATCCATTGTATTTGACTAGTTATTGAAATCATAGATTGCATACTATTGTGACGTTTGATTGATTCTCAACAACTTGAATAGGTTTTATTCTTGTGCTTAATTGAATCAAAGTTATTCTAGGGTTTTGTTAGATTGATCCTCTAATAGAATTTCTAGGTTAATTTATAACTAATCTGATTAAATCCTGTTTGGGATTGATTAGATAAAGTAGCAACTATAATTGTTTGAACCCGTTCAGGCTATTCAGTTATAGAAGGATTTAGGATTTTCGTTGTGGGTCGTGTTTGCTCTTTGCCTGGGTTTTGCTCATCGCCATTAATCCTTGGTTTCTCTGGTGCTTATTCTTGGTAGTAGTCGTGCGTCGTCAAAAGTATTGTTGGAGCCTCCCCTAACTGGTGTCTCTAAGTGTGCGCTCGTCACATGTTGCATCTTTGTATTGGCTTTGCCCAATTACCGGTTAATCCGGTCTCTTAATTGCACTAGATTCTTTCTGGTCAATTGAAAATGTCTATTTCAACAATCAAGAGTAAATATATAATCCCACGGAAAAATCAAATTGAAGTCCAAATGCGATGTGAATTGGCAAAATAGAGCATCGTAGATAACAAGACAGCTACGTTAAAAATACCAATATAACACAAAAATAGACAAAGACAGTACTAGTTTTAACTCTTCTATCATTACATCTCTCTTGACAGTTTCTCAACCTGGGTATTACTCCTCTCTAGAACAACAACTAAACTAAATTTAAGCTCAAGTCTGATAATTCTACAGATATTTTCCCCTTATCAAGGGGCGCCCATCTCATCTTATTATTAAGGCGTAGAGGGAACTGGGTCTGTGCCAGAGACATGAGACGTTGAGTCCTCCTTTGACATTGCCACGTGGTTTGCTGGAGCTGCTGATCGGGAATCCCTCCTACCTTCCTTGTTCGATGAACGGCCCCCATTCTGACTTGCATTCAGGGAAAGACGCCTTGGAGTGCCATTGCTACCTCCATTCGCACGTGGGCCCATCACTTTCTTGCTCCCACTGCTAAGGGGTCTGGCTGGGCTTGGACTTGGCCTTGAGCCGAACACGGCTTCTTGGTGGTCAGTAGGAGTCATGTCTTGGAACTTCTTCATATCCTGTCAAGAAAGAGAGATTTTTGTTTTCAGCTTCATCTTTTTCCTGACAGAATTTCTCACATTTCAAGTTTCAATTCCTGTAGAAGCTTTTGTAATGCTCAGAATTCATCATAGCTTATTGAAGACTTGGCGGCAACTCTCTCATGCAAGCAAGAAATCAGAACAAGGGGAAAGAATTAAGTTAATATTAATTGAATATATTATTGAGGATGTTTTGGCAATTTCAAATAAAAGTACATAGTCTATGAAAAAAACCTAAACATGAATGGTTTTTTGTTTTAACTTGTAAGGATTTTATGGGGTGGTGGTTTTCGGCAAATATTCTTTAAGGATGGTTTTCAGCATTTCACCTAATTTTATTCATTTTAAAGTGACTGAGCTTACCCTTGACCTCCTCTTCTCTTCCTCCCTTTCTTGCCTGAGCATGGCATATTCATCTAGCATAGCTAGAAGAGGAACACCATCATATGTGAATGATACACCACGATCCTCCTCCCAGGCTCGAGTTTTGGAAACCAAGGTGTCAACCATGGCTACATTGCCAACAAAGAACAAACTCAGTCAAATTGAAAGCAACAAAACAAATGTAAAACCACTTTTTACAGCCTATCGAAACACAAGCATGGTTTCTTGCAATTTCTGTATGCACCTGGAATTTTGTTCACCAGAATCCTAGCTTTCTCTGCCCGCTTGAGATTCAAGTGAGCACCTCTACTTGAATTGTATCGGTTGTCATCCTGTGACGAGAGAAGTATAAAAACTTTAGTTATCAGTTGTCACTGCAAACTTAAGAAGTTAAAGAAGGCTATCCACCAAGATACACTCCAGTAAAACCAAAGAGTTAGTTGAGAACTGACTAAAACAAATCTGAGTTTGTGGCCACTCCAGCTATCAAAGGGCCCATATTTACCCCCATACAAAAATTAAATTCTATAAATGCTTCAAATTAATTTCTTGTTTAACTAGGTGTACTTTATTACCAATGGATTGATATTCAATTCCATAAATGCTCAATGACAGAACATCAAGAGACAAGCTCGCAATTTTTATTTAATTTTACTGGTACATATGCCTAAATAAATTATTGAGTAATTGTAATGTAATGGCAATAATCAAAGCATGCCCAATAAGTTGGTTGAAGTTTAAACTCTTTTAAGTAATCTGTCTCACAGCTGGATCCAGCTAGGGTAAGTAAGTAAATAACTTCTCACATCACATACGAGCAAACATGGATACAGTGATACACTAATCAAGCTTTCCTATAGACAATGAAACAGAAGAAGTGCGAAGGAGGCAAATATTACCCGGTTATAATCTTCAAGCCAACTCTCTTCTTCACAGGCTGACATCCATTTCTCAACCCTGTCTAGTATTTCTTTACGGCTAAGAGCCTCTTCTTTGGCGTTTGCAATCTGCTTATCCATATCAGCAATCAGCTCTGATGGCTCAACATTTCCTGCATCAATTAGAGCCAAGATCTTCTCCCTAGCAGCCTCAGTGTCAATTTCTATATGGGCACGAACATATATCTCTTCAAGTTCACCTTGCTTCTTGAAAGCAATTTCCTTCATCCGGCTGAACTTCAAGTGATCAAGTCTCTCCACTTCCACTTCAGCCTTCATAAATAAAACATAAATTAAGGGGATAGAATTATGAATTGCCTACAACATTCAGAGTAAAAGCAGAAGCAAGCATTACCTGCTCAATTAAATCAAGGGCAAGAGCCCCAGGAATGGTAACTTCATCCACTGAGGCTGATATGTTACACGTGACATGATCAAAAAGTTGGCGCTCTTCATCTGGGGTATCCATTAGATTCCACAGATCAATTAACTGCCCTGCTAGCTCTTGCAGCTGTGGAAGGCAAAATTATCATATCAGAATCCATTGACCAGCTTGTGCATAGATGGGAAGAAAATTGTTTCTTCTTTGCTACTTAATGCTATATCCCAACTATAAAGGGGTATACTTTTAAATTTTATGTGATACAGATTTAACCCAAGATTACTGAAAATGTACTCAAGTGAGGAGTACAAAACATAGGAAAACTAATGAAAGAATGATGTACAATAACAGAAGCCATATATAACAAGAAGTGCTTAACTCCTGAACATTAGAGAGAAATATCATGATTCACCTTTTCAAGCCTCTGCTTTTTATCCTCTTTCAGTGCTAAGACAGTCTGAGCCAACCTTGAAAGTGTGTCATTGCTGATGCTTTTTGATTGCACACCAGTTGAGTCATTCAAGCTCGGGTGAACTTCAATGACAGTGCTTAAGAAGTCCATGCCCAGTACAGAACAAAGATCATGCACAGTGCTCACGAATTCCAGGACCTTGTGCAGCCGTTCACTCTGTCTCGCCAAATACAGAAGTTATCAGCAACCAATGATATGAATACAGGTCATCAAAAATGAAACTAGACAGATTCTTTATAAAGAGTCTATCTTCACCTTTTCTTTCTGAAGCTCTTGAAGCTGGGCTTGATACTCTTGTAACTTCTTCAGTGTCAAGTCTGACTCATCAACTACAGGTGCCTGATCACTCAGGTTTCCGGTTATTTCACCACAGATTCTTTGAATTTGTGATTGCACATCAGAGAATTCCTCCAATCTCTCTTCCTTCTGTTTGCACAAATGCTCCAACGCTGGTGCAATGTCTGCAAGTTGCTCCTTGATGGTTCCTGATGTCTTCTCAGGCTAAAATATCCCAACAATGGTAAAGGACTTCATAAAAATCACAACACTAAAATATCCCAACAACAATATAAATAGAGCTCCATGCAGAACATTCTTTACCAAGCCAACATCAGTCTTGTCTCCAAGAGCAGAGAGCAGAGTTGAAAGATCATTTTCAGCATCCTTCAATGCTTGATAAAGTTGTGCCCTTGATTTAAGGGCCTGGTCAACCTTCCTCTTGTAAACATCCAGACACTCCCTCTCTATCTGTAAGAGCATCTTGTCTCGGTCTTCATCGCTTTCACCAACCTCATCCCAAATTTGCTGCACATGTTGAATATTCTTTGTCAGCATACAACTTACTGATCAAAAACCAGGTATGCATGAAAGAAAAATGGATTTGGAAGTTCAAATGAAAGGTTTAGAAATTGCCTGCAGCTGCTGAAGCAGAGACCCGCAAGTGATATCGCCTAGAAGTGGGTTTTCTGCATCTGAGACCGCCATTTACAGTCAACAAAGTCTAGACCTGTCCTGCATTCAGAGACATATTTTTTAGCCGTTTCAACCTAGAATCAAGGAGACAATTGAATAGGCATCTGTTAACAACTCTGAAGTAAGAATTTAAAAGGCACACACGGTAACTAATGATGGATCGATTATAAATGACTAAGGTAAAACCGTTGTTAACTGTAAATAATCCAGTCTTTAAGAACAGAAATTACTCCATCCTAACAATCTAGTACGAACTTGCCAGCACATCAGCGTAGATCCTAACAAAATCCAAGCTACATTGCACAGTACAATAAGCCAGAAGTACCAAGTAAAATCTCATCAAGATTCACCTCAAATCACCCTGGCAAGTACAACAGATCCACCGCTAGTACAGCAGATAAGAGTAGTAGCAAACAATTAAACATCACAATCAATCCGTAACAAAATGTGCAGCAGAGAAAACATTTCCATTTCAATAATGCACAGGAAACCCACAGATCGTGCAACCAAGTCAAGGCAAAACACGAAATCAAGCACACATTAGATCTCCTCAATCCCCCAAGAACAAAAGCCCCATAAGTTCTAAAAGCAGGAGCGAGAGCACGTCGAAGGAAGAGCCGAAAGGAGCAGAAGGAGAATAGAGGAAAAGCGACAATGTGGAGAAATTTCAAGAGAGGAGGAGGCAGAAAGAAAAGCTTACACAGAGATCGTCCTTTGATCAGAGTTAGGGTTTTTCTCGGGGGGAGAACGAGGAAAGCGGGGTCGCTGGGTGGTCTTCCCTCAGATCTAGAAGACTGTAAATGGTGGTCGTTGTTCGTCCCTGTCGAGATTTCTTGGGGGAGAGACTAGAGAGAGAAGAGTGAAGTGTTATAATGGGAGTGAGAGCGAGAGGAAGAGAAGCAGAGGGAGATAAATGTCAGAGAGAGAGCAGTGTTTGTAAATTGTAATGTGGGCTGGTGGGGCCCACTTGCAGAGGGAGGGTGTGGGTCCCTTTTCTTACATTATGCATATGATTGTACAGGAAAAGAAAATGAAAAAGGAAAAGAAAATGTTTGGGTAACTTTACGCCCCGCGCTTTGTGTGATATTTACGGTAGGTGAATCGTTCACTTTCGTCTAGACCTAGGTCCGGTTTGCAAATCGACGGTTCCGGTCCTCGGAACCATGGAACCGGAGCCGGACATGATCGGTTTATACCGCGGTCGCGGTTGAACCGGTGGTTCCACCCAGTTTAGAACCGCCGGTTCCCGGTTCCAAAATCGTCGATTCTCCGGTTCTGGGGGTGGATAAACCGGAACCGGACCCGACGGTTCAGGAACCGGAACCGCCCTCCGGTTCGAGTTCTGACCGGTTTCTCGCCGGTTTTTGAAGGGGATTCCTCTTGGTTGTAAAAATTGAAAGGGGATTCCCTTTTGAAGGAGGAATGGGAGAGGAATGAGAGTAATCCTCCTTCCATAGAGGAATAAGTGCTTTGGCTCTTGTGCCCAAAGAGGAACATTCATCCAATCACAATTTGACACATGTATCCAACTTTCAACTAACTTCATTTATTTCATTTCAACCTAACATTGAATATATTTCCAACAAAATAATAATTAATATTGATAAATTTTTTTAAAAATAAATTAATCAATTTTTATAAGGATGATTTAAATAAATAGCAAAAAAAAAGAGGCTAATTAGGTGGATATTAAGGAATGTGTGAAAATTAGGTAAATAGCAAAAAAAACCATCACCCACCCCACCCCCACTCCCACCGAGTTGACTCGATCGTTGACCGAGTTGACTCGTCCATTGACCTAGTTGACTCGCCCGTTGACCGACCGTTGACCGACTGTTGACCGGCGTTGACCGACCGTTGACCAGCGTTGACCATCATCACTATCATCATTTTCAAAACTGTCATCACAATTTTTTCACCGTCATCACAATTTATTTCATTGTCATCACAACTTTTTGGTGACAAAAAAGTGTAATGAAAGGTAAAAAATGTCATCAAAATGTCTTGATGACAATTTTTGATGACAAAAAGTATCATTAAAGGCATTCAACAACATAAAAACAACCGTCATCACAATTTTTTTCGCCATCATCACAATTTATTTTACCGTCATCACAATTTTTTGATGACAAAAAGTGTAATAAAAGGTAAAAAGTGTCATCAAAATGTCTTGATGACACTTTTTTATGACAAAAAGTCCCATTAAAGACATTCAACCACATAAAAACAACTGTCATCACAATTTTTTCACCGTCATCAAAAATTTTTGATGACAAAAAGTGTAATAAAAGGCAAAAAGTGTCATCAAAATGTCTTGATGACAACTTTTTGATAACAAAAAGTGTCATCAAAGGCATTCAACCATATAAAAACAATCGTCATCACACGATTCGAACCGTCATCAACTGTCATCATATGTCATCGTTACTTGATGACGGTTTGACTATCATCTCTATTTGATGACGGTTCGATTAATTTGTCATCAAAAGGGCCTTGATGATAAACAAGTGTCATCAAGTGTCATCAAACTGTCATCACTACTTGATGACGGTTTGATCGTCATCAAATATTTGATGACGGTTCGATTGTCACCAATTATCATCACTACTTGATGACGATTCGATTAATTTGTCATCAAAAGGGCCTTGATGACAATGGTCTTGGTGACAAACAACCGTCATCAAGTGTCGTCACTCAAAGTTTGTTCGTTATTATCATCATCACAAAAAATAGTTGTCATCAAATCTCATCATCACATAAAAATAGTTGTCATCACCGCATAAAAAATGATTGTCATCACCAATAAAAAAACAAAGTTGTCATCAAATATTTATCATCACGTTTAATTTTTTAGTGTCATCAAATATCATCACGTTTAATTTTTTAGTGTCAACACATATAACTTTTAGTATCATTATTCAAAGTGTCATCAAACATGTGTCATCACGTACGATTTTTTCATAAACTGTCATTACTACTTGATAACGGATTGATAAATTGTCACCAACTGTCATCACTACTTGATGACGGATTGATTGTCATCAACTATCATCACAAATGTCATCTCTGCTTGATGACGGTTCGATTGTCATCAATCGTCATCGCTATTTGATGACGGTTCGATTGCCATCAACTCTTTATGACATTAAAGAATGGTTCATCAAATATCATCGTCATATAAAAATAGTTATCATAAAATCTTGCAATCTGTAAAGTTTATTAGTAAATAAATCATGCCAACATAAAATAGTTGTGACATTGAATAAGTGTGTTGACTCAGGAGGGTCAAAAGATTGAAAAAAAGAGGTCGAGGCAATGTAAAAACAAGGGCCTTTCATGCAGAGATCATGTGGGCACATGACATGTAAGTACATGCCTATTTGTTTATAATAATCAACTCCCAGTTAATTAATTCCAAGTCAAAGATTGCACACCTCTTCGTTACTAAACATGGAAGTATGAAAGTTTGTCATAAAATTAAAAGAAAAGGGGCATGTGAACAAACAATACTCAAGAATAAAGTTTCCAGATGCCCACAAACACTCCAATCAAAACATTACAGATCTTTTCCTGATTACATCTGGCCGAGGCGGAGCTTTGCCTTATGAAGTACTTTTGTGCGTGGCTCGCCACTTGTGTCAATGTCCTTGTTATCATCACATGCCGAGATATACTCCTCCAATGGCCTTTCTTGTATTTCTCCAGTCCAAGCAAGAACAGTCTGTGCACAAAGGATTCAGCGTTGCACTGATCATTAGCATCTTCTAATCTTTTACATTGTAACAAGTGACAACAAACACTGATCATTAACACACTAATACTAATACACTTGAACTCCATATATAACAAAAACTATGTTACTCGAAATGAAAGATAGAAATCTACCCAGCAATGTACATACGTGAAAGATAGAATACCAAATATCAGACTCAGAAACAAGATAATTTAAGCATTCAATAAACCAAATTGAATGTCCCTTGACTAATGGTTTAATGCTTCATTAATCAATGGAATTACCCAGAATTTTAATTACATAAAAACCTAATGATCAATTTGTTTTAAACCCAGAATTGGATGAAAGTTAATGTAAAACTAATATGCTTGAATTCTACCAAAAACTATGCTACCTGAAACTAATCTAGAAGAGTACATTAGAAGAGTACTTCTGTCCTTCCTCATAGTGGAGAATTTGAAGTCCCTCTCCATGTTCTGCAATCATCATGAAAATGAGTATTGTCTCATCATGCACAATACATAAGATCAAATATGAATGAGAGACCAATGTCCAATCAGACATAATAAAATCTCAGCTGAAACTTTTCCATACCGCAAGTAACCAAAATATGCTTAGATTAATATGCAGTATGACCAAAATATGCAGCATGGTTCTCTTTTCAGATAGTGAAAGTACTCTGGACATGGACAATCTTTTGGCAAGGTAGCTAAGCTTGTTATTCATAGCTGACCACATTCATACGTAGGATCCAGTAAAAAGTTCTTTTCGATCCATCAACTTAACAGACTATTCATCATTGTTTCTCTTATATACTATACTAAAAATCTAAGGATGGTTAGACAGTGTTGGTATTATTGTTGACAATACATGGTTTGATCATGACTAACTAGGTGTATGAGAGAGTAAAATATGTGCAGTTTGAATGGTTTAATTCCAACTTTTTGGAGTTTGTGATCTCGGGCTACAAAGAGACCAGATATTCAGACTCTTTGATAAAGCTTAATATTTTTGAACTTTTCCATTCAATTCATTGCTTTAAATGTGGTAAATTTATTAGAAAAAGATGGGATTAAGTGGAAAAAAACAAACCAAGAGGTCAACACAACCTCAGCTCCCTAACCATCCTAGAGAAGCTAAACAAAAAGATTTAAGTTCCAAACAAATTTCTGGCCTATGGGAAGAAAGCACTCAGGCCAAGAGATGATGATGATCTAAATTAATTAAGTGCAATATACGATGTTGTGGACTTGATTTATATAGAATGGCACTCCAAAAATCTAACACTATTTTACCAATTTTTTGACATGCAAATTTCTGCTTTTGCTCAGGTTTTCAATATTGCTCGATCAATGTAAACCCCCACCCCAAACCACAGAACCTTCCCGCTTTCTGTCCATCCGAAAAATGAAGCAACAAGATTGTGCCATATCATAGTTCAAATAAAGCACAACACTCTTGCAACAGGTATCCGAGTATTAAAATGCACAACACTATACTCTGAAACACTAAATGCTACTAAGTAGTAATGTAACTTCAGATCCAAAAAAAAGAGGGGAGAAAAAATACATACCGATGTAATTGACGAGGTTCCCCATGCTGAAAAATGAATATTGAACAAGTGAGCCATCCATCGCCGACTTCTGGTGCTGGAGATGGAGAAGATTTCGGCAGATCTGTAGAGTGAGGAAGACGACCACGAAAGTTGCAAACCGTCTCCATTATGCCGCCATTGCTTCCTAGTTGCCTCTGCTAATTAATCAAGGCAAATCCCCAACAAACACCACCGCAACAACTTAGCGCTCCATTAAGACCTGTACATAAACAACCAATTAACAACTAATGTATGAATGAAGAATAGATCTAGGTTTTCACAACTCAAACTCATCAGCTCACCGTTGTCATCACCATCATGAATACCGAAGGCGAAGGAGGGAAAACCAGGCTCTGTAGCATCGTCATTGAAGCCATCACCATCGTCATTGAGAGGAGTTGTCATCCATGGAAGTGGACAGAGATTTGAGAGGCAGAGTTATTGAAGGAGGTGAGAGAGAAGGACGATTTTTAGGTCGAAGAAATCGACGGAAGAGAGAACGAGGGAGCAGAGAGAAAAGAGAAAAAAATAAATAAATAAGGCTTTTATTGTAACATCCCCGACCAAAATGCATACGTCATTCGGCATTCATATAAAATTAAGAGCATATGAATAGCATAGTGGCATGATATATAGTGAATTTTTAAAAGTAATATTTATTTTCTAATTAAGTTTATTATATTTTAAAAAGTTTTTAAGTAAAAGTTAATTATTAATTATTTCAGGATAAAGTTTATAGTAAAGGAAATTTATGGGTGAAAAATGGAATTATCTAAAATTTCAGCCGAAAGTTGCCGTGGAATTCAACTTTGCTTTTAGTGATCAATTTTACTTTGCTTTTTATTGGAACTTGGAATTTGTCCTATTATGTATATATATATAGCTTTCAGCTTGTTCATTTGTATCACGTAAAAACAGATCTAAAAAAATAACAGAGAGAGTTCGAGAAAGAGAGGAGAGAAAAGAGAAAGAGTTTGATAGTTTTATAGTTTGGTTGTTGGATTTGGTACAAGATTTCTTCTATCGAATTTTAATCCTGAAGTATAAGCGTGATTTGGTAAGTTTTTAATTAGTTAATGATTTATTTAGTTTTTCTCTATTTTCCAAATCTAGATCTACAGTTGCTTTTGATTTGAAAATCGATAGATTTATAGTTCTCAGAGGATGTTTTCGATATCGGATTTATATTTGGTAAAAGATTTCAGAGTAATTTTAGGCTATTGCCTTGTAAGCATATTATGAGGGCTTTTGATCAAGTTTTTCAGAAAGGTTTGAACTAGAAAAATGTTCTTCTATATATATAGTTTATTATTATGAAGTTTCAAAGAATTTGGAATTATGCACAAGAAGTTACAATGCATATTGGCATTTCATTGTATTTGGGGTTAGAGTTTATAAGAGTAAATAGCCTAATTTGCATTGGGTTACATATAGGAGCACAAGTCATAAATCGTTGTCAAAGACAAGAGGAAGAGAAATAGTATATGTTATTAAACAGGTGAGTATATACCGGAGATTCAACCATATGTGTTATATGTGAAATATGAATACATGGATATATGTGAGTATAGACCGGAGATTCAACCCTATGTTCTATATGTGCTTTATGAATATATGGATATATGTACTATATGTGGTATATGGATATATGTGATATATGTGCTATATCAGCTATATGGATATATGTGTTATATGGATTATATGGATAGATATGATAACTCTGAAATTTCCAAAGTTGTTTGCACAGAAAGTATGTTAACAAATGTCATATGATATATGGTTACATGATGCACATGATTGCATAGCATATTGTAATGAGATTAAAAGGATCGGTGACTGTCTTGCCCTGAACTGTAATGAGGAAATCTTCGGATTTCTTTCTTAAAGCGACGTACGGGTCATACAGGATCTTCGGATCATACAAGACCTACGGGTCAATGAGGAGATCTTCGGATTTCTTTCTTAAAGCGACCATAAGAGTCAAAATGAGGAGATCTTCGGATTTCTTTCTTAAAGGGACCATAACAGTCCATATATAGTAAACCCGGGACAGATTCAAGCTTGAACGGTTCACAGAATAAAGAATCGGAAACATCAGCATTTGCATTTGTATAGTAAATTCATTTATGACATGTATAATATGTATGAATATGTATATTGACCAATTGTTTGACCTTGAGTGAAATAATTGATGATGGTTTATATTCACTGAGTATACGACTCACGTAAATCGCAAAACAATTTTTCAGGTTCAGCTAGTTCTTAATGACGTGTGTCTCTTTTAGAGGTCACATTCATACAGGTCGGCCGGCTGAAGCTCAATGCAACCTTCTCCTCCTCATTTTGCATCATAGACATATGAGATGTAATATAAGTTAGAGTGACAGATGTTTTAATATGAGAAGTAACGACATAGATGTGTGTTTGCAACCTTTTATGGTTGTTAATGTCTGTTATGTGCTTACGTGAATAATTGCTTATATGTGAATTATCTCTTTATATAAGAGTTAAGTTTTATGAAGTATACGTCATAGGGTATAAGGGTGTCCCATTTATACTTGACAAAAACCAAAAATTGTATCTTTCACATAGAAGCGCCTAATTAGGGTGGAAGAATTTGCCCTTTTAGCAAATTCTTTCTTTTTATAATTTTTTATTATCTATAAATAGAGTCTAATATTGTTGGGTCATTCACAAACTCATCTTAGCTTTTCTTTCTCTCGTTCACTACTACTACTATCTTCCATGGATAACCACAATAAAAATCCAAATAACTCAAACACCCAATATAATCCAAATACATTTAATTTGGATCAAGTTCAAGCTATGTTACAAATATTTGGTAATCAACCAAGGCCAATTATCATCATGCACGATGAGTTTCGGAATGATAATGAGACATTCACTGTGATACGTGGACGATAATGATCGAAATCTAAGAAGATTCATGACTAGAAGGGAGGAGTTTTGGAATAAAGAAATGCATGTGACCCTAAAGAACCATTTGGTGGATAACATATGGGAGAAGTTTCAAAGTTTGACATCGAATTTAGATTTAAATTAAATTTCTATGTCAACAATGCTTTATTATTTATGTTTAACGTTATTTTTATTTCGTATTTTTTTGCAATTTATAATGTTGTTTGAAGTTGTCTTAATGTTAATTAAATTTATTTTTTTAATTTGTAATTAGTTTATATTATCTTAAATCTAAATTATTTAAGTAAATAACTAAATATAATTTATTATTAATTTATTTGATTAAAGAACTTTAATTAACATAGGTAATTAGTAAATATAATTTATTATATTTAATTAACATAGGTAATTAGTAAATATAATTAACATAGGTAATTAATTTATTTTTTTAATTTGTAATAATAAATATAATTTATTATCTTAAATCCAAATTATTTAAGTAAATATAATTAATTTATATGATATAAAATAGGTAGAAAGTAGGAGAGAGGAAGTGAAAGGGAAACCCTTTGTTGTAAAGGGAAATAGAGAAAGAGGAAGATAAGGAGGAAAGGAAAAGTGAAAAAATGATGTGGATGATAGAGAAAATGAGGTGTCAAAAGGAGAGAAGGAGAGAGAAAAACAAGAGAGTATTGTAAATCCTCTTGGTTGCACATGCTCTAAATGTTTTAGCCCTTGTACTTAAAGAGAAACATTCACCCATTCACAAGTTGACACATGTATCCAACTTTTAACTAGCTTCATTTATTTCATTTCAACCTAACATTAAATATGTTTCCAAAAAAATAATAATTAATATTGATATTTTTTTTGAGAAATAAATTAATCAATTTTTATAATTTTTTATTATCTATAAATAGAGTTTAATATTGTTAGTTTATTTTTTCACAAACTCATCTTAACTTTTCTTTCTCTCCTTCACTACTAGTACTAGACCTGTAAAATGGGTCGGGAGGTCGGGTTCGGGTTCGGGTTAATCGGGTTCGGGTCAAAACGGGTCTCGGGTCGTAAAATTTCCGGTTTCATATGGACCGGGTTGTTACGAGTTTGGTAAGGGTTCGGGTTGATCCAACGGGTTATGATCGTCAATTTTGTTAAGCTTTATCTTTATATATATTAAAGATAAAGGTTGGTGACCGGGACCCAGTTTTTTCCGGGTCGACCGGGTTCGGGTTACTCTTGACCCATTGATTTTCGGGTCAGGTTTCAACCCAAAAAACTTTGGGCGGATCGGGTCGGTTTTTTGGGTCGGGTCAAGTTTTTTAATTAGTATATATTATCTTAAATCCAAATTATTTAAGTAAATATAATTTATTATTAATTTATTTGATTAATTAACTTTGTAAAAAATATTGAATGATATAAAATATGTAGAAAGTAGGAGAGAGGAAGTGAAAGAGGATACCCTTTGTTGTGGGGGGAATGGAGAAAGAGGAAGAGAAGGAGGAAAGGAAAAATGAAAAGTAGTGTGGATGATAGAGAAAATGAGGTGTCAAAAGGAGAGAAGGAGAGAGAAAAATGAGAGAGGATTATATATCTTCTTGGTTGCACATGCTCACTAGTTTTGTAATTTATTTTCATTTTTTTATAAAAAAAATCTTATTGTGTACTTTTTATATCAACAAAAAAACTTGGTGTTTTTAAGCTCATTTCCATGGTGTCTCACAATACTTCCACTATACTAGTTTTTTTAATCGTAAAATTATTTTATTTGTAAGAGCTGTATTAGTGCTTGAATTTTCTCCTATTTGGCCGTTGAAACGTTTGACTGGACGGCGAATCGGTGACACCGCTTTGACCGATTGTAGTGCTGCCCCATGCATGAAATGGGATTTTGGGAACCGTCTCTTCACTACTGGTTTCTTGTGTGGGCCACAATTTGAATAAAATCGAAATATGAAATTAAAAAATCAAATTAAATCAACCCCTTTATTAATTGCCCTCGCTTTGGAAAAATCGTCATATTTAGGCCATAGTTGCCAAAATTAGTAATAGCGGATATGTTTATTATAACGGTTGATAGTGATTGAAAGTAACGGTCCAATAAAATAAAATGTTATTGTGTGTTTGGTTGAGATAGTTTTTGAGTTTAACTTATATTTATAAAATGTCAAAATAAGACATGGTTTATTAAAAAAGTTATATTTTTCCTTTTTGGTTGATGGCATATATGGAAAAGATTTCAAATGCATGTTAAACTCACAAAAAGTTTTCTAAAGTAACTTCCAAAATTCAAGATTCTGAATGCTAGAAAGACCTCTATCACTGATTATACCAAACACCTTCGTAGCGTTTAAAATAGAATGTCAAAAGCTAAACTCTAACGGTTTGGGCTTGATAAACATGGCCTTAGGCTTTGTTAAAGACTAAACGGCTTTTTTCGACCAAAAAAGAGGAAAATAAGGTTTTTGTAAATGTGAAGATTTGTAAGAAATTTTTTGGATAGGTGTAGCAATATAGGTTTTTTTCTAACGGTTTTTCTAATGTGTGCCATGGGCACACATTAATAAGTTAAATTTGGAAATAATTTTTAAACTATTCCCTAAATTGGAATTGGTGAACCCTATTAAAAAATATTAACTTAACAAACAATTTCCATTCATTCCCTACAATGTAATGTTAATGTGTGCCCATGGGCACACATTACAAAAATCCTTTTTCAAAAAACCTCCTAAATTTTTATTTGGTGTTTGGCATTATAAGATTTTTAGGTACTTTTACTTTATTATCAAAAAGAATATTCCATCTGTTTATAAATACATGTCGTTATAATATTTGTCTCAAATTTAAGAAGATATATAATTTCACTTAAATACCCTCAAGCTTACTAAGATCTTTCACATTCTATTACTCTCTCCGATCAGAAATAAGTATCGTTTTAGCACTTGACACAAGTTATAAGAAAAACATTAATTAATTTCAAAATCTTAAAAATTTTCTCAATCTTACCACATTTTCAATATTCATGACCTTTTTTCCAATGAATGAAGTGTATTCGTTAAATAAAACAAATTCCAATAACAACTCTCATACCTCACTCCTATTTAATTTCCTACAAAATCGAAAATGACACATGGGGCTTTTGTTTAAGTACTAAGTGAGCGATACTTATATAATTATTTTCAATTAATGACATTTGTCAGAAAAAATGTGGTAAAATATGTCAAATGACAAGTATTGTTGAATAATAAAT
The DNA here is from genome assembly GCA_964016875.1 of Fallopia convolvulus. NCBI lineage: Eukaryota > Viridiplantae > Streptophyta > Magnoliopsida > Caryophyllales > Polygonaceae > Fallopia > Fallopia convolvulus. Next base: position 48,244,004 of record OZ024729.1, read on the forward strand.
AAAGCTAGAATGGCAAGTATTTTTGAACGGAGGGAGTATTAATTAAACTATTAAAAAAAATTATTGTTAAAATTTTCCAAACCTACTAAAAACATATCTATACTAAGGTTTCTATTTTGTAATTTCAAACCTCCTCAAAAACCTTCTAAAACCTCCACTTCCTAAAAAACCTTATTTCACCAAACACTCCTTTAGGTAGGTTTTAAGTAATAGAAACCTTCAAAATCTTCCACAAACTTATGCTGAAAAGATCTTAGTATTTATACAGTTTTCATCAAAAAAGATTATATTTTTTTTTTCTAAATACGATTTTGTCAATACTTTTGCAAATAAACATGGTGTGTATATGTTAGTTATTTTCGAGACTAGATTAAGATTTAGTAAAGTAAAATTTGTTACTAGCTTCCTTTTGAAGGAGTGGACTATATAGAAGAACTAAGTGTTTGGGCTCAAGTAGGCGTATTTAGGTGTTTTCGAACCCTAGTATTATGACTAGAGTGGATTTTCTACTAAAAGAACCTCAATTGATGCATTTTTCCATCTTATCTCACTAAGGTCTGCAAGTGAATCATAGTGTTGTTTGTATATGCTTCCAATGATGTGCAAGAGAGAATTCAACTTTAGAAAATGATAGATCAACTAGCACTAACAATGTGTGCTAATCAAGATCCTTAGATTTTGCTTGGTGATTTTAATGTAGTAAGAGACTATATAGAAAAGTTTGCAAAGAATAATGCTCATCCTCAAATCAACAAGGATCTTTGCAATTGTTTGGATAAAAATGGATTGATGGATGTAAATTATATAGGGGCCTTCTTCACTTGGAGAAACAAACATACAAATGGCACAAAGGTCACGTATAAGCTCGATAGGATTCTAGCTAAACAATATCGACTAGATGATTTATTTCTCTTACTATGCAGCCAGTTTTGTACTGCATGAATGCTCAGATTATTTACTAGCCTTGTTAAATATAAGTGGCTCTCATCTTCACAAGAAGACCACTTTCAAATTTAACAATTGCCAATGTGATCATCAAAATTTTCATCAAATAGTGATTGATGTGTGGAATGATGTGATAGTGCCAAGAGTTAAGATGTTTACTCTCACAACCAAGCTCAAAGCCCTCAAAAAACCTCTAAGAAAATTAAAAGGAGCGAATATAGATAAAGAGGAACTGGTAATCGAGGATCTTTAAGGGAATTTGCACATCACTGAGAGTGAGATTCAAAGTAGGCCTTGTGATTTGAATTTGCTCAAGCTAGAAAAAGAAATTCTAAAAGAGACGAAAAGTGCCATCAGAAATAGAAACACCATGTTGCAGCAAAGTGCAAAGTTGCATTGGTTAAAGTTTCACGATCAATACAACAATTACTTTTACAATTCAATTAAATCGAGGAAATTGAGGAGCTTCATTATTTCATCTAGGATGATCAAGAAAAGTTGTACACAAAAGGACAAGAAGTTAATTAGACGGTTATTGGGCATTTCAGAAAGTTGCCAAGCAGATAATTACGAGGCTTGTGACATCTCCTATTTTGATTAAGGTCCAAGGCTCGGTAAAGAAGAAAAGCAAGAAATGGTAGCTCCATATGAGAAAGATGAGGTCAAACAAGTTGTGAGAGAGATTGGGATTAACAAAGCTCCAAGGACAAATGGTTTTAATTCAAAATTATTTTAGAAAGCATGGTTAATGGTTGGAGAGGAGTTCATAGAGGAAATTTTGGATTTTTTTCAAACATGGGAGAATTTTTAAAGAAATAGGGAATACAACATTGGCCTTGATCTCCCAAAAAGATAATCTTTCCACCATCCACTACTATATGCCTATATCTTGTTACTGAGTGATCAACAAAGTCATATCCAAGCTTATAGTTAAAAGGCTCCAAAATGTCTTGCCTGTTATTGTGGATAGAAATCAAGGAGCTTTCATAAAAGGGAGAAATATCAACATAATATTGTTGTCTGCTAGGAGATTGTCAACAATTATGTCAGAAAGTACATTAGCCCAAGATGTGTAGTAAAGATAGATCTCAAGAAGGAACATGACACCATTGATTGGTCTTTTCTCATGCAGATCTTAGAAGGATACGGATTTCATCCCAAGATGATCATTTGGATCAAAGAAAGCATCACATATTGCACTTACTCTGTTAATTTTTGGAGGATACTTCAAAGGAGGTATGGGATTTTGCTAAGGAGATCCTTTTTCTCCCTACTTGTTTGTCTTAGTGATGGAATACCTAAGAAAAATGCTAATAAGAATGAGTAGAAATAGAGAGTTCAAGTTCCATTTGAATTGTGCAAGAATGGGGCTCACTAACATTTGTTTTGTTGATGATATATTCTTGTTTGCTCATGGAGACTATTCTTCTCCGCAAGCTATATGAAGCAAGTACCAGATAAATTTTGTAGAATGTCAAGGTTGAGCATCAACTACAACAAGTCAAGTTCTGTTTTGGTTTAAATGAGCATAATGCAAGTGCTTTGAGCAATCTATTGAACATGGAAATAGGTGAACTTTCTGTTACATATTTGGGGGTATCTTTATGTAGTGCAGGAGCCACAAGTACTATGATGAGGTATTTTTGATGTCAGTTTATACCTATCAAAGAAAACCTAACTCTCCTAACTAAAGTAGTAGGGAAGTAAGGGTCGAACCCATAGGAACTTATGTATCTGTGTGATTACTTGTATGCTAAGTAAAAGAACAAAGGGGGGGGGGGGGGGTTGAAGATGACCTAAGACTAATAATGCAAACAAACAACCAAACAGAGCAACACAAATATGAATATGAAAAGTATGAGAAGAAATATACTCAATTAATAAGATCCACTTTCAAACTCTACTACGGATCATTGAAATACCTGCAACAATTCTCTCTTGACTAATTTATTGTGGAACTTGTAATTCCAATTCCTTTAACAAATACCAATTAGGACAACCAGACCCTAAAAACACTTATTGACAATGAATCCTAGAAACCATCTAGACTTTAATAAACAATAGCAATGCAAACCAAGGAAATCAATAAGAATAATTGAATTTAAGCAACCAGACATAAATTAATTGTAAATTAATTCTCTTTATAACAAACTACTACAACCAGTCCTATAAGTGCTATTGTGATCTAAACAACTCAACTTGAAATTAATAGATCTAACAATATATTGATCAAGGAAGAAATTAGGTGATCAAACTAAGAAAACCCTAAAATCAATCATAAATAATAAGACTAGAGAATTAAGATTAATCAAGAGAAAAAAAAGTAGAAGATAAATCTCACATTAGAGTCTTAAGCTTCAATGATCAATTAATCAAGGAGGAATTAGTTCTCCATACAAGCAAAAGTAATTCTCCAAATTAGGGTTCTTGTCTTCCAAGTATGATTATTCTCTCCAAAAACAACTAACACAAAACTATTTAAACTACGGAAACTTGTTTGAGCTACAAGCAAATAAGGAAACGAAATAATCCAAGGCTTAAAGATAGAAATCTCGCAAGCATGGTCTAGGACCGACAAAGCGCGGGCCAATGCTGGAAAATTGGGTCGCGTTTCTCTCTGGAAGCATAACACGGGCCACTTCGGCATTACGCGGGCACGTTCTTTTGACTTGGGCCACACTTTCCTTCAACTGCCCATTATCCACAATCTTCAACCATTGCTTCTTCTCACTTCAACTCCTCCTTAGCAACTCCGTCATCAACTTGGCACGACTTCCAACCTCTTTGGGTCTCCACGAACACCTAAAATCCAATAAATATGCGTGTAGATCATGATTTCACAAGAACAACTAAAGATACTAAAACTAAACTAAACATGCATATTAAACCACTTAAAGAGACTAAATCTAACCTAAAACTACTACCTATATGCATGCTATCAAATCCTTTCATGCTTAAACCTTGCTTGTCCTCAAGCAAGAAATAGATTCAACTTTGATAAATGTTTAAACAACATGTCCTTTGGACAATCACCTTTGTTCCTAGCAAATAGGACCTAAATTTCTCCAAGGCAAAGACCACTGCCAATAACTCCTTCTGAATAGTGGAGTAATTTCTTTGTGGCCCATTTAAAGTCATGGAAGCATAGTGAATGACATGAGATACTTTTGTACTCTTTTGCCCAAGGATCGCCTCTACATCATATATAATCATTTGCATCCCACGTGATCTTAAAAGGGAGAGACCAATCCGGAGCCTACCAGAATGACTGGGGCGCTAACAAGGCGGGGTTTTAGCTCATCAAATGCCTAATTGCACTTCTCATCAAAATCAAAAGCCACATCCTTATTCAACAACTCACATAAGGTTGAGGCTTGGAAAATTCTTTATTATACTTGCAATAGAAACTTGCATGGCATGGAAAATAACGAACTTCATGCACATTAGTAGGATAAGGCAAGGACTGAATTACTTTAATTTTTGCCTTATCGACCTCAATAACCATAGAGGACACTATATGACCCAAAACTATCCATTTTTAATGACATTTTTTAGAATTTAAAACAAGGTTAGTGTTTACACATCTTTTAAGCACTAGTGTCAAGTGATCTAAGAATGCATCAAAGCTATCACCATGAACTGTGAAATCATCCCTAAAACCTCAATAAAATGCTCTAGATACTCAGAAAAGATACTAACAATACATCTTTGGAATATTGCAGGCACATTACATAATCCAAATGGCATTCTACGATAAGTAAAATTGCCAAAAGGGCATGTAAATGTTGTCTTCTCTTGATCCTTCGGTGCATTGGCTACCAAGAAATAACGTAAGTATCCATCCAAAAATCAATAGAAAGCACGACCAACAAGTTGCTCAAGCATTTGTTCAATAAAAGGCAAGGGGAAATGATCCTTCTTAGTTACTGCATTCAACTTAAGGTAATCAATATACACAAGCCACCTAGTTTACACACGAATGGGACCAATTCTCCATATTGATTTTCTACAACTATGATCCCCCTTTTTAGGAACTACTTGAGTAGGACTCACCCATGCACTATTAGAAATAGGATAGATCATTCCTGCTTGGAGAAGTTTGAGAATCTCTTTCTTAACTACCTCCATCATGGGTGGATTCAATCTTCTTTGTGGTTGCTTGGATGTCTTAGCTTCCTCTTCCAATAGGATTATATGCATACATGTAGAGGGACTAATTCCTTTAATGTTAGTAATGCTCCATCATATGGTTGTCTTATGCTCTTTTAACATCGCCACCTACTTCCCTTCTTGCTCCTTGGTAAGCTTACTTTGATATGATCACGAGAATTATCTCACTATCTCCAAGGAAAGCATACTTAAGGTGGTATGGAAGTTGCTTTAGCTCTACCGCCGGGGTATGCACAATAAAAGGCAAGAGCTTCTCGCTAGACAAGGTTAGTGGCAAAGACATGGAGCCCAATGGCCAGAGAGGTTACTCATAATAAGCATCTAACTCTTTCACCACTTCCTGCATGTTAGTAGATAATCCAAAATCCAAAGAATCATCTACAATTGCATGTTCGAAGACATATTGAACTTTATCCAAACAATCCACGTCAAAGACATCCTGCACTAATGGTTCAAAAAACATCCATGGACCATAAGGAGTGATCATCAGTAGGAAATTTCATGGAATCATAAATATTATATTCAACTTTTTCACCATCAAACTCCATTGTCAAAGACTCACTATACACATCAATCTTTGTTTTAGTAGTTTTTAAGAATGACCTTCCTAAAAGAATAGGGGTGGAATGCTTTTCATGTTCTATGTTTAAAATAAAGAAGTCAACAGAAAAAATCATTTTATCTACCATAAGAAGGACATCCTCAACCACTCATTTAGGATAGACATTAGAGTGATCATCCAATTGGATCACAACTCTAGTCTCATGCAAAGGGCATAGCTCTAGGGACTCAAACAAAGAATAAGACAAGACATTAATTCATACACTTAGATCTAACTTGGCTTTATCAAACTTGGTGTCACCAATAACACATGGAATACTAAATATGCTAGGGTCGCCACACTTCTTTGGCATATGCCTCTGAAATACAACAAACACATAATCACTCACCTTTATCTTTTGTTTTCCTTTTAGTTTTTGATTCCTTTTAATAGTGCACAATTCTTTAAGGAACTTAGCATATCTAGGAATAATTTTAATGAGCTTTAGTAAAGGAATGTTTACCTCACATTTGTTTAATGTCTTAAAGATTTCATTATCACTCTCCAGGTTGCGGGTCTCCTTCAAAGTTTCAGGGAATGGCAGAATGGGCTTGTAAGCACTTAGTGGTGGAAAACTATGCTGCTCCATCGAATTCTCATCTCCCTCCAATCATGGTGGCTCTTTTACTTGATTCTCTTCATGCATGTTTTCCTCCCCTCTAATTTGAGGAGATTTGTCCTCAGATTGGAACTCTAACTTCTTCCCACACCTTAGTGTGATGGCATTCACATTTTGCCTTGGGTTTAACTCGGTCTATGAAGGTAGCTTATTTGAATCCTTGGCTTCCAACTTACTTAACACATTAGCAATTTGGCCAATTTGATTTTCCAAGTTCTTAATGGTATCATTGGTGTCTTGGTGATTTTGGGCCATAGTACTCGCAAGAGCCTTGATCATGTCTTCAACAAACATTGAGGAGTTTAAATTATGCCCTTGAGGTCTAGGAGCATACAGTTGCTTGAACTGTTGCAAACCTCTTTGTTGATTATATTGTCATTAATTCCCATATCTGAAGTTTAGATGGTCTTTCAACCCCAAATTTTAGTTGTTGGAGAAAGGATCCTAGGCCTAACTAAGTGGCACAAATCCTCCCACAACGTTGACTTCAAGTGGTGACTCCTAGAGTGTAGGACATGCATCGGTGGGGTGCGTCACGTCAGTACAAATGCCACAAGCCCGACCGAGCATGTGGGTGACCACCCGAAACTAGAAGTTGTTTCATCATATCCTTCAATAGTGAGACTTCATATAGTAGAGAAGAGCTCTAATCAAAGCATTAGCTGAAAGAGAGTTAGCTCTTTTATTAAATTGCCTTGAGCCTTGAGATAGCTTAGTAAACAACTCAAAAGCTTCATCAAGAGTTTTGTTCAAGATATTTCCACCACAAGAAATATTAACCATTCTTCTCTCATCATCCAAGAGGTCATCAAACAAATAGAGAATAAGATCTTGATTGGAATAACCATGATATGGGAACTGTCAACTAACCTCTTGAACCAATCACTGGTCGTATCCTTGAGAGAGAAAGGAAAGGCCCTCGACTTGATTTGATCCTCTGAGACTCCTTTAGACTACATGCTTGTGCAAACAACATGAAATTATGACAAATGCTTATTGGGATCCTCACCGCTCAGCCCATGGAATTGTGGCAAGAGGTGAATCAACCTAGACTTCAATTCAGAGTTGACACCATCAACTAGCTCAAGGAACTGAATCGCTAGTGGTTGTTGTGTCAGATTCGATGTATTCAACTCTCTTAGTGTCGTATCATCCATATCAACTGCTTTAGAATTCTCAAGACCAAATGGCAACTCACGAAAGTGATCGCGAATGTCTTTCCTTAACCTGAAAAGTGTCTTGTCGATCTCTGAATCAAAAACAAGGGAGATGAATTAGTAGCACGGGTATGAATCATAAGATAGGTTCACACCTAGATTAGCACACAAAATAAACACACAAATAGCAACCAAAGTCCCCGACAACGACGCCAAATTTGATGAGGTATTTTTGATGTCGTTTTATACCTATCAAAGAAAACCTAACTCTCCTAACTAATGTAGTAAGGAAGTAAGTGTTGTTCCCACAAGGATTTGTGTATCTATGTGCTTACTTATATAGTAAAAGAACAAAAAGGGGTTTTTCTTGAAGATGATCTAAGATCAATGTAAACAAACAACCAAACAGAGCAAACAAATATGATTATGAAAAGTATGAGAAGAAATATGCTCAATTAATCAGATCCACTTTCAGACTCTACTACCGATCATTGAAATACCTAAAACAATTCTATCTTCACTAACATATTGTGGAACATGTAATTCCAATTATTTCAACAAATAGCAATTATGACAACTAGCCTAGACCTTAAAAGCACTTATTGTCAATCAATCCTAGAAGCCATCTAGATTTGAATCAACAATAGCAATGCAATCCAAGAAAATCGATAAGAAGAATTAAATTTAAGCAACCAGACATAAATCAATTGTAAATTAATTCACTTTATAACAAGCTACTCTGACCAGTCCTAGTAAATTATAAGTGCTATTGTGATCTAAACAACTCAACTAGAAATTGATAGATCTAGAAATAGATTGATCAAGGAAGAAATTAGCCGATCAAACTAAGAAAACCCTAAAATTAATCATAAACAATAAGAATAGAGAATTAAGATTAATCACGAGAAACAAAAGTTGAAGATAAATCTCACATTAGATTTCGAGTCTTAAGCTTCAATGATCAATTAAGAAACGAGGAATTAGTTCTCCATACAAGCAAAAGCAATTCTCCAAATTAGGGTTCTTGTCTTCCAAGTATGATTCTCTCCAAAAACAACTAACAGAAAAGCATTTAAACTAGGGAAACTTGTTTAGGATACAAGCAAATAAGGAAACAAAATAATCCAAGCCTTAAAGATAGAAATCCTGCATGCGGGGCAAAATGCGGTCGCATTTCTCTCTAGAAGAATAACGCGGGCCAATTCGGCATTACGTAGGCACATTCTTTTGACTTGGGCCGCCCTTTTCCTTCAATCGCCCATTATCCACAATCTTCAACCATAGCTTCTTCTCACTTCAAGTCTTCATTTCAACTCCTCCTTAGCAACTCCTTCATCAACTTGGCTCAACTTCCACCCTCCTCGGGTCTCCACGAACACTTAAAAATCTAATAAATATGTGTATAGATCCTGATTTCACAAGAATAACTAAAGATGCTAAAACTAAACTAAACATGCAAATTAAACCACTTAAAGAGACAAAACCTAACCTAAAACTAGTACCTATATGCATGTTATCATACTACAAGTCCTTAATCTCAAAAATCTCTTCCAAAGTCAATGCTTGGGCATCTAGAAAGCTATCCTATGCCAAGGAGATTTGAAATTGCGAGTGTTGTCCTCTCTGCTGTTTTACAGTATTGGTGCAAATTTTGTGTTTCCAAAGAGTGTAGTAAAATAGAATGTGAAGCTTTTGAGATGCTTTTATTGGTCCGGTAGTGTGGAGGGAAGGAAAGCACACATAGCTTGGAAGACTCTATGTATGCGTGCCTAAGGAGGAGGGTGGCATTAGGCTAAAGGGAATCCTTTCTTGGAACAAGGTAGGATTCACTAAGCTGATTTATGACATTCTGGCTGAGAATGATTTAGTTTGGAGTATATGGGCAAACATAGTTTTGTTGAGAGGAGTACCCTTTTAGGATGCCATATGCAAATCAACCTTGAATTACATATGGAGAGCGGTAATAAAGATTAGAGATGAGCTCAAAGATACTCTTGAAGGGAATGTCACTCATGTTGTCATGTGAGCCGTGTGATAGCATTGTCAAGAAATTTGGGAGCATTGTGATTCAATTGTAGCTTCTCCAAGACAATGCTTGATAGAGTGTTGAAGTGGGATTGAATAGGTAGGAGGCATATCATAATTGAAGATTGGATCAATGCACTTAGTCATATGACTAGAAAGAACAACTTCTAGTTTGGGGTATGGGTTGCTTATAACTGTGATGTCACGTACTTTGTATGGAGTTCTAGAAATAGGAAAATCTTCCAATATGAGGATTGTTCCATATAGGAGTGCACTGTAATTGTAGTTAATCATGTGAGTAATAGTGTTAATGCGAGATGGAAAAGGCACAATTGAGAGTCTAGAAGATGGTTTTCTAGGGTTGGCCTAGGAGACCCATGTAATATCTAGTATGCCTAGATTATATTTTTGTAAGTAGAGTTTTTCTCTTATCAATTAATCACCCCTCTGACCCTCTCTGTTAAAAAATATTACCATAGTAGATTTTTTTTCTTTTCAATTCATTGATGATAAGAATACATCTATCTATACAACATATAAAGTTGTCCCTCAATAGGTAAATAAATGCCCAATTTTTTTATTTGAATTTAATTTTTTAAAAGGCACATACATTTGACCTTCTATAATTAGCATTTTAATAGCACTCCTATCAGCTTCTAATTTTTTTATGGTTCTTTGAACTTCCTTCTTCAATGTCATGACAACACTCTTTTGAACTTCCTTCTTAAATGTTGTAATAGTAACATATAAATCAGTCAACCTTTTGAATTTCCTTCTTCAATGTTGCATGTAATAGCATATAAATCAGTCAACCTTTCCCCTTCCTAACCTCCAACCTCCCTTGCATTATATAAAAAACATGACCCCGTCCAACGGACGGACAAAACCATCTAGTTTTTATATTAAAGCAATTAATGCATTTAGTTTAATACAAATTATTACATTAAGCACGGTAATGCAAACACATTCTTTAAAAATTCCGATATAATGAATCTCCTTTAGTATAGATATTTTTTTGAATTGACTTAAGGGTCGGGCAGTGTAGAGATTGTTGATCTTATTAAAAGTATCTTCATTTTTGAGTTTTTTTAAGAAATTAAAAGCATCATAAAAATATTAAAATTGTAAAGCCAAAAAGTGAGATTCTAATTGTGAATCAAAGTATCTTCTTCGACATATTTCTACCTACTTGTTAAACCATTATAAAATCTGACAATTTTTTTTATTTTTTTTATTCTTTTTCTGATTTAATATTGATGCTATTCAAAAGTTCAGAATATAGATGCCCTACAAATTCTATTACAATACATTACAATGACTTGGTCAATGAATTTAAACAAATATTGTAAATAAAAGTAATCTTATTATGTGCGAATTTATTCGCAATCAAATAGCAAAATGGAAAAATGCGAATAAGGTTGTTGGCTCAAGCCATTGTGGTAGAACCTAAATTACGCAGGATAGGAGGAAACACGCTAAGTTGAAAAAACCCGTAGTGAACTTTACTAAGCTTAATTTTGATGGTGTAGTGAACGCTGATGTTGTGGCCTCGTTCGGGTTTATTCTCCGGGATCACGTTGGCTCCCCCATTTCTTTTGATGGAGAACTGATTAGCCGACGGTCTGTTCTGACATCCGAGGCCATCGCCTTAAGGAAGGGGATTCTTGAGCCCACCCGACGTGGCATATCCCATATCTAGATTGAAGGCGATAACTTGCAGGCTTTGCAGGTGGTCAAGGCCATTCTTGGTGATTGGCGTTGTCTGATGTCCGCCTTTTTAGTCGTGTTTTTAGGGTGTGTTTTTAGTGTGTTTGAGTCATTTTCTTTTAGTTTTATGTTTTGTTTTGAGTCGTTTGTGTAGGTTTTCATATTTTCATGAGATATGGAGTCAACATATGCTTTGGTGGTGTTTTGTAGGTTTTTAGAAGCTATTTGGAGCACTTTTGAAGAAAGGAGCAAAACCGGTGAAGATAACACTCAAGAATGAAGAGAATATGAAGATTTAGAGCTCAAGTAAAGTTATTGAAGATAAAGTTTGAGCTTGGAAAGAGATAGAGAAATTCGTTACAAGAACATAGGAAAAAGAATCAAATCAAACAGAGTCGTAACGAATCTTCTACGCAAGTTTTACTCAAGACTGTTCAAAGTACGTGCTGAATAGGGTCGGTGACGACCCACTTTGGGTCGGTACCGAGGCCCTCGAGGAGCAGCGAGATCCGAGTCGGCGCGAGATTAAAAGCTTTTATCCTATTTCCTTTTATGTTATTAGTTAGATAGAAGGGATATATCTTATTAGAAGATATTATTTCCTTATAGATAGATTTAAGATAGAATAGTTTCTCTATAAATACACTTGTCCCCTCTTTAGTTTGGGGGGAGGGGGATGATTGAAGTTAGAGGAGGAGGGAGAGGAGAGAAGAGAGGAGAGACGTGTGAGAGGAGGGGCGAGAGAGAGGGACGAGTTTGTGGAGAAGAACTATTGTTTGGATTAAAGTTGTAAGCTTTCTTTTTAATTTAAGTTGTTTGTTTTCAATCATGCTTAGTGAGTAGTCTTCCCCTCTAAGGTTGGGGTTGAACCCAACAATGGTTGTGCATGCTTGTTTATGATCATGTTTTGATTGTTTTTTTTGCATGAATCTTCTCTCTTGTTCTTAATCCTTGAAACGAAAGTTGAAAGGAATTTCTCATTCATAGTTGAAGCGAAAGCCGAAACCTTGAATCAGAATAGTCAATTTACGGTTTTAAAGCGAAAGCGGATCTATCATAGTTGAAGTAGAAGAGATTAGATAGTAAGTTTATTAATTGAACGAAAGTTAGTTGATTTACTTGCTTAGGTTGACGAAAGTTGACACCTTTATGTGATAAAAGCATGATCTATGTGTTTCATGAGCGTTTGTATGCATGATTGTTGTTGTGGGGATACCCTAAACCTTAGAATTTCTCTTCCTTGTTAAAAACTCCTTGCTTTTGATTGATTGATTGCGTGAAAAGTAGCAAAACTTGATACTGACTATCTCCCATGGACGAACCTGACCTCCCTGTACTCAGCGGGGTCTTGATATAAATTTATTTGTTGTCAAGAAACCCTCTCAACAAATTGGCGCCGTTGCCGAGGAGATTTCAATAGTGCCAAGTTTTGTTCTTTTTACGTTTTTCGAGACTCCGCCGAGTCGGTAACGACCCCTTAGGGTCGGTACCGACCCTGCTGGGCAACCCAATTTTCTGTGTGAGATATTAGTTTTTTTTTGTTTATTTTCTAGGTCATTGTCAGGTCGGCACCGACCCTATCTAGTTCGGCACCGACCCTATTGACAAGTAGTTGTTTCTTTCTTTTCAGTTTTTGTTTTACGGGATCACTCTAGGCTCGATACCGACCCTCTAGGCCTCGGTACCGACCCTCTCCGAGACCCCGTTTTGCTTTTTGATTTTGTTTTTGCTTTCAGTATATGAAAACCATGGCCATAACACTGGAAGAGATGGCACGACAGATAGCCGATCTCCGGAAGTAGATAGAGACCATTCAAGCTGAGAGAGACACTGCAGCTGCTGAAGCTGAACGTCACCGAGCGCATAGTGCCCGTCTACGAGAGCAGTTGGATGCTATTTCAAGAAACGAAGTGGCTAGTTGTAGTACTGAGGAGCCTACCGACCCACCATGGGTCGGTACCGACCCCTCTCTGAGTACAAAAACGAGCAACTTCAAAGAGGACGTGCATATCACGGAGCCTACCAACCCCCCAAGGACGGTAACGACCCACTTCTCCTCGGTAACGACCCCTTTTCCGAAAGACCCAGGTGAATTTTCTTGTTCCTATCCAATCAATTCTGGTCATGATTCCTTCTCCATTTCTTATTCTATATTATATCCTACTGTTAGTCCTATGAAGGAGCCAAAACCTCCTTGGTTTTTGTATTTTACTAACCCTGTTGTAGGATTACCAAGTATTCTTGTGGATGATAGAGGGCCAAATATCTTGGAGAATGTTGTTTCGGCTAAGTATGGGGTCCCTCTTGATCCCAACATATTTGGATGGAAACCACCTTGATTAGAGGCAAGGTAAGTTCGTCGGGCTAACGACGTTAAAAATAGCGCTTACGGGAGGCAACCCGCTTTTTAGTTTTTGCTTTCTTAGATCTTTTTGTTAGCTTTCTTTTGACTTGTTTTTAGCTTAGATTAGTATAGTAGGATAGAAGTTTTCCTAAAGTGACTCAGGTACAAGAAGAAGAAGTGTTAAGAAGAAGAAAATCAAGAAGATTCGGTGTACAAGCACGCAGGCTCGGTACCAACCTCCCTAGGGTCGGTACCGACCCCCACAGAATCGAGAAAAAATCAACTCCTCAATGCTTAATGGTTTCAAGCAGCTTCAGTTTTATTTTGTGAGTTCCCTTTTCCTTATTCTCTTTATATTTCTATGTTTTAAACAGTGAGGACACTGTTTGGTTTAAGTATGGGGTATGGGAAAAGGGAACTCAGTTTTGTGTTTTGTTTGTTTGTGTTTTTAGGATTGATAATATTCCACTTAGATGTCCTATGATATGCTTTAACTTGCTTGATCATGTAATTCCATAGCATGTTTGGATAGCTTTGCCTGAATCATGTTGAAAATTGTTTTTATGTGGATATTTAGCATGTGATATAATTGAGCACATATGATCTTAGGTAGAAGTGACTGAAATCCAACAAAAATTGTTACCTTGTGAGATATTTTTGGCCTTATAGGGAGAACATAAAAAATCCCTCTTCTTTTCTTGTGTGATTTACTCTCCTTATGCATATTATCTCTTGTCATTAATATGATTATCTATTTCTTGAGACCTATATGAGATATTAGTTCATTACATGTGAGAATCATATGATGGAGAACTTATTTGTTTTAGCCATTTTTTATCCTCTTGTTACCTACCTTATCATTATCCTCTTTTTGAAGCCACGTTGAGCCTTATAGCCTTTTATTTTTAGCTCCACAAAATTATTCCCTAGCCGATGAAAGCTTGACCCTATCCGGGGATTAGGACTTAGTATTGGTTGTTGTGATGGTTTTGTTGAGTGAGTTGTATTGGTTCAAATGTGGGGTAATGTTGGGTTGGGTATTTAAAAGATCTTGCAGTTTGTCATGTAAAAGGAGTTTGGTTCCCTGAATGCACTTGCTATAAAGGAAAAAGAAGAAAAATAAGTACAATCAGAACTTGTTACAGACCCCAGTATATCGGTACCGAGCCCCTTCAACAAGAAAAAAAAGTGAGAAATCAAAGCAATATCCAAAAAAAAGGGAGGAAGAAAAGAAAGAGCTGAAAAGTGAAAGTGTGCATGAGCCAAATTTTCCTTAGTGTTTGTAACCAAGATTAAGTTGGGATATTAAAAGGGTTGAAGAAATAAGAGAGTGTGCATATTGTTGAGTGAGTTTGGTATATTGTTTTTATGAGAGTTTTGGATTATGTGTGAGTTTTTAGGAGTCTTTGATTCCCGGATATTATTAGCACCACATAGCCAAAATATTTCCACGCCTTATTGTCTTTACCAAGCCCCATTACAACCCGGCCGAATGGAAGCTTCTATGAAGTTTTTCATTGAGCCTAAGTTCTCTTGATGATTTTTATGTGTTTTGACATCTCCGGTGGAGAGTTTGGTGATATAAGTAACAATGACTATGAGTTTTTGTATATTGGATTGAGTTGAGAGTTGTTATTTAAAGCCCAAACACATAAGAGTTGAGTGAAACACATATCCCTTGTGAGGTTGGATTTTTAGTTGCTTTTGCTTGAGGTTGCATATATGTGTGATGATGTTAGATTCACTTGTATATTTATTTCTACTTGTGCTTTGATGTTGTTTTTGATGAAGGCATTGACTTGATATATGTGTTGATGGTTTTGGTTGATGTCTTGTTGATTGCTTGAGGACAAGCAAGTCTAAGTATGGGGTATTTTGATGTCCGCCTTTTTAGTCGTGTTTTTACTGTGTTTTAGTCGTTTTCTTTTAGTTTTATGTTTTGTTTTGAGTCGTTTGTGTAGATTTTCATATTTTCATGAGATATGGAGTCTACATAAGCTTTGGTGGTATTTTGTAGGTTTTTAGAAGCTATTTGGAGCACTTTTGAAGAAAGGAGCAAAACCGGTGAATACAGCACTCAAGAATAAAGAGAAGATGAAGATTTAGAGCTCAAGTAAAGTTATTGAAGATAAAGTTTGATCTTGGAAAGAGATATAGAAATTCGTTACAAGAACATAGGAAAAAGAATCAAGTCAAACGGAGTTGTAACGAATCTTCTACGCAAGTTTTACTCAAGACTGTTCAAAGTGCCGAATAGGGTCGGTACCGAGGCACCCGAGGAGCAGCGAGATCCGAGTCGTCGCGAGATTAAAAGCTTTTATCCTATTTCCTTTTATGTTATTAGTTAGATAGAAGGGATATATCTTATTAGAAGATATTATTTCCTTATAGATAGATTTAAGATAGAATAGTTTCTCTATAAATACACTTGTCCCCTCTTTAGTTTGGGGGAGGGGATGATTGAAGTTAGAGGAGGAGGGAGAGTAGAGAAGAGAGGAGAGACGTGTGAGAGGAGGGGCGAGAGAGAGGGACGAGTTTGTGGAGAAGAACTATTGTTTGGATTAAAGTTGTAAGCTTTCTTTTTAATTTAAGTTGTTTGTTTTCAATCATGCTTAGTGAGTAGTCTTCCCCTCTAAGGTTGGGGTTGAACCCAACAATGGTTGTGCATGCTTGTTTATGATCATATTTTGATTGTTTTTTTTTTTTGCATGAATCTTCTCTCTTGTTCTTAATCCTTGAAACGAAAGTTGAAAGGAATTTCTCATTCATAGTTGAAGCGAAAGCGGAAACCTTGAATCAGAATAGTCAATTTAGGGTTTTAAAGCGAAAGCGGATCTATCCTAGATGAAGTAGAAGAGATTAGATATTAAGTTTATTAATTGAACGAAAGTTAGTTGATTTACTTGCTTAGGTTGACGAAAGTTGACACCTTTATGTGATAAAAGCATGATCTATGTGTTTCATGAGCGTTTGTATACATGATTGTTGTTGTGGGGATACCCTAAACCTTAGAATTTCTCTTCCTTGTTGAAAACTCCTTGCTTTTGATTGATTGATTGCGTGAAAAGTAGCAAAACTTGATACTGACTATCTCCCGTGGACGAACCTGACCTCCCGGTACTCAGCGGGGTCTTGATATAAATTTATTTGTTGTCAAGAAACCCTCTCAACATTGTCCATGGGAGATCGAGATGTTGCAGGCGAATATCCAATGCTTGCTTTCCTGGTTCCGGTGTTGGAGTATTTCCCACGTCGTCGGGGAGTACAATTCGGTGGCGGACTACATTGTTGGTTCTTTTCGTCGTGACACGTTTGTTCCTCTCACTATTGATCTAGGTCTTCGGAACCTCATTCGTCAGGATGCTCTAGAACGACTACTAGCCTGTTAGTGGGTTGTCCTAACTACTTTCCTTATCAAAAAATGGATGGGGCTTTGATTATTGCTTGAGAATGTGATTGAATATTGCCCTTGTACTCTTGTAGTATAGATCGATAATAGAGAGTTGTGCCATATTTTACACCCTTTAATGAACTTATTTATTTAATTGATTTATTTGATCTTTCAATCCAAATGGATGGATGGAGACTTGTCAAAAGCTAACTCGAACTGCAAACCCGATCCGAATCGTTAAAAAATTTTAAGGTCTAGACCCGAAAATTTGAACCCGAAACCTGAAATAAATCAAACCCGATAGACCCGAAACACGTTGGGTTGACGGATTTAGTATATTGATAGAATGTATAAAACTACAACTACACCGGCCGAGGGAGTAGTTGCTTTATTGGCTATCTATGGTAAGTAGAGTCAAAAAATCTAAACAGTTCGTACCACTACTTACTTGAAGAATTGACACGACTTCCTATACTATTCATTCCAGCTCTCTGGCTCCTTTTATTGATTGAGTGCCCCAACTTATGGCTTACTTCATTAGTCAACTAATCTGTAGCAGCAACTTTTGTTGTTGATTTTTTTCTATGTCCGGTTAGCCTTGAAGGCTATGTATTGTCAAAAAGTATACAAAGAAGATTAGTGCGTTCGTGCTCCACACTTGTGAATTCATCGCCTTACTTCGACCGCGTATGTGCCTTTCTTTTTCTTTACCTAGTAAGGAAGGGTTGTCTCGATTAGCTTTCTTTTAGGCATGCGAAGATTATTTCATCCTTTTCTTTTTCCTATCTTCAATACCCTTATATACGAAATAATGACACATAATAGGACCACTTAAATCAGAATAGCATTCACATAAATGTTATAACATAGAGTCAAATCGAACACGGAAAAGATTAGTTGACAACAGTAAAAGATGAGTGCCTAATTCCAATACAATAAGTGCAAGTCAGCTGAACACCGTGATTGATGAGTGTGTAGGTAAGTTAGGTACAACTTGCCTTTTTTCAGCTAGCTTTCTTTGTTACGCTTATTCAGCTAGTAGGGCAGTAATAGGCCTCTAAGAAGCTTTCTAAAAAAAATTTGGATTGGGAGTATGTGACGAGCACTTTTACGTCGCTATAAAAACATTGTCAAAGAAAATTTCTAACTTCCTAACCTTAGCAAAGTGGAAGTAAGGGTCGAACCCACAGAGACTCAGAATATTTGTATTTAAGTAATATTACTAAGTAAAAAGGGGGATTTTATAATTGTAAACTAAAATCTAAGTAATTAAAACTAATTAAAGCAAAGCAAGTAAAGTGATTTAAGATTCAAATATGGAGAAAAGCGTCCAACTAGTTTCATATCCATTGCATACATGAGTTTTGATCCTCGATTATCCTTATTTCAATTTCCCTTGACTAATCTATTGTGAATTTCTGAATTCAAGCTTAGAGTGGTTGTTAATATACACCGTCTTTAACAACCTTTTAATCAATTAACCTAGAAAACCTTCTATGTCAAATTGATCATGCAATTAAGTTCAAAGCATTCAATAGAAACAATAATTCATGAATTCCACCGTCTATTCATGACGTCTTGTGATTAAATTCTCCGCTTTTGATTAACCTTATTCCACCGTCTATAAGTTTAATCAAAGGATTCATCCATGAATAATCAAATTCCACCGTCTATTTAATTATTCTAGTTGTAATTCAACCTAGAAGTAGAATAGGTGGCTAATCTATTATAATCCTAAGCGAATTTAATCAATCAAGCATGGAGATATTCAATCTAGTCAAGGCAAACAGAAATAACTCAAATCTCACAAACGATCATGCATACAACTTTAACTAACTAGTTGGACATGAGAAAATTAGCTAGAAATCGACATTGAAGAAGAATCAAACTTACAAGAGTTAAACTTTTCTTCAACTGTAAATCTAGGGTTTCGTCTCCCACAAATCTCCAAATTCTTCAATAGCATAAAACTAGAACAATAGATAGCATCGCATCCAAAATAAAACCTAAGGAAAGTATTTATATTATATCTAGATATATCCTAAAAATGCTAATAAGTCGGCCTAAAAGATATTACGGAGGCCCGAGTCAGCGTCGGATCAACACGCCGAAGCGCGGTCAAAGTCCCCCAAAGCGCGGTCGCGCTATGGCCACTTTGCCCGCGCTTTGCCTGCAGCAACTTTAGTGACACTTTAGAGGCTGTTTTGACCCCCTTCGAGTTGGAATTTGGACTCGGAGTAAAAATATGAATTGTAGCTCTTCGAGTTAGCTTTCCATTGATACCAAATTCAGCTTCATCCGACTACTGTAGCTCCCAAACCAAGCATTGAAAGATAGATGTGTCAAAATAAGACTCCAATGCATGACCCGGATTTAAGCGTTCTTTTCACACAAGCTCTTGGGCCTTGGTTCTTCCAATCTTCACTTGTATCACTCTAAGATTCCTTAAACTCCACCATATTCCTCTAATATCCATCCCGTCCATGCTTGTTTACCTAAAGATCTGCAAAACCGAACAAAACAAGCGCAAAACCCGAATTTCCTAGAAAACCTAAAAACCTAAAAACTAAGCTAAACTAAGCTAAAACCATGCAATATAAACATAAATATGCATCCTAATCACTACCTAAATGCAAGCTATCAGTACGTACGCAAGGGCCTTGAGATAAGCCCATGAATCTCGGACGCATATAATAAATCTACTTCCAAATTAGAGGCCATTTTCTCGGCTTTTGAAACTGATAATATATTTTATTATTAAACTACATAAAAATATTTATTATAATTAAAAATAACTATTTAATTAAAATTTTATTTTAATCATCATAAAAAAATTGATGTTTTTGAACTGTTAGTCAACTCGACCCGTCCAACATCAATTTTTTTATGATGATTAAAATCATTTTTAATTAAATAATTATTTTTAATTTTTTTGAACCATTGGTCAACTCGACCTGTCCACCCAATTAACTCGTGACTCTTAACGACCCGAATCTGAAATGACCGACCCGACCTGACCCGATTGACAAGTCTAGTGGTGGGTCGAAAAAAATTGCAAATTGTCTTCATTGTTTTATAGAAACAATAGTCTTTGGAACATGTAATAATAATAGAGGAAATTTCGTGTAAAACAAGCCAGCAATGGTTCCAACTTCCAACCAAAAGTTGTAAGAAAATGATTTAAAAGGAAATTTACAAGTTATAAGTTTGTATATGAGAAGTTTGTCGTAGACATGTCTAACTACTAATTTGAGAGGGCCGATAGCCCGATAGTATTATTTTTAAGCTCCGATAGTACCCCTTTTGTCTTATAGAAAATCTCCTTTTGTGCATATATGGTTGGATATTTGTGTTGTCCTTTAACTCCACAACAAAAAATGGTTTTTCTATCCTATGTCCTTAGAACATAGGTTAAGAGTATTAAGTCTAATAGGAAACTAATAAACCCTATTGAAAAAATAATTAGATCTAAATAAATACAATTTCCAAATATATTATTATTTTTAGCCTCTAAGACTATAGGTTAGAAAAATCGAAAAAAAAAATTATACATGAAAATAGAAAACGTGTTTCCCTCCTATAGATCTCTCAATTGTGAATACATTGGAACTTCAATTGTTTTACATTATCAAATTTGGGTTCCTCCTAAACACGGACAAATATTTTTCTTCTCTTTTTTTTAAAAAATTATTTATAGTAATACTTGAAATATAACAAATACAGATGTCCTAACCTATTTTCCTTTTAGGGTTTTTAACTTCTAAAAACAATATTTTTAATCACTGCATTCTAAAGTCAGATATGCTTAGGATGTGTTTAATATTGAATCTTCAAGATCTTTCCTTTAGGTGGAATTTAATACTAAATATTGTTAGTGCACTCTTTTATGTAGGTCTATTTAGATAGAAAATTAGGATAAATAGCTTATAGTCAGATTGCTTCTTTTTTTTGCTACAATTAGAATTTGTATAGTATAATTTGTTGCTTATTCAATTGCTCATATTAGACTAACGGTTAACTTACCTGTCTTGTTTCAATAGAGTTGGGTTAAAAAACCTTGTCAACACCCACCGATCACTAGGGGTGTTAAAAAATATCCGATCCGGTGATCCGACAATCCGATCCGCGAAAATGCGAATCCGTTGGAAAATTATCCGAATCCGATCCGATCCGAAAAAATTAGCCGGATCACTGGATCGGGTCGTCAAACCCCCCGGATATCCGAGGGTATAATACTATACACATATATTATGTGCAATAACAAAAAATTTAATAGTCCAAGTAGTTTTACGTGCTTCGACTTTCTAGTACTACCCCTTTTTTGTTTGTTTTTTTAAAATATTTTTAATATATTTCACCTCACAAATAAAATTAACGTTAAATAAAACCTAAATCGATATTTAACACCCTATTTTTATTTTATTTTAAATTATTTTTCTCTTTCTTTTATGCGGATGATTATTTGGATCATGATTTTTGGGTGAAATTTACCGACTGAATAAATTATTTGGAACTTAAATACAAAAAAATATAAAAATATGAATATTCGGATATTCGGATATCCGCCACAAATATCCGATCCGATCCGAGCTATACGGATCGGATATTCGAGTATACCCGAATCGAATACGGATATAGTTTTAGAGAAAAATTTATTACAGATATCCGATCCGATTAGCCGGATTGGATCGAATATCCGGTTATTAACACCCCTAGGCGATCACATGATAAACTCTTTCCCGGAATCCCAACAACCATACGCACTCCTTGTATATTATACTATTATCATTTGATTTTTATAATGCCAAAATAAAAAATGAGCTATAAAATCTAAACATACAAAAAAATCCTTATTTTATCAAATCACATCCATCTCACGTGCATTTTGTCGTTTTCCATAATCCATACTGTTTTTTTCCTTCCTTTTTTTTTAATTAAAAAAACCCAGATGGATGGATCATGGATGGATGGATTGATCCATTTACCCATAGTTATTATTCTGATGATTATGAAGGGTCTCTGTTAAAGACAGATTGATCTGCGGGACCCGGAGCGTGTACTGTGGGCCATATGTCCCTCTTCGCTGGCCCAATCAGTGTTAATGGCTTTTTCCCATTTGAGATATCACAAAAAACTTGCATCTTTAATTCTTTTTATCCGTTGAGCTTGGTCCAAGTCCAACAACTCCTACGTTTTGTGTCATTATATTATACGGAGTATATCACAACTCACAAGGCTATTAATAACCACTACAGTTTTCCTTCTGTCAAAAAAATTAATAACCAATAGTAATACAGTTGAGAACTTGAGCTACTTCCTTTGAGCGATATGAAAGCCAAGACCCGTGATTTTGAGATACAGTTTTTCTAACTAGAGCATAGCTCTTAAATGTTACTTAATATTTAAGGGGTTTTTAACCTATGACCAATCTATCAAAAAAAAACCTATGTCCAGAAAAACCATTTCGGATATCATAAGCTCAAATCATTCCGGCCTGTTGTGAAAATATAAAGATGCATTGAATCGATCAAGAAAATTGCGTTCTATTATCTGTTACTAGTATGTAGTAACAATTACATTTCGCGTCTGTCATGAAACTTTAGCGTGTCGACCTTCTTAGCTCTGATGACAAAATCTACACAGACAACTAAAATGGCAGCATTGTATGCTGGAATCACAAAATTCTCACCTGAGTCGTGTCATTTTGGTTGCATTTGATTTCTGGATAACAACAGAAAAGAGGGAACCTAAAGAAAATTCCCATCTCACCTGGTGATGTACTGTATATCTGCATGTTGTTTCAGCCATTCAAGAACCTTGGCTCCCTCTAGAACCTCTTGAACCTTCACAGATTAGAGATGCGCATATTAGCTAGCCATTAGAGTTTGCAAATTTTAGTACAGGGAAGCTACAAAATACAAGTTAGTATCTGAAACCTGTTTATAAAAGTTATAGTGACTTGTTTATCCGGTTCTTCATTGCTTCCATGTAAGGAATAATTTTAGTGCACTTGTGAATTATAATCTTTGATTTTTTTTTTTAGAAAAAAAAAACTAGTTTTGCCAAATGAAGTAGTTTTTTTTGTGCATGGGTAAAATTTACGAACCTGTTCTTTGACACGCTCCTCATCATACTCTTGTTGATGTGCCTTCAATTCTTCTATGGAGTTCTGGACCTCTTTAACCACTTCATCCGTCGAAAACTGCATTTCAACATATTTTACTGAATTACAGTCAATCTATGAAGCCAGCATAGCAGAGTATGACAGTTTCTCTCAGGCATCATTATGGCGGATTTATGGCACAAGTATGACAAGAAATTTTAGCATTTGAGGAAGGAAAGTACCTCTAAATTTTCTCTTTCAAATATATCTCCAACTGCAAGATTTTGTTTTATCACTTCAACTATATTTTCCTTTTCATGTTCTAGATATTCATTTACTGCTTTTGGACTTGTTAGAGATGCCAGTTGCTCCTCACTTAGCTTCATCTTTCCCTGGAGAAATAAATGGCAAAAATGAGAACAGTAACAGATAAAAAGCTTCATTATTCTTGACAATAGAAGCAAAATGCAAATATAAGTCAGGAAGAATAATGTTCTTCGAGTAAAAAACACGAGGAAAATTGATTTTATTTGCAACTTGTGATTTTGCTCAATTAAGACTGAAGAGCACATAGAACATGAGAACCAACCTGGATCTGTAATAGTTTTGCCCCATAAAGCTGTCTACCTTGTTCCTCAAATAAGGACTGAGGGATTTCAACTTCAACCATCTGGAATGATAAAGGAGTAAGAAATGGTTTATTAAAAGAATAAGTTACACATCAAAACACAAACACATTCCCTTGATAAAACAAAAGGCAAATTGGACTAGCTATCAGTTCACTTGTTCAACATTTGCTAAATTACATGTCAGCTCAAGTAAGCGCTAATTTACAGGATTAGTACTTATAGAAATGAGACGAGGAATAAAAAAGTCAAAATAACTATTGAGTTATTAAGTAAATGACACATTGCCAGATGCAAGAATATCATGGTAAGATCTACTGTTAGCATTAGCTAAAACACAACAACGATAGAAAAAATAAGACTCTTTGTTCTATATCTGCAATTTTACATCATAGAATCATGTCAGCATTATGATACGATCCTTCTAAAATTAATTAGTTTAATTAGTCTATTATTTTCTATTTGAGTCTATTATCTTTTATTTTAGGAAATATCTATATTATTTATCTTGTTTTCTTTATTCTTAGAAGTAGGAAGATCTACGTTATCTTTTTAAGGCTCTTTTATATCTCTAGCTTCCTATATATAAGGATATACCTAGGGTTATTGTATTCACATCCAGAATTTTAATAAAAAATCAGAAACGTTGGATCCAACACAATTCCTCTTGGCGAGATGCTTGCCTAAGAGTGGTTTCCTCAAGCGAGATACTCCTTGAGTGGGTTCTATCACATTATATACATAATTTGTGGCCGATGGAAGAGGAGAATGAACCTGGCGAAGCTGGTCCAGAATGGCATTGTCGGTGGCTTGTTCCTTAGCTCTTTGCTCAAGCTCCTGACACTGTTGCAGCAACGACTCTTTGACCTATAATATGCAGAAATCATTTAAAGACGGTCAAATGAAATTGTGTTCACATATTTGCATCTGAAAGGTATTACCTGATCTAATGTTGAACATCCTGGAAGGAGCTTCTCGGCAATTGAATCATTCCATTCTGGAAGTTCTCTATAAAATAGCTCTTTACACTCCACCTAGAACGATATGACTGTTTAAATTTTAATGGTTTCCTTATTTTAGTTAACAGTAAACTGCATGCAGTGATGCAAACTATTGTGCATTCTGCATATATTAGCACTTAAGAATAGCAGTACATTAGAACGTATTTTGTACTACAAAAAAGCAATGCAAAAAATAAGGGAATTTCTAGCATAAAAGTCCTCAAAAATTTATACATAGTAAAAGCCAAGCAGTCACTTACCGTGAATTGAGCATTCACACCACGTAGATTATCTTGTCTCCATGACTCAGGAAACTGAAGTGGGAAGGATTTTGTTTCTCCTGATTGAATTCCAATTATTGAATCAAGGAACCCAGGAAGAACCTTGTCAGCATCTTCTGTGTCAAAATGGAAGCCTGGAAGAAGATGACAAGGTATGCATTAACAGAGAGAAGAAACAAAGACTTGATGATTGTACATCAAGCAACTGTATATTTTGTTTATGCACATTTCCAACTGCATATATATAGGAATAAAAGAAAAATGAAATCGAAGTCCAAAACAAGAGACTTGATACATGTATTTTGCTTGTATCTATCAAGTTATCTACGAACCACAGGTGAAAAACATGAAATGCTAGAGGAAAAGAGGAATGAGAAGATCAGTACAGCTGAACCAATTATGCATATTTTTGTCAGATTCTTATGGAAAATTATGCAACTATTGTAAAACAGTATGACATTGGTTACAGTTTCTCTATTCTATCCAATGAATAGTTAGAGGGGTTCTGGATTATATTGCTTTTTATACCCGAAGTTATTTCAAAAATTTGAGTAACCAGTTTCAACATATTGGAATTTTCTTACCAATTTTATGCATAATACTACCTTTAAGTATGAAGGGCGCATACATTCTAATCACGGGCAAATTAAGAAAAAAGAGCACTCTTGATCTGCAGAAACAGGTCCCTAATGCCGTGACATGAATCAAATTTCTTACACTTCGACAATGGAGATTACCAAAACTATAAGATTTGGCTAATTACCATGGTCTAAATGCTGCAACAACAAAGGAGATACAGTTCTCTATCTTCTGTACAGCTATATTGAGAAGGCAGTGCTATTTATACAGTATGTGTGCCCAATTATAATACTACATCCTACTTCTAACTGCTTGAACATAAAATCTAGAACTAGAAACTAGTTAAAACATACAAGTAATCAATATGTGTGTCAATTAAAGATGCTCAAGATCTTTGGTCTCTACCCGGACCCGATGAAAAAAATTGGATCAATTCTTATAGACTCGTTGAGACGGATTCTGTGCGTCAATTAAAGAGTTTATTATTATGGGCAGAATATTCACACAAACAGCCATTCAACTCTGACTTTAAGTGGGTACATATAAATAATTCAATAGGTATACAAAGCTTGACCAATTAGTAAGTCCAAACCTGTTTTCAGCCCATACATGTGAGACTGTGACTGGAATACAATTCCATGATAGGGCCATCTAAAACCTAGATCTGATTAACCAGTTATACTTTACCACTTGGCATGTTAAATATATTGCAAACAACAAGCAGGACATAGAGTTCTAGATGAAATAATAAAAAAAATTAAACTACTGATAAAAAGAGTAAACTTCATAATTTTTCACCAAGTGTGCTACTCTCGATAGAATACAGACAATGGGTGGGAACCAAACCTTTGCTCTCAGCAGATGGAATTTTTTCAGCATCACCAATTGTTGTTGCTGATATATCAAGTACCGCCAGATCACCAACCTGTGAATGCTCCAGATATTTATCAGACAACACTTAGGATGCAAGAAAATGTTAAGAAAAGCACTATCCAATCACAAGTCAGAAAATTGATGACATAATTCCAATGGCCATCTTGCAAATGCTTATCTCTATGAGCTGCTGACTTAAGATCATGCTCAACTACCTCTATTATGAAGCTAAAAAAACTAATTAGATCTACAGTTGAATGACTCAGTATGGAAAATAAACCTTTACTATTCTTCATATCTTTGTATCCAAGAAGACAAAATTCACAAGGTCATATAAATAAGAGATGACGTTTACCTCTAGCAAAAGTGGCACTTCAACTAATATAACTGTTCCCCATTTCATACTTGAGCAGTAAATAGCTAATTTTCATTCTGGAACTACTAAAATGCAAAATGTTTTTATTTTTATCAATCATATAAAAATAATGTGTGCAGCATATTCATGATAGGAACAAACATAGTGTTAAGCATCTGAGCTCCGACAGGAAAGACCTAAGCAAATAGCATTAAAAATTCAAAATAAAGAAATTAATTTCCCATGAATGAAAAAAAAAATGTATTTGCATGATGCAAAAAATCTAGAAAGAGAAGTATCACCTGTAGCCCTCGACCGGTGACAATTCTCAGAAGGCCTATTGATTTATGGCGCCGTCTAAGTTCTATTTCACAAGCTTCTTCTGCAGTTATTTCACTGTCAAGCTCAACAACTACTTTCAAATTCTTGTATCCATTTTCAGGAACCCATCTGATCTCAGGGGCCACATCAACAAGAATTTCATATCTGGATCATATTGGTTGACAAAAGAAGACAACCAGGTTATAAGTCTTGCAAACAAAAGAAACATGACTAGTCAAATTATGAGTTTTGCTCACATGTCCCATCAAGAACACATAGCAAGCAAGGTACCATAGACACAATTGCAAGGGACCACTCCACAAATAAATTTGTATATGGGAAC
Source organism: Fallopia convolvulus (assembly GCA_964016875.1). NCBI lineage: Eukaryota > Viridiplantae > Streptophyta > Magnoliopsida > Caryophyllales > Polygonaceae > Fallopia > Fallopia convolvulus. The sequence goes on from OZ024729.1 coordinate 48,271,445, forward strand.
CCAATTAAACACTTGGAAATTTAGTAACTTGTATTCTTTTTTTTACTACCTATGAAACAATTTGTAATACACCAAACCAAAAGAACCAAACTATAAAGGACTCACCTCACAGAGTTAGAAGACACGTATGCCTCCTCCATGTCAGGAAATTTAGTTGGAATGTGAATGGAATCTTGTAAAGCCTTCCCAGTTACCTAATAAAATCACACAAAGAAATTGTCTGGATTCTTATCAAGGTGTTTGTGCAAGTTATAGCAATAGAAAATACCAATGACATCGAATTAATTGAAGAGGGTAAATTACATTGTGACTTAAGTGAGCATTTAGCATCTGATCAGTTATGGCCATCAAAGGAGAGATTATTTTCCATGAATACCATTTCCACAGAGAGTAACTTGGGAAAAGAAAAACAAATCATACCAATGACATGGCATGTGGAAGAGTCCTCTTCAAAATGGACTCAACTGTAGCCGTTTGAACTTGTTGCTTCCCTACATAACTTAGCAGAATACCTTCCGGAATATCCTTTCCAGGGCGAAATCCAGGAATCTACACGGCGATAATATGAATATCACTTTCTTTATCATCGAGTAAAGTTTAAAAACATCTCAGCGATCAACTAGGAAGGAGAACACCAAAAAAATCATCTTAGATCTAAAGTTTATCACTGGTTCAAAGTAGACGTAGTTGTAATATACTTATTTCTATACGCAATGGATTTAAGTATTTATCACCAATAATCAAGGAGAAAAATAGAAGTTCATACAAAAGAGATCCTTTATTCCTCTTTTACTACTTAATACAAATACCACTCATCTAGAAAACATATGCAAACATATATCCATAGCCCAAAGAAAGTAAATGTTCAATCATTATCGTAATTCATACAACTAAAAATCGATTTAACTCCTTGCGGTTGTGGAGGGAACATACAGTATTAGTAAAATGTAGAAGAAATTGATAAGATATTCTACACAATTTTAGCATCCAGATTTTACATGTGAAATTAAAATCAGTTACCCCAAAGGATACACAAAGTTAGAGAAATTCCATGCTGATATACAATCAAACACATTAACATACCTTCGCCATCTTTGAAAACTCTCGAAGCACCCTCTTGTAACAATCATCGCATACAGCAGGCGGCACAACAACACTCAATTTCACCTGAAACGATATCAAGAAACCACAAATAAAACATTTCAAATCACATGTGCAAAGGATATCCAGAGTTCAGACCCCCAAATAGACAAACTGATTCGATTCACGAAGCTGGAAAAAGGCGCCCTCACACTAGAGTTCGGCTCTTGAGTTTCAGTGACGTGGAGCTCGGCGGGAAGCTTATCCTTCTTCACTTCGGACTCAATTTCGGCGGTGGCGGAAGAGCCAAAAGCGGTAGGCGGCGAAGATTTCGGAGATGCACGACAAATTGGGCGGGAGGAGGAGGAAGGATAATAACTATGGAGAGAAATTGGGAAATTGAGAGAGGAGAGGGGAATGGACAAAGAGAGAGAAGAATTTGGAAGTAGAGGGAGAGAAGTGGAGGATGTATTTGGAAGAAGAGCCATTGAAGACGATGAGCAATTACAAAGAGCCATTATCGCTCTCATCGTTGGTGTGGACTGTGGAGGAGGGAGAGACGTTGAACGGAGAGGCTATTCGGATAAAGGAAATTTCAGGTTTTGTCTTTTGGTGCCCAAGAAAAAAAATTTATTCCTCTTGATACACTTGAGGTTTTGGCTTTTTCCGTTGATGCCCCTCTCCGGTTCAAATTAGCTAATTTTAAACTTATCATTATGTTCATCACCCTTAAATTAGTAGGATTCAACTCTTAAAACACCTAAAAATAAAGAATTGTTTAAAAATTCAAATTGATGTAGTTTGGTTATGAATTTTGATATTTTAATAGTCAAATCCTACTAATTTAAGGGTGATGAACATAATGGTAAGCTTGAAATTGGTTAATTTGAACCGGAGAGGGACGTCAACGGGAAAAGCCAAAACCTTAAGGATACCAAAAGGAATAAGGTTTTTTTTTGGGAACCAAAAGGAAAAGGAAAAAACCTAGGAGCACCAAAAGGAATTTCTCTTGAATAAACTTCTGTGTTGGTAAAACTTTTTTCAAGTTAGCTTGATGCTAAAAGGTTTTTTTTTTCTCAAAAACCAACGTACTATTAAAATATAATTTTTTAAAAAAAATTAAATAAAAATACTTTTTATAACACAGACACCAAAATTCAACAATCTTAAATTATTTTTAGTAAATCTATCTATCCATCTACATACTAAAAAATAGCATTTTGACATATGTCAATCTCTAATTAATTTAGTATACGTGTTATAACCATATTTATTTCACATATATAAACGTCACGTCACCTCATTAATCATCTAAAAAATAATTCAAAATAATTTTAATGAAAAATATTTATAACTAATTAAATATATTCTTATCTCGATTTGCTAAAAAGAAAATAACTAAATCTAATACATCAATTCAAATCTTTAATTTCTCCTTTATTAATTGCAGATTTACTTTCTTAATTATATTAACATTGATTTTATAAAAATATCAATATTAATCCTATTTATTCAGATAAATTTAAAATAAAATTATATTTAACTATCTCCTTTAACCAAAGTCGTACATAGCACTAGTACATATGCTAGTTTTATCCTAATTGGACCGAAATGTCCTTTTATTTATTTTTTAAAAAAATTATTCATTTAGAAAAAGTAGTAAATTAATTTTTAAAAATATAAGGTGGTTTATTAAAAAATTCATAATTTAGTAGATGTTTCTTTCAAAAAGATATAAAAAATTTGCTAAGTGAAATATATTTATTTATATAAAACTTGATTTCATTTTTTAACAAATTAAAAAACATGACTAGTTTATGTGTGTTCGAAAAGACCTAATCCGAACTCATGATCCAAATATCCTGGTGCTTTTGGAGACTAAAATGAGTGGCGAACAAGCATATAAAGTCTGTGAAAAGATAGGTTTTGATGGCATTGTCAAAGAAGAGGCTAGAAGGCTCAAGGGAGGTATCTGGGTTCTCTGGAGGAAAGATAGAGTTAGCTTAAGTGATTTTGACGTGCATCCACAGGTGGTCACGATGAAAGCCACAAAAGCGGGTCAAGCGTCTTGGTTTTCTCTACAATCTATGCAAGTCCACAACCCAAGACTAGAGAGGAACTATGGAAGAAGTTGCTAGATTTTAAGTCGCTCCCGAATCAGCCATGTCTACTAATGGGCGACTTCAATGAAACGGCTTTGATCGAGGAGAGGATATGTGATTCAAAAGAATTGATAAGAAGAAGCAGGAAATTCCAAGAATGGACTGAGTAGATGGATTTGATGGACTTGGGGTACTCGGGGCCTTGTTTTACATGGAATCGAGGAGAGGATGTAAAAACTCGAACTAGTGCCCGCCTTGATCGTGCTTTATGCAACATGGCATGGAGACGACAGTTTGAAGAAGTGGTAGTATGCCACCTGACTACAATTCACTTTGATCATAGTCCCATTTATATGAACTCTGAAGGCCTTCATGGATTAGGTCTTGGAGACACGCCTTTTAGGTTTCAAGTTGCTTGGTTGTTACATGAAGAGTTTCAACAGTTTCTTGTGGATAATTGGGATAAAGATGCGAAACTTCCTAATGCTCTTGCTAATCTGGTTGTCCAACTCAACACATGGAATAAGGAAGTTTTTGGTAATCTCTTTAGAAGAAGGAATCGGCTATGGAGGAGAATTGAGGGAGTATAGAGAAGGTTGTGTGGGCGGCCTACTCGAAATTTGATTCTTTTGGAGGGGAAGCTTAAGAAAGACCTCGAGGATGTGCTACAACAAATTTATCTCTTTTGGGTTCAAAAGTTAAGAACTGATGCATTACGGGATGGAGATTGAAACACTTGATATTTCCATGCATGTGCGGTTATAAGAAGAAAGAAAAATAAGATTGATGCTCTTCAAGATGATCTTAGGAACTAGGTTTAATTTGGGGTGCTATTGATCTCCAACTAATGGTAACGAGGAACTTTGAGTATCTTTATTCTGATGATACGGGGTTCAGCGGCCCGTTTGATGTACCACAAGGACAATTTCCTATTATATCAATCCTAGATTATGACATTCTGTATAAAAAATTTGATGGCCATGAAATCAAAGTTGCATTGCATAGCATGAGTCCATTAAAATCACCTGGACCTGATAGTTTCCAGGCCGTTTTTTATTAGCGGAAATAGAGTACGGTTAAGGAGGTGGTGGAAAGGAATGCCCTTCAAGTGCTGAATGATGGAGCGAGTCCTGCTTATTTGAATGAGACCTTGATAGCTTTAATACCAAAGGTGGATATCCCTCAATCGGTGAACCAACTTCGGCCAATTAGTCTTTGCAACATAGCCTTTAAAATCATCATCAAGGCTATTGTTCCAAGACTCAAGTTGGTCATGAAAAAAGTAGTTTCGCCAACGCAATCAAGCTTCATATCGGGCGGACAAATTTCGGACAATATAGTGATTACTCAAGAAGTAATGCATTCGATGAAAGCTAAAAGAGGTGCTCGAATGATGGCTTTGAAGATTGATCTCGAAAAAGCTTACGACCGGCTTAAATAGGCATTCATAGAACATACGTTGCAAGAGTTGAAGCTGCTGGTTGAGATGATAATGGTCATCATGAACTGTATCAATTCGTGCAACATGAGGGTTATATGGAATGGGGAGATTGGGTCGGGTTTCGTTCCGACTCGTGGGATTAGACAAGGGGATCCATTATCACCCTACATCTTTGTTCTTTGTATAGAGAGGTTGGGTCACATTATTGATGAAGCCGTTGCAAGTGGAGCGTGGAAGCCGATTCAGCTAAGCGTCTTTGGACTTGATTTGACTCATCTATTTTTTGCGGATGACTTAGTGTTATTTTTTGAAGCTTCCATCGATCAAATTCAAGTTATTCAATTCTACCTTGATAAATTTTGCCAAGCGTCGAGGTAAAAATCAACATTCAATGTTTTTCCAATAGCACGCCTATTGACATTGTGGAGTCCATCGCATCAAATATCGACATTCCTGTCACAAAGGACTTGGGAAGATGTCTTGGAGTGAACCTGACCAATGGAAGAGTGGGCAAAAATCAGTTCAAGCACATTGTTGAAAGGGCGAACCAAAAATTGATGGGCTGGAGGGCAAAGTATCTTTCCATGGCCGGAAGAGTCACACTTGCTAAGTCAGCTATTGAAAGTGTTCCATATTATGCAATGCAAACTGCGGACATTCTCCTTCACATTTGTGATTTTATTGAACAAAAAACGAGGATCTTTATTTGGGGCTCATTGAAAGAGAAGAGGAAAATCCATCTCCTTAGTTGGGATAAAATTAAGGAACTGAAAGAAGCAGGAGGCTTAGGCATGACGAGCATGAGGCAAGCCAATAGCGCTTTCATGACTAAGATGGGCTGGCGTATGCTCAGGGAACGGGAATCCTTGTGGTCGAGGTTTGTTCGGGGGAAGTATTACCATGGTCGCTACGACCAAGACATGTTCCAACAACAACCAAGCGCTTCAAACCTTTGGAAAGGGGCGGTCAAGGCTAAAGGCATTCTTAATCAAGGGTTGAGATCGACAATTAGAAATGGTAGAAATACCCTCATCTGGACCCACTTGTGGGCAACTGACATCCCGCTTGAAGATATGGCAACGGCTGAGATCCAAGAGGCTGATTTGGTCCAAACAATAGAGGAATATCGATTTGATGGTGGATGGAAGTGGGACGAATTTGCCACTTTATTGTCGGAGCAAGCGCTTAGTAGGATAGCCAAGATACAACTGGTGGAGGAAGAGGTAAATGATAATTTCTTTTGGAAAGGCGCCAGGAATGGAGAATTCTCAATTGGCTCAGCTATTGCACTTATTCGACAAAGCTCGGAACAAAATAATGATACCAATTGGAAGAAAATATGGAAGATCAAGGCTCCAGAACGAGTAAAAATGTTCATTTGGATGCTTGCTCATGACTGCATTCTTTCTAATGTTCAACGAGTCCGTCGTAGACTCACGACCAACCCCTCGTGCAACACATGTGGGGCGATAGTTGAAACTGCACTACATATTGTCTTGGATTGCAATGAAGCTAAGAAGGTTTGGGACCAGTTTTCTTATGCATGTTACGAGGGCCCCTAATTTCTTTAATGAGGATTTACAAGGGTGGCTCAGATGGAATCTGAACCAATCAGGTGCATGGCTTTCCATTTTCTCCACATGTGTGTGTGTGTGGTGGATATGACGATGGAGAAATGTACGTATGTTCAGCGACGCTATCAAAATCCCAAACGCCAAATTTGAACTTATACAGCAACGGGCTAATGAATTCAAGACGGATAAGAGAGTGCAAGAGATACAAGAGAATGTTAATGACTCTCCTAGTCGGGCATTACAACAATGGGCTTGTCCTCCGGTCCTCTTGTATGGTACAAGCTTAACTTTGATGGATTATACAGAGCTAGAGAAATTATAATAAGAGCAGGTGGATTAATCTACAATCATGCAGGTCAGTTTATCAAAGCTTACACAACATCAGGAATAGGAAGCTCAACTTTTCGTGCAGAACTTCTGGGTATACTCCAAAGCCTAACCATTGCTAGAGAGCTTAGGATAAGTAACCTCCAGATTAAAGTTGATGCAGCTGATGTTACTTAGTGCCTTCTCAGTTCAAGAGGGCCTTCGAACAATGATTATGCCATGGTTTCAAGATGCCGACATGCTGGAATATGAAAATTAAGGTGATTCCTAGAGGAGCCAATAAAGTTGTAGGCTGGCTTGCCAAAGAGAATGTAAAGATGTTGAGAAATTTTACTCTCTTTAATGACCTATCTAATGAGCTTAAGAAGATTTGTGATATTGATATGTTGATTTCATCCATGTAATCCTTATTCTATTTTTTTTTGGTAGAATAATCCTTATTCTATTTATATGAATAAAACCGAGCACTAGTTCTTTTTTAGGCTCCATTTGGTTGCAATTCATGGAAATGTAAACGGAATGGAAATGAATGTAATCCGATTTAGTTTTATGATACATTTACAAAAAAAATCAACTTGTTTTGCACAACCTTTTATCCATTGTTAAAATGAGATTGCTCCACCTCAATCATTCTTCCATCAAGGGGTGGGGTAACAAAATGGTGGAATCACTCCCTTCCATCTCACTTTTACAATGGATAAGTTATTGGATGATTTTTTTATATAAATGTATCATGACACTAAAAATAGTCTAGATTCATTTCGTTTTCGTTTGCGTTTTCATATGTCACGACAAACCAAACGAAGACTTAGTCTTTTATAACCAAAAACAAAAACAAAGATTTTATAACCAAAAACAAAACCCTAAACCCTAAACCCTAAACCAAACGAAGACTTAGCCTATTACGAAGATTTTATTTGGCGCCCGGTCTAGGGGGTAGGTTGGCAGGCCTACGCGGCGCCCCCTAGAGCCGTTACGGCCAAGGACGCTATGGCCGTTACGGCCACAAGACCTATGGCCGTAACGGCCAGATGTTTAAAAAATTCAAAAAACTTGCATTTATTGCCAACGCTCTACCTAACAATATTTATTGCCCGCTCTTTTTAACCTTATACACATTAAACTCGAGACTCAAACCCTCCAACACTCCCCTCTCTTCTCTTCTATCCTCTTCTTCTCTCCAAAAACCATGTCCAATGAAGATTACATGCATAACTATAATTTGACGGAGAACTCGCTTCGAATAGAGCACAACGAGATAATTACTTCATACCAAAGTTGTTATACCCTCGTTTTAGTTTTGTGATTTTAATGTTTTATCTAGTAGGCCCTCGTTTTAGTTTGGATTTCCACGGAAACAATTGTTTTTGCCTTTTCGATTCAATTTGGTAAGGAAATGGGGCGCGACCGTTATGGCCAAGAGGCTTCTGGCCGTCACGGCCATAGCACTCCCAGCCGTAACGGCTGTATGTGCTATGGCCGTGACGGCCAGAAGCCTCTTGGCCATAACGACCGCTTCTTGTTTAGCCTTATTGGCATGTTCTAACAGTTTCTTTCCCAACATTACAGGAGGAAAATGAGGTTTACATTGGGCTCAATGATCTTCAAATAAACGATGAGAGTACGTATCAAAATGTGCCGGACACGTCAACCGTGTTTGGATTTCCGAATTATGTCCAGAGTACACCGGTTGTCGGATTCCCATCTCATGCTCCATTTCCCTCGGGGCAATTTGTTCATACACTGGACTACATGCAGTCTACACCGACCATGTTCGGATTCCCGGGGTTTATACCAGTACAGACGTGGCAAGTACAGTCTACACCGGCCATGTTCGGTTTTCCGCCTCATGCAGCAGCGCCGAATGAGCAAGTACAGTCTACACCGGCCATGTTCGGTTTTCCACCTCATGCACCAACGCCGAATGAGCACGTACAGTCTACACCGGCCATGTTCGGTTTTCCACCTCATGCACCAGCACCGACTAAGCACGTACAGTCTACACCAGCCATGTTCGGTTTTCCTCCTCTGAGTAGTCATCTGTAGTTTGCAAATCACACAGATGAGGTTGTAGAGGAGGTGTCAGAAGATTATTCGCATTTGTTTACCACTGGTACAACATTTGAATCTCGAGAGGAGGCCATTTCTTGGGTTAAACAAGTCGGTATCGAAAATAACATGTGCATAATAATAGGTTGGGATAGAAAGTCAGATGTGACTCATCTTGGAAAGACATGGCCGTAGCGGCCACAGTTCAAATGGCCGTAACGACCACAAGTGAAAAGGCCGTAACGACTGTTTACTATATGACCTTTACGGCAAGTGCTTGCAGAGCCATTACGGCCTGTTTCTGCAGAAAACAGAATTGCGTTGAGATGATTATTGACATTCTGTTATAGGGTGGAAGGACAACACTCAGCATTCAAAGACTGGTTGACTACATGCCACGTGAGATTGGACACAACATTTGATCAATATCATTCCTTATTGCAGATCCAAGTGAACGAGATCAAAGCTTCTTTGAATCGGTGTCGTTTCAGGATGATGTCTGAGTTGATTGGAGTTGACATTTTCAGACTGTTAAACTACACAGTCTCAGACAAAGGAATGAAGATTCTAATGGACGAGTATGAGAAAGGGGAAGATGCACACCTTGACCCTAACTGCAGATGTCTGTTGCCAGTGACACATGGGTTGCCATGTGTCCACAACATTGCACGATATGTGTCCCAGGAGACGCCAATTCCACCTACTGCAGTGCATATCTTTTGGCGAACACTTGACCTAGACACGCCCATATTGCCTAATGAAGAGGTGGAAGGCACAAAGCGCAGAGTTGCAAGATCACTGATGGATGACTTCATGAACAACGAGTTCTCTGAAATGACAATTGATGAACAATACAATTGTGCTCATGATATCCGCAAGCTAGCCCGAGCAGATAAGAGGAAAGTCAAAGAACCTGTAGTTCGAAAGCCAAAGGGAAGACCCAAGAATAGTCCAAACAAAAGAATTCTATGTGGGTGGGAGCAAATTGACAAAGAGCTGGACGAGACTCCTCCAAAGAAGCCTAGAGGGCGGCCCCCAAAGTACCCAAGTCCACCCCTAACTCCATCAGAAAAGAGCTCTCCTAACACTCCACCACTTACTTTGGATCCATCACCCGGTCCTTTGCGGTTCATTCCGATGTGTATGAAGGATTTCTTTAGGGGTCACTATGCGATTGTTGCTGATGAAAATTGTGGGTTCAGAGCCATTGCAGAATGTCTAGGGCTTGGTCAAGATAGATGGCGCGACGTCCGGACTCAGATGATGATGACTGTACTCGAGCATGCCAAGATATTTGACCGCGTTTTCCTTCATTATACAGCTATTGAGATGTCCTACAAGCTAGAGTGGGAAGAGCCAGGTTTCGCCCCCTGAGAGAGGTGGTTTAGCCTTCCAGACATGGGGCATTTGGTTGCTACAACATACAATTGCGCCCTTGTTGTTGTGGGGCGACAACACCAAACTTATCTTCCCTTAACTGTCCCCCCCAATTGGAATGGGACCTTGGAGAATGGAGTCATCTTCATTTTCTTCGAGACCGTTTGTGCACATTTTGAGTCGGTAAGTTATTGACTTTTTTAACTATTTCGAGTTTTTATCGGTTATGTATAACATTTAATGTGTTAGTTATTTGTTTGTAGGTGTTCTTCCATCGGTAGTTCCAATGTGGAAACATCATTGTGACACGAGCGCATTTAGCATTTTGCATCAATTGCTCCAACGACTTAACAAATACAGATTTGCTCCCAAGGATGATCATCCCATTTTAATGGACCTAGATTCTTCAATGTAGTTTGCATCAAAAAACATTCTAAATATGTAATATTACTTTGAAGTTTCTACTTAGTTTGCTTCCATATGCGAGCATAATCATAATCCTACATAGTGACATCTACAAATCAAAACATAAATCCGAACTACATAAGCAAAACATAAATCCGACCTACATAATCAAAACATAAATCCGAACTACATAAGCAAAACATAAATCCAACCTACATAATCAAAACATAAATCCGAACTTACATAATAAGCAAAACATAAATCCGACCTACATAATCAAAACATAAATCCGAACTACATAACCAAAACATAAATCCGAACTACATAATAATAACATATAAATCCCTAGGCATCATCATCTGACTGGTCATCACCATCGCCATATCCAGGAACCGCTCCTCCCATGATCTCAATAGATCTCTTGATAGCCTCTTGTACCCCTGCCGCCCATGGTGCAAGATAACCTAACGCCTCCTGCATGCGCTGCATATATAACAAAATAATTATTAGCTAAAAACATCAATTATGTAACAAAGGCAAACAATCCCAACGTTATACCTCCTCAGCAGTCGTGGCGGGCCGACTAACACGTGCGTGTGTACGAGGTAGGAACCAAGCCAAGTAGTCCTCAGCACACTCGGACAGATCATCAGTCATAGGAGATCCCATCGTGTCTAAGCTGATACGGTGCACGTCCCTAGATCTCCAAACCCAAGTGGCTGTGTCAAACTCTACCTTGTACCTTGTCAAGTCTCCAACTCGAACGATAGTCTTCGGCATAATAACATCCTCAGGTATCCTCTGTACACGCCCAAACTGCCTAGCGCATCGATCTGGCATGTATGGCTCTGATATAGCCAGAAATGATAGCAGCTCATGAAAACAAGATGAAGCATATGCATCGGTAAAATCTAAATCCCCATAGGGCATCCAAGCCACCTGATTCAATTTCGCATGATAAATGAAGTCCTTTTGGAAACAAAATAACCTTAAATACAACTTGTAAAGAGTATACTCACATCTGCCACCGTCATAGCATCAAGCTCTGCTCTGTAGTTGCGCCCAACCTGTACTGTACCACCATCTCCCCATATTTGAGACCATCTCGCTCCCTTCAGTAATGGTAATGGCATCCCGGCGGGACGAAGTAATGGAAAGTACATGAAGATCCAAGACTAGATAAAAAAACATCGGACTGGTCGAGTGGGACTGCTAATATTAGCCAAAATAAAAAAAATAAAAAAATTAGTTCGATCAATTACCTGTAATAGCGTGTAACACATAGAAGCTCCTCTAGCCCCGAACCTCGAGCACTCACCTAGTCTCCTATACAGATGAGCCAGTGCAGCAGAAGCCCAAGACGTACTCTGTACATCTTGGTGATCCTGTACCATGTCCAAGTATGTGATAGAGATCCGATGCTGAGACTTGTCAAGACAGATAGTCGACGCTATCAAGTATAGTAGAAAACCAGAAGCGACAGTCTCAGAAGAAAGGTCGTTGTCCGCGTCCATGCAATACTCCTTGAGATGTACATGTGACACCGCCCTTATCAAAATGTGGGCGGCTCATCCAAGCATCATCCATCTCGAAGAACTTTGCGAATCGAGATCTCTGAGAGCCTTCAACATCATCTGGCAGAACTGCATCCCCGTCGATCGGAAGGCCGAGGATGAGCGCAACATCATGAAGCGTGATCGTCATCTCGCCCCATGGCATATGGAAAGAACTGGTCTCTGGATGCCATCGCTCAATAAATGCATCTATAAGGCCAGTATGAACATGCTGATGCATAATACTCTGCAGATGGGCAAGCCCGCTGGCCCACACAATATCAATCCAGTCGTTAGCTCCCGCCTGTGGCCAGTCTGTCAGCTGTGTGCGTCGGAACTGATACTTCAGAGGACCTCGATGACGCTCCTGTAATACATTAAAGTACAAAACATATTTTAATTTCAAATTCAAACATAAGTATCAAACATTATTATCAAATATTTTAAATAGTTTACTTACATTGCCAGCGTATATGTGGTGGGCCACATGCTCCTCGAAGCCCAACAGTAACTCCGGGATCTCTGGGCCTCCCGGTGCAGAATGGGTGAGCAATGGCTCGATCCGACGACGCTGACCGGGTCGGGTCTGTCTCCTCTGTCTAGACCCTCCCGTCGGAGCTGGCACAGGGTCTGCGCCTCGCCTGCCAGCCGCTCGTCCCCCAGCACCTCGTCCCTGTCGAGAATGTGGTGTCAGTGCAGTAGGAGCATGGACGGTTGTCTGATCCTCAACAGAATGTGAGCTACTCCCCGTCTCGAACTGTGAGGAGTCGAACAAGGTCCGGCGCTGCCCCCGTCTGAAGTGGTAGGGCATCACCGGAAAGGGATGAACCTCGGGGGCCACAGGGACCTCCGGAACCTCCGGGGCCACAGGGACCTCCGGAACCTCCGGGGCCACGGGAATCGGTTCCATCTGCTCGATACGCGCCTCACGACGTCGATAACGAGCAGACCGAATCTCTATACCCGTCTCTAAGCACCTCGATGTCTGACCTACGAAAAAAATATGATTGAAATTATTCAGGTGGAATTTACAGTCGGAGGAATGGCAGAACGGCTTTGAACCGCCAGAAGCAAGGCCGTCACAACCTTATAAAGCATGGCCGTGACGGCCATTTGAGTCTTGGCCGTGACGGCCAATCGACTCGTGGCCGTGACGGCCATTTGAGTCTTGGCTGTGACGGCCAATCGACTCATGACCGTGACGGCCACGAGTCGTCTTCAACCTCGCGACGCCGTGACAGGCCTACGCGAGTCGGGCCGTTTTTTACCCAAATTTCAACCTCCGATCTCCACATTTATGCCTAAATCGGTTTTAATCTATCAAAATAGGTCAAAATCTTTAGGATAAAGCTTCATTAGATAAATTTTAAAGTTAAACCTAAATTTTTCTAAAAACCTAGATCTAGAACTTGAAATGAATTCAAATGGGTAAATTTGTAGAAATAACTTACCATGATTGTTGTAGGAGTGAATTTTGTGGAGTAATATGTACAAAAAAACTTGCCTTGAAGCCCTTGAATTTCCTTAAGTGTTGTATAGCATGAGAGAGTGAAAGAGAGGAGGAGGAGAAGAGAGTAAAAAATGAGAGTGATATGGGGTGTAAATTGTAATTAGATTTTATTTATATGTAATAGGGGTAGGGTGGATGTCAAAATAGGCTTTGTAGGGTAGGTGTGGCCCTTTATTATTACTATTTGTTTTTTTTTTTGTTAAGCGGGCCTGTCAAACAAGCCAGTTCATTCAACTGATATGTTAACAGCCCTAGGAAGGAGGAACAAGAAGCAGAACCAGAGAGAGTATAAGACGGAACGACGGACTCGGGAGAAAGATTCGAATTCTTCACCGCCAGCATATCTTCTCTGCCTCGTCAAAGTCTACAATTTCGTCTCAAAATTGATAGGTTTGAACTTGCCGTTCGCAATTGAATTTTGTTTCCTAATGTCTATGTCAACCGTGGTTCTTATTTCTCAATTGAGAATGATCCAAAATTTCACTTGTTTTTTGCCACTGGCGCCTGGCTGAGAATTCCCGGCCGTCGGTGGGGGCGGCCCCCCCCGCGCCCCCACCTGCCTCCGCCACTGGTTACATGGATAGATTGCTTTGCTAGAGGTTCAATGTTTAATTCTCTCCTTGCATGATAGTTAGTGCTTTTTCTTTTGTGCTAGAGGGTGTATGAAACAAGATAAGAGAAGAGAGCGGTAAGACTAGTGCTGAAAGCTGACTTACTCTGTGTTTTTTAATCTGAAAATTTATAGCTGCTCGTGCTTTTTCCTAACAGTTTGATTAATTAATTATGTATTAGACTATCAGTAGAATTTGTGTTAGCTGGGAGGGTAAACATGCTCTTTCTTTGTGTTGCTGTGTAGAAGGGAAGCAATGGCTTCTGGAAATGAATATTAACTTCTTGTGCCCACATTGGTTGCAAAAACTTTGAATTTACTTGTCCCAGGCAGCAACTACTGTAAATGAAAAAAATAATTTCTATTGCTTATTAGTTGCACTCTTTTATCCTGTTGCAATTATATAAAACTTATCCTTCATTATTTGAGTCAGCTTAAGCATGAAAGAAATATATGTAAACTCAGCTTATAAATAAAATTCATCGTACCAATAAGCTTTCTTCATCATTTGGGCTGATGTGGAATTCTCATTCAGAATTAGTGATAATGGTGAAACTTCTAGTGCTTATATATGTAACATGCTAAATTTAACAACTTCAGAGCTTGTATTGTCATTGAATGTCATGCCCTTTTGTTTCTTGCTGTTTTGTATAGTGAGAGGCTGCTATTAGTGTTTTCAGTAGGTTCCAGTCTCACTTTAATCAAAACAATTATTTTAATTCGCTGGGCAGAGTGTAAATGGAAATGAATTAGGAATTTTACATAGCTTCTCATATTGCTTTTATCTCAAACTTGATTGATGATATTTCTTATTCAGTATCCTTATGTTTGTCCTCTAGCTGAACAAGATTCAGAGTCCTGCAGCGATTGCTTTCCGAAACACCCGTGTGGGTGAAAAATCCAAGCTTAAAATATGGTATGAATCTTGTTTTTGTGTATATTTTGGTTGAGTGGTCAGGCTAACTGAAACAAGAATATGATATGGTATGAATCTTGTTTTTGTGTATATATTGGTAGTGGTCAGGCTAACTGATATAATAATATGATTTTCCTTAATGTTGTGGATTAATGAGATATTCTAAACAAATTGCTCTTTTTCTACTCTCCATACTCAGTTTTTACAATGGCATGACTGATCAGCCGTCCAATGATCCGACACAACTACAATTGAACGACTTCAAATCACACATGAGAGGCAAGAGAAATTTTTTTAGGGAGTTGGGTGCACAAGCTCAGCCCTGTTCTTCCGCCTCTTCTTCATCGTCTTCAGCCATGTGCATGCATAATTCTTTGCAGAGAGGCTTTCGAGTCGCCTACAAGCGGCGAAACCCTAGATTTTTTGTTCGGAACAGGCCAAGCGATGTTGAGGCGATCGCTTTTCCATTAGGGATGTCGATTGCTGTTGTTGTGGCACAGGTTTATTTTAATTTCTTCCTTATTGTTGACAATTAGTTTGCAACTTCACACACATTTCATGACTGATATATTCATTTTAATGACTAATTGACTACTACTTCAACATATATCTCTGTTTTCAATTTTATTTATCTTAGTTTTAGAATCTGATGCTAACTATGCTTTATTGCATCATTTCCATGTACTTTTGATTTATAGTTAAGAACTTGACTGTTTTGCTTGTTGCTCTCAGGTTCTGGAAAACACTGATGCAACCTGGAAGGAAATGCCTGTTAATCATCTATCAATGGTAATCCAGTTAATTTTCCAAGTTCTTAGATATGTACAAACTCATTACTTCCTATATGGCTTCTTCAGGCAGTAGGAAAGAATGCTCAACTGAAACCACTAAGCATTGCACTTCCAATGGGCTTTTATTGGTGAATGGCAATTAGTTGTCATGTTTGATCCCCCTCCCTCTATGTATCGAAGGAGAAAACATCTTGCTATGAAGCTGTGTGAATGTGATGGTGTATACCACCTCATTTATATCAATTGCTGCAAATATTATGATTACAAATACGAGTGCAAAATGCTAGTTATTGATAGATTTTCTGAATTATATTTTCTTTACAGATCTGCAGTTCGGCCGTGAGAGAAGCTTTATTTAATGTGAGTCGAACCTTGACTCTAGCTAGTTCATTTCTCCTTTCTTGATGCTAAATATGCAGATGTAACATCTCATTTTATGGCCAGGTTTTTGGTGATAAGTTCGAGCCTTTTGCAAGTAATTTTGAGAAAGCATTTGGCAGCACCTTGAAAACTCTAAGATTGGTTAAAGGTTCATCAGTGGAGAACCCGAAAGACCGTCCGAACAATTTCATATTTAAGGATAATACTACAGGAATGACTCCAATATTAAGAAAATGTTCTGGGAGGAGTTTTAATGACGTCTGCCAAAAAGAGTCAAGGAGATTTGACACTAATGATTGCCGAACAGAATCATTGAACCCTATTGTTGCCTCTCAAGAAGAATCAAGCATTGGTGAAGATATACAAGAGAACCAGCCAACATTGACCCGGGAGCTCTCTTTGCAAGCCTCGATTGATCGAGAACTTTTTTGTGATTCAAGACCTCACTCAAGGAATAATTCAATGATCAGTACTTTTGAGAAATCTGTTGTGGAGCAAACCCGTGCAAACAATCTTAAGGCTTTTGAGATTGGTCTGACTATGAAAAAGTTGCACCTGAAAGAGACTCAGCTGACTCTCAATTCCGACTCAAACTTTCTCCAGAGGTGCAAGTTATCCATGGGAATCTCAAAGGCGTCTTTTCAAGCCGAGAAGTATAAGACTCAAATGGAAGACACAAGACACGCTGAGCTGATCAGGAATTGTATAGACTGTCTGGTTGCTGGTTTATTTATTATGTCGTCTCTCATTATTTATGGAACTTATGTTTATTCATACAAAAGGATCATGGAAGCTACGTCATCCTGCAATCGCTCCACGGTAAGACGATCTTCAACCCTGACACTGAGTATCACTAAAAAGCAATTAGAAAAGAAAAATAAGAAATTTGCAAGACCCAATAAAATGCATGAGTTTTTGTCTGGAAAAGACAGCAACACATTGATTCTTGCATAGGTTTTAATTTTCCATGACTTAAGAATCAGTTTCCCAAGCATATCCTTTTTGAAACTTCATTGATGAATGATTGATGACAGATAACAGTGTTGTTTTGTTACAGGAGTCAAATTCCTGGTGGGGTATCCCGAAGCCAATGACATCCTTCAATTCAGGGTTGCAGACATTAAGGTGCCAAGTTCAAGTGATTAGTCGGATGCTATTTGGTATTTTAATAATTCTGGCAATTGGGTATTCAATTTTCCAACGCGCAGCAGCTCCTAAACAAACAATGCCGGTGACTTTCATACTTCTGCTGCTCGGAGTCTGCTGTGGTGTTGTTGGGAAGTTTTGCATTGACACTTTGGGAGGAAGTGGTTACAACTGGCTCATGTACTGGGAAATGCTCTGCTCATTGCATTTCTTTGTGCACATGTTCACGTCTTTCGTCTTTGCCTTGCTTTATGGGCCCATTAAGGTTTCTCAAGGAATGGAAGGGCGTGTCATGTTTCCCTACTGGATGAGGCGCGTTCTGTTTTACATGTTAGTTCTTCTGGTTCTGCCAATGCTCAGTGGTCTCATTCCTTTTGCAAGCCTAGGGGAATGGAAAAATCACTTCTCCTCGCTTGTTTCGAACCTACTCTTAGTTGCACAAGATGAAGATTGAAGTGCTAGCAATGAAAACTGAAAAGCCTTGTTCTGGGTTAGTCTTTCGAAACTTTATGATGCTGCCTGTAACTTGTTCAAGCATTTATTTTATATGGATAGGCAATGCGTGACATGGTGAAGAATATTGCTACCCCCATTATTGATGTGATCCCTAAAAATATTAAGTAGACTGCGTTGAAATTGAGACTTTCAATCTGGGAACTCTGCCTCCACTTTGTAAGGTTTCTTCCATTCCATGTCAGATCTTGTGAGGAGGGAGGGATGTAAGGTTTTTTAAAATTCTATTACTTGAGAAGAACTACATGATGATGATGATGATGATGGGAAGAACTACATGAAGAGAAAATGCTTTGTTATATGAGCATATGTCAAATTTTCTTTCTTTTTTCTTATGTAATAGGGGCATTCCAAAAAAATTTACATCGAATATAGAAGCTTTCAAATCTCATAACATACACTCAATTTAATTTTTAATTGTCTCTGCTTTTTATCATCGAGGATCCTATATATATGTTTGTTGACAGGATATAACTCTGGAACTTGACTTCACAATGAACATTTCTATTGTGTTCATTAACATGGAAAATAATTCTGCATTGCTGTTAAGATTCCACTTGTCCTTTATGTTTTGGTCACGAGGTGTCCTTTTCTCTTTTTATCTACAAGATCATGTTGTGAATATGAGCATGGGAACAATTGCTGTGTCGTTGCTAATATATCACTCACATTCTATTGTTTTTCCATTTATCTCCTTATTCTTTTGTTAGGCATGAAATATTATCGTGCTGATGAGGAGTTGTTGATGGAACGATGCTTAATGTAGGCTGCTCAAAGACAATTATTGTGGCTGGATTCCTTCTTTCTTCTCCTCTTTCAATCACATTCCAGACTCTAGATCAATGAAGCAGATAGTGTCGGTATGGGAGCTTCAGCCAAAGTTATCTGCTTAACTCACCCAACGCTCTACCCCTCCCACTCAAACATTGAATCCTTCATCCGCTTCAGCCTAAATCGGGATGCTTTTGTGCCAGATTTCTTTGATCAATGTGTACTCCTGTTGTGGAGAACAGAGTTCTGTACATCAGATGTTTGATGAAATTGCTGAACCGGACTTGCCCTCTTGGAATTCAATCATAAATGCGAATGTGCAGGTGGGATCATTAGATGTTGCTTGGAAACTTTTTGACATGATGCATGAGAGAAATGTGGCTTCCTGGAGTTGTCTGATTCATGGTTTTGTTAGCTGGGGTGAGTACAGGGAAGCACTCTCCTTGTTTAGAGAGATGCTGGTGTTTGAGAAAGATGGTCTTGAACGGAATGGGTTTACTATGTGTGGTGTGCTCTCAGCATGTAGTGGTTTTAAGTGCTTTGGAGCAAGGTAAGTGGGCTCAAGCTTGTATTAACAAGTATAGAGTCAAAGACTCTGACTGCTCTATTTGATATGTATGCCAAATGTGGTAGCATTGAAACTGCCAACTGGGTGTTTTAAAATTTGGGTGCTAATCAAGATGTGATGGCTTGGAGCGCCATGATCTCAGGACTTGCTATGCAGGGAAACGGTGAAGAATGTATTAAACTGTTTTACAAGATGACGGATGATGGGATCTTTATGCAAGGGCAGGACTTATAGATGATGCAATGGAGATCATCAGGTCTATGCCTATGAAGCCTGATGTGCTTATATGGGGTGCTCTGTTGAGTTGGACCGGAAAGAGTCTAGACATCAAAACATGTAAAGATGACCTAAGGAAACTCATAGAGCGAGATCCTACAAATGCTGGTGCTTATGTGCTTCTATCGAATGTGTAGACAAAAATGGGCACGTGGAAAGATGTTAGGAATTAAGAAGGTTCCTGGATGTAGTACAGTTGAGTTGGGAGGAATGTTTCACGAATTTTACTCTTGAGATGATTCTCACTCTGAGAAATGCGAGATATATGCTAAGATTGAAGAGATATGTGTAGGCTGTAGATGGAGGGTTTTGTGGGGAGTAAGGAGGAGACGTTAATTGACTTGGATGAGGAAGCAAAGGAAACTTCATTATCACATTGACCAGCTGTTGCTTTTGCTTTGTTAAAGACTAACCCAGGTTCAACGATACATGCTATCAAGAATCTCAGGATATGTTTAGATTGTCACGAGGCAATGGAGATGGTTTCAAGGGTGTTTGATAGAGAGATTATCATTAGAGATTGCAATAGGTTTCACTATTTCAGATCCGGGACATGCTCTTGTAAAGATTATTGGTGATGTTCAAGATTATTACACTTCTACTGAGTACTGGTGAGAGATCAAAGTGGAAAATGGAAAACATAAAGTGGGGCCATTTGGATTATGGATGAATCATGTTGATGATCAAAACATGTGTTTGGGAGTGGATATATAGTTAAGAAGGTTGACCGAGACAATGGTGAATACATTGATATTAAGTGCAGTTGATAGCGTTTTCTTCTTATGTTACATTCATATATTTGTTGATTAGAGTATTGATCATTTATATGTCATAGGAATGTCTATGATATTGTCTGATGAAGCAATTAAACTCTTGTATATTATGGATTTATGGGTCTTTCACAGGCAAACCATGTCACGTCTATGTGGGGCTGAAAGCCTGGAGAAATAATTGCTTCTGATGATCCTAAATTGCAGGAAGGGGGTAAAAAAGCACTAATTGTAATGGTCAATGAAGCTTCAAGATTGATTGATTTTGCTGGTTAATTTTGGTCCAAGGCAGAGAATGTGCATATAGCTATAGAAAATACTTTGGTCCAAGGCAGGCAAATCGAAAGACAATTATTAAAAAAATTACAGGCACAAATCAATTAATACATACCCTAGATCAAGATACAGTTGATAAAATTTCTAATAGTAAGACAATCAATTAAACCAGTACTAGATCGTCTAAAGATCAACGTATATATTACGTACACTACTTGAATCTTAACAAACTAAAACGTGCACAAGCTATAGCTAGCTAGAAGACCAAGACAAACTGTACGTGCTCGAAGACGATGGTCAAACGGATGGGTTTGCGGGTTTGTTAGATCTGCGCCTCTTTACAAGAACCAAAACCCAGGTGACGGCCTCCAACAAAACTGAGATGGAGGCGAGCACGATGAGCAGGATTGCGTATGCGAGCTTCCACTTCTTTCCGGGTTGCAGAATGTCAAGCCCACCGAAGACGTTGATGATTCCGAGAATGACGATGGCGTATCCTACAGAGCGGTGGTAGATAGTCCACCAAAGCCTATACTTGCTGTCCTTCTTGGGCCTTAGGCGCATCGCGAAGATCTGATTGGTGGCGAAGCAGAAGAGAGCGATGCCGATGGAACGGTGAGATTTGTAGACGATTCCCTTGGAGTTGGAGCCAAGCGCAAGCCCGGTGGCCCATCCAGCCACGCCGAGGGCGTAGCCGAGCATCTGGCATGAGATATGAAGGTAGAACCATGCGGGATCCGCGGACTCGAAGGCTCTCATGTACCTTGCTACGATGACTCCAAGAGGAAACAAGATCCCCCAGCTTACCCCGTTCATGATCCCATGTGCCTGTTGTGCATACATAAAACATTATTATACGTAAGGAATTAATTAATTAATTAAGCTAGATTACGTGTATGTCAAGTAATATTAATTTGATAGTACTTACGTTTTTCAGGGTGGTCCAGGCGTCCGCGTTGTGAGCGCTAGCGTGGAACGACGAAGCTGTTGTCGGGCCGGCCGAAGGGCCGGAAGAGGAAGGCAAGTCCAACGTTCCCATAGAGTTCAAATTGTCAGACCCGAAGGCGTGTCTCGTGGGTCTCCCACCGGTGAAGGACGGGCCCACCTGCCAAAGGTGGTTAATCTTGCCGGCAGACGACAGGCTGTGGGGCAGGGCCAGGGTGGCGTAGATCTTCATCATCCCGTCGTCGCTGGATTCGGCGCTCTTGTGGAGCACCCTTATGCCGCCGTCCAAGTTTGCCTCGAGGATGGAGCCGTAGGAGGCGATGTTGTAGGTTTTGACGGCCATGGATCCGTCGGAGTCGTTCCTGAAAGCGAGCAGGGCCTGGGCCCCGGCCATGCCAGTGCCGGTGGGGTTGATGGCCCAGGAGACCCATCCGGCGGAGGGGGCGAGGAAGGCGACGGAGAGAGTGGAGTTGGCGGGAGAGTAGGTCCAGTGGAGGTAGGAATCGAGGGTGGGGAGATCGGCGCAACTGTCGTACACGACGTTGTTCGAGTGCTTCTGCGCGGTGCAGGCCGCACGCGCGTGCGCTGGGGAGAGCAACGCTGTCAAACACACGATCAGGATGAGGAGCAAACTCTTCTTGGACGCCATTAATCGATCAACACGGACGTACAAAGGTTGGAGAACAAGCTAGGGAACCGATCGATCGAGTACGATTACGTACGTAATTTTAATTATCAAGAGACAAGAGTTGTTGATTCGGTGATTGTTTATATAGAGGGATTTCGGATTACCCTAGTAGATTTCTTAAACGAGTTGCATAGGAGTAGATTTCCATATATAACATAACAATATCTTTTGCAACAAAAGATAAATCAATAAATATTTTATAGAGATTTTGTCGGTTAATTCTACACGGTTTATGCTTCTTTATTATGTAAACCTTAATTTAGTATTTTAGTTTGTGTGCATAACTTTATAATTGTAAACTTTAACAAATACGGAGTAAATAACAGTCCTTTAAGGTAATTTGTAAACAGATTCCAAAAATAGGTATATTCATATAGATATTTTGATTTTTACTTGTGGAGCTTATTAGGAAATAAATATATTATATCTTATATGATTTTATTCTTTTATGTGTATAGCTTGAGCTCCAAGTTTGTATAAATCTATATTGTAAACTCTTTTTCAGTAAACTAGTTTACTGTCCGCACTATATACACGGGAATTACCTTTTTTGGAATCAAATAAAAAAAATATAAATTATATGTGATACAATATCTCAAGTGCCACCATAATTTTTTTATATAATAATTTTTTTAATAATCTATGTATATATATAAAAGACGCAAGGAATAAGGCCATCACGTTGCGCCACCTAGGATTTTCCTACGTGTCGTTCTCACGTTAAGCCACCTAGGATTTTGCCACATAAGATTTTTTATTTGGGGAATTTATATATGTTGATATTATTTTAGGATAATATAGAAATAAGATAAATTAATCTAGAAAAGATTCTATCTAAAATAAAGATGTTATCTATTATATATTAGGAATTAGGATAGATCTAAAAGATATTATCTAAAATTAAAATAAATTCTAGAACATTAGATATTAATATATTATACATTAAGATAGATATATTGATTTATTTTTTCCAATTAAATTTCTATCTATTTATTTGAAGAAAATTAAATTCGAATTTTATTTAAAATTAACAAATCTTTTATCTTTATTATTTTATATATTTATGTAAAATATTTATCTTAAATAAAATTTTGATAAGAAAATAGAACTTTCAATCTAGATAATTACTTGCCTAAATTGACTTTTGATTAAAAAAAAATTGTGTTATCTTTTCCTTAATTTTCTTTTTGAATTATTTATGTAAATATAAATAATTTTATTATCATTGAAAAATTCATTCTTTATTTATATTTTTTCATAGTTTCTTATTAAGTATATTTTTAATTTTTATTAATTTTTTTTTAAGGAACTGAATTTGATTAAAAAAAATTACAAGAGTTTAGATTATTTTTACCTTTTTATATTTTTATAAAAGATTTTAAAAATTGAATGATTCTAATTCAAATAATTTTTATTTATATTTTTGCATAAATAAATTATTCTTAAGCCATCAAAATTATAGTAGATTCACCTTAATAATTTTGGCCCCGTTTCACATGACAATATGACACCAATTGTAAAATTTTATATAATTTTTTCTAATAAATAAGTTTTTTTATATTAAATTAAAATCATATTCATTAAATAAATTAAATATTAAATTCATGTAGTCGTGCAAGGCACAACGGGTATAACTAGTATAATACTAATATGTGCATTGATCGGTTGCTAAAATTTAGTTGAGAATTTTTAGTTTTATTAAAAATAAAATACAATAAATAGTTTTTGATTTAACATGAACAATAAATATTTTTATTTAATGAAAAGATAAAATAATATAAACAAGAATTTTATTAATATGAAAATATAAAGATAACTAATTTATTAGAAAAGATAAAGAAACAAGAGTTAATTTAAAATAAAATGGGTTCAAAATTATGACGTGAAATAATATATATATATAAACTCACTAACCACATGAGTTATCCCCTACCTCTTGAACGTGCAAATTTCATTGAACCTTTTCAATCGATTCTTCCCCATACTTGTTATCTCTTGCTTTTTCTAATTTGCTTCATTTTTTTTTGTTGATTTTGGCCTTAATTTATGTCATCTCTTCATGAATATTGGTATAAATCTCTTTTTATGGTTTCAAGTTACATTTGGGTTTTTTTTTTCCAAATTGGGAGTTTGGTACTTCGATTTACATGTTTTCTTGTTCTCTAAACTGATTTTTATTGATTTTAATCAAAACTATGAAGATTTATGTATGTTTTGCATTGAAATCTCAAGTTTTTGAATTAAAACAAAGATTAATGGCTTTTTTTCATCTAATCACCCGCCATGTGTTCGATAAAATGCCCAAATGCTCAACTTAGAGCTTAAAGCATTTTTTACGTACCAAAATTTCTTATTATTTTATTTAGTTTTATGTCAATATGATTGTTTCCATGTCTATTTTTAAAAAGGGTGTGACATTGTCACCATATCTCAATTGGTTAGTGTTCATAATTCATGAACCGCAAGGACAAAATTTTTGAATTTAACATGCCAAAATCAATGAATAAAGCTTTTCAAGTATGTAGGTGTGAAATTGTATAAATAGTGGATTAGTTTGAGATCTTGGTTCATTTTGTGTTTCGCTTTTTCTATGTGTCTAGAATAGTAGAATGTAGTCTTAACTTCAGGTCCAACTTCACGTAATTTTGAGCTTCGAAGATAATTTTCATGAACCTTATTGATACTGTTTATGAACCCTAGCCGTATAAATACATGAACCAACACAATACCATTTATAAATGATAACACATATTCATGTGAATTAACTTTCACATTGACATAATTAGTATGACTTAAAAAACATGAACCAACTTAACTAGTATGACTTAAAAGACATGAACTCCAAGATAAATATTATGAATTAAAAAGACATGAAAAATAAGACTATGATGAACCTATCTTACAAAAACATGAATCGAAAGAACAATTATCATGAACCAAAGGACACGAAACAAAATAATAACTATCATGAACTAAAAGACATTAACCATAAGATGAACTTTGATGAACCTAAGGTTAGATAAACAAGAACCAAAAGAACAATTAGTTATAAACAAAAAGGCATGAAACAATATTTATGAACCATAAGAAACAATATTATGAACCATAAGAAGAAATATTATGAAACAATATTTATGACCCATAAGAAGAAATATTATGAATCATAATATTATGAACATGTGCTTAAAAACATGAACCAACATTACTAGTATGACTTTAAAAGACATGCACTCCAAGATAAATATTATGAATTAAAAAGACATGAACTATAAAAATATTATGAACCTATCTTACAAAAACATGAACCGAAAGAACAATTATCATGAACCAAAGGACACGAAATAAAATTATAACTATTATGAACTAAAAGACATGTACCAGAAGATGAACTTTGATGAACCTAAGGTTAGATAAACATGAACCAAAAGAACAATTAGTTATAAACAAAAAGGCATGAAAAAATATTTATGAACCGTAAGAAGAAATATTATGAACCTTACTTTATAAAGAAATGAACCAAAAGAGCAACTCGTATAAGCCAAAAGGCATGATCGTACAAAGAATTAGCCTATGTGGGATTTGAACACACATTTTATGTACATGTGCACATTGCTCTACCATTTGAGCTAATAGGCTACAAAATATATTATTTCTCAAGGGTCAAATACACATTTCTCATTTCTTACTAATACAACAAGATCTAGACAAACTTAAATTGAGATTTCTCCTAAGAAGACTTAGTAGAAAACTTCAGCAGTGGCAACATATCATCAATCATGCCTTCTATACCAAAAACATGTCATCAAAGAATCAATACCACTTCTAAATTAACCATTTTTCTGATAAGTTATGAACCACAAGATCAAAACATCACAATATATCAATAAGCAACCATTTTTGTTGAAAAATAAACACAAAATAAACAATAATAATTTACCACACCAAAACCATAAAAATCCCTCACGTGAGAACAATAACATCATTTCAGGTGGAGTTACCTTTGACCAAAATCCCTCATGCTACCCTAAATCTAGGAGTAAACTCTGAACTAAAGTAAAAGCTCGTTGGTTAAAAAAAAAAAGCATGTCTTGACCATCTAATGAAATAAAACGCATATTTAACAAGTACCAGGACATCTTTAGAATAACCAATCAAGCCAACAGTAAAAAAATCATTTACAATTACTTCTACCTGAGTCATATGTAGCCTATATCCTTTAAAAATCCTTGTGGAACAAGTTGGCTAGATAATGATCATCAGCCAAAGAACCATTTCCCATTAAAATTTTGATTTCTGAACTTATTTGTTCACAAAACAACATCTTCTTAAATAAGGAATTTCAATGGCTTACCAGAATTAGAGAAGGACGATGAAACTCGGAGTTGGAGAGAGATTGAAAGAGTTTATCCAAGATGCCGAGCGAAGTCCAGGAAACGGCAAAGTCCAGGAGAGCGAGAGACGGGGTCACGAGAGTTGTAAGAGTCTAGGGTTTTTTTAGGTTGAGAGCGTTCTTTTTCATTCTTTAGTGTTCAGGGTAGTTTGGGTATGGCATAAAAAATAATACTATATTTACCCGTCCCTGCCACTCTAAATGAACCTAGTATTTTTTTTTAAATTTTTCTTGGACCCATTGTGTTAATCTTGTACATCCGTTTCTCAGATCCTATGGATCTCGTTTTCTCTCAGCTCACATCCTATGGAAATTAGGCACCCGAGCCCCACTGTATATATATATATATATTGTCAAAATATCATAGGTTAAATTATAAAAAATAAAAAAGAGATAAAATATAAATGAAATGAAAATATATATATTTTTCATATTAAAGAGATAATATGTAAAGAAAACTAATAATAATTTAATGAATAAGAATGAATTTAATATGAAAGTTAAAGATAATTTATTTATTAAAAAAGGTTAAAATATAATTAATTTAGTGTGAGGCAGGGATAGAATCATTCTAATAGCTCGAAGTGTTACATCTTTATTATATACTAGTTATACCCATCATACCATGCACGACTATATGAATTTAATACTTAATTTATTTAATGAATAAGATTTTAATTTAATCTAAAAATAAAAATAACTTATTTATTAGAAAAAATTTATATAAAATTTTACAATTGTCATGTGAAACGAAGCCAAAATCACGATTTCGATGGCTTAATGATAATTTATTTATGGAAAAATATAAATATAAATTATTTTTATTGGAATCATTTAATTTTAAAAATATTATAAAAAATAGATAAAAAGGTAAAAATAATGTAAATTCTTATATTTTTTTATCAAATTCAATTGTATAAAAATATTTTAAATAAAAAGTAAAAAGATAATTAATAGGAAATGATGAAAAATATGAATAAATATTGAATTTTTAAAAGATAAAAAATCTTCTATATTTACATAAATAAGTCAAAAAGGAAATTAAGGAAAAGATAATGTAATTTTTTATTATCAAAATTCAATCTTGGAAAGTAATCATCTAGATATTGAAAATTCTAATTTTTTTATTAAAATTTGATTTTATATAAAAATATTACATAAATGGTTAAAAAGATAAAGATAAAATAAGTTTCATTATTTTTAAATAAAATTCGAATTAAATTTTTTCCCATAAATAGAAAGAAATTTAATTGAAAAGGCTAAATTAATATAAATTAAATTAATATTTAAATATATGATGGGACTAGAATTAATGTGGTGGCTCGAAAATGTACAGCTTTAATATATAGTTATTGATTATTGATAAAAAAAAATAAAATTATGGAAAAGATAATGTAAGTTTTTATCAAAATTTAATTTTGGCAAGTAATCAAGATATTGTAAACTTTTACTTTTTATCAAAATTTGATTTTGGAAAAATCTTTTACATAATTGGATAAAAAGATAAAAAATAATATAATTTTCATTATTTTTAATTAAAATTTTACTTTTTAAATTTGTTTGAGATAAGAAGAT
Source organism: Fallopia convolvulus (assembly GCA_964016875.1). Classification (NCBI taxonomy): domain Eukaryota; kingdom Viridiplantae; phylum Streptophyta; class Magnoliopsida; order Caryophyllales; family Polygonaceae; genus Fallopia; species Fallopia convolvulus. Next base: position 48,299,479 of record OZ024729.1, read on the forward strand.
AGAAATGAAATTAATTGAAAAAACTAAAGTAACATTAATAAAATTTTATTTTTTAAATATAAGGTGTGGCCAAAATCAATGCGGCAACTAAAAAAAGATATAACTTTAATATATAGTTATAAATAATATTAGAAAATTCTCAAGACCCTATTGTTTCATGGTATCACAACAAGCTTTGATCTTGTCCTAATTTTTTCAAGATTTTCGCCGCCTCTCAATTTTTTTACGCTTTTGTGTTTTCAAGATTTTCGCCGCCTCTCAATTTTTTTACGCTTTTGTGTTCATTCTTTTACGCTCTCTACATATTCTTGCAATCAATACTTTTGATGAAGAGACCATTAATCTTATTGCTCTGCCCTCCTCTACAAAATGTGCCTCTCTTGATGTCACACCTCCATTCTATCATCACCTTCAGGTCATCCGAGTCTTGCTATTTTCTCGGTGATTTTGAAAGGGGATAATTACCCAGAGTGGTCCACTTTTATGCATAATGCTCTTTGCACTAAGATGAAGATGAGATTTCTTGAAGGGCAGATTCCTAAGCCCGTTGATGATTTAGATCAAATTGATGATTGGTGGAGTGTCAACTCCATATTAATAAGGTGTTTATTAAGCAATAAAGCCAATTACAAAACAAAGGGAACAAGACAAAGAACTCATGGTTTTTCTTAATGTTCAAGGTGATCTTTCTAAGGAGAGATCAACTCCTTTAAGTAGGGAAAACTTGGCCTCACAATGATAGCATTTCAATATCCATCAATAAATTCAGATTTGGAAGCCCTATGACCCTTGAGAGACAAGCCATTACTTCACAATTGATGGCGAGAATTTTTATGAGGCGCTCCTAGACACTTGGCTTAGAGGAAGCGCACCCCGTTGCCACCAACACACAAATCATGCCACCCTCACATTTTCTCGGCACTCCATGGACCATGACGCTTGCTTTGAGTTCCTCTTGCAAGGAACGAGCCCATGCCCGAGCGATTTCGACCAAAAAATGGTGGAGTGCCATGAGCATGCTTAGCCGCAGCGGTGACATCGGCCGTGCCATAAGGTGTGCGACGCTCAACATATTGTGTAGACTTTTGAGCGACACATTCAAATTCCTCATGCATCATTTCATCCATTAAGTCGTCACCAAAAAGATAGCCAAAGGAAAGTGGTGGAGAATCGGTGGTGGCCTCTTGCATGGGTGATATGTTGTGTTTTATACATCATAACTAGGACTTTTTAGTACATATTTCTATAGTATTTTAGGCCTGTTAGAAGCATTATTGAAGAACAGATCTGAAGGCCGAGAGTTCAGAGTTATGAAGAATTTGAAGATTTCGAAGATGCTGAAGGCCGCGATCGCTGCCACCCCAAAGGGGCGATCGCGGTGGACGTCGCCGATGGAGGCCGCGGTAGTGAAAAGGTCACGATCGCGGTGCTAGATGGTGGCGATCGCGGTGCTAGATGGTGGCGATCGCGGTTTGTGATCGTCGTTGAGGTCGCGCGTTGAAGATTGGCCGCGATCGCGGCCCTGCACTATGGCGATCGCGGCCCGGCTGGAGATCGATGTGATCAGATTTCTCCGCTTAGTTTATTATTTTATATTTTATATCTTTTTAATTCCGACTTGTTCGAGACTATTTTAGGTTTACTTTTCAGCCTTTCTTTGTATTCTCTCTTAGATTTAGTTTTCTGCATTTCAGAGTTTGGCATTTTCTCTCTTATGGAGAACTAAACTCCCTAAATCTTATTCAAGTTGAAGCTTTTCAGACTCAAGTTGTTGTGAGATTCTACTTTACAGGTTTATTTCTACAGGTTATTTCAATTCTCTTGTGCTTAATTAATATTGATTGTATTGATTTCTGCTTGTCTGGCCAACTTGTTGGAATTAATATTATCTATTGCTAGATCTAGGTTTTCTCGTAGTAAAACCTAATTTTTTGTAGCAACTCAATGTTTTAGGACTCGTTGGACTAAAACCACTGAGAAAGAGATTTGATTGCATGCTTATTGTTTGACTCGTTCGAACTCAATTTGCATGTATCCTGTTTATCCTTGCTTTCATTGCTAGTATCCCTATGATTTATGATAATTTATGAATTGTTTGGATATTAAGTTAGCATGTCTCGTTGCCATGTTTTATATATGATCAGGATAGGAATAACCAAAGGAAATAACTTGTTTGAATCAATGATCAATAACGTGATGAAGGAAGTGGATACTTGAATAGGATTGTGTTCCTTTAACTTGATAAAAATCCAATCTTTTCCTTGTTTGATTACTTGCTTTGTTTGTTTCAATTCTTAGTTTTAGTTTACAATTAAAAAATACCCCCGTTATTATTCTTGAGTTGATAACAATATAATTCTGAATTACAATTGTCTCTTGGGTTCGACCCCAACTTACCAGCTATACTAGTTGAGTAACTAGGGAATTATTTTTGATTTGGCATCAACGACTTTAAGCCAGTCAAATTTTGGCGCCGTTACCGGGGAAACTTTGTTTTATTCTAAATTTTATTGTTACCAACTCTGGTGTGGACCTTAGTTTATGGTCCACACCCGTGCTACTGATTCTTCTATTTTGCCTTTTGATTCAGAGATTGAAAGGACTCTTTCTAGGTTGGGACGTGAAGCTCGGAATCTACTCCGTGAATTTCCATTCAACTTGAATTCTGCTGAAACTGAGACAATGGGAGATCGGACTTTGAGGCAGCTGACTGCCCCAAACTTTCAACAGCAGTCCCTGGCTGTTGAGTTCCCTGCACTGGATGAAGTCGTTAAGTTTGAGTTGAAGTCTGGATTGATCCATCTTTTGCCCCAATTCCATGGGCAGGGTGGAGAAGATCCTAACAAGCATCTTACTGAATTTGATTAGGTCTGCTCAAGTATGAAACCTGCTGATGTAACTGAAGACCAGATCAAGCTGAGGGTGTTTCCTTTCTCTCTGAAGGATTCAGCCAATGAGTGGCTCTACTATCTTTCTCCAGGCTCCATTAATACCTGGACTAAGATGAAAGCAGCATTCTTGGAGAAGTATTTTCCAGCCACCAAACAAAACAATCTGAAGAAGAGCCTGAGCAATATTGAACAACAGGCTGGAGAGAGCCTGTATGATTATCATGAGCGGTTTAAGATACTGTGGGCTAGTTGTCCATACCATGGGTATTCTAATCAAGACCTGGTGCTTTACTTCATGGTGGATTATTGGATGAGGAGCGCAGAATGGTGAATGCAGCTTATGGTGGAAGCCTGTTGAACAAGACCCCAATAGATGCCCTTGAGCTCTTTTCTGAGCTATCTGAGAACTCAAGGCAATTCAACAAGAGAACTGGCGCTAAAGGAGTCAATGATGTGGACTCCTCTTCTGCTATAAGATCTGAGATGGCGGAGTTGAAGGATATGATGAAGAGGTTCATGATGCAAGGAACCCCTCAACAACTGAAGGCATGTGAAATATGTGCTGACACACTTCACCCTACTGATGCCTGCCCACAACTCCAGGAACCTCAGGCTGAGGTTAATGCTGTAGGAGGATATGGACCTCCTAGACCTCGTTTTGATCCTTATTCTAATACTTACAACCCAGGATGGACACATCATCCAAATCGGAGATATGGGAATCAAAATCAGCCTTAATATAATCAGCAAGGGGGAAATCAGCAACCCAGGCAACCTTATGTTCCTAGACCTCCAGTTCAAAATCAAAACAACTCATTCAATGCTGAAGAAATGTTTGCAAGGCTAGCCAACACAATAGACCAGTTGGGACAGAACACTCAGACTAGCATCCAGAGCACTCAAGCTAGTATCAAGAATATAGAGACCCAGATCAGTCAACTGGCTACTGCAGTTAGCAAATTGGAGGCCAGAGATTCTGGAAAACTGCCAGCACAACCCATCAATCCAAGGGAAAATGTGAGTGCGATTACATTAAGAAGTGGAAGAGAATTGCCGAAGGTTGATGAGAGATCGGACGAACCGCGATCGCCGCCACAACAAGGCGCGACCGCGACCGAAGAGCCCGCGATCGCAGCCCCCATCAGTGGTGATCGCGGCCCCTTAACTGAGGCCTCTGGATTTGAGAAAAGTGAAGATGCGATCGCGCCCAATACGGGCCGCGATCGCGGTGGCGATGATTTCCAAAAAACTCAAGAACCGCGATCGCGACTTTATGATGGCGATCGCGGCCAGGCTCCAGATTCCGAAGATCAATATGTTCGCCCAGATTTCCCTTCTATGGTTTCTCAAAAGCCACCTCCTCCCTTTCCTGAAGCACTAAAAGACACAAGGAAGCCCGAGAACGACAAGGAGATCTTTGAGACGTTTTCAAAGTGTGAGGTAAACATCCCTTTACTTAATCTGATTAAAGGCATTCCTAGATTTGCTAAATTTCTGAAAGAGTTGTGCACTATCAAAAGGAACCAAAAATTGAAAGGGAAATAGAAAGTTAAGGTCAGTGAACATGTCTCTGCTGTATTTCAAAGGCGAATGCCTAAGAAGTGCAGTGATCCATGCATGTTTAGCATTCCCTGCATAATAGGAGACACTAAAATAGACAAATCCATGCTTGATTTTGGTCTTCTATTAATGTTATGCCTTATTCTGTTTACACTTCACTAGGCTTAGGACCTTTGCATGAAACTGGTGTTATTGTTCAATTAGCTGATAGGTCTACAGTCTACCCGAAAGGGGTTGTTGAAGATGTCATTGTCATGGTTGATAACTTGATATTCCCTGTTGATTTCTTTGTCCTTGATATGGATCATGATGTGCATGCTACTCCCATTCTGTTAGGTAGACCTTTCATGAAAACTGCAAAAACAAAAATTGATATGTGTAAAGGTGTCCTAACTATGGAATTTGATGGGGAGAAATTTGAATATAGTATGGATAATGCTATAAAATACCCCCAAGATGAGCATTCTCTTTGTTCTATAGATGTAATTGATCCCATTGTGCAAGATGTCTTTGATACTACTTACTGTGATGATTTACAATCTGTTTTAGAGAATAACATCAAAATTTCATGCATGGATTACAATTTGCCTGATAGATACCATGAGATCCTTGCTGTTTTAAGTGCTTTTGTGAATCTCCTGCTGATGCTTTCGCCATTGGGCCCATACTACTAACTCTCCCTAGCGAGAAATTGCTTCCTTCTGTAGTACAGGCACCTGAAGTTGAGCTTAAACAGCTCCCTGAGCATTTAAAATATGCCTTCCTTGGAGATGGTGACACTTTGCCTGTCATTATTTCTAACAAACTTTCCAAGGAACAAGAAGAAAAATTAGCGAAGGTACTGAAAGAGCACAAGACAGCTCTAGGTTGGACTATTGCTGACATTAAAGGGATTAGTCCCTCTACATGTATGCATAGGATCCTCCTAGAAGATGGTGCCAAGCCATCTAGATAGCCACAGAGAAGGCTCAACCCACCTATGATGGAGGTAGTCAAAAAGGAGGTGTTGAAGCTCCTACAAGCATGTATGATCTATCCCATCTCTGATAGTCAGTGGGTTAGTCCGACCCAAGTTGTGCCCAAAAAGGGAGGCATTAAAGTGGTAGAGAATGTGCATGGGGAATTAGTCCCCACACGAGTCCAGACTGGGTGGAGAGTCTGTATTGATTACCGTAAGCTGAACACGGTAACTAGAAACGATCACTTTCCCTTGCCATTCATTGATCAAATGCTCGAGCGACTTGCCGGTCGTTCCTATTATTGCTTTTTAGATGGCTATTCAGGGTATTTTCAGATTGCTATTGCACCGGATGACTAAGAGAAAACAACATTTACATGTCCGTTTTGGCACTTTTGCATACCGCAGAATGTCATTCGGATTGTGTAACGCACCCGGTACGTTCCAACGGTGTATGGTAAGCATCTTTTCTGAGTATATTGAAATTTTTTTAGAGGTTTTTATGGATGACTTTATAGTACATGGAGACGACTTTGATGCCTACTTAAACCATCTCTCCTTAGTCCTTCAAAGATGTGTAGAAACCAATTTGGTTCTAAACTCTGAGAAGTGTCACTTTTGAGCAAGGCATTGTGTTAGGTCACATAGTGTCATCCAGGGGTATTGAGGTCTATAAGGCAAAGATTGATATCATTCAGTCCTTGCCTTATCCTACTAATGTGCGTGAAGTGCGTTCTTTTCTTGGCCATGCAGGTTTCTATCGCAGGTTTATTAAAGACTTTTCCAAGATCTCAGCCCCATTGTGTGAACTGCTGAAGAAGGATGTGCCTTATGAATTCAATGAGGCATGCAAAAAGGCGTTTGATGAGCTGAAAACACGCCTAACAAGTGCACCAATAATTCAAGCCCCAGATTGGTCTCAACCTTTTAAGATCATGTGTGATGCAAGTGATTATGCTGTTGGGGTTGTTTTGGGTCAAAAGGAAGCTAGAGCATCTCATGTCATACATTATGCTTCCATGACTTTGAACGATGCCCAAAGGAACTACTCCACCACTGAGAAGGAAATGCTTGTTGTAGTGTTTGCTTTGGAGAAGTTCAGACAGTATTTGTTGGGTACAAAAGGGATAGTTTATTCAGACCATGCAACACTTCATTATTTGATGACGAAAAAAGAGGCCAACCCAAGATTGATAAGATGGATCCTCTTGCTAAGTGAGTTTGATATTGAAATAAGAGACAAAAAAGGAGCTGAAAATCTTGTAGCTGACCACCTGAGACGGCTTGTACATGTGGAAGACAAGTCAGAAAGTCAAGAACAGATTCAAGGACGATTCCCTAACGAAACGCTTTTCGGAGTCGGTGCTGAAATAGGAACCGCGATCACGGCCCCATCCAAAGGCGATCGCGGTTCGTTAATTGAGAGTTCAGAAGAGACTGGTGCCCAACCGCAATCGATGCCAGAAGAAGGAGCGACCGCGCCTTAAGCAACCGCGATCGCGACCCACAACAATGGCGATCGCGGCCATGGCGGCGACCGCAACGACGAACCGCGACTAGAGGAATTTGCTCTAGGGATCCATTCGTTCAAGCCATGGTATGCAAATCTTGTCAACTACCTCGTCTACGGGGAGTTTGCTCCTATTTTACCAAGGCTCAGAAGGACAAGGTGCGTCATGAATCCCGATTCTATGTCTGGGATGATCCTTATTTATGGAAGCACTGCACAGATCAGGTAATCCGACGGTGTGTCCCAGATTCTGAGGTACAATCTATCCTGTCTTTTTGTCATTCCTATGCATGTGGGGGTCATTTTGGGATTAATAAAACTGCTAGGAAAGTTTTAGAAGCTGGTTTTTATTGGCCTCATATTTTTAGGGATGCTTATGCTTTCTGTAAATCATGTGATCGTTGTCAGAGGGTGGGTAATATTTCTAAACGACATGAGATGCCTCAATCTCGTATGATATTCTGTGAAATTTTTGATGTTTGGGGCATTGATTTTATGGGACCCTTCCCCTCTTCTTATGGGAATCTTTATATTTTACTTGCGGTGGACTATGTTTCCAAATGGGTGGAGGCAAAGGCCACCAGAACTGATGATTCAAAAGAAGTTGTAGGTTTCCTTAAAGACAACATTTTTTCCAGATTCGGGATTCCAAAAGCTCTAATAAGTGACAGGGGTACTCATTTTTGCAACAAGAGTGTGAGTGCTTTATTGAAGAAGTACCATGTCACTCAGAAGATCTCTACAACCTACCACCCCCAGACAATTGGACAAACTGAAGTGTCTAACCGGGAGATAAAATCAATTTTGGAGAAGACAGTGGCACCCAATAGGAAAGATTGGAGTTTGAGACTCAATGATGCTTTGTGGGCCTACCGTACTGCTTATAAGACATCGGGATGTCTCCCTTCAGATTGGTTTATGGAAAAGGCTGTCACTTGCCAGTTGAGCTTGAGCATAGAGCTTATTGGGCGGTCCAAAAGTGCAATTTCAACATCAAAGAGAATGGAGAGTTCAGAAAATTACAACTTCAAGAATTGGAAGAGTTGAGATTGGATGCTTATGATAATGCTATGAATTACAAGAACAAAACAAAAGCATGGCATGATAAGAACATCCTAAGGAAGGAATTCAAAGTTGGAGACAAGGTCCTTCTCTTTCAGTCTCGTCTCACACTCTTCCCAGGAAAACTCCGTTCTAGATGGGCTGGACCGTATACAGTTGCTCGAGTCTTTCCACATGGGGTTGTGGAATTATTGGATGGGGACTCCCGAAAGGTGTTCAAGGTTAATGGTCAGAGATTAAAGAAATACCATGAGGGAGTCAGCCAGGAAGTGCTAGAGGAGGTGGGTCTTGATGATCCAACCCCAAATTGATGATTAAAAAGGCACTAATGTCGAGCCAACGACATTAAACAAAGGCGCTGCTCGAGAGGCAACCCAAGGTAAGTTTTCTTGTTTCTTTTTGTGTTTTTGTTTTGTTTAGTTTTCTTTTCAATCTCTTGAGGCTAACACGCAGGTACTAGGTTCGAAAGAACATTACTGAGGACAAACCGCGACCGCCCCTTAAAAAAGGGCGATCGCGGGGTGTTTTTCGAAAAAGAATTGACGGTATTATGCGTAGGCCGTGATCGTGGCCCCCCTTAGCCGCGATCGCGACCCTATGAGATTTAAAAACAAAACAAAATTAATTACCCGAGGCAGTAGGGCCACTCCCATCGCCGACCCTACTCCTCTTCAATTCCACCTTCTATTTTCTTCTATCTTCTTCTTCACTTCTTATTCTTCCTCCATCAAAAACCTCCATTAAAGCTCCTTTCCAACCTCCATAAACCTCCACAAAAATTCCCTCCAAACTTCTTAAAAAACCCGGATCTACAATCCTCACCTTATCCTAAATCCAAATCCGTCCATAAAACTTCTTCTACCCCTCTACCTTTCTCCCAAAATCAAATCTAAAAAACCCCAAATTTTTTTCCCTTCCATACTTTTCAAATCCACCACATTCATCCCTCTCGATTGATCGTTGTGTTGTTGAAGACGACCTAGAGGCGCGACTGCGGCTTGGTGCTGAAGAGAGCTGCGGCGTCGGAATTCCATCGCTACCAAGAATCGCCGATCCAAAAAAAACCGCGATCGCTGCCCGCCGTGTTTCGCGATCGCGGCCCACAACAAAATCCGCGAGCGCCGCCCCATAACCGTGATCGCGGCCTTGACCCAGAAGGCGATCGCGTTCCCCACCAGAGGCGATCGCGGCCCTTCAACAGATTGCTCGGATTTTGTTTTTGTAAGTTGTTTCTTCGCCTCTACTATTGAGTTGATTAGTTGCATTATAAATGGCGTATCCTGTTAAGAAGTTAACTGCTGCATAGAAGAAAAAATGGGATTCTTTGGCTAAAAGGAAATTCACTAGTACAAAGTTTTTTGATGTTGAGATGCTTAGGACGCTAGGCATGTATGAATGTACTCTGAGATTTCTGATGGAGGGTGGATTAGGGGGTTTTATTGATCTGAATGCCCCTACATATAGGAATATTGTGTTGGTGTTCTGTCTACGTTTCAGGATGATAATGGCTTGTTTAAGTTTCATATTTTGGATGAGCCATATTATATAGACAGAGAGGGTTTGAGAGTTTTTGGTGTTACTGGTGTTCCTACTGAAAATTGGGAGTCAGTTAGTAGATATTCTGGTCTTAATGCTTTTTGGGAGGCGATTATAAGTGATGGGTATTTGCCTAAGAAGGGGGAGTATAACTATTGCATTACTCATCCCTGTATTAGATTGTGTCATAAGGTGTTGTCCACGACTTTTTCTGGGGCAAGGGGAGGTTAACAAGGCACCCCATTTTGATATGCGTATGATCTGGTGTCTGATGCCTATAAAGGATACAATTCCTAATTGGGTTGAGTTGTTTCTGGGGAGCATTAAGAAGATCCTGAAGAAGGATACATGCAAGATTGCTATAGGTGAGATGATTACTCTGATTGCCAGAGTATTTGTGAGTGATGAGGTGTTGGGACGGCCTGATAGTGCTGAGCTCACATTTAATGAGAACCAGCTGAAGAGGGCGCATTGTTTGAAGGGATCAGCAGAGCAGGGATATATCTGGACTTTGGGGTCTCCAGCTGATGATTATCTACGTCTTCCTAGAGACATGCCCATTGGCCCTAGTTTAGCCTATCTATACATCCCGTCTGATTTTGTTGGTGGGGGCGGGGCTCAGCAGGAGATGCATGCGCCTGATGTAGAGATGGAGGACCATGATGGCCATGATGGTGATGATGGAGATGGTGGGGGAGATTTTAGAGATGGTGGCCTTGATCCTGGATTTGGTGGTGCTGGTTTTGTCCTTGGAGGTGATGTTGGTACGTCGTCAGTTGGATGGGGTGCTAGTTCTAGTACAGCACCTGCTGGTACATCGAGTTGGGCGATAGGAGGATATGCTGACTATGGTGATGGTGGAGTTGCTACATATAGAGGTGGTTATGGAGGTTATGGAGACACCTTTGCGTGGGATGCTGCTGCCGGTAGAGGTTATAGGGGTGTGCATTCTGATCTAGATTGGCAGAATCGGATGTTTTGGGAGATGGGACGACTTACTATGTCCCAGAATGAGATTGTTGCCACCTAGAGGGATATAGTTGCACAACAGAGAGAGTTGGCAGCTCAGCAGAGGGCTATTGCATCCACCGTTCAGTCCATTCAGTAGGTGCATGGGCAACACCATGAGTTTTTCAGTCACCTGTGGCCAGGCTTTCCTGATTGGTCACATAGTCCACCAGGTCCACCACAACGAGTCTTCTGTTTTCCCTTCCTTTATTTTTATCTGATTTGTCTTTATTTCATTGAGGGCAATGAAAGGTTTAAGTATGGGGGAGGGAGTACAATTGTGCTGAGTTGAAAACCCAAAAGGGCGGCTCAGGCAAAATTGCAGGGGCCCGAACCGGCATTAGGCTGGGGTAATAAGAGGCTAAAAAGAGTGAAAGTGAGTTGGTGAGGACATCTATAGAAAAATGAAATGAGCGGTTAGGTGAAAGCCCGAAAGGGCACCTAAGCAGAATGAGTGAAAAAAAAGAGTGCTTAGGAACACTTCTGTTGGGGCTTGGGGTTCACTGTTATGGGTTTTTATCTTTGCTATATGTATTTTCTCTTGAGTGATAGATTGTGCTAGGATTTCATTGTATGCACTTTCATTCTTTTATTTGGGTTCGGGTTGTGAGCTTATTTTGAGTGCTTTTTATTTTAGATCATTTTCTCCCATTGTTGTCTGTAGACCTTTGTTGATTTGTCATGCTTGATTTTATTTTGAGCTTACTTGAGGACGAGCAAGGTCTAAGTATGGGGGAATTTGATATGTTGTGTTTTATACATCATAACTAGGACTTTTTAGTACATATTTCTATAGTATTTTAGGCCTGTTAGAAACATTATTGAAGAACAGATCTGAAGGCCGAGAGTTCAGAGTTATGAAGAATTTGAAGATTTCGAAGATGCTGAGGGCCGCGATCGCTGCCACCCCAAAGGGGCGATCGCGGTGAACGTTGCCGATGGAGGCCGCGGTAGTGAGAAGGCCGCGATCGCGGTGCTCGATGGTGGCGATCGCGGTTTGAGATCGCCGTTGAGGTCGCGCATTGAAGATTGGCCGCGATCGCGGCCCTGCACTATGGAGATCGCGGCCCGGCTAGAGATTGACGCGATCAGATTTCTCCGCTTAGTTTATTATTTTATATTTTATATCTTTTAATCCGACTTGTTCGAGACTATTTTAGGTTTACTTTTCAGCCTTTGTTTATATTCTCTCTTAGACCTAGTTTTCTGCATTTCAGACTTTGGCATTTTCTCTCTTATGGAGAACTAAACTCCCTAAATCTTATTCAAGTTGAAGCTTTTTAGACTCAAGTTGTTGTGAGATTCTACTTTACATGTTTATTTCTACAGGTTATTTCAATTCTCTTGTGCTTAATTAATATTGATTGTATTGATTTCTGCTTGTCTGGCCAACTTGTTGGAATTAATATTATCTATTGCTAGATCTAGGTTTTCTCGTAGTAAAACCTAATCATTGTAGCAACTCAATGTTTTAGGACTCGTTGGACTAAAACCACTGAGAAAGAGATTTGATTGCATGCTTATTGTTTGACTCGTTGGAACTCAATTTGCATGTATCCTGTTTATCCTTGCTCTCATTTCTAGTATCCCTATGATTTATGATTGTTTATGAATTGTTTGGATATTAAGTTAGCATGTCTCGTTGTCATGTTTTATATATGATCAGGATAGGAATAACCAAAGGAAATAACTTGTTTGAATCAATGATCAATAACTTGATGAAAGAAGTGGATACTTGAATAGGATTGTTTTCCTTTAACTTGATAAAAATCCAATCTTTTCCTTGTTTGATTACTTGCTTTGTTTGTTTCAATTCTTAGTTTTAGTTTACAATTACAAAATCCCCCCTTTATTATTCTTGAGTTGGTAACAATATAATTCTTAATTACAAGTGTCTCTTGGGTTCGACCCCGACTTACCAGCTATACTAGTTGAGTAACTAGGGAATTATTTTTGATTTGACATCAACGACTTTAAGCCAGTCAATGGGCATGTTGGGGTCTGCATGGGCGCGCCCTGTAGCGGCATTGGCCTCGGCATCTTGGGCATCTTGGTCTTGATGTGGCGTGGTCACATCATCCTCCCTCCCTTGAAAAAGATTCGCCCTCGAATCTAAATACCCAATAAAACAGAGGATACCTTCATTTAAGAGCAACCCTTTATGTACGCATGTCAAAGTAATAACAATCTTTTCAAGCTCAATATGATATAATGCAATGAATGCACCAACTATACCCTTTGGGGGTCTGACTCTACATGTATGACATATGCCATAGTTTTTCCCAGATGGACACGGTGTATTCCAACTCATGAAAGCATGTAAACTACGCAATTTATAAAATGACATGTGCTGAGATAGTGAACTATGATGAAAGCAAGAATACTTAGGCCTCGATGTCACAAAGTCATGAATAGGAGATGAAATCATTTGAGTGATTGAATGTGACATATCCAACACATATTCATGCTTATGGTTTATAGAAGTGTAGGAAACTGCCCTGAGAGATGCAATCTTAGGACAAGCAATCCTCCCGAACATGTTGTGGACTACTTCTGGTTCGAACTTGTTTGAGGTCATTCTCTGAGCTTCGAACTCGGAATTGAGTGATCCCAAGTCCCACTTGCAAATACAAAAGCCTACTTGATGCCTACCAAATTTCAGAAGAAAAGGGCCAGAGAGCTGGGAGTTATGGCTGTTCTCCCCAGGCTGCACAGAGAGATCCGAAGAACACATTTCCTACATTACCCGAGAGAGAAAGTTGGGCAGCTCACCCAATTTTGTACGATTCATCAATTTTTTTACAAAAAAATCAGAAGGTTAGAGTTACCTCCCTAAGTGTATCAAATATACAGATAGATTTATAAAAGTGCCAATATGGTTTATTTAAAATCAAAAGAAAGCTCCTCGCCTAGTCCCAAACTCTTCATATAATCTAAGATTTCAAATCCCAGCACATTGGGTAATCAATCATAGAAGTTATATCAAATAATTAAGTGGTTGTAGCTATAGAAATGAAAACAAGTGATCCTCATCAAATTTGAAGTGAAATATGAATCTTGCAAAGTCGGAATCAAAGAACAAGATCAATGAAGACATCGATAAATTATTAAACCCTAAAAAGGCTTACCTAAATCCATGATACAAGGTGGGGGATCAAAGGTAAGAAAATTGAGCGGGAGAAGATGATGAAGAAGATAGAGAAAATCGATAAAGAGATCGAACGCGAGATGGATTTTGATAAATGAATAGCAAAAATCAGTATATGAGAATGGAGCTATAGAAAACTGTCAATGGAGCAATAGAGAACGTGAGATGGTTGTAGCTACAAGAGAAGAGGAGGGAGAAGATAAATGAATAGCGAAATACTAGAAACACCCCTCCACGTATAAAAATGATTCAAACTCGCGTGTAATTCGAGCCACATATACAAAATCATCAAACAATTAAAATGCTCGCATTTACACTGTATAATATGTTCTCATGTGATCTCAATTCATAAAAACAAACCATTGAACAAGTGTCTAAGCCCCACATGTCCTAGTGCCCTAGTGGTAAGAGACATGGGGGATGTTGGGAGGTCCCAGGTTCGATTTGCCTCCGCGCCTAAACTTGGGTGAAAAACCAAGTCTTACACCATTCTTCCTACAACTAGGTCGAACCGATCGTTGTAAGCCGGTTTACCTGGTTTGTGCGCTTTGCCGGCTAGTTTACGGATCCAAGGTTTACCACCAAAGGTGGGTCCCTCGTGAAAAGCAATTGAGTGTCTTCACAAACTCCAGCCAAACGAAGCCTTAAGAGGAATCCATACGACGCCGTTTAGGCATGATTATCCCGCTTAATACCGAACAAATCCCCAGATAGAAAACAGCGATAGACACTCAAGGGGAAAAGGAAGAAGGAAGAGAAAAAAAAATGGAGGGCGCGGGTTCGCGGCTAGGTAGAGCCTCCTCAAGGTACGGCCAGCAACCGCCGTCTTCTTCGCCGGCAAACTTTTCCGGCCCCGTCAGGCGGTGGGAGAAGAAGTGGGTACACGTGTCCTCGCTCCAAAGATCGCGGCCGTCCATCACTCGCCACCAGAGGAACAACCCCACACCACGGCCCACTGAACACGCAAAGAGCGGCCGAGGTGTCCTCCTCTGCAAGTGGACCCCACTCTCCGAGCCTCCCTCCTCCGCCGGCGAGATGGAGGAGCGGCCCCTTACGCCGCCCCGGCGCAAGTTCCGGTATACTCCGGTGAGCCTCTTCCGAGTTCCTCTTTGTGGGTGCCTTTGGGTTTTGTAAAGCTTTAGGGTTTTAGCAAATTTAGACTCTTTAGTAGGATAAACAGTTGATTTCTTGCCTCTTTCTGTAATTATTTGTGTGTAGTTTCGGCTTTATCTGAAATTATATCCATATCTGGTAGAAATCTCAATTTGACTTACTGAGAACGAAAATTTTCAATACTTGGTTTTTGGCTGTTGTTCTTACCCTTGTATGAAAATTCTCTTGCAAGTTGCAATCTTGTCCTTAGTTAAATTAATACTGCTGTTTTTTGTGTGTCTTTTCCTGCTGAAATTTGGTATAGTGCTAAGCAGTAACTTATAACGTGTTTCCTTTGGATGAGGATGGTTCATATGTTATGTAGATTGCTGTTTTGGAGGAAAAGAAAAGGGAGGGTGTGAAGATGGTTCATAACAGGGCTAAATCAAGACAGGAAGTGGAAACAAAGAAAGGGCAGATGTCTGATGATGCCTCCTATGATGGGCTACTCAATATTAATCAGGGTCTCATGGAGTTGGAAGCTGAACATCAGGTGAAAAAGCTGTGGTTTGATTTTTCTGTTGTTGTTTCTCGACTCAAATCATCGTCTATTGCGACTCGAATAAAGATTGGGAAGCTTGTCTAATTGATGAACTTGTATGCTTCTTGTTGCTAGATGATATATGTGATGCGTTTGGAGTCGGGAATTGGGTTGGAATTGAAATCGATTAAGAATGTTTTCTTAGACATTGGTCACCAAGGAGTTTATCCTTTGTCACAGTTCCCTGTTTTTCTTTTCTTAACCTTGGATAGTTTTTTTTTTAAGAAAGTGATCTTGGATAGATAATTATGAGGACGAAATGCAGAATTGGGGACTGTTAAGTATAGTTATTTCCTGATGTTACTTGGATATTTACATTCTAGTAACAAATTGTGACAACATAACCACTACATATGTGCCTTCTAACTTGTGTAGGTGGCGATTTTGTGAACTTTGGTATGATGACTGTTAAACTCTGGCATTTCTTATTTCTAAACATGGTCATGTTGTATACAGGTGCACAAGGAGGGCTTCTCAACTCCTCAGTACTTCAAACCCCGGTTGAACTTGGAGATACCATTGAACGCCCAAGAAGACAGCCCTGATCCAGGATGGTCAAGTTAATGAAAACCACTAGAACAAAATGATTAATCAGAGCAGATCTAGAGGGGGCTTTTATTGTCCTGTCAGATGGCACACTTTGCCTTTGTAATTAACTTATTTTGTGGAAGTTATTAGTAGTGGTTGTGTATGTATGGCGTAGAAACTGAAATTCTCTAATGGGTCGCTCTGCTCTGTGGTTATTAAGCAAAAACCATTGCTTCTAGTAATAGAACCAATGCTCTGCATATGTTAACCAGTTTGTTCGGCTTTAATTAGACTTCTAATGTATATAAAATCTCTTGCTATCAATTTTAAATGTCCGTCAGGGAATTAAGTCTGCAAGTTTTCACTGTCCTAGGAAGGAGGAACAAGCTTGCCATCTCAATTCTAGACTACATTCGGTAAGAACTCAACAATTATAAGCACTGATAAATAGAAAAATAAAATAAAGAAACCCTTCAAAGTCCGGTTTGGACCTGTCAAGCGCCCATAGGGACAAGTGTTGCATCTAAGTCACCAGTAAAAATGAAGCTAAATGAAGGATCTATCAAAATCCAAGTCCCAGATTAGCATAAATATAACCAGATTTTATGATGAAATGTGATACAAAAGCAGCAACTGCGGCTTCATTTATGTAGCAAATCAATAATGAACTGACACATGAACGAAAGAAAAGGGAAAAAAACAGACAACAAAGTCTTATGATCTTCTGTGGCATTCAATATTTTCTAAAACTAGCATATAATGGAAGGAAACACTGCTAATTCAGCTTTCACAAACACCAAGCAAAATTTTGTTGACTATCATAATGTAAGGATGTTGAGTTGAGGTCATATTTTACAGCCTCAAGAACCCTAATTGGCCTCACCATCTTCAGCTGCTTGAGTGACCCCGACTTCTGCTGGACGGATTATTCTATCATGTAACGTATATCCAGCCTGCACACAGAGTCCGAGGGTTAGATTACATATCTCTTAGAGTTGATGACTAGGTAATTGTCAAGAATAACAGTGAGCTATGCAGACCCAACATCTGGTATATGCCTCTAGACCAGATAGAAAATCAAATTTGGAGTATAATGAAATATATGACTCAGCAACATGAGACTACAAGTCAATAAAGTCTCTTGCATTCAAGTATAGAGAAATGGGAATCTATTCCCAACTTTATGATCAGGTGTGATTTGCGAGTATTTGAAAGTGATAACTAGCACTCAAATCATATAGTATATCATGAAGAGGTTTCAAATATATACATACGTTATCTTAAAGATAATTTTAGCTAAAATTTAGCTTATTTAAGTGCTTTCTAACTTGATCCTAAGACATCAAGATTCAAGCATGTGACCATAAGTGATGGCCATAACTAACTTATTTTAAAGTGTATTTAGAGTTTTTCGCTTTATACACTTCCTCCAGCAAACCAACAAACTAAACCATGAATTATGCTTGCCTACTCCTGAATCAGTTTGCTAACCAAGTGTTGTGTTTCACTATAACAAAATTACGTATAGCTCCACAAAATTTAAGTAAATTATAAAATTCCACAAGAAATTTAAAAAAAAAAAGTCCACCCATAAATTACACAATACCTTCAGAACAACTGCGACAGTTCCAGCGGGCTTTGAATTATCAGGTACTTGAAACACAGCGTTGTGTCTGTTTGGGTCGAACTGTTCATTTGTCGGATCATATTTCTCTACTCCAAATTTCCTAAATACCTTTATAGAGACAGACAAACACAGAGAGAAAGAGGGATTAGCCTTAAGAAGGTTTTATCTTACTTCCACATGACACACACATGATTAAAGACAAGCCTCGGATAATTCTAGAGCATGATCATTGATCATGTACAAACAATGGAAAAAAGAAACAACAAATATAGACCCTAAAAGACGAGGCACTTATTCAAAAACATAAACGTTTTAATCAACAGTTCATGATTGTACGAATAGATAGCTTTAACCACAGAAATATTCATAAGAAAAAAGATTGAAAATCCATCACAAAGCACCTAGAGTGATTCTTTACCTCGAGAAGTTGCTTCTCAGTCATTTCCACGCCTTCAAGAAGTGTCTTCAAAAGTGGCACAGCTGGAGATGAATCCTGAGACACGTCAATTTTTGCAAAGCTGTCCTTCACAACTGAAGAAGCTCTGCCCAGATTATCTGCAACACCCAATAAACCCTTCGCAAAATTCTGCAATGCAAACCAGGAATAGCATCAACATATACAAGCTTCAAAATAAATTTAATATTCAATGTTAAGAATTGAAGCTTATTTACAACCTGAATGGCAAACTTCTTTGAATTCTCTGCTTCACGTCTTGCCCGATCCATGACATTCTCCATTTCTGCATAGCTACGCAACACCTTGTCTTGCATTGTAGTAATCTCCTTCTGCTTTGTATCAAGTAATTCTATTTTCTCGTTCACCAATTTCACTAGATCATCCTTGGAGAGCTCGCCCAGGTCTCCCTCAGAATCTGAGCCTGAAAATACATATTTATTGCCTTGTTAAGCGGTTGTTCTCATCTTTTATTATATTCAAACTTAGATTAACAACCTCAACTAAAACTTATTACCTGACTCTTGTTTTTGATCAGCAACATCTTCAGCTGCAGCACCTTCAATCTTCGTGTCTGCATTATCCTCTTTGTTTTCAACAACGGTCTCCTGTTCTTTTTTCTCATTAGGTTCAGAAGTAGCAGATGTGAAGATTCCAGACCGTTGGAAAGTTGAGGTACTACTGTACAGCAGGTGTCGCAAAGTAGATGCCTAACCGGACATTCAGAAGTATAAACCATAATTAAGATAAAACCCAGTCAAATCGGTTCACTATTCAAAATTATATTGAAGATATAAACAACAAGAAGAAGGATCAAGCTTAAGGTTCATGATTGGGCCCTTGTTTGTTCTCTTACATATGTTTCGTTCAAGAAACATAATACCATGCACTTTGTCAAGAAAAGCATAGGGTTAAATTGACAAGAAAATAATCATGGGAATGCTGAATTATGTCTAATCAGATTTTTTTTGTTTATGTTTACATAAGTACCTAAATAACAATTATTATTCTCTAGAACCTTCAATTACATGTACACCATACTCGTCCACAAATGAAACAGAAGCATAACTAATCCAGATACATGTGTGGAAACATTATATGAGCTCAATAGTGATACCAATAGAAAGGAGAGAAAAAAAGAAAGTAAAAAACAAACACTCAAAGTGCAGGTTTGAATATGAAGTTTTTAACAAATTTATCAAGTAGACCGATTTCAGTATATATCAATGCCATAATTATAAAATTGGTCAATCATTTAATCCAAGAAGTCTGCAGATTTGAGTGGAAGAGCCGAAACAAGAAGCAAACAGAAAATAACTAAAACCCTAGCAAAACCCTAAGAGCGATAGATGGTGTAAGAATCAAAAAGCTCGCAATTGAAAAGGATGATACCTCATTAGCTATACCAGAAGAAAGGGAATGGAAGCGATTGGCGAAGAGACGGGCAGAGCTGCTGGGCGCAGAGGAAGCAAAGGTGCAATTTTTGCAGTGCACCAGAGCGCACCTTGAAGTTCTCGCAAGGATTCTCGCCAATGACATCTCCACCAGTTCAAAGAAATTGAGACTCTGGATTAAGGGTAAAGGTACAAGGAGGAGGAGGAAGCGCTGTTAGCGGGTTTGGAAGGCGTGATAATTCTTTCTTGGAGAGGAGGTTGAGGGTGGTGAATTGTTAGAGGAAAGAAGAAGAATCAAACGACGCCGTTTAGTGACGAACGGATGATCCTATATTAAACGGGCCCGGGTTCGGGCTTGTTTCACTACTTTTAATTACTCTTGAACCCTCGGGTTTGATATTACGATAATATCCTGCACGACGTCGTTTAGGTAAGTTAGAAACTGGAAGCGTCCAGAAGCAGTTAAGTTGCTCACTTCTCAATAACCCTAGAAATCCTGGTCAGCGTTCAGATGACTTGCCCACTTTCAGACACAAGTACAATTGCTTAACGACATTTAACGGAAATATCTCTCCCAAGTCCCACCCAGAAAAACCTACTACCTAGTCCCTACTCATAAAATAGTTACGGCGTAGTAGTAAAATTTCTACCAAAAATATAAAATAATAGTAAAATTTGGGGTGAATTTCACAAAACCACACGGGAAATATGGGTTTGTGCACAAAACCACCCGTAAAAGTTGAAATTTCAGCAAATCACCCGTAAAAACATTTCGTTTGTAAAAAACCACTCGTAAAAATTGCAATTTCAGCAAACCACCCGTAAAAATATTTTGTTTGCAAAAAACCACCCATAAAAATATTTCGTTTGCAAACGACCACCCAAATCAACAATTCCGTTAAATTTTCCGTTAGAAATATGGAATTTCATCATTTTCACTACTAAAATATCAATTTCTACTATTCAAACACCAAATCCCAAACCCCATATTCTGAATTTGTGACGTGAATGTTTTCTTACCTGAAGAACGAGATACCCGCCAGTCCATAATTCCATTACATTTCCCGTTAGATACTAAGAAAGTTACAAAGATAATCTTATCTGATTAATACCGTAAAAAAATTCAAATTTTATTTCCGCATGAAAAAGAACGAGGAGGACGAATGAACTTCAATCAATCCAAATTTTCCGATCCAGGGAGATGAATTATTATTTCGTGTTTGGGCTTTGGTTGAAAGAATCAGAGGTTTTGGTATCTCGTTCTTCAAATCCAAGTAAGAAAACATTCACAAATCACAAATTCAAAATCTATGGTTTGGGTTTGTGTGTTTAAATGGTAAAATTGGAGTTTTAGAAGAGGAAATAACAAAATTTTGTTTCTAACGGAAAATTTAACGGAATTATTGACTTGGGTGGTCTTTTGCAAACAGAATATTTTTATGGGCGGTTTTTTGCAAATGAAATATTTTTACGGGTGGTTTTTTTGCAAACGAAATATTTGTACGAGTGGTTTGCTGAAATTTTAATTTTTACGGGTGGTTTTGTGCACAAACCCATATTTCGCGGGTGGTTTTGTGAAATTCACCCTAAAATTTAAGTACACTGAATAAAAAGTTTGTGTAAATATTCGGCCAGTGATCAAGGAGATATGAGGGAATATTTTTTTTCTATTTAATTTATTCCTCCATTAAAGGCTCTGTAATATTTTAGGATAAAAATTCAAATGTGAAAACTAAAACCCTAAAGTATAAATCCTTTTAAAATAGAATTAAGAAAATCTAAGTACAAAACTATTACTTTCTTTCTAAAATTTGGACTCTTGGGCATATGTTAGAAAAATCGTATCTTCAATAGTACTAAGTTTATGTAATTACTTGGGAATTATGTCAAACGTTTTACTCTATTTTTTTGTCTTTCTTGTATAGACTTAAATTTGTTCCATGGTGCGTTCTTTACCAAATTGAAACTTTTTCGAACTCTCTTACAATAAAGAAATCTAGTGTTGACTTTAGTTTGTTTTTTCGCCTTCTTGTCGACTTCGATGGAATATTGTCAGGCTTCGATTTTCCGCCAAGTTTTGGTGGATGGTAGTGCTTGCCTGTGCAGTTTGTCTCTGAAATCTAACACTTGTCAGTTTCTTTGGCGACTCCATCCTCTTCATCTCCGATCTATCTTTGGTCCTTGTGGTGATTCGAGCATCGAATATCACTTGTACAGATTCCTATCTCTAGCTTGGTGATCTCATCCGATATCACAACAACAACATCTACCTAGGTGGAACCCGGTATGTACGGGATCTCTACTTTGGTCCTTGTGGTGATTCGAGCATCGATTATCCCTTTGGGAATTTCCATTGTTTCTCCTTGAATAAGTGATTGGGCTGGTTGGTTTTCATCCCACATGAGACTGTGTCTTTTCGGGTTATTGTGTGGTTTGTTTTGTCTTGGGTTGCATGTTTTGGCGTGTTGATTTTTTTTTTTTTTGTTATTTGGTAGTTTGTCCTTCACAACTGAAGAAGCTATGCCCAAATTATCTGCAACATCTAATAAACCTTTTGCAAATTCTGCAATTCAAACCATGAATGGCAAACTTCAATGTTAAAAAGGCGTGTTGATTTATGTACTTGGAGGTGGAATTGTGTTTGGTTTTGTATAGAGTTTTATTATATCAGGTTGTATCTATGCTTCAAGACTTCTAAAGATCCTTCATCTCAGTGGAGAAAAACGCCAGCAACCCATTTCACATACTAGACCTCTTGCCAATGATGTTATGTTTTTCTAATGATTTACTCATCTCGATCTCAAACTCGTTTCGTTCTTTCTTTTTGGTTGTTTGTAGTCTTCTTGCTCATGTTTCATGTGTTTCTTTCCTTTGCCTCACCCTTACCGGTTTGGGCTGCATTTCATACGGTCTCTCGATTACCAAGTTTGTATAATATACTGAATATTTACCTCATCAAAATAAATCAAGGAGATAGGGATTTGAACACATGAAATTTAGGTCACTTGAAGATTTGGTTGAGTGTTTATTTTGAAAAAAAGAAGAAGAAAGTAAATAGGATGGTTACAAAACGAGATGTAGATCATCCTAAAGCAACCTGGCACATGAGGCGAAGGAAAATATAGTACTCGGAAACAACAACATTAGGAATTATAAGACCTAAAAAGAATGCTAACATATCAGCCACAGAGTCCCTAAAAAACATGTTGGATAGTAACTTTAAGATCCCTAAAAATCTATTTTGGAGTATGAAATGAGTAGACAACTCCATATTCGATTATTCATAACACTTAAATTACCCCTTCAATTTCTAATTTTACAAGTCCTAATTGTTTGGCTGCAACTTTATAAATCCTAATTACTTGGCTGCAATAAAACCTTGTTTAATCCAATTGATTCTTCCGCCAGATTTCATGGCAATTACCTTTGCAAGTACAGAAGAAATTGATTGTTACCGATAAGAGACGCATAAAAATAATAACAATTGAGGGGGTTTCAATATTTTACTGGCCACCCTGAAGGTTCGGCTCAGTCCATTGCTTGTTCCAAGCATGGCTGTTTTGTAAATGAAAACTTTGTCATATCTTCACTCACTCACGCTTAATAAATGTCAACAAGAAATGATGTCAGAGGATATCTGGTAAAGCAGGCTAGAGTTCCAAGTTTTGACCCATACATTATACAATATTACAATGCAGCTATGAGTTCAGATTTCGCAAGTGTGTATTCAAGGGCATGAATCCAAGAACAAAAACCTCCAAATGAAAAATCTAGATAACCATTGAGCAGGCACAAATAAGACCAATAAACTACTAAAGTTGCCTGTAGATATTAGATATATAGATAGACTGAAAGCATGACTAGTACAAAGAAGAAAAATACGAAAGATCTACTCAACATGCTGCTCCATTTCCTTACCGATGAGAATTATATGATTGTAGTCTTCCAACAACTCTGATGCATTAGGCCTCACACCAGCAGTTTCTGCTTGATTAGACCTGTGCCAATTCTACCAATGATGTGATACAAGTGTTGGCAAGCATATGTTGAAACATGCAAATATTTCTTATTCAAACCCAAATCTGCATTGCAGTCAGATTCCCAATTATAAATGAAATTCTTGTAATAATGGCCAAGTTTTATTTTCACAGTTCAACATAATAAGCATACAACTTCAACCACCTCAGGCTTTGAGTCTGCAGAAACAGGAAGTTGAATTGGATTGTTCAAGATGATGACTTATGTGGCCAACTTAGTCTATGCATGTATAGTGTGACCTAGACAAAATGATATTGTGGGTCTCGGGATTCTTTGAATTCTATAGAAGAAGAAAAAAGACAAATATAATAGTTGCCATTTGCTAAGTATGTGATACAAATCTTCTTATAAGTTCCTGTGAAGTGCTTCAAAATCAATTACAGGCTTATCTAGGTAAGATTCATCATTGACCCAGTGAGGCTCCACTACAGCGGAATCTGGGGGGTCAAGATGGGGGTACCCCTGCCCAAGGGAAAGAGGGTTCGCCCAATAGACCCAAGAAAAACTAAAATTCAGCTATGTGACAATAATAACTGAATTTAGTTAAAACTAGGATTGTCTTTTTTAATTCCCCTTTCAATGGATGCAGCATTTGTATGTACCATTGCTATTATTCTACTAAGCATCATCACCTGTAAGATGCAGATAGAGGATGCTTAGTGATAAAATTTTATTTACTCTTCAGCAATGAATCACATCTAGAAGAAGATTAGATGATGGAAGAATTGCAGAGTTCATTACAAGCAATTCCAAGCAATGGAAAAAGTGTACCTGAACATATAGGCTCCGTTCGTTAGTGTTGATATGCTAGTTGAAATGTATTTATGTAGTTGATCCTATAAAAATTTCAACTAGTGTAAGTGTTTAGTTGATAGAGTTGAAACACGTTTATGTTGTTGATACTAGTTGAAATCTTAGGAAAAAAATAAGGTGGGGGGAGGGACCTTAAGGAGTTGAAATGAGTTTATTTTCCCTCATTAAAAATTTGTTCCTTTTTCTACCCCTCCTTTTTTATCCATACGTCACCCCGATACTCTCACAATTGTTCTTCTTTCTCGTTCGCTTCTCGCACGCCGTGTTTTCTCTTTTCTGTTCTCGACTCCTATTCTCCATTTTTGCTCTATATTCTGCATATATCGACACTAAAAAAACAAACAAGAACACCACTAAACTTCATGCACAACTTCTCGATGATAGCTAAGTTAACGTCTTCCAGACTAAATTTTTTTTCTTCCAGACTGAGTGCATGCAAGTTTATAAAAAATTATTAAAAAAACCAAACAAAAACACCACTAAACTTACAAAATGGAGTCCATCAGATTTCTCTACAACTTATGCCCTTAATTGTAATTTTACATTAATTTTCAACTCTTATAAATTATTCTTTTCCGAACACTATATAGTTTATATAAAAAATAAACATCTCATTTCAACTGCAAATTTCAACACATAATTTCAGCATAAACTACATCAACATCAACGACATCAACATCAACTCATATAAGTATATTGTTACCGAACGGAGCCATAGTCATTTCGGTTCTTTGGGAAAATGCAACTTTATCAAAGCAGGAAGTTCAGCAAGATCAATTTTAGTCTTCCCCAAAAGAATGCCCTTCAACTTTTCATCACAATTAACCATATTCTTGTTAGTTGGATCCTGCACAAGATATCAAAGAAAATGGTGTTCCTGTCATAAAATTCTGTTTACCGAACCCAAAAAAAAAAACATTTTCCCCTTTTGTAGTACATTGGCCGGGGAAGTTGAACAATTGAAGCGTGAAAAGTGCCAAACATGCAAAGATTCTCACTAGCCTTAAGCTTCCTGTCATAAGAGCTCACAAGGCAGCCATATATGTCCTACAATGACATATCTCTACTCCATAGAATCTAAAGACTACAGACCTCCCTTAAGTTTCATTTGAATATACATAAACAGGACATAGACTCCATGACCCCATGAGTCCAGCATCAATTAATATGCATCAAACTCATTAATCTTCATACTAGTCCGGGATGCAAAGAGCCAATTACCAATATAAAAACCAAGCAAGGATAGGAAACATGCTATCAACATATATGTATTACCTTTACACGAGTTCAAATTAGGATAATATTACATAGCTTAAAATTAAAGCAAACACAGTTCTAGTTTTGAATGGAAGAAGGAAGAAAGGGTAAATGAATTACTTGGAGGTTATTAGTCTTGATATAGGACCAAACACGCATGAAACAGCCGAGACGAGAAGTCTGAGACTGACCCACAAAGTCTCTGAGAGTAGAAGGAAGATTGACAAGGTCAATCAAGTTAGCAAGTTTCTTTGGGTTATCTGTCACCGCCTGCTTTAACCTTTGTGGTAGCATCTCGCCCTAAAACCTTGAAAGAAACAAGAAAAGATAATTAACAAAAAAAATAGATGTCAATTATAAGAACATGAAGAGAGAGAGAACTTCAAGAGGAATATTATCGGGTATAATGCCTTTCGTGTAGGCAAATGCTTATATGAACAAGCCAGGTGAATTCTTCATTGAGGAATTACATCGAACACCTGGTGTGCGTTTCTAGTTCGACAATACTACCAAACAGAATAATGTGAAATTAACTTTCGAAAGAACAACATTAGAAAGAATAAAATGTAAAGAGTATTTCGCGCGAGAAGGAGAGAGCACCGTTAGAACGCAGGATGAAGGAGTGTGCTTAGAGAGCTTAACAAGAGAGAACGATGAAGAAGAAAAAGGGCACCGCGATTTTATGTCAAATTACACCCTAGCAAATCGTCTTTTTTTTTTTTAAATTAGTAGTTAAGAATTCTATTTATCGGACAGGCACGCTACAATCGAGAGGCCAACTAAACAACAGTCGGAAAATTAACAAGAACAGACAAACACATAAAGTAAGTATAACTGGCAAAAAAAGGAACTAGAACGAAAATAGTAGTGGGCAGAGTGAAGGGCTAAAGGTCAACACCTTTAACATTCAGGTAAAAAACGAACAAATTAGGTATGATGAAGTGGATTACTAACGTTGTCTCCACTGGGATGAATGATCTTCAGCAGTCTTGAAAATGTCCAAGCGACCGCGCCAATTACAAACAATCCACACCTAATCCCAGAACCAAATCTCGGAGTTGTACAAACCGTGCTTGGGTCAAAACCTTCCACGTCGACCGAGCCACAAACAATTCGATCTGATGTTTGATCATTTTGTGGATTTTAAGGGTTATAGTTCTTTTTTTTAAAATTGAGCGCCTAGCTCATTACAAGACCAATATTTTTGTGTGAAAAGGAGGGCTCGTATACCCGTTTTATTCATTAATTGAACGATTACATAATATTATTAGTCATCTCAGCCTCACATATAACTCTAAGCTCATTTGGGGGCTCATTGAAAAGGATGAAATCCCCCTTATAATCTCTATTCTTCCTCGCCATCCAGTCAGCAACAATATTGACATTTCTTTTGATGTGGCAAACATTCACCTTCCACCCCGGGTCTGCCATGAAGTGTTTAATTTTATTAATCATTGCCATAGAGTCACAAGTAGGGGTCATTGGTGACTTGATGTCATTGACAGCCTCGCTCGCGTCGACCTCCACATTCACCTTGGTGTAGTTCAGTTCCTTTGCAATTGTGAGACCCTGTAAGATACCCAGTAACTCAGCTCTAAACGCCGAAGATCCGAAACCAATTGCCATGTATGACTTGATAAATCTTCCATCATGGTCTCTTAGCAATCCTCCAGCGCCAACTTTTCCTTCTCTTGGAACATAAGATCCATAGGCATTCAATTTTATCCATCCTTTGTTCGATTTCAGCCAGTTTAAACCACCTTCGCTTGCACTTCAACTGTTGCCAATCTTTTTGTCAAAATTTCCTTGAACAATCATATATTCAAAGGCCTTAGACATAACAAATTGAGCCTACGTACTCTTGCGGAATGGAATTGGGGTCCCCAAAAATCCGCGTGTTCCTCCACCGCCACATCCACCACACACACGAGGCGAAAATCGTAGGCTAATTTCTGGCATGTTGCAGATTCAATTCAATCGAGTCCTGAAGTTGGCCTTGATTGAAGTCCATTCTTTGATTTCCTTTGACAACTTTATCCCATAGATCTTGAGCCTTAGGATAGTCTCGAACAATATGGAGAGCCGATTCCGAGATAGCGCCACAAGTCCTACACAAAGGATTAGAACTCAGGTGCCTTCTAACCCTTTGGGCATTAGAGAGAACACAATCATGAGCAAGCATCCATATGAAAAGTTTAATTCTTTCAGGGGCATTAACCGTCCAAACCTTCTTCCAAATAGGCGTCTGGTTTCCATCCTGACCTTGCCTAATAATTTCTAGAGCAGATTTCAGCGAGAACTCCCCATTCCTAGTTCCATTCCAGTAGAAATTATCCTGTACTTCCTCTTCAGCAAGCCGAGTCTACGCAATCTTGTTCAGCGCATAAGGCAGGAGTTTAAAAGCAAAAGTCTCCTATTTCCAACTTCCTTCTTGCCAGTACTCTTCCATTGTATGTCCTAGTTCTTCCTCCGTTAATTCCATAGTAGCCAGGTCTTCAAGAGGGGATTCAGTCGCCCAACTGTGTGACCAAAATAAAGTGTTTCGATCATTGCCAATTGTTGTACGCAACCCTTGGAACAATGTCCCTTTTGCTTTCACAATCATTCCATACTTTGACACCCCTTGTTTCGGTTGAAGCATGTCCCTATCACATCTCCCTTGATAGTATTTGCCCCGAACCACCCTAGACCAAAAGCTTTCCAGTTCTTTCAAGAGTCTCCATACCATTTTGGACATATAAGTGCTGTTAACTGGCCTCATGCTCCTCACTCACATTCCACCATTTAACTTTGGCTCTTTCATTTTCTCCCAACTCACCAAATGAACTTTCTTTTTCTCATCCGTCGATCCCCAGACAAAACTTCTAGTTTTCTGTTCAACTATGTCACAAATATACATGGGCAAAGAAGCGGATTGCATAACATAACATGGGATTCTCTCAATAGACGCCTTACCCAAAGTGATTCTTCCTGCAAGAGAAACAAATAAAGAGTCAAAACAAAAAACGATGACTAAACAAAAGACTAAGTTGGGAAACAAATAAAGGGTCAAAACAAAACCCTAGAGTTAAACTAGCCATAACAAGACGAAGTTGAGGAAGATCAAAAGACCTTTTGGCCAGAAAATTTACCGCTGAATTGCACTCCCTGAAACAATGAAAAAACACCATATGAGGGAAAAATGAGATGATGTACCTGGTATCATTTATAATTGGCTGGATTTCCCAAAAAACTTTCTAAATATTTTTTTAAAGAATTAATAAGAACCAGATTATCTCATTCAATAATTAGATTTGAGACATTCAAAGAAGTAACACTCTTCAACCTCTAAAATAGACATAGAATGGAGTTGTATACGATCATAGCAAAGAATAGTGTTTTTATGGTCTTCGATTATGAAACCGACATGAGTTGAAGCATTCAATCGCTTGGATGCATCAAATTTTAGTTTTAACGAATTAATAGGAGGTTTTATCCAAACACTGTTATTTTTCCTTTTAGGAGGGATAAACTTAGATTTGGTTTGTGTATTATTAAAGGTGGTCCATTGTAAATGTTTTGTTAAAGCCAATTCATAAGGAAGAATGTTACATATTACACTCGAAGGATTAAATATTTTTGAGTTCCGATGTCCCTAAATAAACCACCAAAGAAAGTAAAGAATATTACCATTTCAGTTTAAATTAAGAGTAGCAATTAAATTATTATTTAAACCACTAGAAGTTACTAATTGAAAGGAGATATGTAAACTAGATCCCAGTTTATAAATCATTGTTTGAGTAAAATGGAAATGAAAAAAGAGATGATTTAGATTTTCATTTTCAATATCACAAAGAGAACAACACTTAGGAACACAATTATAATAACGATTAAGGCATTCAGTAGTTGGGAGGCAATCAACACTGCTTTACATAGGAAATTTTGAACATTAGGCGGGAGTTTAGTTTTCCAAATCCGTGCAAAACCATTCACATGCAGAGATAAGGAAGAGTTCAACAAGGAAGTAGCTGAAGAGGTCGAGAATTCACCATCAGAGGCTGGTAACCACACAAGCCGATCATCAAAATTTGCACAATGAATTCTCATGGAAGAAATAATATTTATTATAAAAGAAGGAACGTACAACTAAAGAAAGAGTTGTTAAAATCCAGGTTTTATGAGAAGTGAGGCTTATAGTTTTTTCAATGTCATCAGTTGATTTATGTAATATTTTAAAATGTTCTTAATTAAATAATTAGTTTAACTTTTAGTACTTGAAATTTCTAGATTTTAGTAATAATGAGTATTTATTTTAATTAATATAAAAGTAAGTAGTTAAAAACTATTAATAAATATAATAATTTAAAACACTAGAAAATAATGTGTATGCGAATTAAACATGAGGCTCATGTGTGACCAAAAAGGCCTCTTCTTTAATATATAGATAGATAGATTACGAGCTTTTTTTGGTGAAGGGCACGCTCATTAGAGTTGAACTGGAGACCTCTAGTACTATTCTTGGAGGCTTAACCACTTGACTATATGCCCAAAGCATTTATGAGCTTATTTGTTCAATCTTTTTTTTTCGTAGGAAATTAAAGTACTATATTATGGGCTTATTATAGAGTTGCCTAATTTATAACAACAACAAGGGAATGGAAACAAGATGAATGAGCAAATATTTTACCAAAAGATAATAGAATAGATCAGTTCTATTATAATACAACAAAATCACATAAAACATAAACTATATTGGCGACCTAGCAAGCATGTTTGGTTTTCTGCAGCTTCAACATTAGAAAATGATATCTAAAGAATAAGAACAAAAGGATTGTAAATAACGATGGATTCGGGAACTTGATGCACCATCTAAATTAAAATGTTTCTTATGGAAAATATGCAACAATGGACTCCCTACAAAAGAACAACTAACGATGAACATGTATATGTTACACTAGAATGTCTCCTTTGTAATCACCATCCAGAAACTAGTTCACATATCTTCTTGGAATGTCCATTCACAAAGCAAACTTTAAAACAAGTAAACAAATGAACACAAGAACAACTTGAGAGATTATCTCACATTAAAGGAATCTTATCCAAACATTGCATCAAATCAAAATGAAACTAAAAAAGAAGAATTTCCATGAGATCTTCACAACTTGGTGGTATGTATGGAAAATAAGAAACCACACTTTAATAATCAAGGAAACAATTTTATCACTAACCTAGAAGACTACATTAAAAATCAAATTCGAAATTGGAAGAACTCCAAGAGAATGGAGATAATGGAAAAAAGAAATACCTCTATAAGTACACATGAAGATAAAAATTTAAATAAAAAATAAAAAAAGGAAAAATCGTCACAAGAATTTGTTAAAATAAATTTTGGCGGATCAAGAAAAGAAAGAAAAATGGCTACAACCGGATATATAATGAGAAATCATCTAGGAGAACTAATCATTTAGAAGCCCACACTAGCAATCTCTAAAGCACATTGTAAGCAAAATTGACGGGGCTTTACTTTGTGATAAAAAGAAGCTAGGAAAATTAATGGAAAATTGAATTTAAAGGTGATAACATCACCACAATCAATGCTCTACAAAGAAATATATCATGTCTATGACAAATTGAAACGAATATTACAAACTCTAGGATGAGTCTACAATCTTTTGATGATGTTAAAATTAAATATGTGCATCATCTCTATGACATTTTTATTAGGTAAGGATTAGGATGCGCTCCCTTCAAGGAGGCCGTCGTATAGCATCCTGACGGATGAGAACTTGAAGTTCTGGATGATTTCGGATAGCATTAACACGAAGGTTGTGGCCCAACTTATCAAGTTTATCATCCATAGAATTACATCCCTTAATAATATGTGAGATTCGAACATTTTGGAAGCCCTGAAGGGATACTAGGATGTCCGACATGATAATTTCAGTTTCCCATGGACAATTTCTATAACCAAGTGACGCCTTTATGACTTGTATATTGTCACCTTCAATTTCTAGTTTCCTCAAATTTCTTTGTTGTGCTAGTCTAATTCCATCTCTCAAGGCCAAAGCTTCAGACTTAAGGATCGTTATGTTCTCGTACTTCTTTGTTATCATATCAATAGTATTACCATTATGATCTCTTAGAATAGCACCTCTAGTAGCTAGCCTGATGTTCGTGTTTTTAGTATAGTTTTTAGTATGTTTTCTTAGTTTGTTAGGGCTAGTTTTGATAAGTTTAGGGTTAGTTTTGTGTGTTTTTGGATGAGTTTGCATATTTTGTGAAAAGTATGGAAGCTACTCCGTTTTGTGTATTTTTGTAGGTTTTAGCAAGGAAACGGTGCTTTTTGGAGCTAAATTTGGAGTGCAATGGTGAAGGACGGAAGAATACAATATGAAGAAGTCGAAGTCTAAGTTTTTTGAAGAAGGAGTGTTGAAGAAGCCAAGCCCAGGCTCGTTAACGAGGCTGTGAGGGCTCGTTAACGAGGTTACGAGATAGGTTTTTCGAGGAATCTTAGTGATGTCCTACCGATCCTGTGCGGGAATTTATTTCCGTGTCGGTAGAGTATATTTTTATGAGTTTTAGGGTTATTATATTATGTATTTTAGGTCTTGTTATCTTTCTAGATTTTATTTCTATCTTTTTATGGTTAGTTTCTATCTTTTAGGAAAGTTTTTATCTTTTAGCCTTTTTATTTTTTCTAGCCGTATTAGTATAAATACCCTTCTTTCTAGCCTAGAAAGGGGGTGGGCAGTAGAGAGAAGAAGGGAGAGTCGAGAGAGACGAGAGGGGTCGGAGATCGAGATCGAGCACGGTGGACGAGAGTTAACGGGGTCGTTAATCACGAGTTTCGATTCGGTATTTTGTATTTTTTCGGTTTCTTCTAAATTCTGTAAGACTATTATTTTCTTATTAATTTGAAGTAGTAGTTTTGTTTTCAATGTTTTGTCTTGTTGAATTTATTTGTTTCTTAGTTATGAGTAGTGAGTAGTTTTCTTATCTAGGGTCGGGGTCTAAACCCGGCATAGTTATGCATGGTTTGATGAGTAAGATGATGTGTTGAATGCCTTTATTCTATTTTTGAGATTGCTTGTTGTGTTTATGCCAAGATGAAAGTCAAGGTAATTTGAGTTTTTAACTTGATTGAGAGAGAAAGTTATAGACTTGAAGGTTGATATTGTTTGAATGCGAAAGTTTTCAAGCTTTAGATCCAAAACAAGTGGTTGAGTGGATTAATTTATGAAAGTAGGTTAATTTGCTTGCTAGTCAATGAAAGTTGATGAATTTATCTATTTAAAGGCATGATCTTTATCTTCTTACGAGTTTGTATGCATGGCTATGTTGTGGTGACCCTTGTCCTAGATCTTTGTTTTTATTGAATTCTCCTAGATTATATTCGTTACTGAGTTCGTAGCCTCGGTACCGAACTTGTTTAGGTCGTTAGTGTGGTTAATTGTTTGCGGTGGCTCGTTAACGACCCTGACAAAGTCGTTAACGAGGCAGGTCGTGAGTGTTTTGCTTGTTTCTTTTGTTTGATTTTCATTATTATTAGTCGATAAACAAACAACCTTGCTTCTCGTGGAACGATCCTGACTCCCCTATACTCAGCGGGGTCTTGCCTTATAAATTTATTTGTTGTCCAGAGTAAAGGCCCGTCAACAAATTGGTGCCGTTGCCGGGGAAGCAACGAGTTTGTTTGTTTATCTGTGGGTCTGGGAATAGCCCGACCCCGTTTTTGTTTTTAATTTTTGTTGTCTTTGTCTGTTTTCTCAGCGTATGCCGGTAGGACGTCGAAGGCTCGAATTTGACAACGCTGGTTATTATTCAGAACCTGAACGTTCCTTGCACCGTAGACGCCGAGAGAACCGATCCATGGCCACAGCTGAAGAGATGGCTCGTCAGTTGGAAGTCCTTCAGAACCAGATGGAGGCATTGAAAACCGAGAAGGAAGACGCTGCTGCAGAGGCTGAGCGTCAACGAGCTAACAATGCTCGTCTACAATAAGAACTGAATGCCTATTCGAGGAATGCCAAACTGTACATGCATCCAGAACTGAGGGTGCCAGAATCTCCAATTGTGCTACCAGAGATAGAGAAACCATTTGAGATTAAGTCTTAATTTATATCCTTAATCAAGCGGGCTCAGTTTGAAGGGAAACCTACTGAGTGCCCTATGGAGCATATTAGAAATTTTCTTGATTTATGTGACACCATAGCTGCTGAAGGTGTCTCACTTGAATATGTTCTGTTAAAAGCTTTCAGGTGGTCTCTTGCTGGAAAGGCCCTGAGCTGGTTGGAGAGCTTACCTCCTAAGTCTATCAAGACTTGGAAGAACTTGTATGATCAATTTCTTACAAATTTTTTCCCTCCTGCCAAGACAACGGAGCTGAGGAAGCGCATCACCTCCTATCACCAGCTGCCTAATGAGACTTTTGTTGAAACATGGGAAAGATTTAAAGAGATGCTCAGACAATGCCCCACTCATGGGCAACCTTTATATGTCCTTCAAGAAATCTTTTTCCAGGGTATCAACACAGAGACCAAGAACCGCATCAACAAGCATACAACGTGCGGTTTTATAGAGATGGACCCTACGGCTGCATGGGAATTGCTGGATAAGCTGTCCAATTATGATGCCATGTATGGAACCCTGCAAACCCCCCAGCCTCAGAAACGTCTCTACGTGCCTAACCGAGAAGAAGTTGACCTAGACGTTAAAAGTCAATTTTTACAAGACGAGGTCAATCGCTTGAAGAAGCAGGTAAGTTTTTTGAAGTCCTCTCAATCATGTCAAGAGTGTGGCTCTTCTGCCCATAGTACTTCTGCTTGCACTATTATAGAGTAGGTAAGAGCCGTGAGACAATTGCTGAAATGAATGACATGAGAGGCCCATACAGGAACCAGCCTAGCAATTTTGACAGGTCGAATAACTATCAGACGCGGGGCAATCAAAATTCAAATCCAAGCTATGCCGCGCCTCCACCGGATAGACGACTTGCGCCTTATCGACCTCCAGGCCATCAGGAGCCACCATCATGGGTATAAGGGTTACATGAAAGCATCAATGGAGTCCACAACAAAGTTAATGAAGTTCAAGCTAACCTTAACCACCAAAATAAAAGATGGGGAGAGTTCGATGTATGGAAGAAGAATGTCGATTCCCAACTATGGAACCTTGCTGCACAGATTCCAAGGCCACAAGGGCAACTTTCGGGCCGTCCCAAAGAGAACCCTAAAGGACAGATAGCAGCGGTACACCTTAGGAGTGGAAAGACACCGCCGGAGCGTGTCCAAGCTAAGGACAAGACGGAAGAGGACGCCACGGTTCAGCTCGGTAACGAGCCAGCGAGGGCAAGTACCGAACCAGCGTACCATGGTGATGAGGCTCCGAGGGTACCTAACGACCCCAGCCCAGGTAAGTTTTCTAATCCGAGCCCCCTCTCAATTCCAGGGTAGTTAACGACCCCATCAGGGTCGGTAACGACCCGCCGAGGATACCTAACGACCCTAGTGTCGACCCGGAAGCATCACCTCTCGAGCCTAACTTGGTTCCGAGGATGGTGAAATCTCTTCCATTTCCCACTAAGAAATCTGTGGACTCTACTGAGAGTAAGTTCAAGCGTTTCGTGAAGATTCTTCAGGGCATTAATATTTCCATCCCATTCGCTGAGGCCCTAAGCGAAATGGCGGGTTACACAAATTTTTTGAAAGATATTCTTAGCAGAAAAAGATCCATTACAGATTTGCAGGATGAAGTCCGATCTATTGCTTTACCAGAAAAGCTCGGAGACCCAGGGAGATTTGCAATAACGATTGGCATAGGCGACCACAAATTCAAAGCTTTATGTGATCTGGGAGCCAGTGCTAGTTTACTCCCTCTCTCAATCTGGTCCAAAGCTAATATGGGACCACTAGAGCCGGTAGATATGAACCTCTACATGGCAGACGGATCATTTGTCAAAGCCACTGGAGTCGTGGACGACTATCCTATTCAAGTCGGGAAAATCTTCATACCAAATGATTTCATCGTCCTCGATATGCCTGAAGACCCTCATGTCCCCGTAATTCTCGGCAGACCATTTTTAGCCACAACAGGTGCTAGGGTTGATGTGCGGAAAGGCCTTCTCACTTTTGATATTGGAGAGGAACGCGTGGAATTCAGCCTGGATCAAAATGCCAATGACCCAATTGCGGTTGCACAAATCGAGTTGACCCAGCCAGAACTCGACATAGCTGATCCTACCAAGCATCCCCCAACTACCAAAACAGAAGAGAATTTCATACAAGTCCCTACCGAACCTCATGAGTCCATCACCGAGTTTCACATGCAAGAGTATAATCAAGGTGAGTACTCAAACTATGAAATCGCTAATGTTGGTTATGACTATTCTTCATACTTTGTTCCTACACCGTGCCCCATTATATGTGCTACAGAGGAGTCCAAACCACCTTGGTTTTCGGATTTCACTAACCATTATGTAGGAATACCGGGCATTCCGATAGAAGAAAAAGGACCAAGTTTAGCGACTCAAGCGAATAATGCCTACATAGCTCAGTATGGGGTACCGAAAGACCCCAACATAGCTGCAAAAGAGCCACCTTGAACAAGGTAAGTACGTCGCGCTAACGACGTTAAAAATAGCGCTTACGGGAGGCAACTCGCTTTTAGTATAGAACTAGATTTTCCTTCTTTTTTAGATTTTTTTTCCTAGCTTTCTTTTGAGTTTTTTTAGTAGGTTTTAGGATAGAAAAATAGGATAAATTTTGAGCTAACAAGATACAGGAGAAGTGCTCGAAAATCATTCAAGGAGGCTACAGTGGCTCGTTAACGACCCACCTAGGGTCGTTACCGACCCGGTTTGGCGAACCGACTCGGGCAGCTAAGTTTTATTTTAACCCTAATCTATCTTCTATTTTCTACCCTATTTCTTACCCCCCAGCCGCCACTACCTACCCCCCCTCCTATTTCTACCCTCTCCTATTTAACCCTTCTAAAACTCCCAAAATCCTACTCTCAAATCCTCAAATCCCAAGCTCTAATTCCCTCAAAAATTCTAACGAAGACTCTTCACCACCGATCAGAATCCCTCCACCGAACTTCGGAAAATGACCTCGTTACCGAAGCCCGCAACCCCGGTTTTCCCACCGACGAGATCCAAAGCTCGTTACCCATCTCAATCTTGCGGTATGATTTATAAACCCTAACTCTTTATTGCATGATTCATGGTTTTTAGGGTAGAAATTTCATATATGGAAGGTGTTTATAGAGGGGGCCGAATTGCATGTTTGGATTTTGCTCATGAATTTTGGTCGTGCTTAGTGTTCTCAATCTAGGGAAGGTTATTCATGCTAGACACCCTGTTGCAAAAATTTGAATAGAAAAGCATGAACTTTCTTGTTCTAGGAGTTGAGTTTGATCTTCACCATGATTAATTTTGAGCAATTCTAGCATGTTCGGGATGGGTAATTGAGTAAGTATGGGGTGCGTATACCCGATTGTGTGTCTAGTGAAGGATTATAGAGGATGCATGCTTGATTTATGGCTTGATTCTGAAGTTGATAATACTCGGATTCTGCGAACTGACTCTCGGCAGGTCGTTAACGACCCGCCCAGGCTCGTTAACGACCCTGCGTAGCTTCAAAGTTTAAAACCAGTCCAGAATACGTTACCAACCCAATTGGGTAGTTAACAATTAATTCCGAGGATTATTCCGAGACCAAGTATGGGGTCTCTTGTCTAATCTACTTGAGTGGATCTTATCTATGAAAAATCAAATTGTTTTGTAGATCAAATGGCAAGTTCAAACAGAGCCGCTACCCGAGCCTAGAAGAAGAGGAGGAATCAGAGGTCCCCATCTCCACCTCTCATGGATAATGTGATCTTGCGCACTCAAGGGCAAGCGGTCCGATACAATGCCATCCTAGACAAGGACCACAACACTCGGTGGTTTTCAAGGACGAGTGCCAAGCAAATGGGGATTTACGAAGATGTCAAAGAGGCTTTCACTATTCTAGGCGTGCCTTATTTGCTGAAGAAGGAGACTTTACCACACTCTCCGGCTCTCACATCCGAGTTTCTAGCTACTCTTGAGACGAGTTTCCCGACGAAGAATTCGGCGGGATGCATCCGGTTCAGGCTCGGTAATGTGAACCGAGAGTACACTTTGGCAGAGTTCAACGCTATTCTGGAGCTCCCAAATCCTTCTCGAGATTACAGTTTGAAGGACTATAAGGTAACAAGGACTTGGAGCTACATGACCGGGGAGGTTGAGCCTTCCGCTGCGGCATTATCTGGGGCAAGCATCATCAACCCCATATTCAGGATCATCCTTCGAGTGCTCGCCGCTACATTCTAGCCTAAGAGAGAGATGAACAGGCCAACAAGGACGAAGGTTGCATGTCTTCACACCATTCTTTTCGAGGAGCCCGCCCCATTGAACCTGGGGTATGAGTGGCTTTATTATATAGAGAAATCAACCAAGTCCAAGGAAGTATGGTGCGGGAATTTGGTTAGTCTCCTAGCGACCAATCTTGGAGTCGATCTCACTCGCTACACATCGGCTCATGCTCAACTCCTCAACAAGAGTAATTGGTATAGCTCCGGTATTTTCATTCAAGCCGTGGGAGGGTTCAAGACAAAAGTTCAAGACCGCATTGTTGTACCCACCCTTGACAAATAGGAGCTACTTTATGTACCAAATTGGTACGAGGCGTGGACGGGTCATGCATTCCCGTTGGAGCCCAAGCCGCAGGATGAGCTTACACTTAGGCCGTGTGAGTCACGGTTTCAAAGAGAAGGAGATGAGATGGACGAAGATGAAGAAGAAGATGAGACTGACGAGGCTGACACAGAGGGAGGCACAGAGAAGCTCAACCTCGAGGACGAAGACCTCGACACAGAAGTCCTAGGCACCAATGTCTTCGTTGACGAGCCCACCAGGGTCGTTAATGACCACTTCCAAACCTCTACCGATTCTCCTACCGAGTCACACAGGGTCGGTAACGACCCGCTGAGAGCATCTACCGACCCCCTGTAGGCTCCT